>CM077195.1:15063527-15723527 GCA_039654625.1 Rhinogobio ventralis | reverse complement strand
TTGGCTCTTCTCAGTCTTAAGGTACTGATGTGTCCCTAGTGATTTTATCCAAAGTGACTAACAGTACACTTAGAAATCTGGGGTTAAATGCTTTGCAGAAGGGCACAATGGTGGGTATTCAGGGATTGGTCTTGTGCGAAACTTCTCTTTTACCATCTCGGGGGCCGTATTCACAAAACATTTTATCTTACCACTAAGAGCTCTCCTAAATAGCAGTAAAAGTTCTTAGGTAAGAGTTTCCTCTTTAAACCTATTCACAAAGTTGCTGAGAGCAACTTCTACTAAGCAGTAGAGAGAAGTCTTAAGATAAGAGTAAGGGTGGGGTTGACCTCTTTGCTAGGATGATTTGATCACTAATTAAACAAGTATATGTTTAGCTAATGGTCAGCCTCTTGAGAGTTTGCAGAATTCAAGTGACAAATTATGTTTTAAAAAACAAAGTTCATGAGGAGCACGTTTAGTATGAAACAGTAAAAATCTAATCCGCTCGAGAGGATGCATATACACAGCTGACTCACCTAGTTACCTCATCAGTTTTCTAGTTTTCGCTGACTCATCACTCTCGGCTTAGCCAGGGATACAGGGGGAGTACTCTGTGTTTGGGCTTCTTTTACTGTAATCCGATCATTTGGAAGTGTGAACTCTTGAAACAACTGCCACAGGTAATTGGACATTATTTTCTTTATTTTTTTATTTTTTTATTAAAGATTTATTTTTGGCATTTTTGCCTTTTTATTATGATTAGACAGTGAGTAGATAGGAAGCAAAGTGGAAGAGAGAAAGGGGAGACGGGATCGGGAAAGGTCCACGAGCCAGAAATCAAACTCGGCTCACCTGAGCTGCCCACAAGGCTATCAGCGCAGATGATGGGACATTATTTTTAACTTGACTGCAATGTTTTCATTCAATCCATATTGCCTATACATAAACAAACCTTTATGTTATGTAATCGCAGATTAAAATCTATAAATCATAATATTTATTGCATTTATGAAGAAAAGGCTCAGCACCCAAGGCTCTATGGCATTTTACCTCAATGGTGTACAGTGTATTTGGGCGGACTGCTGAGGCGGATTGCCGACAACATCCATTTTAGGATTGTTTGCGATTTGGTCTTAGTGACTTAGGAGTCCTCTTGACTACTCCTAACATTTCACTGATTAAGGAGCCGTTTTAGCGCTAAACTGCTTTGTGAAATACTCTTAAGAACAAAAATGTTGGAGTGTTTTGTGAATATGGTCCGAGATCTTTAACCACTACACTAAACCCATCTGAATGCAAAGTCTTAAAACTACAATACAAATTCAATTGCTAAAAGATTTGCTTTTCACATATACCTGTACCAGCATTTCCCTTGGCCAATAAATACCGTCTTAACCATTAAAAACTCCATTAAAAAAAAATGTCAGGTAAAAATGTTAACATGTACATGTTCGCAATTGGGTAGGGGTGATGATTGACTAGTCAGACAGCTGACAAAGAAATGAATTAATTATTGTTGTTAAGCTAAATAGTCAGCTGTCACCATGCCACTGTGACCCATTCCTACCCATTAACAATACTAGTACAATAGTGATCCACTAAAAATGCTGGGTCTAATATGGACACAAACTTTTAAAAATGTATTTAAAAATGTAAACTGTTGGGCTTGTCCATATTTGACCCAAACATGGGTTGAAACAACCCCACATTTTTTACAGTGTAGAACATTTACATGCTTTCAAATAACAGATGCATCTGGAGGGTAAACATGAAAGTACTGATATGCACTACTTTGCTAGGCACTGACATCATGAGATGCCATATTTTCCAACCTCCTGAAACAACAATCAGCAGGAGATTCCACATCCTCACATGCCTAACCGAAGCACTGCTTTGATGTGAGAATCCACAATGTGCTTCTGTTTCAGTGTAATACTTTAATATTTAATAGGCTGAGTCTATAGAGTCCTTGCACTGGGTGACTGCTCTTCAAACGCTGGGACTTTATGAAAGTGCTCCGGATAAGCGGGTCCCCCTCATCTCCTCCTCCGTCTCATTATTTTCCAGCCTTTCATTTCTCCTCCCTCTTTTCCTCCCTCTGACAGGCAAACCCATTTGAGGCCGCCTCTACATTCTACACCATAGAGAGCTTGTTTCTGCCTGTGCGGAGGCCTAGGAATGGACACACACACTCTCACACACGTCTCAGTTTCAGCACTCTATATTCAGGACCTCCCAAGAGCCAACACGTCCCGTTCTGCTGTTCATATAGACGGCCAGCAGCAAGCACAAAGCTTTCAAAACGGCTCCACACACCCCAAATATGCTTTGTTTAGTTCTGAACAGTCAGCACACACAGGATGAGACGCAGTTACCCACGGGCCCAAACACTCTCTTCTGTTCTGTGTGTGTGCTGAGTCCCTCTCTCTCTCTCTCACACAGACATTTGTCAAAAACAGGAAACAGTAAGGGTTGTTGGCCTGGTTTCTTTTCTGCCACTAAGCAAAAGCATTAAAGTTTTTTTTATAGGGCAAAATCCTCTCAGAAATACAGACTATATTCCCTTAGTATCATTCGGCCATAACTCAGTCTCTCGCTCGCACAAACACAGCCCCATCGGTCTTTTTCCACTCCCTTCATTTCGACAGCCATCCATTTCTAAGCCACTGTTCCCCTCTCTCCATGTCCCACAGCTGGAGGTGAAATCATTAGTGCCCCCACTCCCCCTTTCCATGCTTTCCTCTTCCTCTCTCTCTCTCTCTCTCTCTTTCTCTTTCTCTCTCACACACACACACACACACACATCATCCCTTCTTCCTCTCCCGCCACCCGCTCGCATTCCTCCCCCTCCCCCTTCCCTTCCTCATAGGGCCAGGTCCACCCCCAGAGGCCATTGCGGCCAATCACAGAGTTGCAGTCAGCTAGCCCTCCTCCTCCCTTTGACTGTAAACACAGTGGAGTAAAACTGGGCAGGAACTGCCTTTTGTTTTTTTGCACTATCTACCCTCCCTCTCGCTCTTGAATTTAAACGGCCAGCAATGACAGAACATCACATTTCCCAACACATGTACCAGAACAGTTCTTTGAATGTATGATACTCAATACTGAGTTTCTTAAGATTAAACCGTCTTGGTACAAAATAAGCCACATACAGTGACCCCAAAAAGTGGACACTTACATCTAAAGTGTGTAATGGTAAAATATTCTCTCATATAAATCCAGAGACTAAGCAATCCATTTTTAAAAGTTTCAAAAAGTTTGGGGTCAGCAAGATAAAATTCATAAAGCTGAATTTATTTGATCAAAAATACAGTACAAAAATTTTCTATATTACAAAATATTCTAAAATGCAATTTACTCCTGTGAAGGAAAAGCTGAATTTTCAGCATCATTACTTCAGTCGTCAGTGTCACATGACCCTACAGAAATCATTCTAATATGCTGATTTGATGCTCAAGAAATATTTCTTATCAAGGCTGAAAACAGTTTTGCTGCTATATATTTTTATAGAAACGATGATAAATTTTTTTCAGGATTCTTTGCTGAACAGAACAGCATTTACAACCTTTTATAATATAAACTTGTATTTACTGCCACTTTTGATCAAATATAATACATTCATGCTGAATAAAAGTAATTTAAGAATTCTTACTGACCCCAAATTTCTGAACGGTATATGTAGAAATCCAATAACTGGCCTTAAAGGTCCACTGAAGTGCCTTGAAACATGCAGCATTATTCAATGTGTTGACGTAATTTCCCCTGAAACGGCTTCGTTAATACCACAGTTTGACTAGAGCCTTTCTGTTTGGTAAAGCCAGTTGCCTCACCGTTTCTCATCACAATCTCCTCCATATCGCTTTCAAATACAGCATTCTGTGCAGAATTTAAATGGGTCCGATATGTTTTATTGTATGCGCCGACTCGTGTGTATGCTGCGGTGCTGCGCGTGAAATCTAACGTGTCTAACGATCTAACGATTTTGTCATTGTTTTGGAACACACCAGCTTATTCCTAACCTTAAGGCTAACATAGTCATACTAAAAGCTAAAAAACTTCCATTTTGATTTCAGGGGGCCTCTAAGTTTATTTTCAAAACTAATTCAAAAGAAACATTAAATTCATATTTTATAGAGTACTACTGACAAAAGTTCAACTTCACATTGTCGTATGAACAGTTACCAGTAAGGAACTAGGCTGATTTCTATCTCATGAGCCTAAAGTACAACACAACAAGTTAGAACCAGTATGTGTCTGAATCACTAAAAAGAACCGACTCATAAAGGCCCCGATATACATCAAGCGAAATCAAAGAACTAACTGATCAAAATCAAGAGTAGCCAAAGCTAACTTTTCAGAAAAGTTTGATATGGCTGGTAAACACCTTTGTACTATCATTGGTCCGTGGAGATTACGTAATAGGTAGGTGTGCACTGAGGCTCCGCCGCCTTTCACGTGGAAATCTTTTCTGGTTCATTTCTCCTGTTCAGTCCGTCGAGGTCAGATGTCCGTGAGTAAAACATGAACAAATTGGAGAGCTGCTTTTCATGTGTTTTTCATGTTTAATATGGTGAAGCTGCTTGATTTTAAGCAATCTACTGTATAAAGTGATATAAATAAATGTGACGTTACTTTAGTAAAGTGCCGAATTGCAGGGCTCGTATCCATGTTGCTATGATCGGATGCTTTTCTTATGCCTTATTAAAAAATTCTTGCTGTTTTCTCAATTTTGTTATGCGTTTATTTTGTTATTGAGAGAAAAGTGTGCAGAACATATTTACATATTCATCTAAACGCCACTCTCAGCAGTGCGGACGTTGTCGGATGTTCGATAACAGTATATCGCTGCTCACACATTTCAAACTTCGTTTTACCCCTAAACGAACAACAAAAAAGAACTTTGTCTTGAGTATATCGGGGGCCTTAAGAGTCACTAGTTGGAGAATCAGACTACACCGGTTGTGTACAACTTGTATTTGGTCTCTGCACATTAGACAGGGTATGAGAAAGTATTTTAACATCGAAAAAACTAACTTTACATTTATGTTTTACCAAATAAAACTTCACAAAACCACATACTGACAAACACAAAAATTGGAGACCGTTTTTAAAATGGAGGCTAGACTTTAAACATAACATAACCAAGTCATTGCAGTCATGGGCTATTCATTTGTAGTCCAGAGCCTAGAGTAGTACTGCTAAATCCACAGCAAAAGTCAATATTAAGTATGAAAAATTTGGCTGATTGTTAGCCTACGTTAGAAATCGGCTATAAGTAGTGATGTCTTACCTTGTCAGTGGCGTCTGCACATGCATGCTCTGAATGATAGTGGTATACTCCTCCCATTGCACCTAGAGACAGCACAAGAACAGTTAACTCAACAGTCAAGCAGCTAAAATACTATAATCATGAGATGCAGCATAATTATTTACAGCTTGTATGCCATGTTTGGCAGTCAACAGTTTCAACAGGTCCAAAAACAGACTCTTGATCCAGCAGCTTTACAGGATATCGGCAGCATGTTGAGACATCTGGGCACTACTTTAATCTTGCCTGGTGTGTTATTATAATAAAAGTAAATCACACTCGCCATCATATAAATCACATTCACATACCCCAAATGATCTCTATACCTTTTAATGCTGTAGTATAAGCTCCTGTAATACTGTATTAGAATTGTTGTTTGTAAAGGATAAACTGTATTTACTTGGGTCAGTCTTGCTAATTAACGATAAAGATGCATTAGATGTTTCTTCAGTAAATGTTCGTCCATGGATGATGACAACATGTTGTTATTGTTGTTGTGATGGAATGAAAGAGATAAATACATTAATCCTAGATTATAGTATGGTGCTTTCATGACAACACATCTAAAGCCTTTTGCTTTCTTTGGGTCTTTGTTTTTTAGTTTCACATTTTTTTTGCCCATCTGTGTTTGTTTGCGTGTTTCCAGTGTCTCTGTGAACGTTTCATCAGACAAGCACCGGATTACCCTTGAACACTCGAAAAAAAAAAACTCTCCAAGGACAAGGACGCTTGTGTGTATGAGCGAGGAGTGTGTGAAGTGCCCACAAAAAAGCTTTTTATTTGAACTCATGCTTCTATTTTTTTATGTCACCATAAGTTTTTTTTAGTCTCTTTTCTTTCAATGACAGTGAGAGTGAGTGAAGCAAGAAGTGACTGACGACTGAGATAACAGGAAGAGAGAGGGAGTGAGAGAGAGATGAACCTGGGTATGAGGTGGATATTGACAGCACACAAGCGAACAAAACATCATGCACAACCAACTACTAGAGAACCTTCTCAAACAACCGATTAATCCATCCAAAGATTGACTAGTTTAAATTGAATATTTTTAGCAGTGGTGCATTAAAGGGAATGAATTAACTACTTAAAAGGGTTTTAGTGTCCTGACAGCATGATGCACACTTTAGTGTGATACAAGTCTCAAAGTAACTGGAGGCAAGCTTAAAAGTTGTCTCTCTAAAATCCATCCATTCATACAGCCTCTTTCCACATTGCTACGGTGTCCCTAAAGGGACATGGTGATGGAAAAAAATTAGATATTTCAACAACAAAAAAAAAAGTGTCAATTATTTTGCATTCGTCCATGAAACATTTTGCGTTTAACTGCGTGGATTATTTTGCATTTGCCAAATTCACAACATGTTAGTACGCACATGAATTTGTTCTTAACCTCGTTCTGATGTTACCGAATTGGAGTACTCTAAATGAGCGGCCACGTGCACAAGGTTAGTCATTTGCATAAAATAAACCAAAACCATCGACGTGTGACAACACTGGTAATAACGGCATCATCAGGTGTGGGGTGGGGGTTACCTTTTTAGCATTTTTTTTGTTTTTCCTTTTTTGCACCTCACTTTTAGTTGAGCTTTGCTTGAATTAGAGGCAGTTGCTTGAATGGTAAGTTCATTATTCTTCTTAATGAAAAACAACAACTAAAAAAACAACTAAACCTTTGCAGGTTCCCTTTTAGCATTGAGTTTAGCACTGATCTGTGCTGCGACTCTCGTTCGGCTCACACTGCATTGAGCAGATTAGGGATGTGACCGTGAGGAAATTTTCCCACCGGTTAAAAGGTCCAG
Organism: Rhinogobio ventralis; assembly: GCA_039654625.1. Taxonomy (NCBI): domain Eukaryota; kingdom Metazoa; phylum Chordata; class Actinopteri; order Cypriniformes; family Gobionidae; genus Rhinogobio; species Rhinogobio ventralis. The sequence continues at coordinate 15,716,438 of CM077195.1, read as the reverse complement.
TGTGTAGTATTTATAAGGATCTATTGACAAATGCAATATAATATACATAACTATGTTATGTGGTGTATAAAGACCTTACATAATGTACCGTTATGTTTTTTATTACCTTAGAATGAGCCATTTCTATCTACATACACCACGGGTCCCCTTACAGTGAAATTGGCATTTTGCGCCGTCATGTTTCTACAGTAGCCCTAAACGGACAACCTTCTCTACAGAGCGCTAGTTACTCTGTGCTCTCTCTGGCGACCACATTTTTGTCCTGTGTCGGCTACCGTAGCGCTGGTCAATTACAACATCACCGCTAGATGCCGCTAAAATTCACACACTGCACCTTTAAAATCGATGTGTGACAACACTGGTAATACTGGTATCACGACAAGTCTTTTAAATTGCCAATTCTAAACCGAAAGAAAAATGCGCATGGCCGCTTGGGCATTCATAACAGAGTGGAGCAAAGCGAGTGTTTTCAATGAACTCCTATTTAAGTTGAGCTTCCATAGGAAAGAACGGAAAACGCGCCAGTGGACACGCAACGTGAATGACAACACAGCCAAAAATGAGTGTGTACTGTGAATGAATGACAGTGCGGTCGTGCACATTTTACTTTCGGTTTAGAATTAGCGCCAATTCAGGGGCAGGTTGCTTGAATGGTGGTTTCATTAGCCTATTATTCTTAATGAAAAACACAACAACAAAACAGTACAATGACAAACTCACTTAAATAGGCACTTTTACATTTCGCTTTAAAACCAAATCTTCCACAATCATCTTGTCAGTCAAGCTCCTCGCTCTCATGATGAATGAAATCTGACTCCTGCTGCAACTCTCGTTTGGCTCACGCAGTATTAAGCAGACACTAAGTTTTTATTTGTAGTGTCTATACTCTAACTGAACGAAAGTATTTTATTACCATAAAATAAAAAAAAATAAAAAAGAACGATGGTGGGGCTGGGGGGGCCGTGCCGCGGTGGGCAAGTGATGTAACCTGTGTTGCACCTGAACACTGGTAACACCGGCAAAACCAACTATCGCAGCAAGCCTAGAGCAGATGCGTTCAATTTTTAATTGTAGTGTGTTCTCTAACTGAACTAAATGGTTTTTATTACTATAAAAAAAAGGAGGGGGGGGGGTTCACGGTGGGCAAGTGATGTAACCGGTGTTTCAGCTGAACACCTTGCAACACCGAATAATTGCATCAAGCATATAATGAAAATGTGGTTGTCACTCCCATAATTGAACTTTGTACAAAAAAAAAAAAAAAAAAACACACACTTAGAAGAGGAGTGAGACTCAAATTTAGCCTCAGTCCATGGCCTGTGTGTGTATCTGTCTGTCACTAATTAAACCAACATTAGTCTACCAGACAGTCTCATCAACTAGAGATGTCTTTGCACTAAAAAGGTAAATTTTCATGCTGACAGAATCATCTTTCGAGTGACAGAAACATAATAAAATATCTGACAGACTAACAAATTTCTTGCGGAGTAATGGTGATTTTAGTTTCTCAATATTTAAAGCCCTCTGTAGTCATGCCAGCCGTTGCCATGGGCAACTAAATATCTGAAAAAAAGCACAAAAATGTGTTTATTTCAATTCAAAGAAAATAAACTGTGCGGCATTTACAAAGTTTGTAGCACAGCATCTCACTGCTCCAGCTTGTTTCATTTTTTGTGACAGATTTTGTAAATAAATCAGAACATCTAATGATTTAATTTTCTTTGCAAATACATAGTAAAAAAAAAAAAACTCAATATTTTGCGCTGGCCAGTCAATACAAAAGATTAAAAAAACAGGACGATAAGGACAGTTTCAGTCAGGATCATTCATAACCTTCCTTCTGAAGTATGACTGAGCCGTTTGTGTGTGCAACATTTCCTGTGGTTGTTCTGTTCGACTGTGGCAACATTGACGCATTTTCAGTCCACAGTAACAGGACAAACTCATCGATGACATGTTGTGAAGGATAGGGGGTACATGATGTAAGACACCAAATGACCAGTACACACACTTTTGCAATGATAATGAAGGGAAAGGCAAGAAAGGGGAATGAAGGGAGAGAGGAAGAGAAAGAGGCCCACAGAGGGAAAGAACAAGAATAATCCTTGAATTGAACTGCAAGCAAGACACGCTCTCTGCAGAAGACAGAGGGACACTGACTGAAACAGTCTCATTAATTCATTTTTAAAAAGGACATATCAATTGAGGGAGCAACAAACATTATACACCTCTGACTAACACGCAATAAGGTAGCACAGTACCAATACAATCACAGGTCTCTATCGTGCATTTGCCGCAGATTCAGTCACAATCATTATACTGATGCATCTTGATGCACTTTAATCATAATATGGAACTAGTTGGTGATACCCATAAAGTTAATATTTCTTTTTGATTATTAAATTGCATTTTAATAAAATTACTACATAATATTTACATAAATATATTGTGAATTAGCTAATTATGCTGATTTGGTGCTCAAGAAACATTTCTTATCAATGTTGAAAATGTGTGCTACTTAATATTTTTTGTGGAAACCATGCAATTTTTTCAGGATTCTTTGATTAATAAAAAGTTTATAAAGAATAGCAGAAATATAATTTTTATTAGTAACAATGTCACTTTTGATCAATTTAACATCCTTGACAAATAAAAACTATTTTTTGAAATTATAGGCAAACTTTTGAATAGTGGTGCGAATTACATTAAAATACAGTAATTAAGAAAACAGTGATTTTGTAATCACATTAAATAAATAAATCGCCACTAAAGGTCACTTATTCAAAACAAAAGGCGTAGCTTGACACCTTGATTTCGCTGAGCTTTTATTATGCCGCAGACAATGGCTTCCGCTTCTTCCGCTCATGTGTATGTGGGGTGACGCAGCACTGTTTTATCAAAATAGATCTAAATACATTATTTGAGTGTTGAAAGTTATGTTATAATGTGCGTTCGCTCGTCGGCTACTATGAGACACTTGTTGCACATTGCAGTAAGCCAGATCGATATTAGGCATGGTAAAACACGGTAAATCAAGAAAACAAGATTTAAACATTAAGACTAACTGTGTTGAGCTATATAATTAGTTTATATTAGTTTTCTGTCGATGAATGCATCCAGAATGTAACCGTTGCTCACCTGTCTAATAAAACACAATGTATTAATTGTTTCAATGGTTTCTACAAAATAAAACCAGAAATCGAGGGTAATGCGGGCATGATGTCATTGATCAGCGATGCACGGACATGGTCCGTGTCCTGGTTAAAATTGCTTATTTCTCTGGATTTAAACATTCTTGGAAACATTTGGGATAATGCATGTACACAAGTCAACAAAATATATAACACTGTTCTAGTGGTTTTTGGATATTTTAAATCCAAAAGTCTTACATATTGTGCCTTTAAATAAATAAATAAATAAATGTAAATTTACCACTGAAGCTATGACAAACTCCTTTATTTTGATGGTTTCAGTTTGGATTGTGCATGTCACTGTCATCTGCGAGGGTCAGATGATCACGCCATTCAACTTAATCAGCAGATGGCCAGTAACTTGATGCAATTGCAACATGGTTTATTTATTTGCCAAAGCCAATTTTTACCTGCATCTGGTGCACACACATCATTCATTCTGGAACTCATTTCTCCACAAACCATCGAGAGGAGAGAAGAGGAGACCCTGGTGTCATTGTGGGGGGAAGGGGCACACAAGGTGTCCGGAGTAATGTTATGGTAAAGAAAAAGGTCCAGGAAAAATGAAGAGAGAGAGGGAGAGAGAGGGAAAGAGAGAGAGCGAGATACAGGGGACTGAGGCTTCCCCTCTCGGCTACTATTGATTTTTCTCTGAGCTTCAGAGTGCATCAGCTTTATCTATCCATTCTTTCTCCTCCTTTCCCTCCTGAGCCCATCTATCCATCGTTGGCTTCTACTGTCACATGATTCCAGGGTCCTCTCTCACTCTCCCCCTACACACTACAAAAACAGGCATATCTCCCCCTCTACATTATGGAGAAAATTATGGAAACAACAACAAAAAAGCAGTGACATTACTCTCCAGAAAACATTGACATTCATGAAGTTCCTCTGCAGTAGCACTTTGCATAAGAAATTTAAAAAGGGGCACAAACAGAACAAGAGTGTCATTAGGTGACAGCACTAATGTTGCCTTACTACTTTTAATATCCATCAATTTAAAAATTACAAAAATTGCACTGGTGTAAATATTATTGTTATTTTAGTAATACTTACTATAGTTTAAATAATATAGTTTTTTTTAAACATTTAAAAATATATATTATATTACCATTTAGGTTTAACTTATTTTAATTCATTTTTTAAAACTAAACATATCTTTAAAGGGATGGTTCACCCAAAAATGAAAATCCTGTCATCATTTACTCACCCTCAAGTTGTTCTAAACCTGTATGAATTTATTCTGCTAAAAAACAAAAGATATTTTGAATAATATGGGTAACCAAACAGTTGATGGACCCCATTGACTTGAAAAACATTCTATGGAAGTCAATGTTTTATATTATTTTATTTCAGTTTTATTACAATTAACAAAAATGTTTTAATATTTATTATATTTAAATTATTTATATTTTGATTTTCAATTATTATTATTGGGATGAAAAGGCCAGATGGAGAGCTAAAGTCTGTCTTTTAAAACCCAACAGCCAGAAGAAGAAAAAGAGGAAGGAAGGTCAGAGTTGGAAAAGTTGAGCCAACAGAGCAAGAGAGAGAGAAAGGAAGTAAGAGGAGTTTAAATGAGTGAGTTCAAGAGTGTGACAGAACATGAGCGAGAGAGAGAAAGATTTGGCTAATGTTTCTCAGCTTGGTTCAGCTTTCCCACTCACCCCTCTCAGTTCTCCAACACACAAAGAAAGGGACACCAGAAAGAAGCACACATCCACTCCCTCCCTTTCCCTCACTCTCTCTTAATATGTAGTCTACCTCTCTCAAGAAACCTTCCACAGGTCACTCAAACACACTTTGCTTTGGTCTGTCTTTTCCCAGTCTTTCTCTTCTTCAGACAAGCATACAGAGATGGCTCAAGCTTGTCTGACAGTAACAAAACTGGTATTATAAGCCCAAATCTGTTCCCCTGCACCGAGCCTCTCGGTTAACCTGGGAAAAGATAGCATCTAGCAAATTTAACTCTTTGGCTGGCTCAAATCCCATTTACAATATAGGCTCTACAGAGTGACACTGGGCTGGGACTAAAGTTGATTCTTGGTGAAGACTGACGTCAGATGTGAGATTTACACATAGACAAGAGGTCAACGCGGTTCGAGGGAAGCCACACTTATGCTTTGGTCTCCAACAAACACAAAGACCTGAGCACAGGATAGAGCTTCCATAAAGACAGACACTAGAATGGAGTATACCACAATGCGTTTGCTCCAGAGAGGATTCTGCTTTGATGAACACTGGGAAAATCGAGCATGGAGTCAAGTCCTGATTTGCATCTATTCAGTAATGATAATGGATCAAGAGTCGGGATTGACTATTTACAGACAACTGGCACAGAAACTATGCAGCACAAGGACTTCTGATGTTACTTTCCCATTACAAAAAAAGGAGAAAAAGAAAAAGTCCATCACAACCAAACATTCTCTGAATTCAGTCCTCTTTTGTAACTGACAATATTTTCAACAAAAAAACAGAGTCCACTAAGTAAAAAAAAAAAAAAAAAGGTTTGTGACCATTTTAAACCACTCTCTGACTCTTAGAATTAAACAAGCCATTGTTGGTACTGTACCTTTAACAGCTGCTATATGCAAATGAGTCTATTATGCTTGGGTAACCTGTGCAAACTGCAGTAATTCATGCTGAACTTGCTTAATTGTTGCTAAATGCTCAATGTTATTATGCTCATGGTTGCGACAATGATGACTTTTCAATGACCCATTTCTGCGGTTCATGTTCAGAAACCATCTGGGTGGACTAGAGTGGGAGCTTAAGCGTAGTTCAAACTTATTTCAAAAGAGCAAGGGAAATGCTTATATTTCACAAACAATGTGATTAAAAAAATCGTCACCAGAATCGTTAAGTCGTTAAATTACTGACTAGGTTTGCTGACTAATCAGTTAACACAGGCCTGCTGGTCCATACTCGCGTCCAGATACAAAGTGGCGAGTAGAGTTCTCAAAACGGAACTGCTGGAGAGGTTGCCTGGACACGGACAAAAGCAGCCAAAACAAACAGACTCTTTTGTTATGCAAATGGAGTGCGAGTAAGTTTTTCAGAGAGTAACACAATAGGAGTGTATATGAGAGCATTATGGCCCTGACCACCACATACATGGATGAGGTTCAGTCATTCATCGTTCCCTACCCCATGGTTTCCCTCATATCCATCTGACTACACATGTGATAAGAAAAACACAACTCCTGTCTATCTGTAGCTCAAGGCCTGAGACACGACTGATTGCATGAATGGACAGTAGTACTGCAAAGAGACTGTGCTATATATATATATATATATATATATATTGTCTGCAAAAATAAGATTTTACTTATGACTACAATATACAAAATTATAAAAACATCAAACTGTAAAAGGAATCAATCTGTAACAGCAAATCTTAAATCAATTATTCAATACTTTGAAATATCGCTAGCAAAATTGTTCAATTGTTAATGTGTTGTGCATTACTTTTTTCTCTCATCACAAAATGGTTTATTTTGCTTTCTATAAAGGTTACCAAACAATTTTTTTTAATTACATTTAATTTTATTAGGCAAATTCCCATATTTCTGCAAAAAAATATATAGTCCCTGACATGTCAATATTCATATTTCTTGTCATAGTTGTACACTAAAGTATTTTCACTCAACTGGAACCCTGTATTGACCAATCACCATTTAGGAGCAGTTTTATAACATCTAGTTGAATTTAGACTTCAAGAAAATAAGTGAATTCTCTCACATACAAAATGCTTGGCTTTCTGACAGCTGGCTCTCTGTACGGCATAAATCCAGCCAAATTCCAGCTGAATTCACACCCATATTTCATAGGAGTGATGAAACAAGCTTCTTACTGCTGTGGTGAGGACTGTGTGTGTGTCTCTGTATGTGTGTGTGTCTGTCTGTCTGTCTGTGTAGAGAGTCACACACATCATCATAAAGGCTAATATCATAAATTAGTCTAAAAGGGGCTTATAGTATTCAATCATGTGATTTATTTCAACCGCAAACCCATCCTCTCCTTCTCTCCACCTTCATCCTGTTCTCTTTCAACACACCTGGCACCTGTAAGCACTTCTGAGCGTCTGTTCTGCTTTTTTTGTCCGCTCTCACTTCTCTCTGAAGATGGTGCCAGGTCAGTGCAGTAGAGGAGAGGAGAGGAGAAAACCTCCAGCCTTCCTTTTAACACTCGTTCCTGTTCCTCTGTTCCTGGGCTGAAAGGAAACGGCCGTGCTTTCTGAATGGTTTATTGAGAGGTAGGGATGAGGGCTTGTGTTAATGCTCAAACTGCGCTACTGGTTTAAATAATGATCAGGAGCGTATTCCAATTAAAACAGCTTACTGACACTACAAAGCCCAGCGCTCATCTCCCGCGCTGCACCTTGCCTGCTGAACAGCCCGCCTCACGTATGTGTGTGCGCGCGCGAGACGCAGATCTACTCAAGGTGAAAACTGAAGAGTCCTTCAGGGACACCGGCTTGATTTTGAGCACACAGCAACAGTTGTCTTCATGTTAAGTGGAGTTCTGCAATGTTCTGATTTGGGCCTAAGTGTCTCATAGAGCTGAGTGCGCTAAAATAGAGCTGTTGTTCCACTACAGATCGGACCACAAGACTAAAACTGGGAATGGACTCACAAAACAACCCACACTAGCTCTGGGGACCAGCTGGGCCCTCATAATACAAGCTTGGTTGTCCTTAAATAAGAGTCACAAAGCCTGATAAACAAGGCACAACCATCTTAAGTGTGTCCTTTGCAGGAGTTGAGACACTATAAAATTATGTCTAGCTTTAAAACGCTGTGACAATTTCCAACTTCACAGACCTACTGGCAGATTCCCACAACCAATGGTAATATCAACCGTTCAAGTACAAAGTAAAGTTAAAAATAAAATAAATAAATAAATAAAATAAATTACAAAGCAACTTACAGTCTATATTCACAGACTTTGCACATGTTGGGAAGTCTGATTTATTGTAAAACACTGCTTAAATTCACATAATTTGAATTACAGCTTAAAATACTGCCACCTATAAGCAAAGGCATTTTTGTAGCTATACAAATTTTTGCTGTTTAAAATTATGTGTTCATATTAAGACTTAAGTCCATTTTAAAGGTATTTTCACAGAAGTTCATTTGGAGCATTTGATTCAAAAGCTTGTGATTGTTTTTTGTTGTTTTATGTTTGTCATGTTCATACATGCTTTCATGAACCAATTGCACTCGGATCCGCACTAAAACCAGAACGAGGCAGCCTTGAAGGTTGAAATAGGTTTGGGGTTGAAATATGCTGATAAGCATGTTAATAAGTTGATGGACATTTGGAGACCAAATCTGTGGGACAGCGGTTTCACGGCGAGTTAGCCCCTGTTTTGAAACAAAGCAAACGGCAAAAATCAGCCTGAAAACACCCTAAAAACACCCTAATACACCAATTATGTTTTATTGCCAGATTAATTTTCCTACCCGTTTGAAAAGATTGAGTCAAATGCTGTAATATGACTAAAACGTCACCTCACATCACACTTTCCCACCCAGGTTCTCCATGCCTTTTGAATTTACAAAATGGACATGTGAATTCGCTACACTGACCAAAAGAAAGCTGCTTGATTTGAAAGTGCTTCATACATCATGCTACTGACTAAAAAAATCTTATCTTTTGCCCTCACAACATTTTGTTGAAATCTCGCTATTGTGACAGCACTTTAAGAAAATTGTGGTTCTTTTAAGGACAGTTCACTCAAAGGCTATTTGGGAAACCCAAAATGATGGTTCTATGGCATTGCTGCAAACACCTCCGTTTGGAACCTTTATTTATAAAAGTGTATCAGACATCATAATCAAATTATCAATATATTTAATAAACAACTGCATACAGGGTAGGAGCAGCTCCAACTGAATTTTATGAAATGACAGACACAATTCTGTGGAAATCAAATTGTGTGTGCCTGTTCTTTAACATTAGAAAATAGCAAACATTAATCTTTGAGTGGAAGAGGAAGAACAGCTTTAGGGCATGTTTACACAACAGTGATGTACTAAAAATGGAAATGTTTTTCCTTTGGGTTTTCTTGTTCAAAAGAATCCCCGTTCACACAGATCCACAAAAACGATTAAAAACACTATTATGCATGCCAGGCCAGTAGGTGGCGAGGTCACTTTGTAAAGAAAAACTATGCGCCTATAGACTGAACACATAATACGCATGCGCAAGTTTTCACAATTCCACAAATTTTGTAGTTCAAAAACGTTTTCAAAAGTTTGTGTTTTTAGGCCCCCAAAATGCCGGTCGTCATGTTAAAGAACAGCCAAAGCGCATACAAAGTTTTCTGGTTTTAGTTGAAAATGGTGTTGTGTAAACGGCCTCTTAGATCCTAAATCCATTTGATCACCTCTAACACATTCTCTGCATTTCTGTAAAGAGTCAGCAGAACTGAGCTTGGTCTGGACCGGCCCCAGGGGGGATTCAACACCCTTCAAATGATCTTGAACTGTCCACATGTACACACACACACACACACACACACACACACAAGTGCATTCTCGAACACAGACACTCACAAGCACACAAGCCCACTAGAAATCCGTTTCACTATTGATTTTATGGGACCTGATAGCCCTTTTTCTCCCTCTCCGCACAGCGCTGAGGATAATACCAAACACCTACAGCAGAAAAAGCCTCAGGAGGTCTAACATGGTTCCTTCTTCTATGCATACATGTGCATTTACAGGCAAATATGAGTTCGATGAGAGGATGAAATATGCAGGAGGGTAAATGGACAGGGAAAGTCAGTGTGAGAAAATGAAAAGGGGATCGGGTGGACAAAAGAGATAAAGGGATGAGGAATGAGAACGGGAGAGGCAAAGAGAGAGAGGGCGCTTCTGTATTGAGAGCAGATGGTGTTGAACTCAGGGGATTTCAGTGTGCCGAGCTTCTCTCATTATCAAAGCGGCCTATCTGATCTCAGTCAATAACACACACACACACACACACACACACACACTGTATACCCCACTGGTCAATATCACATATACACTGTCAGGTAAAGTACCTCTGATTATCCATCCAGTCAATATCACATGCTCACCCTGAGATGCATTTAAATATGAGGACAAATCATGGGACAGAAAAAGAGCGAAGTCTTGCTTAAATGACAAACGGCCCCAAACAAAGCTCAGACACACACACGCTAGTCTAGTTGGTGCAGTGGCGGCAGCAGGCAGGCAAAGCAGGTTGCTTGACGCTCACTCCATCAGACAGGTATTTCCAGTCTGGGCTTTTTAGTAAAGTGTGTGTGTAGCGCAGCTCAGCCACAAAAAGCAACTGCCAGTAGGCAAACACACCTGAGCTTAAAGCGAAACACCTGAGATACTACAATCCACCCCCTCCACGCATGCATGCATGGTCATAGAGTTCATGTGTTCATTTATATATTATATATATATATATATATTTTTTTTTTTTTTTTTTTACACGTGCATGTCATCAAAGCCCTGCTCCTGTCTCGTAACAGTATACGAGCGGTGGCTACATTAACTCTAGATTCATGAACACATGGGCGCATGTGCATTTGTTCCCACCAGTTTGTTGTCCATGTCAAAAAGGAAGTGCTGTGGCTGATTAAGCCCAACATGTAGCAGGAAATAAGGATGCCAGAGGCTTGAACACTTTATAATTTGGAATTTCCATTCGGCTATACAGAAATTTTAACACACCATGATGCCGTTAGACAGATGGGGTGACCGGGTCAATTATTAACCTAAACCCTAAAGTCAGTGGGAACAATTGTCCCATACTGTGGAGGACAGCGCTGAGCTATTTTAGAACAGCGAATAACAACATTAGGCATCTAAAATAGAGGAGAATAGTCACAGCTTGTGTAATTGAATGAATGCATGTCTTTTTGCTTGCACATATTTGTTACACCCTAGTACGACAGAGTATCAAATCTGCCGCTTAAGATGAACCGTGAAGTGCTAAGAGTCGATAGGAATGCTTAGATCAGTGTGGTGCTCATCAGAACTTGTGCAAGCATTAACGAGGAAATAAGGAGTGCAATTTGCAATTTGGTCTGTCTTCAGGAAAGACGCCCAATCGTGAACCTTAAAAGCACAAAGTCTGGCAAGCTCTTCACGTAGTTGCTGACAAAGCTTTAATTTATGAAGAAATCAGAGCTCATATCAAGCCTGCATGCAACTTTGCATTTTTTTAAAAAGAAACTGTGGCATAGCACCTCTAGTTTCAGACTGAAATGCCCTGCCTTACTGTACTACAGTATTCAAAAATTTAATTTAATTTCATATTCATCTCATTGACTTGCAGCTCTTTAAAAAAATTTTTTATAAAAACATTATATTATTTTAAAAACTGTTGATTATCACAACAAATATTGGAATAAATAAATAATAAATAAATAAAAACATTTAAAAGGTTTGCTACATCCCTGATAAAAATTATACCAGTAATTTTGTGAGGTAGTATTGAGTGTGTCATCGGGTGTCATACAAGGTTGCATGGGTGTGCAATTTTATATTAAATACAACTTTGAAAACCCCAGTGTTCAATCAGTCTAACATAATTCCATACAACAACACTACACTAATAGAATGTAATAGAGCCAATAGTTTCATATATATATATATATATATTGACCCCCTATCCTGTCAGATGGGGTCAAATACAACTACAGTTGGGGGACCATGTTACAGCTAAATATGGGACAACGTGATAGTGTTAGAAGAAAACTCAAGTATATTGTCCACCCCCAAAATGAAATCCATAACCCAAATTAGACTGGAGGTTTAAAACCATCTTACCTGCTCCGGCGTTTCTGTGCATTCCAGGCCCTGTGTGTCTGTGGGCACCTGGGGAAAGCATACTCCCGGGAGGGCGCAGGTTTTCCACGTGTCCATAAGCAGCTCCGAACTGCTGCTGCTGTTGGTGGTGGTGGCTTATTCCTCCAGCTGGACTTAGCGCACCGCCACTCCCAGCATTACTGTTCGAGTTAGATAATCCACCGTGGTAAAATCCAGACCGCGAGCGTGATCGAGTCCTGGGGGGCTCCATAGTCACAGGATGGGGATGATGATGATGGTGGTGGTGGTAGAAAGGAGAAGTGGGAGGGGAATGAGACGCTGCAGAGGAGCTCTCAAGCGCTCCAGAGAGTCTAGTGCTGCCCAGGCTGTGGCCCCCCTCCGAACCCCTGTATTCCGCTGGCTGGGCCCCTGCGTCCTCGCATAAATCAGCACGCTTGGGAACGGGGTCCGGGGAACAGACGCGGGGCTCTCGAGACGCTGAATGACCAGTAGTGGCGATTGGCATTTCCTTTCGGCTTATATGATTCCCCTCTCTCGCTTCCTCCTCTCCGATTCCACGCCAGAAAATAATTACAGATTAAAAACACTGTTTAAAAAACACAGTTCAATCATTAAAATGCTTACGAACATCAAGTTAAAATAAAATATACAGCATGAGTCATTAAAACATTTACAAAACTAGAATGTTTTTTATTATTACAACACTCTAAAACACCAGAGAGTTGCTAAAACATTTGAAAGAACCAAAAACTTGAAAACTTAAACAAACAAAAAAAAAAAACTTATTGGACTCTTGGAAACTTAAAAGTAATAATAATAATACATTTACAGTGAAAATCTGACAGTTGTGATTGCAATAATTCCACTGTAAAACAACAGTGACAATGTTACAGGCATTACTAGACGGCATTAGTCACATTGTATGTATAGTTTATATATATGTGATTAAATTATATGAGGTTACTATACCGATTTGAGCTATTGAATAACGCTATAAAAATTATGCAAAATAAAATAGCCTACTACAAGACGAACTGATAAAAAAAACTCCAGAATTAAGTTGTGAATAACAAACAAAAATGTATTTGCTTTTTTAACTTTCTTAAAATCTTAATACATTACAGTAAAATTACATGTATTAGTCTTATAAAACAATAGTTTTCAATGTTTATAGTAAGGTAATAATGGGACTATGCTATACTGAAGAACTGGAGATTAATAAAACTGGTTTTCAGACATGCTTTTAAAGCCTCTTTTTGATTTAATAACTTCTAGGCCTGTTCTACTTACTATAAGCAAAACTATTATTAAAAAAAAAATACCAATACAATTCTTTGTTGTACCTTTAGTGATATTTAAATCATTTTAAAAATCCTTTTTTAAACGCCAAACTTCCGAACCCAATCCAAGTCATATCAAAGATGAAATAAGAAATAAAAACAACACAAAAACTAGTTGCGAGGCGCTACACAACACAGCACGCACGTGCGTTATGTTTATGACTAATAAAGTAAATAAATAAAAGTATATAAGTAAGAGGGAGCAGCTGGTTATCAGACACTTCCGTGAAGCGCTAGCGTTAGCTCCCAGCTACACAAAAACACACAAATAAACATAATATTGCCCGTCTACCGTTCTTTTAACATACCGAACACATAAATACACTCTATCACAACACGCCTTACTCACCCACACAGTGTTTAACTGATTTGAATCACATTTAGAGTGAAACCATGTAGATGTATTAGCTTATGTTAGCAGTGAATGTCGCGCTGGCTTTAGTCCATCATCTGCCTTTAGTCTCACAAAACTACCACAAGTAAAGCCCTTGTCGTCCTTTAAAACCTCAGGGCCACATGTCCTGTCGTTAACATCTGCTCATCGCTGATGAATTTGCCTGGGCTATGACAAACATTGATATTTATAAACTGTTTTGTGGCGATCAGTGAGAGGCGAAGCGTTCTAAAGTCCCTAATTATATTTACATCAGTGGAAAAAACGGTGAAAAAAAGCTCTTTTTCGCTCTCCTCCCACTCAAACACACGCATGTATATATTAGCTATAAAATAAAAAGCGGAACTCACCCGTAGCTGAGTGGAGCTGTGTGTTATGAAGTGTTTTTGAGCTGATCTTTTGGCGTGGTGCTCCTGCGCTCAGACGGTGTCAGTGAGAAATAATGTGACAGACCATCAGCGCGATTTTACAGCTCCAGCACAGCAGACCAGAGCAGCCGAGCACAGAGCGACTGGGACGAGTCAGTCCACAATTGTACGTACTGCTCTCAAATCCAAATTATTCACAAATGAGGACCGTTTCACAATCTACCGTTTTCAACGGAAATCAAAGACAAACTTCCATAGCTATTAAGTGAAACCTTTCTTAAAACAATGAAAATATCGAATGGTTAGTGATCTGCCAATTCTACAGAATTATCAACAAAGCTTAGAAACTTTTAATGACAAAACTTTTTTAAAAAGTGTGTGTGGATGGATCATTATAGCTTTGTAAGTATTCATTCATTGGGCTATATCCTACGTTTCGACAGACAAGCAGGCTTTGGCAAGGTACAAAATGGTGTTCGTTTGCTTCATCTATTGCTCTATTTATGGATCATTAGAACTAACACATTTTTAGCAATGTGTGTCTAAGACTTGGATAACAACCATATGTATATGCTACAAATAAAAGTAGTTTAGAAACATATTACTTATTTATTTATCCTTAAACAGAGTAGGAATAATGTACGAGAACAGTCGTCACAACAAAAAAATATTTTAAAACTAATACTGATTTCGAATTAGGTAAACTGATGGCGTTATTAGCCTACTATAGCTACATATAGCTTTTTGGTTTGCTTGTTTAATGATTAAAACAGAAAATATGCAAATAGTCATCTCCAAATTTCCCCATATTTAGACTGAAATTTCTTTAGATCTTTCACATAGCTGGTTTTAATCTTTACTCTTTTTGTCCAACCATAGACCATATTATTTATATTATTATCTAGTGCTTTTTGTTTGTGCTGTGGTTGTTCCTTAGGCTATTATTGCCACCTTTAAATGCATAAAGTTCAAATAAAAAGTTAAGTTATGAAATAAATGCATTTTATTAATAATAATAAGTATTATTATTAATAACTAGCTAGGTGATGCCTATGATATCGATCGTGTTTCTCTTGCTCTGGTCTAGTTGGAGCACTGAAGGGAATGCAAACTAGAGAGATGCGCCGCTGAAGGGGAAACGCGTGAATAATTTACAAATGTTAGATGCTTCTCCAATTTATCTTGACAACACGAGTAAACGGCCTCTATTCACTTAAATATCCCCTGCACTTTTTCGATTTATGCAAACGTTTGATTTGCTTCGTCTATAGTTGTTAACATGGGCCATTCTCTTAGGGTTCATTGGACATTTAAACCTGATCACGCCTCTTTTTGGCCAGTAGCAATAGTGTGGACATAGAAGTCGGCCAAGGCAAAACAAAGATTTAATGAAACTGACAAATGTATGTTGTTTACTTTTAAGTGACATGATTCTAGATGAATTTCCCTTGGTCTTGGATTAATGTATTTTAGTCTAAGTATCAAATTTATGTGAACATGTAGTAGTAGGCTAATAGTATGTCCTGAGATAGTAGGGGTCTGCTTTTTAACCTAGCTCTTTCTTCTTTTTTCATTTAGATTAACTGATTTAACCCAGAAATAAATGTGTTCTAACAAGTAAACAGATCTGCATTTTTCTTCAAGAAGTCTTCAATGAGTCACATAGGAGCTGTGAGTCCCAATTTATAATCCCACCTTGACACCCTGTTTTATCTCACTTTCTTTTGAAAGTCACATGCACGTCATATGCTTCCCAGAATATGTTTATGATATACTATTTATTCATGTCCTGTTATCTCTCTATTTGTAAGCCCCGAGCACAAAGTAAGATACATTGAAAAGCATAGGATAGATACTACACTTATAGTAGGCGTGTTCTGTAGTGATAATTTAAAGATTGGGCGAGAGATGGCAGCAAGAGGGGCTGCTTTGAAAGGAAATATGGGGGAGTGATAGAGAGAGGGATAGGGGGATGGGGAGAGAGAGGATGGGGGTAGGGAGGTGTGTGAGAGTGTGTGTTGGGGGGGGGGGGGGGGGGCTCGGCTGATATGGCCTCTTATTGGTTTGTTTAAATGGTGGGGGAGGGGCACCCAGCATACACCAGCTGTATGAGGAGAGAGAGGAGAAACAAAGGGTGAGATGGTGGTGTGTGTGTGTGTGGGGGGGGGGGGGGGGGGGGGCACGTATATTTCCTCACTAATATTCAGGGATAATTAAAATTCAGGCAGGGCAGATGATTTAAAATCCTGATACGCTTAAATTAAAAATTAACATGCACCCAGATTCTGATCTGTTTCAATATTAAACACAAAAAACTACTGAAAAACTTGCTTTTAAGTATATAACTCTTTTATTAATACTTGATGAATATTTTACAGCAGTTTCATGTTTTCAATTGTTACATAGTTTTTAATCCAGTGTCCATTTCCAGCACTCTTTTTTACTAAACCTTGACCAGGCAGATTTTATTCATCAAGAGATCTTTGTAATGCAGTGAAATGTGTATACGTACATAAGCCAGAGGAAGCTGTGCTTTGCATTATTTATTTAAAGGACAAAGGAATTACTGGAACCCTCTAAAACCAGTCTCAAAAAAGAGAGAGTGAGCAAGACCGGGAGAGAGGAAGAAAGCAGACTGGGTGAGAATGAGCGAGAGAAAGAAGGGTAAAAAAAAACACAGGAAATGAGAGAGGGAGAAGGGAGGAGAGCGCCCGGCCTCCTTGCGTTTAAGCCAAACCAAATCTGAGGGAATTGGCATTGGCAACTTCGCATGAGAACCGAGAGGAAAAAACTATAAGACAGAAAAGGGTTGAAGAGAAATGCCAAGAATGCAAAGGCAAGAATCAACACATTTAAGAGTCTTTCGTTCTGCTGGCTGACTTGCTCTCTTTTCTGAATGCAATTATAAACTACCACATTTTTATACTGTAAGCCGAAAGCCGGTTTTGATTAAGACGCGTCGACTTGGGTGTTGGTAGTCAGCATTAATTCGTGGAAGACCTGGGTTTAATCACCTCTGCGGGCCTGAAAACATGAAAACATGTCTACTAAACCTAAAAGTTCTTTAAAGGGATAGTTCACCCAAAACCGAAAATTACCCCATGATTTACTCACCCTCAAGCCATCCTAGGTGTATATGACTTTCTTCTTTCAGATGAACACAGTCGGAGATATATTAAATAATATACTGGCTCTTCCACGCTTTAGAATGGCAGTGAATAGAGGATTTTTTTTTTAAAGCCCAAAAAAGTGCATCCATCCATCTTAAAAAGTGCATCACATGGCTCCGGGGGGTTATTAAAGGCCTTCTGAAGCAAAGCGAAGCGATGCGTTTGTGTAAGAAAAATATCCATATTTAAAACTTTAAAAAGTAAAATAACTACCTTCCGGCAGATGGCCTACGCAAATCGACTTATGCGAAACCAGTAACCCCTGACGCGATGTTGGAGTAGTGTAAGCTTTGATGCGGTTCACACAAATAGGGCTGGGCAACAAACGCAAGCTCCTCTTCTCTTATATCGAAATCCTCCAACATTTCTCCGTCTGTCGGAACCTAGTTATTTTAGTTTATGGTTTTAAATATGGATATTTTTCTTACACAAACGTATCGCTTTGTTTGAGAAGGCCTTTATTAACCCACCGGAGCAGCGTAGAGTACGTTTATGATGGTTTGATGCACTTTTTAAAAAAATCATCCTCTATTCACTGCCATTATAAAGCGTGGAAGAGCCAGGACATTATTTAATATATCTCTGATTGTATTCACCTGAAAGAAGAAAGTCATATTACCTAGAATGGCTTGAGGGTGAGTAAATTATGGGGTAATTTTAATTTTTTGAGTGAACTATCCCTTTAAAAATGGTGCATTGTAGTACAAGGAGATGGGACATCTTAAGCTGTCTTTGAATAGTTAGATATCACCATTTGGCTGGGACAGATGAGTTTACGGACTCGGGATCACTGTGATGTCTGAGTAGAAATATTGGAATTCTGGTCTAGGTGTCCCGTGTAGCATCTTCCCTGTTAACATCAGAGGTTGAGTGTGTTTGCCAAGTTGTCTATAGTGCGTTGGGCATAGATTCGCTGTCTGCTTTCAAGTCACATGGCCCATGGATGTCATGCCAAAACCTACTGAGGCTTACAACACACACATTATAACACACACACAGTCATATACATCACGTACATGCCAGCTTGTCTTAGGCCTGCGGCTTTGTAAGTTAACATGCCACATACTGTTCACATATGTTACTAATACATGTCACTATCATATGCACTGTTTTTTAACAGTCCCTTAAAAGCCAAACCTGCATAATTATGACTGTCTGTAGTCAGATTTGCTAAGTTGCTCAGTTCTTTTAATGAAACTCAAAACTCAGGAGTTAGCATCTTGAATCAGTCTGATGAATTCTTCACTGAATTAACTCACCAAATCGGTTAAAAGTGCTATAATCAACTATACACCGATCAGGCATAACATTATGACCACTGACAGGTGAAGTAAATAACACTGATTATCTCTTCATCACGGCACCTGTTAGTGGGTGGGATATATTAGGCAGCAAGTGAACATTCTGTCCTCAAAGTTGATGTTAGATGTTTCTGTTATAAGCAGGAAAAATGGGCAAGCATAAGGATTTGAGCGAGTTTGACAAGGGCCAAATTGTGATGGCTAGATGACTGGGTCAGAGCATCTCCAAAACTACAGCTCTTGTGGGGTGTTCCCTGTCTGCAGTTGTCAGTATCAAAAGTGGTCCAAGGAAGGAACAGTGGTGAACCAGCGACAGGGTCATGGGCGGCCAAGGCTCACTGATACACGTGGTGAGCGAAGGCTGGCCCGTGTGGTCAGATCAAACAGATAAGCTACTGTAGCTCAAATTGCTCAAGAAGTTAATGCTGGTTCTGATAGAAAGGTGTCAGAATATACAGTGCATCGCAGTTTGTTGCGTATGGGGCTGCACAGCCGCAGACCAGTCAGGGTGCCCACCCCCCTGTCCACCGCCGAAAGTGCCAACAGTGGGCACGTGAGCATCAGAACAGGACCACGGAGCAATGGAAGAAGGTGGCCTGGTCTGATGAATCACGTTTTCTTTTACATCATGTGGATGGCCGGGTGCGTGTGCGTTGCTTACCTGGGGAACACATGGCACCAGGATGCACTATGGAAAGAAGGCAAGCCGGCTGAGGCAGTGTGATGCTTTGGGCAATGTTCTGGTGGGAAACCTTGGGTCCTGCCATCCATGTGGATGTTACTTTGACACGTACCACCTACCTAAGCATTGTTGCAGACCATGGAAACGGTATTCCCTGGTGGCTTTGGCCTCTTTCAGCAGGATAATGCGCCCTGCCACAAAAAACGGTTCAGGAATGGTTTAAGGAGCACAACAATGAGTTTGAAGTGTTGACTTGGCCTCAAAATTCCTCATATTGCAATCCAATCGAGCATCTGTGGAATGTGCTAAACAAACAAGTCTGATCCATTGAGGCTCCACCTCGCAACTTACAGGACTTAAAGGATCTGCTGCTAACATCTTGGTGCAAGATGCCACAGCACACCTTCAGGGGTCTAGTGGAGTCCATGCCTCGATGGGTCAGGGCTGTTTCTGGCGGTCAGCGGTACGCATGTCGACTTCTGGCGAAAGAGTAACCCTTGACACTTGAACCCTTGACGCATGCGTATTGATGAACGCAGAAGTTCAGAGGATAGAGCAAAACAAAACACCGGTCATGAATTAGAAGTCTAAAACGAGAATTTTTAAAGAGAAATGGTGGAGGATTTTGATATAAGAGAAGAGGGGCTTGAGTTTGTTGCCCAGCACTATCCGCAAGAGCGTCAAAGCTTGCAATGCTTCTGTACATCGCGTCAGGGGTTACTCTTTCTCCGCAAGTCGACCTGCGTACCGCTGACCTCCTTCGCTCACCACGTGTATCAGTGAGACTTGGCCGTCCATGACCCTGTCGCTGGTTCACCACTGTTCCTTCCTTGGACCACTTTTGATACTGACAACTGCAGACAGGGAACACCCCACAAGAGCTGCAGTTTTGGAGATGCTCTGACCCAGTCATCTAGCCATCACAATTTGGCCCTTGTCAAACTCGCTCAAATCCTTATGCTTGCCCATTTTTCCTGCTTATAACAGAAACATCTAACATCAACTTTGAGGACAGAATGTTCACTTGCTGCCTAATATATCCCACCCACTAACAGGTGCCGTGATGAAGAGATAATCAGTGTTATTTACTTCACCTGTCATGCCATAATGTTATGCCTGATCGGTGTATAGTTGATTATAGTGCTTTTAACCGATTTGGTGAGTTCATTCAGTAACAAGTAGCTAAATGGGACTACAGCGGTTGTCGGGAACATTAAACGTCATCACTGTGAACAGGAAAACTCACTAGTCCACTTTCACAGCCCTGTTGTGTTTATAATCACGTTCTTGCAAACTCTACTCAAACTCTTTTTTTTACATAAAGCTTTGTTCAAAGATCTTAGTGATAGTGACATCGAAGTAAATTGACCATGGTGTAGTTTGTTTATAGCTGTCTAAGTCTTCTAGGCTTCTAAGTTCATGAAAGTTGTTCATTGGTCATGATGAACAAAACGTGTAAGAATCATAAACTTTCATTGGTCACAGAGCTTATTTTATGCAATAATCCAAAAGCCAATGGAACAATCCGGTTAGGTTTTTGTTGAGGGAACTAGGGTTGGCCTACAAACATATGTTATCACTGCAATGCTCTATAAACCATTACTTCAATATAACCATTAGGCTTCTCTGACTTACAATGCAAAAAAGCAAATATATATTCTATATTTATCTGTAAACCTCACAGCTTTTGTTCATGTTTAACCTCTTTTTTTTATAGCTATATCATTAGCATTATGGTAATGCAATGAAATTAAAGTGCCGCTATTATGGTTTTTCGACTATTCCCTTTCATGCAGTGTGTAATATAGCTGTTTGTGAATGTAATCGTTTTGCAAAGTTGTAAAGTTGAAAGTGCACGATAAATAAAGTTATTGTCTCTCAAAAGAAAGAATCGACTCTGAACCGCATTAACGAGTCATTTGTATTTCGAATCCTACTGCGTGATGGTTCTACATCACTAGAAAATACATTTGCATAATGCCCACTTATGTTGTACGTTGTCCGCCTGCGAACAACTTGACTAGCCCTCAAACGGCATTTTACTGATGACTTCTTAAATCTCAGAGTTTAACGCGAGATTCGCAAAACGCTTGCTCTTGAAAGATGCGTCAGTACCCAGTTTATTTGGACAAATTTGCTCCTCAGAACGACAACCTGTAAGTTTGATTATTTATTGATGTATATATTTCCAGCTAACCGGCTAACTCGGTTAAAGGTTATTACTGTCTTACTGAAATACTACTGCTAAGCAGCTGTGGGCCACTATTACCTTTGTCTTACTACTTTGAGTAAAGGATGGAGCAAGATTTGTTTTACAAACTTTAATGTTACATTAGTCGTTCACATTAGTGCTCGGCTAACGTATGTGCTGTTATTGATACAGTTCCTGCATGTGCACCGCAAATAAATTAGAAATATACACATCGGTTTGTTGATGGACATACTCTTGTTAATGCTGATGGTGAGGAATTACAGTTGCAACATCTCATAATGTACCTCAAACTGAGTAGCATATTACTGAGAAACGTCTTGCTCAAGTCGTCTTTGCGATGGAGATTCGGGTTGAATAACTAGTTCTTCCAATGTTTCATCCTCAGGACTGAGCTTTAGGAAGCCTCCAGACGGAGCTGAAGTTCAGTTATGGTAATGGCCATTTAGCTTCTGAAATACGCTGTAAGCGGTAGACCAATCACAACAGGGCCATCTGGCCAATCAGAGCAGAGTAGCTCGCGGAAAAGAGGGATTTAGAGAGACTGAATCATTGGACGAGTCGTTTGAGAATCATTGAAAAATGTGGTTTATGAGAAAATAAAAAATGTTGACCTTTGATGCATGTAAACCTGTTGTATGAGACCTCAAAAACAAAATTAGGTGCCTTTAAAATGGTATAATAGGGGCACTTTAATAAGTATGCCTACCTGATGTAATAATATGGCAAGGAAAACAAAACAAATATAATCTAAAATATAATTTTTATGTTTTAAGTAATTTATTCATGTTTATATTTATTCTATCATTATTATTATTCATTTTCTTTGCATATACTCTAATGGAAGTCACTAGTTTCCACCTAGAGAGCTTAATTTTAGCTCTCTAGATTGATCCTAGAATGAAGAAGTTTGGAAAACCCTGTACTATATACTCTATATAAGTCTTATTTCGCATATATTACCAGAAAAAGGTGTATTATTCAGGATATTTGAACATATAGTGAAACATTTTGTAATAATCTTTCCTACATTTGAAGCAAAGCTTTCACTACACTGAGACACTGACACAACTTAGCCCAAAGCACCTGACTCACTTTATCCCACAGCTACCATTTAGGGTGCTTCATTTAATAATTCATGGCTAATCTTTAGCCAAAGAATTTACATGTTCATTGCAATTCACCAACATGTTTAATGTATATTTTCTGACCTGAATAAATTAGCTTTGACCTTAAAATTAATTTTATGTGCCATGTAGAAAATATACTTTGAAATGCAAACAGTTTTGAATAAAAAATTATTGCCACTTTTCTCGTGTTCATCTCCCAGTACTTTCTAAATATGTATTCACATGGCAAAAATTGTGCAGTTTGCTTAAGAGGGCGACACAGCTTACCCCACTCTCCCCTACTCTTATTATATCCCCTCTCCTCCATTTCTCAGCCAGAAAGAAGAGGATTTAGGCTAGTTTTTCAGAGCCAAACCAAACCAGCATGAAAAAAGGACAGAAAGAGAAGCCCTCCCTTCCTCTAACCCTGTTTTGCTCTTCTCTGTGTAGTTTGGCAGTAGACGTTAGTGTGTGTGTGCGGTCTGTGTGAACAAGCGCTCATGTGGACAGGGCTCTGACTCTGCTGTTTGGTGAAGTTCCCAGTTAGGCTTGATGGGAAATGCTTTTTTATCCCTCACTGAATGAAGTTGGTTCAGCATACACAAGACTGTAGAGTAGCCATTGGACCAAATGCTGAGAAGAAACTCATTCCTGATGCTTACCTGCCCAACAGAAACCCACTTTTAACCCTCTGTGGTACGTGTCATGTTATTAATATGAAATAAACTACCATTAAACAGTTTGGGGGTGGTATGATTTTTTTATGTTTTGAAAAAAAAAAAAGTCTTATGCTTACCATGGCTGCATTTATTGGATCAGAATTATTTAGTCCTGTGATGACAAAGCTGAATTTTCAACATCATTACTCCAGTCTTCAGTGTCACAAGATCCTTCAGTAATCATTTATTTAATAAATAAAATTATTTCATAAAATGTGACAAACGCAACCATTGGTTTAAATGTTTAATACAATTTTTAAACTCAACGTTTGGGTTTGTCCTTATTTGACCCAAACATGGGTTAAACAACCAAGCATTTTTTTAGAGTCCATATTCTACATCCCTTAATCCCAATTCCTATCCAATACATAAACTTAACAACTACCTTACTAACTATTAATAAACAGCAGTTTATTGAGACAAAAGTCTCAAAAGTCATAGTTAAAAATACATTTAAAAATTGCTGGGCTATTTCAACCCAACTGTTGGGTTTGTCCACATTTGACCCAACCATGTGTTGAAACAACACAGCATTTTTTAGAGTGTACCATTTATTATTTAGAAAAAATCATATGCAGGAATTTCAGATTGAACTGTTCAGACCATAACAAAGCTCGTCCTATTCAAATGAAGTCTTATGTGTTTTCCCACCCAATGCATGCATTGTGGAGGAGTTGTGTGTATGTGTATAAATCATGCTAAACCGAGGGCAATAGTGCATTGCAACTCGAGCCAGACTCTTATTCATCCTTTATATCTCAACACACACATACACAAAACACACTCTCAGTCTCGGTATCAATGATTCTCCTTCTCACGGCTTTCTGTGCTCATCCAATCAAGCGCCTTTCAGTGATGTCATCGCTCTGTGTGAGTGTGTGTGTGTGTGTGTGCTCGGCAGCAGTTTTGGGTTTCTCCTAAACTCCCGTTCTCCCACACTGGAGCTTTTTAATCTCTCGGATGGAGAGAAAGAGGATGAAAAAACGAGAGCGGACAGATCGAGGGGTTGAGAAGCGGCGACCATGACAACACATGAAATCTGAGCGGCTGACATCTGTGTCTCTCTCTCATTCTCTCTGTCCCTCTCAATCTCTCTCTCTGTTATTTCTTTGACTCGCATCCAGCAAACAACCCACAAGCTTTCATTTCATAACAGACTCCGACAAGTCTGATGACCTCACATGGCCCTCAACATCATCTTTGATTTCAAACCGCAACGACTGACCACAGCAGAAGTGTGAATGCAGTCTCTTTAAAACAGCAAGACTGACTTAAGTCCAACCCTGCTATGACAGACTCATCATATCACAGACACCTCTCTGTCTTCTGACTGTTCGCATTGTTGAGCATATTTTCTTTTGAAATCATTTCTTGCTTCCTGTCACTGCATCTCTTGCCACATCCTTTGCTGTACCGAGAGGCTGTCACAGTTGAGACGCTCACACATTTCCTGCATCTCAATCATCTTGTGCATCAAAACTATTAGAGATCCGCTACAACCATGGTGAGCTTCTGTCCTATATGTGGGAAACCTGTTTATTTTGGTGAGTGGCATCTGGGGTTGGAGGGATCCATCTTTAACATGCTTAAAACAGACTGATTAAGATAATTTGAGGTATTATGTACTCATCAACAGTGATAAACATCAATATAAAGCATAGAGGTGCTGCGTGTAATGTGTTTAGCTGCAAACATTTTACATCAGCTTTTGTTTTGTGCTTCTGTGTGCTCATTATTTTGACTTGCTGTTGAGGTATTTAATAGTTTATGGATTATATTGTGCCCAAGTTGTGGTTTCTCATGTCTAGTTGTGTGATAACGTTTTATATTAACAGTAGAGCATCGTAAAAAGGCCATCGCAGAGCATGCTAAATGTTACGTTGAAAGTAGCTTTAGGTTCTGCCTTTATGCTAGATGAAACAATCTAGTTGTTGTGGAACTAAGTGCGTGTAAGCCTTATCTGTATATGCATTTGTGTAGAGTTAATCAGCCTGCAGTCCTAACCGCCATCAGTGCCTCACGACATGACGCACAGGAAGTGTCTGCCTGTGGCAGGAAGTGGAATAGGCCAGAGCAAGAGAGGCTTAACTGTTTAAATTGGCAGATAGCAATGCAGAAACCTATGGACACTTGAAGAAAGAGGAGAATTTGGACAGTAAAATCCTGTAGCTGCCAGTCAGCTTTCAGCATCAAGACTGAAGAAAAAGCTCCTTCAGTTATTGAGGTTGACTGCAGGCATTTGTTGATTCTGCCAGGAAGAGAAAAGCTGACCAAGATGTTGGTAACTGATATTCAGTTTCAATCTGATCCTGGTTCAACCTAGAGGTTTCATGTGCTTAAGGTCAGGGTTTCAGTAGGAGGGCTCGTGCCAGGCCCACATGAAAGGGTAATGAAAGGGTAATATATCTACACAGATCTTCTCGAAAAATGGATAATTTGACCCATACAATGTATCAAATATATCTTCTTTGAGTTGTTTCAAAGGATGAGCAAGAATAAGTTGACTCAAAGTTACAAACACAAACAATTTTTTCTTTCGAACAACATGCACCAACATGAGCCACGTAATAAGACCAAAATGCATTAAGGAAGTAAATGTTATCAATTTTGATAGACCGAATATACATTATTGGGTTCATATATGTTGGTATGACCGTAAAAACATTTTCAAATCTAAAACTATTAAACCCTGGTTGAAAAAATGAATAATAAATATTAGATTAAAAAACATAAACGTAAAGTTTAAGTTGAAGTACTAAATTAATTACTAAAAATAAAGTTTAAATAAAATAATAAAAATGAGAAAAAAGCACAATAAAATTACTCTAATTGAAAATATAAAAATATAAACCAATTCAAAATCTTAATCAATACTAATCAATAGTATATGAATAGTACTAAAATAACAATAGTTCTAATTTACTCATTTATTAGGTTAAATGAAAACCACTGCACACATTTATCCCCACAGCTCCCCCTGACTCTTACTAAACTTATGCTGCTTTCGTGCTATCGGAAATTTCCTACTTTCAACGTCTGAAATGATTACGAGCTTGTCACATTTAAAGTTTGACTTGAGAGGACGTTCATGTCTATTTTTTAAACTAGGAAACTAGTATATATACGATAATTCTGATAGCACGTGAAGGCAGCATAAATCCAGCTTCAGTAAAAGCACCTGGCTGATTGATTAACCTTTGACCTTTGATTCATGCAGGTGAGAAGAAGAGGTCATTGGGACGGGATTATCACCCATTATGTTTGAAGTGTCACAAGTGTAAAAGACAGCTAACACCTGGTCAGCATGCAGAGGTATACATATATTCACTTTATCATATGTTGTCTTTTAATGCGTAAATAATACTAAACACTGTAAACTTATAATAACACATGCATTGAGGTGTTACACTGATAATATGCAGAATGCAGTAAAGAAGAAGTTGAAGGAAAGAGTACTATACTCAGATTTTCAGTTTTTTTAAATCTCTTTGCAGCATGATGAAAAGCCATATTGCACTAACTGCTACATGAGAGATTTTGGACCCAGAGGTGAGTGCAAATGACTATTTATTATAATATAATATAATAAAATAAAAATTAATCTACATGTTTCTTTGTGCAGGTAGCCGAAAACCAGTTGCTCGGACCTTTAACACAGCTACTTCTTAAGAGAGATCTTACAATCTTGAGAAACGCACAGCATCTAGATCTACAAACAACACCACATATCTACAATATCTGCTTTACACTGTAAACCATTGGACAATACTGCCAAATTGATCTCTCCTAACCATAAAATAAGTAAAACATAACCCCGCCCTTATGTTTCCATTCATCATAAACTCATTAAAATAGCCAGAACCAAATTAACAGCCATCCATGGTGGCATTCTCTCAGGGAACGGTGCTTCTTCATGAGTTTTTTCTAGAATTCTCTTGCCATGTTTTTAGAGTTATGGCACTTTATTGAACATTATTCAAGAATTGTGTCTTTCCTGGCCTTTAGAATGGGAGATGTGAAAATATCAGACCATATAAAGTAAATATAGTAAAACTAGCTATGAAAAGTGTTGGCTTATACAAACATCATGTGTTTTCGGTTTAAAATACAGTCAAGACTCTGTATACCATTAATTAATTGATTAACTTGAAACACAATGTAATTTTTTGTGCTCTTATTGTTTGTTCTTTTTTTTCTGTGATTTTGAGGATCAGAGGCAATAAAACAAAGGGGATTTTTCATGAGGCAGCATATGTATCTACAAAGCAAAAATGACAATAATTAATCATTGTGTCTTTTTAATTAGAAGCAGAAGCTTGGGTCCCAATGCTCATGGTGCATATAAGATGGCTTTATCATTTTTGTTATTCAGGAAGAATACATATTTGATTTTATCTGTTTTTTTCCCCTCATTAGTTCATTGAAAAGAAGCGTCACTCAAAAAGCTGAAGAGCCAGCTAGTGTATTGTCAACTCATTAAATCAGAAGTATAATTAATGTCTCTTATCCTCAAATACATACAATATGTTTAAAAAACAATATATGTTTAATAATTGTTGTTTGTATTGATACAATTTTTTTTTAAATAAAAATGTAATTTTAATAATTAAAGATTTATACCTCAACATTTAACTGCCTACAACTGGAATATAAATAATATATAAATAATTTAATTATAATGTCATATTTTATAAAAGTATATGTATATATAATTACCTAATTATCTATTTATTAATATATTTGTTTATATATATATATAAATTTTTTTTATTAATTCTAATTATATATGTGACCCTGGACCACAAAACCAGTCATAAGTCTCACAGGTATACTTGTGGCAATAGCCAACAATACATTGTATGGGTCAAAATTATCCATGTTTCTTTTATGCCAGGAAATCATTAGGATATTAAGTAAAGATCATGTTACATGAAGATATTTTGTAAATTTCCTACCGTAAATCAATCAAAAATGTATTATTAGTAGTAATATGCCTTGCTAAGGACTTCATTTGGACAACTCTGAAGGTGATTTTCTCAAAATGTAGATTTTTTTTGCACCCTTAGATTCCAGAATTGTAAATAGTTGTATCTTAACCAAATATCATCCTATCCAAACAAATCAATCACATCAATGGAAAGCTTATTTATTCAGCTTTCAGATGATGTATAAAAATGTACCCTTATGACTGTGGTCCAGAGTCACATGATTATGTTATTATTATATTGAATTATATTAATATTAATTATAATACATTTTTTAAATAATTTTTTTTATGTATTCCCTGCTCATCTCCATAAGCATCCACATGCATTCATACTAAGTATGATTTACAAAAACACCCATCATCTGGAGCCAGAGAGAGAGACAGCGAGAAGCCTGGCAAAGGGCTGTTTTCACAAGGCCAGGGCAGTCTGCTGGAATGTGTCTGTGAGTGTGTGTGAGCTGGCAGCCTTTCTGTAGCAGACCTACTGCTGGATACCTGCTGTTGATCCTGTCAAACTCTCACATGCACACACACACACAGGGCCTGTTTGTGCAGGCATATGTGCATGTGTGAGCATGGCCACTTTCAAGTGCACATATGTGATTAGCTTCATGCATGAGCAAATATTTGCAGTAAGGAAGAACATAAATCAGGTGAAGATCCCAGACTTAGTTTGGTTATCATTACCACTCCTTTTTTTCTTTCAGATTAATGAAAGAAAAGAAAAAAAAAGCACAAAAAGGTGGCATGGAGAAGGTGAAGGGATTATTCCAGGGAGCGAGCGAGGGAGGGTGCGTGCATGTGTGTAAAGAGGGTTCCCTGCTGCAGCGTGTCTTTGAACCCACCCCCACCTTGACAGGTCACATGGTTTGTGTGATGCCAGCTGTCTCATTTGCATGTGTTTTAACTACACCGCAAATCCATCAATTGGGAGAGAAAGTGAGAGAGAAAGAGAGAAGGGGCGGAGATACAAAAAAGGGGCTGCAGACACAGTAGAAGAACTGATTGATGAAGAAAGAGAGAGATGCCTTCATTCCTATGGACTTCAGAGATGTGGAGGTTGTTAGATGCCCACCACACCCTCTGAAGGCTCATTTGATATGTGCATGGCGAAGAGCAGGGATCGCCCATGCTACATTACTGTCGCTAATATGCATATGGCTCATTCTATAACTGGGGTACATTTCACATCAAGACAAAATCCATTATTTTACACAATGTTGCAGACATTTAAGAGCTGCAATTCATGTAATGTATTTAATGTTCTTTCATCCGTTTGCTATACATACGATTGTTTTTAAGATTCATATTTTTTGCAGATATCCATGTGGTTTTTTATTACAAATCTGCCTTTTTGCAACATCTCATAAAATTACCAAAATTATCTTTAAAGGGATAGTCCACCCAAAAATGGAAATTCTGTCATCATTTACTGACTTTCTTTCTGATGTGGAATGTAAAATAAGATATTTTGAAGAATGTTGGTAACCGAAAAGTCACGTTTTCCCCTTGACTTCCACTGTACTGACAAAAAATACAATGGAAGTCAATGGGAACCTAAACTGTTCTGTTATCAACATTCGCAGAGTCATTTTGAAGACCTACTCAATTGGGATACTGCAAAAACTGTCATTTTAAGAGACATCAAGGCAATTTCAAGCAAACTGAAACATAGGGTGCACAAAATATTTGTGAGATTATAATATGATTTCCCTTAATGAATAAAATAAATATTTTTCTCAAGAAGATAGTTTGAAAAAAATATATAATAATTATCATCAATGGAAATTAAGAATGACTCATATACCATTTGCATTGTGGGAGTGGAGGCAGAATAATGCATATGCATTCATAATATGCATAAACAGAACATTTTTTATTCATTGTAAACACTATTGTTCATTATTCTCGTTTCGTTTGCTATTAATAGCAATAGCATTGTGCTTAATTAATGTCTTAATCAACTTTTATTGTCTTGCATTCAAAAATGTGTTAATAAGTACCCTGAAGCACATCATGAGTCTCGGTTTGTGCTTCTGTGATGTTTCACATTCACCCACTCGTATCGGTGACAATGTGGATGTAGGAGGCTAATGTCATTGTACTAATCAAAGCCAGGGCTAATAGCTAATGCTATCAAAGAGTGATGAAGCAGTCCATTCATCTTTACAGAGACCGCAGCTCTGCAGACCACACTGCATGACAGAACTGTGCACTTCAAACAATGTATTGTGAGATCATCAAACACAAAGGCGTGTGGGTATTTTTAACCTTGCAATGTGAACATGTGGATGTTTTTGTTTGATATGAAAATCTCATTGATACATAGGTACTGTGATAAAGGGGAGTGTGGGTCTATATGTGAGGACGGTAACATAACAATGGGCAATGTGATATTCCTGCTGGGAATTTTAGAGTCTGATGACAAAAAGTAAAGTACAAATCATTTGTATCAAATGCTGTCATTGCAGTAGATTGAACATTTGTAAATGTAAAGCTATATTCAATAGCAGATATTTAAGTTATCAACTACAAAAGCTATAGGTATGGTTAAAAAAAGATTTGTGTTCACATCAGACGTTTTTTTTGTCAACACAATGCCTAAATTAATCTGCAGCAGTCAAGTGGTACAGCAGTCACGTGTTACAAGTAGGAGCTCTTACATAATTCCGTTTACAAGTTGTAGTTACTAGTTACGAGCTCTACGAGGACTTGAGCTTTTTACAAATTGAAATGTCGTAATTACGGTAATTATAACATGGTTTGAACGCACCAACGGTTCCCAATGAAACAAGCATGTTTTCACAGCGCCACAAAAGAACAGTGTTTATAGTTTTTAAGTCAATTCAACATAAAAATAACTGCTTATAGGCCTAGTTGTCGTCGTTGCATATTAAGCTAAGGGAAAAATGACACACTTTTCATCTTTGAAAAATAACTCACCTTCCAGCTCATCGTGTGTGTGTGTGTGTGTGTGTGTGTGTGTAGGAACTGTTTCTGCGTTCAGACAAGCTATCGTCGCCCCCTGTTGGAGACTGTTGTTTGTGCACTCTCCATCAAAACGAGGGTTATTTCAGCACTGCAAATGCAAACAGCCCAGAGAAAGTCAGACAAGAATATACTAATATAACGAAGATGTTGTAAATGTCTGGTACACATAGTACTGAGTAAAAATAAATAGAATTGTCTTTAAACTAATAAGCATGTGTTTACTTGCTGTAAGCTACTTAATTAATATAGGCCTATATGTAAATTCTGAAGAAAGTATGCAGCATGCAAAAATGTGTCCCTTTATGTGACGGAAGGGCATTATACCTCATGTCTCTAAACAGCATAAACAGTTAGGCTACAGCAAAGGTGTCATTATTTAAAATGTAAAACATCTTAACAGAATAACATTGGATGATCAGAATAAGTAGGCCTTCACATTTCATTCAATATATAACGTTTTTTTCTTAGCCTAAATAGAAACACAAAAACCAATACAAAGTCTTTGCTTAACACTTAACTACGGAGCCCCGCACGTGACATGCAGGAAAAAATCGTGCGGACGATGTATTAATTCGTGCACACGATTTATAAATCGAGGGAACAAATTAGTAAATCGTGCGCACAATTTCTTTTTCTTTTGCACGTCATGTGCGGGGCTCCGTACTTAACATCACACGCGCGCGCGCGCACACACACACATACACTCACCTAAAGGATTATTAGGAACACCTGTTCAATTTCTCATTAATGCAATTATCTAATCAACCAATCACATGGCAGTTGCTTCAATGCATTTAGGAGTGTGGTCCTGGTCAAGACAATCTCCTGAACTCCAAACTGAATGTCAGAATGGGAAAGAAAGGTGATTTAAGCAATTTTGAGCGTGGCATGGTTGTTGGTGCCAGACGGGCCGGTCCGAGTATGTCACAATCTGCTCAGTTACTGGGATTTTCATGCACAACCATTTCTAGAGTTTACAAAGAATGGTGTGAAAAGGGAAAAACATCCAGTATGCGGCAGTCCTGTGGGCGAAAATGCCTTGTTGATGCTAGAGGTCAGAGGAGAATGGGCCGACTGATTCAAGCTGATAGAAGAGCAACTTTGACTGAAATAACCACTCGTTACAACCGAGGTATGCAGCAAAGCATTTGTGAAGCAACAACACGCACAACCTTGAGGCGGATGGGCTACAACAGCAGAAGACCCCACCGGGTACCACTCATCTCCACTACAAATAGGAAAAAGAGGCTACAATTTGCACGAGCTCACCAAAATTGGACAGTTGAAGACTGGAAAAATGTTGCCTGGTCTGATGAGTCTCCATTTCTGTTGAGACATTCAGATGGTAGAGTCAGAATTTGGCGTAAACAGAATGAGAACATGGATCCATCATGCCTTGTTACCACTGTGCAGGCTGGTGGTGGTGGTGTAATGGTGTGGGGGATGTTTTCTTGGCACACTTTAGGCCCCTTAGTGCCAATTGGGCATCGTTTAAATGCCACGGCCTACCTGAGCATTGTTTCTGACCATGTCCATCCCTTTATGACCACCATGTACCCATCCTCTGATGGCTACTTCCAGCAGGATAATGCACCATGTCACAAAGCTCCAATCATTTCAAATTGGTTTCTTGAACATGACAATCAGTTCACTGTACTAAAATGGCCCCCACAGTCACCAGATCTCAACCCAATAGAGCATCTTTGGGATGTGGTGGAACGGGAGCTTCGTGCCCTGGATGTGCATCCCACAAATCTCCATCAACTGCAAGATGCTATCCTATCAATATGGGCCAACATTTCTAAAGAATGCTTTCAGCACCTTGTTGAATCAATGGCACGTAGAATTAAGGCAGTTCTGAAGGCGAAAGGGGGTCAAACACAGTATTAGTATGGTGTTCCTAATAATCCTTTAGGTGAGTGTATTTGCAGTAAACAGATCTACAGTACATTTAGAATAGCTTAAGATTGCCATATCAGGCGTGGACAAACTGAGGTCAGGAGATACATGGGAAAAGGCTTAAAACATGTTCAATTGTAAACGTGAGTAAAACAGTCTGACACATGAACAACATTTGATCAACTTAGAACATGAATCTAAAACATCTAAACATCTAAAAATGAACTTGGTTTAAAGAGATAGTTGACATAATGTTCACTGTATTGTAAGTGGCATAAAGAGGTAAATATTAATGTTCATAAAGGTTTAATCTCTCCGTTCACATGCAGTTTTTTTATAAAGTGTTCAAGATTAGATACATTTTAATAATTTTTTTTCTTTTTATATCAGTTATATCTTCTTAACTTAAGTGCTCAAGAAGTGTTTTTAGAATTTTAAACTTTAAACAAATGTTCCTTAATGTTGATGTTTAGTTTGTGAGGTTAAACTGATATTTTGATCCTCTGTAGGTCAAATGACTTTTCACTATATGAATTTGCAGGTCAGAGTTCAACTTCATAGTATGCAGGAAAAAAGTTTGGGTCACAAAAATATAATCCTGAGTAACCTGAGGCGGGTAGAAATGCTTCAGAGATTGAGAAAGGAGAAGGAGCACAAGCGAGCTTTATGAAGGACCCATGTATTCACCAAGATATTCAAGCAAGATTTGGGTTGACCAGCCCTAAGGAAGTAGAGTCACAGTGACACTTTTGGGGGACAGACGTAATGCGCACACCCAAAAGGTCACCAAGAACTAAAAGTGTTTGACACCAGTGAACTAAAATGTAGAGAAGTCCAGGAAAATGTACATAAAGCCCGACCAGCATCTGCTCTAGGACCAAGTGGTATACCTTATAAAGCATACACGAGATGCTCAATGTTCTGCAGGTTATAGAAACTATTGCATCGGATATGGGCAAAAGGCATCATCCCGTTGTAAAGAGTGGAGGAATGCCTTACCAAAGGAAGCGGACTCTTCTGAGAAACATTTCTCTCTTGAGTGTTGAAGGAAAGATTTTTTTTTCTCTGTCTTGGCCAGAAGGATGACTACCTACATGGTGAAGAACAAGTATGTTAATACATCAATTCAGAAGGGTGGCATCCCAGACTTCTCTGGGTGTTTGAAACATACGGGTATCCTCAGTTAGCTAATTCGGAAGGCCAAGGAGAGCAGAGGCAATTTTACAGTAGTCTGGCTTGATTTTGGCTAATGCGTATGGATCAATCCCCCATGATCTTATTAATACAGCCATGGGAATGCAACACCAGGGAAGGAATCCAGAAGGCCGGTAATGGAGCCCGGCATTCGTCAACCTCCAATAAGAGGCTTTAATGGATGACCTAACTTTAACAACTTCAAACCATGTACAAGCTAGATGGATCCTAAAGGAACTTGATGATGTGGCAGCATGGGCAAAAATGAAGTTCAAACCAAGGAGGTCAAGAAGTTCGACACCTGGAGTATGAAGGGGTGAAGGGCTAGGGCCGTGGAACTGGGGAGTACAAGGAGCCTGGACAAATTGGGACCTGCCAAAGCGGAAGATCATGTAGCCTGAATTTTAGAGACTGGAGCCCGTTCACATCTCTTATCTGCTCCAATCACTATATGATACACTTCCATCACCAGTAAACTTGTACCGGTGGGGAATGAGGAAGGACACAGTGTGCTATGTGGAGGAAAAGGCATATTGGCGCACATACTGGCAGGATGTAAAACTGCACTTAGCTAGAAAAATACAAATGCAATCAGGATAATATCCTCCAAACACTGTCTGAGATCTTGGAGCATGAAGAGATGGAAAAAGCACCAGTCCTATAAAAGTCCAGTGCCATCTATCAGGTCATCAGGGAGGGAGAGATACCACACTCTTCCAAAAAGACCAAGAAGAGCCTTATGCAGGAAGAACAATCACGGGAGATGAGGGTGGACCTGGGAAGGAAACTATGTTTTCCCCCAGGTTGTCCAAACATCCCTAAGGTCAGATGTGGCCATCTGGTCTGAGGAGGGAAGGAGGATCATTATGATTGAGTTGACAGTCCCATGGGAAGATGGATGTGAGGAGGCCTCAGAGAGGAAAGCAACCAAGTACCAGGACCAGGTCCAGCAATGCGGGAACAAAGGGAGGAAAGCCTGGCTATTTCCAATTGAGGTTGGTTGCAGGGGTTTCCCTGCACAATCTGTGTGGAAGATGCTCAAAGCTTTAGGAATAGCAGAAAGGGAGATGAAGACAGCAACATGTAGGTTGGGGGAGGCAGCAGAAAGAGCCTCTTGTTGGCTTTGGAATTGGTGAGAAGAGTTGAGCTGGAAGCCAGGAGAAGATGGGCAGGGACTGGACATCACTGCCGACCCACCAGTGATGGATGCCACCTGATGACATCTTCTCCTGGCTGAAAGTTAGGGTTATAAGTAAGTGACTGCAGGAGTTTGCATTTCATATGCATGTAGAATGCTTTTTATCCTGCATAGGCCATTTTGCCTCATTTATTTTCTCAATAAAATAATATAAAATATATATAATTATTTTACATCTGATATACACTACTGTTTAAAAGTTTGCTTGTTTGTTTAAAAAATAAATTAAATTAAATTGCATTAAATTGATCAAAAGTGACAGTGAACACAAAAAATATATTTCATAATATTGCTGTTTTTATTGTGTTTTCAAATAAATGCAGCCTTGTATGGAAGCCTGTTTCCGCCACAAAATAAAAAGAGTAATTGCGACTTTTTATCTCAGAATTCTGACTTTTTTTCTCACAATTGCGAGTTATAAAGTCAGAATTCTGAGATATAAACTCGCAATTGCGTGATATGGTCACAATTCTGCCTTTTTTCCCTCATTCAGAATTGTGACTTTATATCACACAATTGCGAGAAAAAAAGTCAGAATTCTGAGATAACTTTGTGCACTATTTGGCTCATGGGGAATTTTTTTTCTTCTTTTTTTTTTTAAATAATCATACAGCATTTTAAATAGTACTGTAATAATATTTCACAAAAGTACTGTTTTTACTGTATTTATGATGTAACCGCCCCTTTACTAAACCAAACCATTCACACTCCTGTTCAGAACTGGTGCCAGATTAACAACATAGTGTGTGAAATCTGAGAGGGGAAACTTAATTCCACAAAACTGCACCGAATTGCATTTACAGAGACAACCGATTTCATCCAAAGTGCACCTTGGCACTTTGCCATTATCAACTGGGATCTGTGGTCTCACCTTCTTAAAATCCAAATATATTTGGGAGTGATTCAAAGAAGCTTTTAGTGCATGAGAAACACAAACCGGGCATGGCCAAATCATTGCTTATGTCATTGAAATAATCGGTTATAGCTTCAATGGGCGCTAAAAGCATGAAGAATTCTGGCTCAGATGGGATGATTCTGTTACCACATGAAAGCTACAGCGACCACAAACACCAAACTGACTCTGGTGTTTATTGGTTTCCAGATGACTAATCAATGCTTGGACTGGAACCCAAGTCGTCATATGGTGACGAGTCTACAGCATTTGGCGGCACCAAAGCTAACTCAGCAAAACTATATATAAAGCTGGCGGCCAAAAAATGGTGGCAGTGTAAATTGTGCTCATTCCCACCCTAGTAATGACATACTTAGTGATTTGAATACTTTGTGGTTAAAAGACCACAGTACAGTCAGAATACTGGGAACGTATCACTGGAGAATCTGAGTTGAGGTCAACATTGTCTCTCTTAACACTCGCTTCTTCTCATGTGTGATCCAATCTGATCTTTATTCAAAACATAAAACTTTCCTCACTAAAACCATTCCATTGGAAATGTTTTTTGAGCACCAAATCATCATATTAGAATGATTTCTGAAGGATCATGTGACACTGAAGACTGGAGTAATGATGCTGAAAAATCAGCTTAATAAACACATTTTAAAATGTATTTAAAAAAAGGTTTTTAATTGTAATAGTATTTCACAATATTAATGTTTTTCTTGTATTTTTGCTCAAATAAATGCAGCCTTGGTGAGCATAAGAGACTTATTTTACTAAACATTAAAAAAATCTTGCCAACCCCAACTTTTGAACAGTAGTGTATCACACATTTTAGAAAACATGTTTTTCTTTTGATTAAAAATTATATATTGCTAAAAATTATCAAATTAAACATTTCCCTTTCAGTAAGCATTAGACTTGGGGATGAATAAATAAAAACAGAATTTTCATTTCTTGGGTGAACTATCCCTTTAATTTAACATATTGTCTATTGCACAACATGTCTTTAGCAGCAGAAATTGAGTAAGGAAGACACATTTTCACTCCTTTCTCCATCTTGGATGGTGTTTAATTCCCCCTTTGCTCTTTCTGATCTCAATCAGAGCATTTTCAGTAACAGTTCATATGCAGCATTTATGATTCCCCATGAGAAAACAGATCTCTGGAAGTTCAAATGCACACCTCGGAACAGACGGCTCACCTTCCCATCCCTCTCTCTCAAAATGGTCGCCAATATCACCCTGCAGGACCGAAAATCCCCTCCAATCTGTACTTGTGCGTGAGACTTAATGACATTCAGAGGGTAAAACACCACCCCAAGAGCCGCTCCCAGAATCCCCCCACATACAAAGTCATTAACCAAATGCCCTGCCTTTGACTCGGCCTCGGGGAGCAGTTCCTTAATTGGTCCACGCAAACCGAAGAAAAAAACATTGCTAGGGCCATTTCTGAGTAGGATCGGGACAAGGCCACGGTAAAGTTCTGGGATGCCATGTTGCTGAAGCAAAACACGGAAAATATGTGCAGTGTTCTGAAAGTTTCCATGATGACGTGGATCCTGCAGTAAAGTTTGGACCCTCTCGAACGGCGTCAAGACTGCTTCAGCGGTTCCAGCCAAGACTGCTGCAATACTGTCCATTAACAAGATGGGGGCATGAGGAATGTTTAGCCGCAGCAACCTGGAGAAGTCCTCATAGAGTCCAAACATAATTGCAATAGTGCTGCTTTTTTGGAGTAACGGCGGGAGGATGCCTCGGTACAGTGTGCGCAAACCGTCCCTCTGGAGCTGCCGCACAGCTTCCCACGCCGGCACTCCGAACAACTGCTGGCGGAACAGCGCCTTGTGTATGGGATACGTGATGGTGATGTTGGCGAACGCTGCTACAGAACCACACAAGTAGTGGTTCTTATCCTGCAGTGACTCCTGGTCTTGGTCGGCGGAGGCCATGGTCCTCGTTGATGCCCAATCAAAGGTTGAAAATAAAGATCAGATATGACATTATCTGGTGCATAAACAATGTGCTTCTGATGAAAAAAGAAAAAAAAAATAGTCATCAGCAATTGGTAAAACAACTATTTTTCCCAAAATAAAAGTAACAATTTAAACAGAATGTTGCATTGCATGAGCTATTAAGGCAATAAAGCATATATAAAATAATCTTTAGCTGAAGATTATTTTTCATAATTTGACATTTGCTAGTTTTGCTTTTTATCCTGCATGGGCCTTTTTGCCTCAGGTCACACATTTTATTTTCACAATAAATAAATATAAATATATATCAATCATTTTATATCTGATATACACTACTGTTTAAAAGTTTGCTTGTTTAAAAAAATTAATAATTTTATTCTGCAATGCATTCAATTGATCAAAAGTGACAGTGAACACAAAAAAATATATATTTCATAATATTGCTGTTTTTATTGTTTTTGATCAAATAAATGCAGCCTTGTGAGCATATGGAAGACTACTTTCAAAAACATTAAAAAATCTTACCGACCCCAAACTTTTGAACTCGCATGTATGTTTCTGATACTCTCAAAGTGGATTTGGTATAAAAGTAAACATACTTTAAAAAATAAATTATAGAATTTATCAATAAGCATACAAAGCTTAAATAACTTTAAAAAGCTTTATGTACACTTAACAATGTATTTGGCTCATGGGGGAGATTATTATTATTTATTTTTTAAAATAATCATGCAGCCCCTTTGGTAGCTTGCTGAGGCCCCCTATGGGCTCCAGCCCTCTAGTTGACAACCACTGGACTAGTATGTGGAATTAATACAGACATCAGATATGCCTAGTTGATTTTAATAGAAGGATTTTTTTCGTCCAGGTCATTCACTCCAAATCTAAATTTAAAAACAGCAAATCCAGTATAACATTTAATTCCATATTGCTAGACAGAAGTGGAAACCAGTAGACATTTTAATTAGTGTACAGATTAAAAGTTACCATGGTGACCTGCATCACAACACCATACTTTTATGTACAATTAGCCTATTGTCGCTGTAAAATCATTAAATTAATATGGGTTTTCACTCAAACAGCTTTATTTCCGCCATTTTGGTTTATTATTTTTCTTTTGATTCAGCGGTGAATAATATGTCAAGTCACTGCAGTTTTGTTTAGAAATTATGGCATTTTGGCAGAAATAATGATTTTCATGAAAATTCCTGTCAAGACGTGACATGACAAAGAAAGACAAATCAGCCGCGCCCGTTTATCTCAGCGATGCAGAACAGATATACGATCATTTCATACAGTAGGAAAATTATCTCGGACAATAAAGATGATGAAGCATCTTCAGTCGTTGACAACAATAAGAGCTACATCCTCCAAAAACACCACATCACGTTCAAACAGCAGTAGGACTAGCAATTGGTCATATTATTATTGTTTTACCCGCTATGAATGACCTCTTGATGAAGAGATGATAAAATATCCCGTGATACAGACACTCTGATGACTAAGTGTCTTAACTGTTATTTTATATAGAAACCTCGCCTCATTTCATTCATGCAAATGCACGCGCTTCCGTCGCGCACATGTATCACAACACGCTCGCGCGCATCTCGCGCTCTGATTGGCTTGATAACGCCATCACTTTATTTGCTGACCTGAGATCTGCTGTGCCTGAGTGACAATGCCATCGATGTCTTATCTGAGATTTGCTGTATGCTTTGGTCTTTTCCTTTTCAAGATGTCTATTTCAAGCTGAACAGAATTACACAGTGGTCTGCATGACAGCACAACAAGATCATTGTAACCTACTTGATAATGTGGCATCATCATAGATTAATAAATAAAATGATACTTTTTCATGGTTATAAGAAAAGAAAAAATACAGTTATTGTAGTATAATTTCAAGATATTTGCATTTTACTTTCTAAAAATTTCTAAAATTTGTTTACTTTCTAACTGCCCATCAGAAATCTGCAGCATCTATAATAATACCATTTCCCAAATACATGCTCCTGTTAAAACTAGACTGGTTCCATCTGCATGTGTTTCACCATGGTTCAGTTTGCCATAAAATACTAATTTCTCACCTTTCTGATACTGGCATCACTGGTTCTGCTCTTTCCTGGCTCATCTCCTACATAAGCGACAGAAAATATTACATCACTATACAAGGGTATAAATCTGCCACTGCTCCGCTTTCACAGGGTGTTCCTCAGGGTTCAGTTCTTGGTCCACTTCTGTTTATCATATATATATCCACTTGGTAACATCATACGCAGGCATGGACTTCAGTTTCATTGTTATGCTGATGACATCCAAATTTGCCTCACTACCAGCTCTGATAGGCCATGCCTAACTCACTTACTGCAGGTATCAGGGATATCAAGCATTGGATGTCCTTGAATTTCCTTAAACTAAATAATAGCAAAACTGAATTCCTGATGATTGGCTCTGCAACCTCAGTCAAAAGGATGGACCTGTCCTTTGAAATTGATGGGGTTTATGTTAAGCCTTCTTCATCTGTCCGTAATCTTGGTGTCTTATTTGACTCATCTCTATCGTTTTCCTCTCATATTTCTTCTGTTGTTAAAAACTTTTTTTTCCATCTACGTAATATTGCACGTCTTCCATCTTCTCTCACTCAGGCTGATGCTGAAATATTAATTCATGCATTAATCACATCCTGTCTGGATTATTGCAATGCTCTATTTCTTGGTCTTCCTAAAAAACGTATTGCACGGTTACAGTATGTTCAAAACTCTGCAGCCAGAGTTCTCACCTCCACCAAGCGCTCTGCTCACATAACTCCTCTACTGCATGACCTTCACTGGCTACCTGTGGCATCACGTATTCACTTTAAGGTATTACTTCTAACATTTAAGGCATTAAATGATCTCGCACCTCCATATCTGTCTGACCTACTACAACCCCTACTCTCCTGCCCGGTCCCTCAGATCATCTGAGCTTGGTCTTTTGTCCGTTCCTCGTTTTCGATTGTCCACTGTAGGTGGTAGGCCATTTAGTGTCAATGCTCCTAAATTATGGAATTCGCTGCCCTTACCATTGCGTAATTTATCATCTCTGTCTACCTTCAAGACTCAGCTAAAGACATATCTATTTAATTTGTATTTTGAATAATGTGGCTATATAAGACCTGTGTTTGACTTGTGTATGTGGGTATGCAAATGTACTATTGTGTATATGGGTGTCCAAATGTACTGTCTAACACTATGTACAGCGACCTTGAGCTTTGGAAAGGCGCTATATAAATAAAACTTCTTCTTCTTCTTCTTCTTCTTAACCAGGGCATATTTTGATATGTGTTTTTTGGGAAAAACAGACAAAACTGTCAATCAATTGGTCAATTAACCAATGAAAATAAAGGAGCAAAATTGTCAACAAGTTGCACCTGCAACATTAATTAAACAGAGCCTCAATTATTTAGCAGTCAGATTGTATTGTTTAAATCCAATATAAGGGTCAAATCAGAAACCCTGATTTGTATCTCCTACATTTTGTTAGTTGTTCTTCTGCAGTGAGGTGAGAGGGTTGGAATTTTACTTTGTTGCATATTATGTCTTGTAAGTGCACTTATTTGTTATGGGGTGCTTTAGTTTATACATTATTTTGCAATTCATCTGTTTATCCCATTTAGAAAAACTGAAGTAAAACAATGGCTGACAAACCAGATATCAGTGAGATTTCTCAGTTTGACAAGACCAAGCTGAAGAAGATCGAGACACAAGAGAAAAACACCCTTCCAACCAAAGAGAGTAAGTTTGAGTTTTACATCACACTTGTTACCTTCTGACTTTTTTTTTTTATTTATTTTTTTATTCCTAATAGCAGCATTCTTTACTATTCTTTCTACTTCACTAGTTTCTTTTGGTCTCATGATGTGTGTGGGTTTTTTTTTTTTTTTTCTTTCAATGGGGTTTTGTTTTCCCTCCTGCAGCCATTGAACAGGAGAAACAATGCGAGGCATAAGTTCTCAACTTCAGATCTTCACCAAGGGCAAGATGTAGAGGACTCTGTGAGATGACAAGTCCCATCACTTTTAGTCAGAAGATGGTGTCTCCCAACCACCAGTCACTACAGCCGTAGGCTGGAGTGGGATATTCAGTTTTAACTTCTGTAGTAGACCATTCTGAAGACTGACTAGTTTTTCATGATTATTTCTACAGTACGATCATGTGTTTTGTGAAGAGCCAGTCAACTTTTCATTGAGGATGTCTAACTCCAAATCCATCTGGAAGAAAACTAGTTTTATCTGCCCTTATTTTGAACTTTGGTGAAATAAACCTTTCAAATTAATTTGCTGGTTTTGTTTTTTAAATTTTTTTTTTTTAAACCTAGTCATTTTAACTCTGAAGTTTAATCTGGCTGGGGTACTAATTCAATCCTTGGTTGTCAGGTCTCTTGCTCTACTATTGGTTTGCAAAGGCGTTAACTCCTTGTTTGCATCTTTAAGGGCTAATAACTTTGGCCAAGTATAGCATGTTCCTTTGTGCTCTACTGCACTGCTTTTTAATTGTTTATATGTAAACAATCTTTTGGTTGCTGTATAGCATTAAGATAGTGGCAGAATGTGCACATTTCCTGTAGCTCACCATAATCATGAGACCGTATAGGCAAAAAGTACCTACTGGTTCTGGTGAGATTCTGACGTGTGAACACTTTATTCCATGAGGCCAAGGGAGAGGATTTGTCCAATAATGACACGAAACAAATATTAGGCCTACATCTGGACTATATTC
Source organism: Rhinogobio ventralis (assembly GCA_039654625.1). Taxonomy (NCBI): domain Eukaryota; kingdom Metazoa; phylum Chordata; class Actinopteri; order Cypriniformes; family Gobionidae; genus Rhinogobio; species Rhinogobio ventralis. Next base: position 15,673,246 of record CM077195.1, on the reverse strand, counting down.
ATACTGCACAATTTTTCATTTTCAAATGGCCACAAAGTCCTTCGTCAAAAGAATACATATTCTGAGTGACCGTGTATGCAATTTTGAACCCAGTCAGCATCAGGTTCCAGTAGTGTGGCACCTCTGCAGTTGAATTCTATTGTGCAGCATCTCATGTTTTCTGTGAATGGCCCCCTAATCTTAAATTGACACCATTTTATATGCTGGGGGGACAGCCTACATCGGGCAGCACCATACAGCAACATAATATTTTGTGTGTAGCACCACTGCAGGGAATAATCTGGCAGTGGTCAAAAGTTGGTACAACAGTGGTTCACACAGAACATTTTTGCTTCCTAGTTGCCTCTTCAACATGTTGCACATGACTGCTATGTGAACTTTAAAGAACTTCTAATTTCAAAATGCATTTCAAGACACCGCATCCCCACCAGTACAGTTCCACCGCATCCCCATCCTTAACACTCAATCTTGTGTTTTTTTTAAATGCATAAACATGTTCTGTTTTAACTCTCCTTTTGACTGTAAAGACGCTCTTTCATCTCTTTCCTTGTATTCCTGATCCACTTACTCTACCTCCTTTAAATCTTCCATGCAGAGAGGTAAATTGGCATCTCTTGAGCATTTAGTTGCAGCTGAGGTGATGACAATGCACTTGTCCTCCACTTCCTGCCAGAATCATTCAGCAACTTGAGATGTGCATCAGTTAGGCATGTGTTGTACTTTTCGGCCTTTCTCACAGCTGTCCTCAGTGTTTGGTCTTGCTCTTTAATTTTCAACAGATCCTGTTTTAGACACCATACAATTACAACTGAACATCTGCAAAGTCAAGTTTGACACCTGCAAGATGGTCGACACCGTCATTATCATGAGGTGCTCTCGTCCAGCTGACAGCCAGGGAAATGGTTAGCAAAGCACCATCCCCAGGATAAAGCTGGTACATGCACCACAGTGGTTCAAGCTTCAAAAATACAGAACACAATAATATCTGAGGGGAAACCAGGGCACAGGACAGATCAACGACCACTAACATACACATAACATATTTTAAAGTTAAGGCTACTTTTAATTCTAGGTTAAGCCAGAGGTTTCTACAAGTCTGTAAAGGTGACTCTGACCCCTGGGGGACCACAAGGGGGTGCTAGAGGGTAATACAGAATTTCAGAGAGAAAAAAAGTGTACAGAATATTTTGACATTTACTGAATTTAACATTGTTATTGTGTCATTCAGCATTCTAAAGGCAGGTCAGACATCAATACATTAATTGTGATTATTTTATTTCATTGATAATGCTAGTTTTTAACAGTAGGACTGAACAGTAAGGGACATTCTAGGGATTTCTACTCAGTAAAGTTTATACATCTAAAAATAGCTATAATATAAACTATATATTATGAACTATACTACTATTAATATATATAAACACAGCAAAAAAAGAAACCTCTCTTTTTCAGGATACTTTATTTTGTGAAATGCAAATAAGCTTTGCAGACCTTTATTGGAAAGGTTTAAAACAATGTTTATCAAGCTTTTTCAATGAACCATAAACAGTTATTGCACATGCTGTGGAACAGTCATTAAGACACTAACAGTTTACAGGTGGTAGACAATTAAGGACACTAAGGCCCGGTTTCACAGACAGGGCTTAGACTAAGCCAGGGTTAGGCCTTAGTTCAATTAGGACATTTAAGTAGCTCTTATAAACGTCTCTTTAAAAAACATTACTGGTGTGCATCTTGAGACAAAACAATGACATATAAGATATGTCAGAGCAATTTGCTTTCAGTTAAAACAGCTCAAACATGCATTTTAGTCTGGGACTTAAAGGTGTAATAGGCGATCTGGGAAATGCTACCTTTAGCCTGCTAGCATTGAAAGCATATGATACCACCCTCCCAGCAAATCACTGTCAAAAAAGCCACACCTCCAAAACACATGAACAGACTAGCGAGCCGATCATAGACAACGTTACAGGATTACATCGTGTGTCATTCACCGGTGAGAAATCTTTACAGTACAGTGAGTAACAGTACTACAATAATGAAGAGACCTTTCGACTCTAAAAAACACTAGGAGAAACCCAGATGTGTTTGAAAAAAGCAGTTGAAAGTGAGAGGATGTTTCTTTCGTTTATATACCACCACGCAAGTGGTGCTGACACACCAGTACAGTTCCTGGCTTGCAGTAGCTGGTTGCGTAATTGAGGGACAGGCTGATTTCACTGCCCAACAGAGATGTGACACACATTCACAGCTTTTGTGTGGGTGACAGCTATGGAGCAGTGTCACTTACACAGAGAGCAAAAACATTACAACTCCAAAATGCAGTTGAAAAACTCATGGCAAATATTTAACAAATATTTCCACTAAACAAAAGAACCATATGTTTATAATGGCACTTTCTGCATTATTTGATTTTCTTTAAACCATTGTTTAGTTAGTATGTTTATGAGGGTTCCTGTGCTGTATCTGATATGAAATGGTATTCCATTAAAAAAAGAGCAACTATAGCAAAGCTGAGTCTTCTGATGAACAAACATCACTTGCTAAGCTGAACTTGACATGAACTCTCAGAGCACTTTTTATATGCTAATGCATAACTTAACAATCAATGGAAAGATTTTTTTGCATTCCTCACAAAGTCCTAGCATTCCACATTTCTTTACAGTTTCCAATGAAACTGGCACAGTAATACCATCAAACTATATAACTAAAAAGTCTATCCTTGTATAAAGCAGTAATGTATAAGAAGTCAGTGATTACCAGCTGATTTTCACTTTCTGGACATGTTATATATAGATATATATATATGATTTAATTTCTCACATTGTAAAGACTTCCTTGTTAGTGTCACTAATAGCAGTTGGAGTTGTTGTATTAAATAATATCTACAGGAACAGTTTAGTATCCTCATGTTGAAAGTACCGGATAATAACATGAACAAGCTTCTACGTTGACTTTCAATACATGTTTTACACATATATGCTACTGTATGTTTTATTTATATTTCACCCTTAAATGTGGAACACAGAACTATCTTCGATAATAGGCTACATGGATTTTCCAAACACAGTGTTAATGGAAATTTTAAGTTGACCGTTTATAGTTTTTCCTCCACTAAAGCCACTTGACCTGAGCAGTTGCAAGGATCTCCTTCAATAAGAAGCCTACGAGTATCTAATAATACTAATTATTATTGTCCTTACAAGTAATTACAAATAAGGAACAGGTCACTGACGTTTTTCCTGAAACTTGGGGTACAGGTTGATAACCACGAGTGCTCCACCAATGAGCTGTTACGCAATGACATAAGCGGATCACGTGTCCCGCCCCTTGATAAATCCCCGGATACTACATTATTTATAATCCAACAGCAACAGTCACTGGTCGCGCTATTGTTAAATTCATCCAGAGCGACCGACAGAGCGGAGTCTCTTACTTGTTTCAATTACAGTTTAGTTCTGAAGGAGATCTACATGGAGAACGGCCTGGAAAGCACAGGAGACAGTCGTCTGGACCAGGCTGTCACACAGTGGTTACAGTATGACAAGGTAAGACTAAACACATGCTGCTATGTAGCTTTAAATATGTGAGATCTTTAGTGTCGAAACTGAAGTTCAGTAGCATGTTGCCAAAATCCAGTTTCAATAGCATGTTGCTCTTGAGTGGCTTATTACCTAACAGCTCAGCTGCGAAACAGTGAAGAGGAACATCCTGACATTGCTTTATAATGTGATGATCCACTAAAGTAGGCCTAAGTTAGTTATCCACTAACTGAAAGTGTGCCACTTTTCAGTAGTACACATGCTTTTCACAGGAAGTGCTCTTTCTCTTACTAACTAGATTACGAAACATGCTGGCATCTGAATTGTGATTCGGTCAGTTTATTATTGATATGACATTAATATGGATTCTATTAAAATACAAGACGTTTCTCCTAAAATTCATTTGGAGAAAATAAAACGGACAAATGAGAGCATAGAGCTTAAGAACTATAAAATGAATATACATTACACTACTGTTCAAAAGTTTGGTACATTTTAAAAATCTCTTATGGTCACCAAGCCTGAATTTGATCAAAATAACTTTAATAATTTGAATTTATTTAAAAATGTGATTTATTCATGTGATGGTAAAGTTGAATTGCATCATTACTCCAGTCACATGGTCCTTCAGAAATCATTCTAATATGCTGGTGCTCAAGAAACTTTTCTTATCAATGCTGAAAACAGTTGTTTTGCTTAATATTTTTGATACATTTTTGATGAATAGAAAGTACAAAAGACCATATAGAAATATTTTGTAACATTAAAATGTCTTTACTGTCACGTTTGATCAATTTAATGCATCCTTGCTGAATAAAAGTATCTCTTTAAAAAAAAAAAAAATCTCAAGAGAAACATTTTGAAATAATAAAGATCTAATCTGTAGTTTCCCATCAGGAATGATTTTAAATTGGGCAAATGTGTCTGATTCATTTGGTACAAAAACCACATGACCTGCCTGAACTGAAAGTGAATGTGCACTATGCTTCAAAAACAGAAACTGACAAACAGGCGCAATTTGGTTTCCAGATTGTTCGGTTACACTGAAAAGAGTATTCTCTACTACACTAATATCCTGTATGTTTAACTAATGTGAAACAAGTGCACACATCATATTAATGTGTTGATTGTGAGGGAAATACTTTTCATTTGTCCTGATATTAAATAGAATGTAATTAGTTGTCTATGGACTGTTTAATGTCATTACAGTAATTGGAGTCATGTGCTTAACTGGGTCACATGAATTGTAGTTAATGGTTTTACGCAGAAGTTTATGGTCGTTGATTAGGTAAAATTGGATATTCAGGTTGCAACCTCTTTTTCAGTGCAAAAAATGTAATAGAGCTTTTTGAATCTATAATAGGTATGATTTAATTGAAATATATTGGCTGTGTAGTCACAAAAAAGATTGTATTGGCCTGTGTGCTCAGAGAGGTCATCATCATAAGTGTCTTTGCAGTCAGGAATGGATCACAGCCCTTCACTTTGCATCCTCACATGGTCTCACTTATGAAAAAATAAGTGAGACCATGTGAGCGTGAAAGTGTATTGTCCCTCACATGGTGGACAGGAGAGATGTAAACACACACATACAAACACTAATCAAAATCATCAGGACAAAGTGCCTAGAGACATAGAAGCTCCTTTCTTCCCCCCTTTTCTCTTTTTTATTTTTATTTTTTATTTTTATTTTTTATTGTCACTTCTAGATAAAGTCAGCATAAAACCAAAATTGACTTTTCAATTTACTTTCTTAATACATATTCCCAGTCTTACTGGTACAGTTTCATGAGTGCACATTGTTTTTTATATGTTTTTTTGTTTTGTTTACAGAATCCAAAGACGGCTGCTGCTGTGCGGTCTATGGTTAAAGATAAAGCCATGTCAGAGCTGCAGAGGTGTTTCGGGGCCCGTATGGAGTTTGGCACAGCGGGACTGAGAGCCGCCATGGGACCTGGAGTGTCCTGCATGAATGACCTCACTATCATACAGACCACTCAGGTGACGTACTGTACAGAAGCTTCCCATGTCATCTTCCCACTTATCTTGTTACTCCGAGTCAATAAAACTATACAGGAGATCCTAAGCTATGACATCAGATCAAAAGATTCAAGGCTCTTGGTTCCACACAGAAGCCACAGGCTAGTGGTTGTATCTAGGCTGTTATCTAGCCGTATAATACCAATACAGTCAAAACCGCACTGAGTAGTAGTTCATTACAATAGCAAAAAAAGTATGTCCTGGGGAACTATGTATTTTCCTTTAAGTTGTGTTAAATGTAATTTTTGACTAATGTTGAATCAAAATGTCATAACTAGACCTTCCAGTAAAAATGACAGACTTCTTTCTTGTGACGTATGCAGGACTTCTCCAATCATTTACTCTACTTAAACCCTATTTCTGAAAGCTCACGTTCATCTGCCTCCACTTTTGAGAGCAACAGCCACATTTCAAGGTCCAATCAACAGTTGATGCATAGAACCAAGTTTTGTTTCCCGATAATCCTTAAAGAGTTACTTCAGCGATTAGCATTAAGCTTTGTATCAGAAGAAACCCGGTAGTATATTTGAATGATCGTGCTTTCCCCTCTCATATCCCCCTGAGACAAGAGATTTATGTATTTTATATCTGGAAAAAAGCCTCCGATGACGCAAATATCGTCATTTTGCGTCATCTGAGGCTTTTTTGGCCAGAGGCTAGAGACAGCCAGTAATCTCCCATTCAAGACCCAGAACGGTAGTAAGACATTATTAAAGTAATCCACGTGACTCCAGTCGTTGAACCTCAATTTTATGAAGCAACACGAGTGCTTTGTTTGCGCAAAAAAAACACAATTTACCACTTTATTTACAAAATAATTTTATCCAAAGCATGAAAAAAGAAAAACAGAATTTAGAGATTAGAGGACCTCTTCTGGCTTTCCATAAGAAATCTGTCACATTGTCGACATGTGACTGTTCGTTCAGGCAAATTAAAACATTTATTTCACCGAATTTTTGTATGGGTCTTGGTGTAAACAGGACTTAAAGGGATAGTTTACCCAAATGTTGTTCCATACTATTTTTTTTCTTCTGTTGAACACAAAAGAAAATATTTTGAAGAATATTGGTAGCCATTGACTTCCAAAGTATTTTTTTTCCTACTATATAAGTCAATGGCTACCGTCAACTGTCTGGTTACCAACATTCTTCAAAATATCTTCTTTTGTGTGCTCATACAGGTTTGGAACAACTTGAGGGTGAGTAAATGATGACAACATTTTCATTTTTGGGTGAACTATCCCTTTAAACTTCTATTTTGATCAGTGGAACAAAGCGCTTGTACAGTATACATTCCAATTTAATAATAATTAAATTGATTTTTACATAAAACATTTTCCATATTACACTTTCAGAACGCTGGCAAATTTTCTGCAAAGCAAAATCAAGGTAATGGACAAATATTGATATTAATAATTTCTCTCTTTTGCTTCTGGTAGGGTTTCTGTGCATACCTGGAGCAGTGTTTTACAGATCTGAAGCAGAGGGGGGTGGTGATTGGGTTCGATGCTCGTGCTCACTCCCCTAGTGGAGGCAGCAGTAAAAGATTTGCCTACCTTGCTGCTTCGGTCTTAATCAGCCGAGGGGTCCCAGTGTACCTCTTCAGTGACATCACACCCACTCCATACGTGGTATGTATCAACCTTCTACACTGACTGGAACTGTTGTAGAGCATGACACATTAGAGCCTTAGCACCCATGAGTGAGGTACGTTAAGTCCCCCCCCCCCCAACCCCCCAAAAAAGAAATGACTTAATTAATCCCTTTCATTAATACGGCGCTCTGCATTGTGCCCAACATTGCCCCTTAGCTGTTCTGAAATCACTGTAACAGCACAACTATTTTAAACATTAATAATAAGCAGAAATGTTTCTTACCAAATCAACATAGCATATTGACTGTGACATGTTCCAATACCATTTACCACAGTAAAAAAGGCAAAAATATTAAAATTGTATATAAAGAATCTATTACTTCATTTGCTAGTGCCATGGTATCAATGCAGTACATGTCATGGTACTGAATGATTGTCATACTAATTTGCATGCTACTCCAAGATGCTTCTATGGAACATAATCAAAATATGAAGTAGTAACACTCTAGCTTTGTCCAATTTTTTTTTTTCATTATTGTTAAGAAAAATTTTGTTGAAAATGTGATGCTTCCAGCTACAAACAACTAATTATAAATAAAAAAACAATACGCATATGAAAGAAAACCGATACACAAAATTGCACGTGAAAACATTGAGAATGTTGCACAAGAGACTGGAAGGGTTCATGAAGATTCTTCAACAATCATCAACTTTTCTGTTCCCATGAGTACACGGACACACTCTTACTCATTCTCTTATCAGTCTCTCAACCTTTCACTTTGAGCCCTCAAACAGCTTTCTCTCACTCTGTGTCCTCTAGCCCAAAAACATTTTGCTCCCTGTTATGTAAAATGGAGTATTAGTCCAAAAAACCTGGATATTTCTTGAGGGAAACAGTTATGCCATCCACGGTAATTTGCCATATTCTTCATCTTTTTGTGGCCATGGGGGAATCTAAATGTCATATTCTCAATTATCAGTTTAGCATGGGTCTGGGTACAAAATTTTGGTGCAGTCAGAGATCTGCCACACCATGATCATGTGACCCTTTCATGCTCAGAGCACATGTTTGTTCTACCATGTTTTTTTTTGTTTTTTTTGGACGTGCAGTTTTAGGTTACTGCTTTTTAAGGTAGTGTTACTTTTAAAAGTTACATGATACATTGTTGTGTTACTCATTAGAAATAACAATTACATTAGCTGTTCTAAAATCACTGTAATCAAGCAGCACAACTGTTTTTAACTTTGATAATAAGAAATGTTTCTTAAGCACCAAATCAGCATATGAGAGTGATTTCTGAAGGATCATGTGACACTGAAGACTGGAGAAATGATGCTGAAAATTCAGCTTTGCCATCACAGGAATGAATTACATTTTAAAATATGTATTTTTGATCAAATAAATGCTGGCTTGGTGAGCATAAGAGATTTCTTTCAAATAAGTTAATAAATCATTTGAATGGTAGTGTAAAAATTAGCACCTCTTCTCTTTTCTTCTTTTAGCCTTTTACTGTGTCGCATTTAGGACTGTCTGCTGGTGTCATGGTAACAGCCTCCCACAATCCCAAACAAGATAATGGATACAAGGTATCATCTATCCTTCCTGCTAAATAAGATGTTTGATTTGGAAGAATATATTTTGAGCATGTTTGGTTAGACTTCTAGGTATGATCAATTTTTCTGTGTGTGTGTGTTTGTGTAAGGTGTACTGGGCAAATGGAGCTCAGATCATTCCTCCCCATGATAAGGGCATTGCCACAGCTATAGAACAGAACCTAGAGCCATGGCCTGAATCATGGGACACAGATGGAGCTCTTCAGAGTTCCCTACTCAATGACCCATACCAGGACATACACAGAGTATACTGCCAAACCATACAGCAGCACTGCTTTCACAGGTACACTCACAAAGAGATGTCTGCAAAACTAGGACTGGGTCAAAAAGTAGATTTTATTCAATTGAATTTGAACATCTTAATTTTCAAAAATTCCTAGGTTAATACTTTATATATTCATTGAGAAAAGCAAAGCTTAAAGTTAACTGTATTTATGATTATGAATTATGCCTTTAAAAATGCCTTCTATTTTAACTAATATTATATATAATATATATACACTCACCTAAAGGATTATTAGGAACACCTGTTCAATTTCTCATTAATGCAATTATCTAATCAACCAATCACGTGGCAGTTGCTTCAATGCATTTAGGGGTGTGGTCCTGGTCAAGACAATCTCCTGAACTCCAAACTGAATGTCAGAATGGGAAAGAAAGGTGATTTAAGCAATTTTGAGAGTGGCATGGTTGTTGGTGCCAGACGGGCCGGTCTGAGTATTTTACAATCTGCTCAGTTACTGAGATTTTCACGCACAACCATTTCTAGAGTTTACAAAGAATGGTGTGAAAAGGGAAAAACATCCAGTATGCGGCAGTCCTGTGGGCGAAAATGCCTTGTTGATGCTAGAGGTCAGAGGAGAATGGGCCGACTGATTCAAGCTGATAGAAGAGCAACTTTGACTGAAATAACCACTTGTTACAACCGAGGTATGCAGCAAAGCATTTGTGCAGCCACAACACGCACAACCTTGAGGCGGATGGGCTACAACAGCAGAAGACCCCACCGGGTACCACTCATCTCCACTACAAATAGGAAAAAGAGGCTACAATTTGCACGAGCTCACCAAAATTGGACAGTTGAAGACTGGAAAAATGTTGCCTGGTCTGATGAGTCTCGATTTCTGTTGAGACATTCAGATGGTAGAGTCAGAATTTGGCGTAAACAGAATGAGAACATGGATCCATCATGCCTTGTTACCACTGTGCAGGCTGGTGGTGGTGGTGTAATGGTGCGGGAGATGTTTTCTTGGCACACTTTAGGCCCCTTAGTGCCAATTGGGCATCGTTTAAATGCCACGGCCTACCTGAGCATTGTTTCTGACCATGTCCATCCCTTTATGACCACCATGTACCCATCCTCTGATGGCTACTTCCAGCAGGATAATGCACCATGTCACAAAGCTCGAATCATTTCAAATTGGTTTCTTGAACATGACAATGAGTTCACTGTACTAAAATGGCCCCCACAGTCACCAGATCTCAACCCAATAGAGCATCTTTGAGATGTGGTGGAACGGGAGCTTCGTGCCCTGGATGTGCATCCCACAAATCTCCATCAACTGCAAGATGCTATCCTATCAATATGGGCCAACATTTCTAAAGAATGCTTTCAGCACCTTGTTGAATCAATGCCACGTCGAATTAAGGCAGTTCTGAAGGCGAAAGGGGGTCAAACACAGTATTAGTATGGTGTTCCTAATAATCCTTTAGGTGTGTGTGTGTGTGTGTGTGTGTGTATGTGTGTTCGTTAAAATAGAAGGCATTTTTAAAGGCATAATTCATAACGATAAATACAGTTAACTTTATATATTCATTATATATACATATTCAATTATTTATATTATATAATTTATATATAATTTTTTTTTATTAAAAAAATTTATTTTCTGAAACATTTTATATATTTTTATAGTTTTTTTTTCCCCTGAAAAAATAAAAGGCATGTGCAAAGATCAAATATTAAACATAACAACTCTCGGAATAATTTGGAATATGGCAATGTTAAAAGGTTAGTTTACCTAAGAATTACTCTAATTACCCTAATTTACTCACCCTCAAGGCATCCTAGGTGTATATGACATTTCTTCTTTCAGACGTTATATTAAAAAATGTCCTGGCTAATCCAAGCATTATAATGGCAGTGAATGGCAGCCCAAAATTTGAATACGGAAGGCGGTCTGGCGGAACTAGATATTTTACTTTATATCATGTTAAATATGGATATTTTTCTTACACAAATGCATCGCTTTGCTTCAGAAGGCCTTTATTAACTACCCGGAGATGTGTGGATTACTTTTATAATGGATGGATACACTCCATTTTTTTTTTTTTTTTTTTTGGGGCTTCAAATTTTGGGCTGCCATTATAATGCTTAGCCAGGACATTTTTTAATATAACTCTGATTGTATTTGTCTGAAAGAAGAATGTCATATACACCTAGGATAGCTTGAGGATGAGTAAATCGTGAGGTAATTTTTCATTTTTGGGTAAACTATCCCTTAAATGTATTTGGTCTTGGCAGACTAGATCTGCTACACTGTTTTTTCAGAGCAAGTATGGAATAGATACACAGACATGCTGCTGTGAGCAAGATACATGCATAAATCCCATAGCAGATCTAGACAGGTGGAGCTGGGGGATGTGGAGGGTTTGAACTTCTCAATATGACTAACGATGTGATTTCTTGCAAATTGCATGTAAAGGACCTTTTCATTAATGCCCAGTTCTAATAATTCATCGTCTGTTTTTTTTACATTTTATTATTATTATTTTTTAACACCTCTCCTGTCCTCACAGGGAGCTGAATAAGAATACAAAGGTGAAGATTGTCCATACATCACTTCATGGAGTGGGACATATTTTTGTCCAGGCTGCTTTTAAGGCCTTTGACCTTCAACCTCCATATGCTGTGGAAGAGCAGAAAGATCCTGACCCAGAGTTCCCCACTGTCAAATACCCCAACCCTGAGGAGGGAGAGGGAGTCCTGGTACAATACCTTGACACACACATTTGGAAAAGTGTCTTGCATGCAATGCCAGATGGACAGTAATCTGTATGTGTTTGTGTGTAGACACTGTCCTTCGCAGTTGCAGATAAAGAGGGAGCAACTGTTATTCTGGCAAATGACCCTGATGCTGACCGACTAGCTATTGCAGAGAAACAGAAGAGGTCAGTGTTTTTTGGCATTTCGTGTTGATTTTCATCCAGTTTGTCATTTTATGAACAGCAAAAATTCTTTCTGTAGTGGGAAGTGGAGGGTATTCTCTGGCAATGAGTTGGGTGCTTTGCTCGGCTGGTGGATTTTTCAATGCTGGAAGCAGCAGAAAGTAGAGGGAAAAGCCTCCATTAAGGATGTCTACATGCTATCCAGCACGGTCTCCTCAAAAATCCTCCGTGCCATCGCCGTGAAAGAGGGCTTCCACTTTGAGGTACCTCTGCTTTTTACCCCTATAATGTGTAATATAATGAGTGATTCCTCTGTTTCATGGTTCCTCTAACACAGTGATTCTCAACCTTTTAACTCCAAGACAATTTTCAAAGGCCTTCCTAACTAAGCTGATGTGTATATCAGTTTAATGTGTTTTTTAATTAAGATTATGCCTATATAACCACATTTAAAGAATTTTAAGACTTATTGGGGCCACCCTGGAAGTTTACCCCATGAAAAAAACTGGGACAATTTTAGGGTAAACTTTATTTTATATGATTATGAACTATTTAGCTAAATTACAGGGTTCGTACAAGGTGCTTAAAGTGCTTGAAGTACTTGAAGTCCTGGAAAACCCATGAAATTTAGCCATATTTACAAAGAGGTGCTTGACTTATTTGAATAAAATATGTATGAAATGACTGTTTAATAAAAAAAAAAAAAAAAAAAAAAAAATGCAATCTTTTCGCACAAAAATTAACACTGCAGCCCATCTGATAAACCCCCATCAGACCTTTTCTCGATACGAAGTACGCCAACATTATAATATAAAATATTATTTATTGAACAGTATTAGCCATGATAAACTTTGTATTTAAAATATATTATTAAATAAATTTTTGGATACCTTATATCTTTAATTTGCGTTTTTAAAAAACCCTTAAAAAAGAATCAAGATATTGTTTGATAAATGCGATCTCTGATTGTAGTCCTTGAAAACCAAAAAGTAGTGCTTGAAAAGTCCTGGAATTTAATTGTACAGTATCTGTACTAACCCTCAAATTATAAACTGAATTAAGTTGCAAATTAACAAATTGACTGTTCTATGGGTAAATAAGTGTGTGCGTTGCCAGACTTGGACATCTTGGAAATAATAAGGAATTTCAAAAGTGTAATTTTCAGGCCTGGATAGGTCAAATAGTCAATAACATTTATATAATAAATATAAATTTTTCTTGTAATGCTCTCTTCTAAAGTATTTATTTGGCTCTTTGTGAGTGTGATCTCATATGAAATGGTTTTTAAAAATCCTTATCCAGTCATCAGAAACAATTGGAAAAGTCTTGATAAAATCATGGACATTTTTTGATCAGTAAGTTTTGCTTTGTACAATATCATGTTTGAGAGAAATGTATCATTCCCTCTAGAAATGTATCTTTTACCTTTTTTTTGTTTGCTGACTCTCTGCATGTCTCTTATGCAGGACACTCTAACCGGCTTTAAATGGATGGGAAACAGAGCCAGAGAGCTCATGGACCAGGGAAAAACGGTTCTGTTTGCCTTTGAAGAAGCTATTGGTACACTCGCATCCACACACAGCAAATAAATGTGCATTTTTGTGAAGTTCTGTTGGTAACATTCTGGCTTAGTAACCCAATTATCGCAAGTTCAAGACACTAGAGTTGTGTCTTAATTATAACAGAAATCATGGAGGCCCTTGAGTAAGACACTTCATCTCAGACTGATCCTTTGTTCCTTTTATTAAGTTGTTTTTGGATGGAAAATGTTCTGCTATATAACACATAACATAAATCTTAATCAGTTTCACCTTGTCCTAGCTGTATCATAATATGATACATATTGCAATACATATCATTATAAGTCAGTTAATTTTTATGCATCACAATATCATAATATTATTGCAAATGTCAAACCAGAGATAGTATAGGTTTTAAACAAACATAAAACTAACTATCAGCTACATGAGATGGCTCTCAATCACTCTTAGTTTGAAAATTTTTAAAATACACAGTGGTGCAAAACCACAAAAGCTTTAACATTTTTCTTTGGATGCGTTGTTGTTGTAGGTTACATGTGTTCTCCAGCAGTTTTGGACAAAGATGGTGTGATTGGGGCTGCCATTTCTGGCGAGTTCGTCTCTTACCTGGCTTCTAAAAATATAACTCTGTCCCATCAACTCGGATCCATTTATGAGGAGTATGTAACAAAAACTTTAGCATTGACATCTCTAATAAATTTTCTTGTATCTTCTTGTTAATCATTATTGTTACTGATTTCAGGTATGGTTACCACATTAGCAAGAATTCCTACTATATCTGTCACAACCAAGACACCATAAAGCGGATGTTTGAGCGTCTTCGGAACTACGACGGGGAGAATTCGTACCCTAAAGAGTGTGGGGGCTTTGCCATCACAGCAGTGAGAGACCTTACGACCGGCTATGACAGCAACCAGCCCGACAACAAGGCTGTGCGTAGCCGATAATGATTCAAATTCTTGTGATAGTTGACCTTGTTTAAATGTTTCTTATCTTATATCTTTGTGTGTCTCTTACTATTACTCACAGGTTCTGCCCACCAGTAAAAGCAGTCAGATGATTACCTTCACCTTTGCTAATGGGGGCATGGCTACAATAAGGACCAGCGGCACAGAGCCTAAAATCAAATATTACACTGAGCTCTGTGCTGCACCAGGAAACAGGTTTTCAAGAGTGTTTACATTTCACACTATATAGGCCTATTTTTTTTTTTTTTTTTTTTTTTTTTTAAACAGTACAATATCACTATTGCAATAGTATTTCTTTGATATAAAATTATAAATAATACAAAATAATATATATATATATATTTTACTTGGTTATAAAGTAAGTTATAGTTATAAGAAAATGTTATAAAAAATGTATTATTATATATTATAATAATTATGTAGAGTATATAATACTATTATTTTTCAATATGACTATACAATAATAATAATAACAATTATATATTACATAATTATATATTACTTCAGTTATAAAATAATTATTTATTATTATTATATATAATTTATTTTGATACATTATTACAATAATTATTCTGTACAGCTACAGCATATAATACTATTATCCAATATGACTACACAATAATAATAATAATAACAATCATCCTAATAATAATAATATATTGCATATAATTATGTATTACTTCAGTTATAAAATATTTTTTATGTATTATTTATAATTTACTAATAATATTATTAAATACAGTAATTTTACAATACAATAGTATTGCAATAGTAATATTTTTTTGTTGATTTGTTTAACTTTTTTATAAATTAATAATAAAAAATTCATAATATATTACATATAATTATATATTACTTTAGTAATATAATAGTAGAATTATTAATTGTATCATGTAAAATATATTGTTAGAATTGTTATCATTCTATACAGTTTATTATTATTATTATTATTATTATTATTATTATTATTATTCAATATGACTGCCCAATAATAATAATAATAATAATGACATTAGTCTAATACATAATTGAGTATGCTTATATTTTTGTTATGGTATTGATCTGATAAACATTTTGTTGTCACATACAGCATATTTTATTAAGGTATGTTGTAAGGTAGTTGGTCATCATTGTATTCTATGCATCCAGAAAATTTGGCATATTTGCACATTATACGCACTATACTCTGCAAGAATAGTAAGCTCAGCATGGTAGGCATAATCATAGTCTTGGCACTTGCTAAATAATTTAGTAGTGGCAAGCGCCACTTGAATAGCTCATAATCTATAAATGTATAAACCGCTTTTCTGTGTTTCTTTTCTCTAGTGATCTTAACCAGTTGAAAACTGAATTGGATAACTTGGTTGATGCCATCGTGGAACAATTCTACCAACCTGAGAAAAACAGCCTGACTCCTCGACCAGAGTGAGAGACATAATCACACAGGATTACAAAGATATTCATATTTGAACTAATTCTGCTATTAGTCTTAACCTACCACACATAACCAATTTTAATAAAGCTTACATATTCTGAGTCTTAATCTAAGGAGGTTTTCTCCTTGTGTAGATCAAAGCGGGTGCCACATGAGCATAACCATTGCCTTTTTCATTTACATTTTTTTTCACCTCTCAGTTTTCTAATTTACAATGTTATTGGATGAAATAATATATGAGATTATTTTTCATTAGTTTTTTTTAACCTACAGTAGTGAACTATGAATGTACTAATTCAAATAAAGTCTGCTTGTATTAATATAAAGATTATTTATATCAGCAGATATATTAGTTGAGTTGATTGACAGAAATGATTCCATATTGCTGGAACAGAGGACAATATCTAGTTACTGTTAATTATCCTCAGAATTCAAAATGCCAGCTGTTGTCATTTAATACCAGCAATACTCAAATCTAGAATAGTTTTACCAAAAACCATTATAAGAAATTAGAGGGACCTAACAATCTTACTGTGGAAGAAACCGAGTTTGCCACGTTTACACGATTCCATTACATTCTCTTTCCTTCATCTACGTTTAGTGACCTGTAATTGTTTGATTTATTAAATGCGATTTTGTTTGTAAATGTAAATTAACATTTTAAATGTCAAACTCAACCAGTTTGATGATACGTTCAGAACTGTTAACTGTGAGGTTAACACAGGACGCCCGTTTGGAAAGTTTTACATTTAAACAGAAGAGCCAAGTTTTTCTTAAGCAAATAAGTGTACAGTATGTGACCAACCAGATTTCTTGTGTTAAAGCAACTCAGATCTCATTTTTGCAATAGTTATGATGACCGTAAGATTTAACAGAAATGCCTTACTACCAACATCAACATCAAGTGTTGACTATCCATATATGTCATCTAATGCCATCTGATGTAAGGCTGACTAGGCAGACCACCACATAAAAATACCTGTTACTTTCTTTTTCATGTAAAGTGATTTCTTATGTTTCAAGTGCTTATCAGTTTGATACTTTTAAACTCAAAATGCTGTTTTTTTTTTTTTTTTTTTTTTTTTTTTTTTTTTTTTTTTTGAATCAATAAACAGCAAGTGCTAACCACAAAGTGGTCTTTTGTCTGTGCGTGAGTGTGCATGTAGGAATAAAAAGCTTTAAGCTCTTTATCAGCATGTTTATTAAGGCTTGGGTTTTCTTTAAATTTTTTGCATCTAAACGAGAGCAAAACAGGTTATCGTTTTTGGGCCTACAGATGTGTTAGCAAGTTCTGATGGTGACCTGGGAGATTTGGTCCCTTATGTAAAACATTCTGGGTGTTATTTTTGATTCCGCCCTTAAATTTTACAAGCAGATTAATGCTGTAATTAAATCTAGTTTTTTCCAATTAAGACTATTATCTAAGGCTAAGAGTTTTTTAACATTAGCAGAGTTTGAGAGTGATTCATTCGTTTATTTCATCGAGAGTTGACTATTGTAATTCTCTTTCTATTGGGATGAGCCAATCCAATATTAGTCGTCTTCAGATGGTTCAAAATGCAGCAGCCAGGCTGTTGACTGGAACACGGAAATTTAATCATATTTCCCAAATATTACAAGCGTTGCACTGGCTGCCGGTTTGTTATAGAATTGATTTTTTAAAATTCTGCTTTTTGTTTTTAAAGCCCTAAATGAATCAGCTCCAAAATATTAAATGACTCTGCTAGATCATTAAGGTCATCTAATCAAAGACTGCTGATGGTTCCGAGATTTAGACTTAAGACGAGGGGTGACCGTTTTTTTATATTGATTTTAAAGATTTCAAATGAGTGTTTCTGATGTAAACTCCCTTTATTATTGCATTATTATATTTATTTATTTATCCTCTTGTACAGCACAATGGCCAACTACTGTTGTACTTGTGCTATATAAATAAAATTTTGATTGATTGAAATAAAATAGATCTAATATATCAAATGACACAAATAAATAAATTTTTATGCTGTGATTGAACATGTTAATCCAACATTCCTTGTCCTTATTTGAAAGTCAGTCACAGGTCTTATGCAGTCTACAAAACAATTTACTTTTCTGTCAAGGTATGTGAAATAATCTGGACTACAAAAAAGGGGAAATTGCATGTATTATCTGTTTAAGGCCAGCAGAGGGTATTGTTTTTATCTCAAAACGTTTATTTTATTTTCATTTTTTCTTTTTGACATATCTTTATATTTATTGCTTATATTGTTATATATTTGTATTGCTATATTTTTGTTGTTTATTATTTGTATTGCCTTTCAGCAACTTTAGTTGTTTTACTAATAAATGATCTCTTGTATTAGACATTATGCTTAGAAAATGTCAGCATTATAGGCTGTATTTGACATGATATAATATAAATATATAGACCTATATAATTGTGTAATTTGTTTTATTTTAAACTTTTCAGTCATTGGCAATCTTGGTCACCCTACACATCTATTTATAGTCTTGCACAGTTAACTGTGTGTGTGTGTGTGTGGCTCGCAGTGGTCTTTACTTTCGGTTTGTGTAACACAAACCTGAAGAGTTTAGTTGTGTCTTAAACTAAGAGCAAGAGCTGTCTGTGAGCACGCGCACAAACACGGAGCGCGCGCACCGGGATAAATCAATCTGGACAGCGGAGGCGGCAGGTGCGGCGCTGGATAAAGGCACATTTTGGGTAACTTTGTTTTACAGCCTACATATATTACACATGTCGGATGTTGATATACTATTAGGTACAATAATCATTATCGAGAACAGACTACAGCACAATTAGGCCTACATTTTAAATTGTCGAGTCCTTTGACAGTGCAAACAGAACGTGGACTTTATTCTTTGGACACCAAAAGGTCACCATTCACTTTTATTGTAGTATGAGGAAAAAATGCAGCTAAAGAGAATGGTGACTGACACTGTCAGTCACAAAATCTAACGTCTCCTTTTGAGTTCCTCAGAAGAAATAAAGTCATACGGGAAACAGGATGAGTAATAATGACACTTTTTTTTTTTTTACCTACGGAAAAACTTTCAAAAACTATAAACACAAACATCGCAGCTTTATTAAAACCAGAGTGGATTTCAAAGTACAGTTTTTTTTTTAGTGCTAGCAAGACCTTCTCTCCCCGTGATCTGCAGACCGTCAGAAGTTCATTCAAACGTCAGATAGGAAGACTTCCTAAATCACGCGCAGCCGCGCGCTATTCACTCTACGCACGCTATCCTGGCGCGTTATTGCTATGGCGAGAGACTGATACAGTGATTAATCGATTAAGTTCAGAATGAGAATCAGAATATAGAAATATAATGTTGCCGATGGGACATTATAGTCTGTATTGTCAAAAACTAACGGGACCGTTATTTAATAACTTCCTCAAATAGGCGGTGCATCGTGCGTAAAAGGTAAGTGAAAGTTAAAACTTTTGTAAAGATGATTGTTTGTATATAAATAGAATTAATAATACTTTAAAGTAATTTAAAGCCAGATATTGCTCTGCGACAAACCTATGACCTTGTCAAATGTCCTTTTAAAAGCGTTTTTTTTTCTTCTAAGATTTCTAAGACTCATCTAAGATTTTGTACACGAGCCTATGACCTATGCTGTATTTTTTGTTGTCAAATTTTGCCATCTCTTGTTGTTATCAGAGAAACTTTCTGTTGACCTCTCTTTAAATAGCAGTTGTGTGTCATTAGACATGCTTGGCTATTTATACTTTCTGTTGGCTTTAGTGTGCATAGGCTACCACATGAAGAACCCGTCTCAGAACCGTGCAGGAGGACAATCTATTCTAATACCTCAAACACTTTTGTTCAGATATACAGTTCCCTCTACTAACATTGGCACCCTTGGTAAATATGAGCAAAGGTGTCTGTGAAAATAAATCTGCTTTGTTAATTTTTTTGATCTTTCATTAAAAAAAATCACAAAATTCTAACCTTTCATTCGAGGAAAACAATTAAAAGTGGGGGGAAACTCACATTATATCAAATAAATGTTTTTCTCTAATGCGTGTTGGCCATAATTATCATTATGAGTAAAATATATCTGAAAATATATCAGAGTGGCTATAGGAGCATGAAATTGTCCAGCCATGACTTCCTGTTCCACAGGAGTATAAATATGTGGAAACACAAAAGCCAAATTCCCTTAATCATTCATCACAATGAGGAGTAAAACGAGAATATAGTTCTGATGTGCAGCAAAAGATTGCCGAGCTTCACAAAATATAAAGTGGCTGAAAGAAAATCGCTAAAGCATTGAAAATCCCCATCAGGGTAATAATTAAGAAGAATTAACTATAGATGTTACAAATCTGCCTGGAATAGGACGTGTATCCATATCGTCCAAATGCACGGTGAGGAGTAGAGTTTGAGTGGCCAAAGACTTTCCAAGGATCACAGCTGGAGAATTGCAGAGATTTGAGTCTTAGGTCTTGGGGCCACAAAGCCTAAAAAATGACCAAACAGCACCTACATCACCACATGTTGTTTGGGAGGGTTTCAAGAAAAATCCTCCTCACTCATCCAAAAACAAACTCCCGAATATTTGGTTGTCAGACACGACTGGAACTTCAAAAGGGACCTGGTTCTGTGGTCAGATGAGAAAAAAAAGAGCTTTTTCGCAGCAAACCCATCAAAAGTGTTTGTTGCAAACAGAGATAAAAAGTACCCACAAAAATTTGTGGGCCTATTTTTTTGGTGGAGGTCCTGGACATCTTGTTCAGATACATCATGGATTCTAGCAAGTACCAACAGATAAAAAATTAAAACCTGACGGCCTCTGCTAGAAATTCCATAATGGGCCGTGGTTGGATCTTCTATCAGGACAAAGATCCAAAGCAAACATCATAATCAACACAAAAATGTGTCACTGAGCACAAAATGAAGCTTCTGCCATGACCATCCTAGTCCCCTGACCGGAACGCTATAGAAAATGAGTGGGGTGGAGAGATCTGGAGAGATTCTGGGAATGGTCTCTGATCTCTTGTCAGGTGTTCCCCAAACTCATCAGGCATTATAGAAGAAGACTCAGAGCTGTTATCTTGGGAAAAGGACATTACAATAATTGGGTAGCAATGATTGTGGCCAATGTGAACTAGAAAAAAATGTATTTCATAATGAAAGATTAGAATTTTTAGAATGAAAGATCAAAAGGATAAACAATGCAGATTTATTTATTTATTTTTAGGGTGCAAATATTAGTGGAGGGCACTGTAGGCTACAATGTGACCTATACATGATCTTCTATTTGTAGAGGATGAGGTTCCTTTTTGTAGTTATTATCACTACAAAGTCTATTCTAAATGGTGCATCGCTTGACACACTGTAAAAAATTTGCAGTGACTTTTGTTGGCAAAATTATTTTTGTTAGTGTAACATTTTTTGTTAATGTAACATAACGCAGTTAAATGATTATAGGCTATATTAAATAATATTCTAGACTTTATGAAACCAGTTAATTTAATTGTTACCACAAAGCACATTTTAGGGTTTAGCCAGCGTTGTTGTCAACAACAACAAAAACAATTTAAATAAAGCTGAAATAAAAAAAATATATAAATATTTACTTTAAAAAAAAAAAAAAACTGAAAGAAAATTAGAAATGTTTCCCTGGCAACTATAAGAAATAAATAAGTTTAAATTTTAAATAATAAAAAATCACAATAAAAACAATAAAAGCTAAAAATGACAATGACAACAACTCCTGTGAGGACTTTAGATTACGCAGCTCTGAATCAACATGCACCAACGCTAAATTTATTTTTCTATATACCCTAATCATTGATAACAACATATTCTTTACTTCAATGAGCTCATTGTTTCTGCCTTGAATTAATACATTGTTTAAATGAGTACATTGTTAGCTAACTGTGTGATTTGTATATGTACTTTTCTGAAATCCATAACTTGGACACAGTCTCCTCTGATAACAGATCACTCTAAACTGTAATGTAGACACATGCATTTTCTGTAAATCTGCTTTGAAACGTATTCACAATTATGTATTTTGAAAAGCACTATACAAATAAATGAGAATTGAATTGAAAATCACTACAACTTAAACTAAAATTAAAATGAAACATGAAAATATAAAAAGGTATATAATATAAAGGTAATTTATTTTTGACTATCATTTGGTGCCTTATCTAAGATTTAAAGAGCAAAAAATAAGCATTAAAACTTGTAGACAAAATATTGGCTAGTAAAATACTATTATGAAATTATATTAATATTATATTATTTATATTTTTATCATATTATTATGTATCTTTTCCCAGAACCACCTGCTTCATTTATGTTTTTTTTGTTTTTATGTTTTTGATAAGGTTACATCTAGTTCCTAATTTTTGGACTCCATGGAGGGCATTTGTTTCGAAGTCAAACCCAGAGATGACCCAATCAAAGATCGTCCTCTTTGTGCCCTTACGCAAACACTTCCTGTATCAGAAGATAAGAAGAAGAAGGAGGAAGGGGAAGAGGAGATTAGGTACAGGCTAACCCTGGTTGGATCTTTGGCCATCCATCCACAGACCACCATGACCATGCTCCCCTGGGTGGTGGCTGAGATACGGAGGCCCCGGTCGGGGGAGAAGAACGGAAACCATGAATTTAATGGCACTTACTCCCCAGAGGTCAGTTTATTTGATAGTAATTGGATGTAATACATGTTGGAAAAAATACATGGAAAAAAAAACACAGCAATGTAAAGCCTAATTGTAAATGTATTGTATACATACACTACTGTTCAAAAGTTGGGGTCGGTAGTTTCTTATGTATAAATACATACGCTGATACGCTGCTGCGAGTAAGACAGTGCTGCTGCACAAATAGCATATATCAATAAATAACCTATAGCAGATCTATACAGGTGGAGCTGGGGAAGGTGGAGGGTTTTAGAGGAACTCTGAAGCGCGCTGCAAACTACTATAGTGAATGTAACCAGACATTTAATTGTTGAGCAACAAGCTTATTGGCTGCAGGTGCAACATGGACCAATCAGCTTGTGCCAAGTAGTTAACGCTGTTGTTACAAGGATGGTTGCAGCAGATGAGGAAGCAGGATCCAAGTGCAGCAGTCTTTTATTAAACAAACTCAAAATCTAATAAAATACACAAGATACTTCTAAACGGGAACATAACAGCCAACATAGTGCAACGACAGGACTGAGCAGCAAATTAACAAGACACCTGAACTGATCTAACAATCAATCAGAAACCATGGAGACAAATGGGGCAGAGGAAACTGAGGGTGACAGCACCAATAAACACTGACAGCAAAACAAGACTAGAAGTACAGACATGAACAGAAAAACAGATCAAAAACAAACTCTAAACTAGACTAAACAAACTCAAACCGTGACAGCTGTAATTATCATCAGCTTGCATTAGAACCATCAGCCTGCGCCATGTACAGTTTCATGACAGAACTATGTATTTATACACTGGAGAAGAGCAATTGTTTTTTCTCAGTGGGAAAAAATTCAGGTATGAAGGGGTTAAAATAAAAATAAAAAATATATATATATTTTAGTATATTTAAAATGCAATTTATTCCTAATTAATGTAATTAATTTATTCTTCAGTATCACATAATCCTTCAGAAATTATTTTAATATGCTGATTTGGTGCTCAAGAAACATTTATTATTATTATGATGAAAACAGTTGTGCTGTTTATAATTTATGTAAACCATGATATGTTTTTTTTTCAGGATTATTTGATGAATAGAAAGGTCAAAAGAATAGCATGTATTTGAATATTATTTTTTTTTATAACATTACATATGTAGATTAACTCTCACAATTTAATGCACCCTTGCTGAATAAAAATATTAATAAAAAAATAAAAAAAACATCTTACTGGCCCCAAAATTTAGTAGTGTATATAACATATATGATATCTTTATTGCACAGTAGAATATAATTTATTGAAGACATAGGTCCAATCAGGGGCACAAAAAAAGTTATTTATTTATTTATTATTATTTAGATGAATACTATGGCACAATATTCATACTTTATATAACAGTATTCATGTACATACATAGAAGAATACCATGGTAGCACCATAGCATTTTTTTTTTTGTTCTCTCTGATTGTCCAAGGTTCGAGATCAGCCTGTGGTACTGCAGATTTCTGCCAATTCAGTGTGCTGCATTCTGGACACAGCAGGACCAGGGAAGCCATGGGACCCATTGCAACATATGGTTCTGTTTGATCACAGGCCATATCGCATCACCAAACTCATTCACAACAGCCAGGAGCCCAGCTATTTTGGCTGTCTGCTCAGAGAGGAGAAGAAAGCAGCCTGCTATGTATTCCGCTGCCAGGACCAGCTGAAGGTAAGGGGACATTTTTGGATTAGCTGCATTTGAACTCTGGATTAGTTCATTAATATAGGCCCGGTTTCACAGACAGGGTTTAGACTAAGCCAGGATTAGGCCTTAGTTCAATTGGGGCATTTAAGTAGCTTTCATAAACGTGCCTTAGAAAAAAACATTACTGGTGTGCATCTTGAGACAAAACAATGGCACTGACATATTTTAAGATTTGTCAGTACAAAATGCTTTCAGTTAAAACAGCTCAAACATGCATTTTAGTCTGGGACCAGCTTAAGCCTTGTCTGTGAAACCGGGGGATGGACTGATTAATATGAATTTAAAAGTTCAATTAAGTTGATTTGAAATGGAATGGACTTCAAGCAGTGCCACACAATTCTGTGTGAATTATGACAATAAATTAGTGTTGATAGTTTTGAGATTGTTGCATTTGTGGCTCTTAGAACTGTTTGAGGTTTTGTCTAGGTGTTATTCTCACACATGCCTTTGAAGTGAATCTCTTTTGATGAGGGAAAGCTCAGAGGTTTAAATGTCAACACTCCCTCCTAAAGGGTGTGAGCATTTGTGCAAGTATGAGTTTTGTGTGAATAAGATACAGTACCATAACCACACAATGACAATCAGAGAGGACAGCCAATTTTGTTTTTACATTTTACCAGAGTGGTGCCCATGCTTAACATTCCACAACAATGCTAGAGTATTGTAGGTCGATGCCATGCTGTTGATATGCGGTTGGCAAGGTGTTTTAGGGGTTGCTAAGTGGCTTCTTATCTTAAAAGGATAGTCCACCCAAAAATTCAGCCATCATGTGGTTTCAAACCTGTATGACTTTGATCTTTGAAAACCTGTATGACTTTGACCTGTATGATAACCTGATCTTCTGTGGAACACAAAATAAGTTATCTTGAAGAACGTTGCATGGGAATTAAATAACATTTTGATCTGTTGAATCAAACAAACAGATTTTTTTTCAACAGACTTTTATGTCCTTTTAAGTCTTAAAAATGTAATGGCTCATATGTTCTCAATTGGATCACTCACCAAAGTTTAGGTTTAAACTGAGGTTTAACATTAACCCAAAGTATGAGCAATATTAATTGTGATTCTTGTCTTTACAAGCACAAGGTAAATGAAAAGGTATACATTTCATTGGGTTATAAGGAAATAGAAGACAGAGAAAATACTTTCTTCTTCACATAAAAGTTAGCACATGTGGCTATCCACTGCCATAAAAGTTATAAAAAGCGGTTTATGTGTATGTATGTGGGTTTACGAGAGAGAGACTGATTTTGACATCTTTTACTTGACATCACACTTATGGCAAATTCACTTAACTTGTTCCAAATTTGTTATCATTAGGTTAAAAAAGCTAAAACCCAGTAAAATCAAAACAGTTTTGTGAAATATGAGTACAAAAGGTGCCTTTATTGTAGCGGTAAACCATGGTGGTTTATTACAATGGACTGATTGTTTTTGAATATTAGCTCGTAGTGATGGAGTGTCTGAGATATAGATTGTGCCGCTTCCTTCATCAACCTGCATTTAGGCAGGATGCAGACCTAAGTTGTCATAGTAACCATTTCCTGTGTCAGTGAGCCAACCTCAATGTGGCTACGGACTCACTGTGACTGTTTATTGATGTGATAAACAGACAGTGAGATAGAAAGAGAGATAGACAGGTGTTCATGTCACTGTCTTCTGACCACCTGTCACTCATGTGCTTCCACTCCCCATAATCAGTGTGTGCGTGCATGTCTGAATGACTGAGATTCAGATCATAGTGATGTTCCCTCAACTTCACACGCTCCATGTTCTTTTTTTAAACTGAAAAACAACAACGGAATGACCTCTTCAACCATAAATTATTAAGACAAGTTTTCTATCAGCTTTCATGTTAGCTTTTCACCAGCCAATTTAAGCTAACATGATTCTATTTACTCTGTCTTTCATGTGAGACCCTACAGCTGTGCTTAAGCTCAACAGCTTAGCATATAGCAAATACCTTTGTATCTTTTCTTGTTGTTCATTATGTCTCTGTAATATTATGGTGACAGCTGTGAAAGTCACATTGTAGCTATGGGTAACTTAAAGGCAGGGTAGGCGATTTGTTCCAGAAACATTTTCTGTTATGCTGGTTGAAAGTCTCTTAACATCCTGATAGCAATCACTATGTTAAGTGGTCTAAATGTATTTATATGTAAGGGATAATCAACGGCTAGCTGAGCATTAAATGATTTTAATGCACAACATGGAGGCCTCCGAGAAGTGCATTAAAATCGTTTAATGCACAGCTAGCCATAGATTGTCCCGCTTATACCATGGTAATTTGCCGGCATTGACAACTTAAAGCTGTTGTTGATGTTTTCAGCGCAATATTTGATCGGAAGGGCAAAACTGACGGCTATTTTCGTCAGTTACGGCTCATTAGATCTAGCATTCTGCCCACTTTGAATCAGACACAGAGATAAAGTAGTGCGTAAGATTACATTTATTTGAATGAATGAATTAAAGCATTTATTTGAATTAATTATAGAGAGAGAGAGATGCGTACCTGCATCTGTTCAGCTTTAAAAATGACGTCTCCATTAACAATGAAGCTGCATGAATTGAATTACTTCGAAATAACGATGTAACCCCCTCATTGCTAAGAAATATAATGTAGCGATTCAGTAGCAAAACTATTTTATTACTGAAATTTGCGAGGCAGTGTTGATAAAGTTTCTGTGCTCCTGAATGTTTCTGTGTGTGTGCTCTCTGTGTACGAGTGCCTGTGTGTGTGTGCGCTTCAATGAAAACATATAGAACGGTGATTCAACGGACCTGGAACTACCTGTGCATTAAACGATTTTATTGCACACCTTCCAGCCAATCAGAATCGAGTATTCAGATAGAACATGGTATAAATAGTATATACGTATATCGTCTGTGGAAGGCATAGGACCATAAAATGTTCACCCTGTTAGACAGATGTCAGTCACTGAGCACCGCAACCGAAACAGCAGCCACTTTTTACAGTTCCTCCTGAACCAAAACAACGAGCTTATGCTGCGCTTATGCCATAACTACTGTAATTTGGAAGATAAGGAAACCCGTGACGTTTCAATGGCAACACTATCAACGCCTAAATTAATCTGCAGCATTCAGGTGGTACAGGTCAGTGCTCTTTAAGTTGTTTATGTTCATTATTATTGTAATGTTGTGTGCTTTGATACATGAGGTAGTTTAATGCCTCTCGTCTCGTGATGCTTTGCAAACTATGATGTGTGCATTCATGTTGTCATGATCCCAGCCTGTGTTTCCTTGTCTTGTGAGGACTTTTGTTATTTCCTGTCTTGTGTCATGTTTTGTAGTTCTTTGTAGTCTTTATGAATGATTAGTTTTCTCCAGGTGTGTATATATTCCAAAGTGCTTCAGTTGTTGTTCCCTGTAAACCGCTGTTGGTGATTTCTTTGGTCAAGTCAAGTCAAGTCTTTGTTTATTTTGCATCTGTTCATGTTTTGGAATCTGTTTTGTTTTGGAATAAACTGCACTTGGGGTCACCTTCAAACTTGCCATCAGTGGATATTGTTACAGAACGACCGACCACCAACATGAACCCAGCAGCATTGCCCCATGCCATCCACCATCTGGATTTGGCTGGCCGTGTCCTGACTGACTACCCAGTGAAGATCCTGATCGAGAGAGGCTACAGGTTTACCACCACACGAGTGACGTCTCCTGTCCACGTCCAGAGTCCAGTGACGTCTCCTGTCCACAACCAGCGTCCAGCGAGGGCCCCAGCCCCCGACCAGAGTCCAGCGAAGGCTCCAGCCCCCGACCAGAGTCCAGCGAAGGCTCCAGCACCCGACCAAAGTCCAGCGAAGGCTCCAGCCCCCGACCAGAGTCCAGCGAAGGCTCCAGCCCCCGTCAAGAGTCCAGCGGCGTCTCCCGTTCCCAGTCCAGAGGTGGCTTCGTCTCACGCCCCAGTCCAAAGGTGACTCTGTCTCCCATCCCCAGTCCAGAGGTGACTCCGTCTCCCGTCCCCAGTCCAAAGGTGACTCCGTCTCCTGTCCCCAGTCCAGAGGTGACTCCGTCTCCTGTCCCCAGTCCAGAGAGGAATCCAGCCCATGAGTCTGTAGCTCCTCCCGAATAATTTTTTTGGGGGGCTACCTGTCCACGTAGGCCGTCTGCACCTCCATGGCTTCCTGAACTGCCTGCGCCGCCCTGGGTTCCTGAACTGCCTGCGCCGCCCCGGCATCCTGAACTGCTTGCAACGCCCTGGCTTCCTGAACTTCCTGCTCCGCTCTGGCTTCCTGAACTGCTGCCCGGGCAGTGTCTTAGCCTGCCAGGTCCACCCATGCCCCTCACCCCAGGTTCGCCACTACCTTGCCATGGTCCATGTCCTGTTCCCTTGCATGGGCCTAGCCCACCATCCCTCCCCCAAGACCTCCTCCGCTCCACCACCCTCCTGGACTCTTGTGTCATGTGGAGCGTCTGGAATCTGCTTCGTAAGTGGGGGGCTCTGTCATGATCCCAGCCAGTGTTTTCTTGTCTTGTGAGGACTTTTGTTATGTCCTGTCTTGTGTCATTTTTTGTAGTTCTTTGTAGTCTTTATGGATGATTAGTTTTCCCCAGGTGTTGCCTATTAGCCACTCCCCCTTGTTAACCTTGTTTCCCTTTGTGTATATATTCCCCAGTGCTTCAGTTGTTGTTTGTCAGTCGTTGTTTTTGCATGCGTGTTCCCTGTAGCGGTTAATTCGTAACTATTTTACATTTTGGCAAATGGGTGGCTAAGGGTACACGACAACGATGTTTTAAAAACGGAAATGTTTTTCTTTTATGTTTTTTGCGTACAGACAACAACGTTATCAAAACTATCCCTGTACACACGGATACACGAAACCTACTAAAAACGCTGTATAATGCATACCAGGTCAGTAGTTGGCGATGTCACTTTGTAAAGAAACACGATAGACTTAACACGCAATATGCATGCGCATGATGTAACCGTTTTCACAAATTCGTTTTCAAAAACGTGCACTTTGAATCCCGTTTTCAAAAGTTTGCATTTTCAGGCCTATAGTTATGGCCTAAACGCATAAGTTTTCTGTTTTTAGTTGAAAATGGTGGCCAGGGGTGTGCGATTAAATATCGTCTGCGATAATATTGTAATTTGCGATCTGACATTATCTAGTATATCCTTCTCACACACACCCAGAAGCACATGCACGTGATGTAGTCTTGTAGATTAGACTAGTGCAGATGCGCATTAGAGTGCACACTTTCACTGCATGATTTAGTCTATATTTATATAATTTAATATAGTTAAAGCTGCAGTCCGTACTTTTTCCTCTTTGTCGCCATCTCTGTTAGAAATCTGTAATTGCAGTTATTCGTGGAATTATCAACTTTATGTGAATTGTGCCTCGGCACGGCACAGCGTGGATGAATCCAATGTTTTGAGGAGAATGTGCGGCTGTCAGTCATCGCGCCGGTGTGGATACTGTCATTCAGAATCACAGATTCTACTTTTTGAAAGTATGACCATCATAAGAATTTTCACCGGAAAATGTCATCTTAACAAGCAAGTAGCTAACATCCACTTTTGTTCTGACCAACTAAGGGAAAAAAGCATTGCAATAAATCGCAATGATTAAATCTAACAATCGCTTATCATATCATGTCAAACCGTGCAAATTATACTTTGTTTTCAAATTGCTAATGTTAACATCAGCATTGCGTGACTACATTTAATGTGTATTAAGGCTACCTGTAGTTCAGTTTCTGTGCATTCTAATTTCTAATTGTCATACAACAAATTAATGTGGAGTAGAGGTGAATTGCTCCCTCTCATAGCTAGCATACATAGCAAAACGAGAAAGGCACAGCAAAGAAAACTCTGTAACTGTATAAATTAAGCGAACAAGTATGGTACTGTTACATAATTTAACCGTTGAAATGAAAAAAAGCCGTCTCTGCGTCCGTTTTGAACTCCTTCAAGTTCACGCCACCTTTCAAAAGCCCTTTTATCCTTGTTTTCGCATGGGCCCAGTTGCAGTCTCTTTTTTTCTGTAGCCACTCCAAAGTCTTTTGCATTTTACAACGGGTGAATCTCCAGTTGTCACTGGTGATTGTCGTTTGAACCTTTCTGGATCCGCCATTAAATTGATAAGTTTAATTATATCAAGTGCTGTGAGAAAAGGCTATACATCTCCACCTCCAACATGCTTGCACGCAATATAGCCTACTAGCCGGGACACCTTCTTTATGTGTACAGATGTGACGTAATGACGCAAAGATATGCTCGAATTTCCCGCGGAAATCCCCCAGTACCACTGAAATTAAAAACATTATTACAAGCTTACCGTTGTAAATCGAGCTAAGGTAAGCAGATAGTTTTGAAAACTGGCTTGTTATGTACTTGCTCAAATTTATTTTGGATAATTTTTAACCCAAAAAAGTTACGGACTGCAGCTTTAATAAAAAAAAATTACACAAAGAGTGCAGTTTTTCTCCAGGTATCAGCATGATAACAAATGTGATATTGATTTTATGCTTTTTTACTAAACAAGAAGTTAATATTAAGTGACTTACATTTAAGACTCCATATTGCCTGTTTTTGCTCTATTTCACTAACGAAAATAGTTCAAAACAAAGCCACAGCACTGTAATTGAGTCCTTACTGAATGAATTTGAACCAATCAGTTGAATCTCAATGACTCACTCATTAACAGTGTCTTGCTGCCACCTACTGGCGGTTTTAATTTCACAGTTAAAGTATCTTAATGTTTTAAATAATTAAAAATATTAATATTCAACGTTTTATGTTTTAAACATCAAAACATTATTTATGCATAACTGCAGGTTATTAATTTGCCACCTCTGAGCTGCATTAAAGAGTCTGTGTAAATGATCTAAATGCCACTTCAGATTCAGCTTCTGTGTTTCCTCTGTACTGCACTTTTGTTGATACTTATTTAATTTAATTGGTAACAGCCCTATTGTGTCTTATTTTTATAATTAATTTTTATTACATTTATGAAATTGATGATGCATGCATAATTAGGTTTAAAAAATAAATTTATAAAGGTAAAAAATATGATTCTGTCACTGCTGTGAACTGACCACCACACAGAATATAAAGAATATCATACACTTTAGGAGTCAGCTGACAATGGCAGTCCTAAACCTGCCAAGGTACCAGCACAATAACACACTCAGCAAAATATTGTCTAATTAACATTATCGAGAAAATCCCAGAAAATATTGAGATATCCTTTTTTGTCAACACCCATAATAGGCCTATTGTTTTTTTTATTGAAGCACAAGATGATCTTTGGACCATTCTCAAATTATATTAGATAACATGATTGTTAGCTCCTGTCA
The DNA here is from genome assembly GCA_039654625.1 of Rhinogobio ventralis. Classification (NCBI taxonomy): domain Eukaryota; kingdom Metazoa; phylum Chordata; class Actinopteri; order Cypriniformes; family Gobionidae; genus Rhinogobio; species Rhinogobio ventralis. Next base: position 15,641,622 of record CM077195.1, on the reverse strand, counting down.
TTAAAGCAAATGACATTAAATACTAAGATATTCAAAAATTTATATTTAACATTTTAACATTTACATTTTGTCCTCAAAGTTGATGTGTTAGAAGCAGGAAAAATGGGCAAGTGTAAGGATTTGAGCGAGTTTGACAAAGGCCAAATTATGATGGTTAGATGACTTGGTCAGAGCATCTCCAAAACTGCAGCTCTTGTGGGGTGTTCCCGGTCTGCAGTGGTCAGTATCTATCAAAAGTGGTCCAAGGAAGGAACAGTGGTGAACCAGCGACAGGGTCATGGGCGGCCAAGGCTCACTGATACACGTGGTGAGCGAAGGCTGGCCCGTGTGGTCTAATCAAACAGACGAGCTACTGTAGCTCAAATTGCTCAAGAAGTTAATGCTGGTTCTGATAGAAAGGTGTCAGAATACACAGTGCATCGCAGTTTGTTGCGTATGGGGCTGCATAGCTGCAGACCAGTCAGGGTGCCCATGCTGACCCCTCTCCACCGCCGAAAGCGCCAACAGTGGGCACGTGCATCAGAACTGGACCACGGAGCAATGGAAGAAGGTGGCCTGGTCTGATGAATCACGTTTTCTTTTACATCACGTGGATAGACTTAGCTGGGGAACACATGGCACCAGGATGCACTAAGCAAGCCGGCAGAAGCAGTGTGATGCTTTGAGCAATGTTCTGCTGGGAAATCTTGGGTCCTGCCATCCATGTGGATGTTACTTTGCCACGTACCACCTACCTAAGCATTGTTGCAGACCATGTACATGTTTCATGGAAACGGTATTCCCTGGTGGCTGTGGCCTCTTTCAGAAGGATAATGCGCCCTGCCACAAAGCAAAAATGGTTCAGGAATGGTTTGAGGAGCACAACAACGAGTTTAAAGTGTTGACTTGGCCTCCAAATTCCCCAGATCTCAATTCAATTGAGCATCTGTGGGATGTGCTGAACAAACAAGTCTGATCCGTGGAGGCACCACCTCGCAACTTACAGGACTTAAAGGATCTGCTGCTAACATCTTGGTGCCAGATACCACAGCACACCTTCAGGGGTCTAGTGGAGTCCATGCCTCCACAGGTCAGGGCTGTTTTGGCAGCAAAAGGGACCAACACTAGGAAGGTATTAATGTAATAATGTTATGCCTGATCCCTGATCGGTGTATATGCTTATAAGTGAAAGTGAAGTGACGTGTGGCCAAGTATTGTGACCCATACTTGGAATTTGTGCTCTGCATTTAACCCAAGTGGACACACACAGTAGTGAACACACACCCAGAGCAGTGGGCAGCCATATTGCTGCGGCGCCCGGGGAGCCGTTGGGGGTTTGGTGCCTTGCTCAAGGGTCTCACCTCAGTCGTGGTATTGAGGGTGGAAGAGAGCGCTGGTTATTCACTCCCCCCACCGACAATTCCTGCCGGACCTGAGACTCGAAGTCACTATATATATTTGTGATGAAAAATATTATAACTATAGGCTATCAATTTTTGATGAAAAATATTTTACTAAATAGGAGAAAAATGCTAGCCTATATATTCCTACAGTCTGTCAGATTATACAGTGTTATAATTTGTGATTAAATGTATTTTATTAAATAAATCCTATCTGCCACCAGGTGGTGGTCAAATCCTGAATATGGGAATTTGGAAATCTCTTAGAGTAAATAATTATTTGTCAACGCCTATTAATATGATTATTTATAAATAAGTTAAGTAAAATAAACTAAACTAGGTTTTATTTATATTGCTACTAGTAGTTTCATCTCCCTTGCCATGGGATCTAAACGAAGAAGAAAAAAAGCTTAAAATGAACATTTTCCACTAAACACAAGAAAGTTTAATGACATGCGTTTGTATTCCCGTGGATGTGATATGATCTGCTGCTTCAGTGTAATTTTCTCTCATCATCATCATCACCATCTGAATGTTACCGTCACATCCCACTGAGCGCCGCTCAAACGGTCACACACACTACAATCTCCCACTAGTTTCACTTTCTCCATGAGATCTGGATGGCTGAAGCGATGAAAGCGCGCTTTCACATCTTTCATTTACTGCGGAGGGATGTGAAAAGCGAGCAGGAGACAGTGAGTGCCTTTATAAAGTTTGTTTGGAATTTGTTCAGTTGGAAAGTGCATGTGTGTTAGCATACTTAGCTAGTCGGTTAGCCACTAATGAGAGATTTTAGTGAGCCCATTGCAACAAAATGTATTCCCTTGTTATTTAATTCAATTATATAGTTTTCTCTCTCGTAAAAAGTGAATAACGCGTTGTTTATGTAAAGCAGTACATCTAGATAATTAAGTTTTTCTTTGTAAAGTTGTCTTAATGGCTGTGTTCCAAAACCTACCGAGCTGCCTATCTAGACAGCATTTTTGGGCATTGATTCAAATGTTCATAACGCGCCAGTGATGATCACAATGTTGTGTAGGTTGGCAGGTCACTATGTTTTTAGACAGGCAGTCTATCTGCCAGTCTGTTAATAAAATAATAGTTCAAATATTGTATTAAAAGGTAGTTGTAATGATTAAAGTGGTCTAAATAGGCTACTGGTCTAAATTTAGGTAAATAAAGTAGATGTCGGTTATTTAATAAGCTAGGTCAGTCAACGGTAGCTGTAATGCAGACCATTTGTACATCTCAATGTAGAAAAGGGATTTGTTGAAATGCTTTAAAGCAGTTTTTTAATTTACTAAAGTCAACATATTCTATCAAACATGCTGAAAAATTATACAAAGTGAGATACAGTTCCTGTTGAGAATAAAAGGGCGGTGCAGTTTGTTCAGTTCAGTAAGTGTTCTCATTCAAGCAGTGTGTTTCTAGACTGACACTTGAGGCATTGTGGAGTAATATTGATGGTGTGTCATGCATTGTGAGAAGGAACATCAAGAACAAAATGGGGAAGTGTGCATGAGAAATGTCAATCATTTACATAGTCTTTAAAGCTGTTTTTGTTCATGAATGAAAGAGGGCAATGAGTATAATTTGTAATTTTTCTCCCAGCCTGTCATAATGTGTTGTGTGTTTTGTTGTGTTCATCTGATTGTCCGGCTCTTTTAACTTTTTAGTTGTGTTGTGCTCAGTTCAGTAGTTTCATTTAGGTTTTCTTATGTGTTTTTGTGCTGCAACTAATTCTTCAGTAGTAGCCAAAATGAAACCACCTCATTTTTAGGTGTGTGTCACAGTCACATGTCCTGCACTCAGTTCCACCTCATGTGACCAGTGCTCCCTCCTTTCAAAGAGTTCCGTAACCTATGTGTCTGTATTCATACTTTATGAGATTTTAATTTTTAACTTTGAACTTGAAAACCTATTGTGTTGTGCATGTGTGTTGTTTTCAGTTTATATTTCAATATGTGAGCAAATACAGCTATTGTTGCCAAAAATGTATTCAATTTCATTTAAATGCAGTAATATTAATGCTTGAATCGGAGTTATGAATCACTTTCAAACTTTTGAACTAGTCTAGTCCAGGTTTTAACTCCATCTATCCGTCTGTTTCCCTGCTTGTCATCTCTAGGGTTGTGGGTTTTAATGGAACTATTCTAATTATTTAAATGTATTATTATTTTGTTTTATTAAAATAAAATCAGCAAATAAAATTAATGGTTTATTCAATTATTCACACAAAAGAATCAAACTTTTGCACCGTTTAACTATTAAAACTATTAGTCTGTCATTATTTTATTCAAATTGTTTATTAAATCGTTAATTTGATAAATGTTATTATTTACTTATAAATATTTGTATAAATTAATAATAATATGAGGTCATAATAATGCATGTATAATAATTATACAATAATGCTGTTTAAAATACTTCTAGATAAATGAATAGCATTTAGCACGGCAGGACATTGCTGACACTGCTTGTCAGGCAACTATCTGGATATAGGCTGCTGTTTGCATTTTATCTCATTATCTTATGACTAATTATGCTGTTTTTAGTTGAGTTGTGGCGATTAGATTACCTCATCGTCTAGCATTTCCCCTCTTTTCCTGTGACTTGACCTCAAAAACCTGAACTTTGAGATTGTGGTCTTGTGAGTGGGTGTGCGCTGTCACTGTGGAGTAATGAGTGCTGAAAATCCCTTTGTGTTATCGCACAGCTGTTTTAAAAGTCTATAACAGTGGAATATGACATACATTCATGTAAATATTTGTAAAATGTCACAGTGATTTAAAGAATGTTAAAGTAAACTATCTTTGACATTTGTCTGGATTGTTTGTCCCTGTTTTCCAGAAGTTTTTCAGCATTGTGTGTGTATAGGTGTGTGTGTGTGTCTGGATAAAGTCAAAGCAGTTTTTTTTCTGGTTTGGAGCTGTGTGGCATTTCCCAGACTCCCTTGTGTTCTGTCTATCTCTCTCTCCCCCTCACTTGTTTAGATGTTAATGGGTTTGGTGTTGCATCAAAGTGCTGAGACAAGCTATTTTTTATTTATTTTTATTTTTTTACATTTAAGCTGTTTGTGACTCACCCAAGTTGTTCTAGGTATATTTAGTTAAAATACCCAAAGCGGTTCAACCTCAGTAATTCACTTTGACTGGTTTAAGTTGTTGTATGAGTCCAGATCTTGGAGCTTTCTGTGCTGAAAATGACCTGAGCTTCACCAAAGCTGCACCACTTTCACTCTTCCAACGAGGGACAGGAGCTGTTTGTTAGGGGGTTTTCTGCTCATGTGTTCATGCCAAGCTGAAAGGGCACTGACTTCTCTTTATTTTTGGATTACTCAGTGTTCCAGCCCTCCTGACTTCCTCTGTGTGAGTGAGTGTGTGTGTTACTAAGTAAGAACAGACCATGTGTTTGTCTGTCTTAAGTGTCCTTGCCCACAGAAAACCATGGCTGGTTGTTCACGACAGAGAGGGATGCAGAACAAGCAGTAACGTATTTAAGTTTGGAGGTGTCAGATGTCATATATACTGCATCAAACAGTGAAAGTGCAAATGAAAGGTGGCTAACTTTGAAAAGGTACATTTCACATAATTTCATGTCTTGAGAAATTATATTTTGATTAAATGTTCATTACTGTATTACAGTAGTGAGAATCTAATTGTTAAGAATAATGGGAATTACAAAAAAACTCAAGTTCTTTAAGGTAAGGTGCTTAAAGGTTCAGTGTGTAAATTTTAGCGGCATCCAGTGTTGGGAGTAACATGTTACTGTAATTCCACTACTTTTAGCGGTAACGCTTTTTTTAGGCTGATCGTAGGCACTCGCAAACAAAACGGGCTACACAATCTAAACAAATAAAAAAATAAAAATAAAAAACATGCAGGTTGCCTTACCTTACACCTCTCCGCAAAATGAATATAAATCTGATCTTCAATTCCCGCGTTATATGCACATTTAACGTCAACGAAAGCAACAGATATGAGCCATTTTATTCATCAGCTCATTTCAAGATCAAAGACCGCAATATGAGAAAGATCGACCTAAGCACTGGTGAGATCATTAGTCTCATTAGTTTTTAATGAAGATGATTGTGTTTTTGAGCATCTGAGACTTACTTCACTTGCAGGAGTTTGCGTGTTGGCTTGCTACCATTGATCAGATCAGTGCTTGCTACTCATTTGCGGCGATGAGTGTTACAGTAGCGCCGTCATATCTGGCTACAACATGTCATATATAGCCTATAACACACTCTCACACATTTTTTTTAACAATTTGCCAGGAGTAAAATTTACATATGTGGTTTAAGCAACCAAATGCATTTACACTTGTCCAGTTTCGCCTGAAATGTTGAATGAAAAATTGTTTATTGTGTTTGACTGTTCAGTACTGTTCATATTTACATTTAAAAAGCAGACATAAAAGTAACTTAAAAGTTTCCCTAGTAACAAATTACTTTTGATATACAGTAATTAGTAAAGTAATTCAATTACTTTTAAAAGAAGTAACTATAACTAATTACTAATTTTCAGTAACTTGCCCAACACTGGTGGCAAGTAGCGGAGAGGTTGTGAATTGCAACCTCCCACTGATCACCCCTCCCTTTCGAAACATAGAGAAGCTCTGGTGGCCGACACAGGACAAAGATGTTGTCGTCTGAGACAGCAGAGAGTGACTAGCGCACTGTAGAGCAGTTTGTCCGTTTAGGGCTACTGTAGAAACATGGCGGCACAAAATGGTGACTTCACTGTAAGGGGACCCGCGGTGTATGTAGATAGAAATGGCTCATTCTAAGGTAAAAAAAACATAACGGTTCATTATTTAAGGTCTTTATACACAACTAAAACATAGTTATGTATATTATAGTATATATGTATATATATCCATACTTGGCCACACGTCACGTCACTTCACTTAAAAAAAAAAAAAAAAAAACAAGTGGGGCAGTCGTAGCCTAATGGTAAGAGAGTCGGACTTGTAACCCCGAAGGTCTCGAGTCTCAGGTCCGGCAGGAATTGTCGGTGGGGAGTGAATAACCAGCGCTCTCTTCCACCCTCAGTACCACGACTGAGGTGAGACCCTTGAGCAAGGCACCGAACCCCCAACGGCTCCCCGGGCGCCGCAGCAATATGGCTGCCCACTGCTCTGGGTGTGTGTTCACTACTGTGTGTGTCCACTTGGGTTAAATGCAGAGCACAAATTCCAAGTATGGGTCACCATGGGCCACACATCACTTCACTATAGTGCAATAGATCTGCACTATAGTGTCAATAGATCCTCATAAATACTACACGCTGCACCTTTAACTGTTTTGAGAATATTATAGTATTTGTTGTATATAAAAATGTCACAATCACAAATAATCTTAACTGTATTTTTTTTTTTTTTTTTTTTTCATTTTATTTTGTTTATATGACCTACATGCTTTTGTGAGATTCACCCATGAACAGATTCCAGTGTTTTCAGTCTTTGGCAGGCTTGTATCTTTAAACTGTAAGCAAACCTCCACACAATCAAACACTGTTACCAGAGATAAAGCCATCCCAGAGAGAGAAGACAAGAGAAGGAAGGAGGAGGGTATGAGAGATTGTAACTGTGCTGTGTTTCTAAAGGTGATCTTCCTTGAAAGATGTCATGGTGCGGTGCTCTGACTGAACCACATTGTTCTGAATCAGCATGGGAGGCGGACCCAGAGTCAGCCCTAGGTCCCAATAAAACAGAGGAGCAGCTAAGAGAGGGAGGGACAGAAAAGAGAACAGAGAAAGCTTTGAGGGACTTACACTTAGCATTTGAAGGTACAGAAAAGTAAAGGTGAAGGCACAGGAAAGTGAGGAAAAGAGATATAGCTAAGATGGAGGGATGAGGGAGAACACAGGAAAGTGACGATCAGGTTTGGACATGCCTTTTCTGCGTAGATGGCTGAGTCAGGTAAGTTATATGAGTGCGTATGTGAGTGTGACAAGGCCATTCTGTACATTGTTGTCATTTATGAGCACAACATTTCCAATGTAAGGAAAATATGCATATCATTGTATTTGTTATTAAGAGTCCTTAAAGCTTTGCTGTTTGCTGGTCATATGCTTGGTTCCCATTGGTGCCTTCAACGATTAGGCTGAGAGCAAAACTTTGACCCTTGAAGCATCCTAACTGTGTTGTGTGGTTAGTTAGATGTCTTATTTTGTCCTTTTAAACAGACATTATAATCTATTTAAGCATAGCTTTAGCTAGCAGCCAATTATATTCTGATATTCCTGTTTGCAACTGGCTGTTATGCAAGACAAGTCTTGTTGATACTTGAATATACAAGTTCATCATCTTTGGCACAAACGCTTGCAACCTTGGACTTATGAAATTATTAACAAAAAGAACTTGTTTGACACAGTCTTGTTTGACACAGATTGAAGATCTAGCCTTTTAAGGTCCATTGAATATCATTAGACCATTAATGATCTTCTGCTATGTGGTTTTCCATTGCAGAACGTCACTAACTGGATTTCTGTTATTTTCACCATTTAACATTGCATCCAGGTTGTTGGTCAGATTTCTTCCCTTTCATTTGTTTTCTACTTCTCATCCTCTTCTTATAAAAGATGGCCAATGAAATTACTCACACTGTTGTAGCCAATCGAATTATTCCTTTATAATGGTTCCTGGTCTTATTGTGTACAGTTCGTCAGTGTTCGTTCATGTTATTCCCCCCAAAATATAGAAATGGAACACCTACATTTCATCAAATTATTATCATGATGGATAAAATGATGTTGGGAAAAATCAATATCATTATTTTATCTTATATTGAATATTTTGTTTCACTATGAAATATGTAAAATTATGTAATGAATGCTATAAAAAGATCGTTGGATCTTTTTTGGATCTGTTTTGGATCTGATAACATTAGACAATGGTTGATTGTTGGATTCACACTTCACAGTAAGACTTTTTTTGTGATTCACAGTAAGTATTTTGGATTCACAGTAAGACTTTTAAGACCTTTATCTGACGAAGAGAAATGTGTTTTGATCATGATGAGTCAGTATCCATCACAGTATCCTGTTCTCATATCCTGAAATTCTGATGATCAGTCCCAACCATTTTTACATAAACATGCACACACTTTGACTCACATTAGTTAGCATGCTGAATCAGACCCAGGCACATAAAAAAGAAAATGCTTTGATATTTACACTCAAGGTACCACATGCACTGGATTGGTTTCTGACCAGTGGCTACTGAAAAGCACTCATTCAGAAACATTTAGCTGTGCGATTGCTTTGATGGCCTTTTGAAGAGTTCTTTGGCTGATTATGTTACTCCACATCATCTGATAATTGAGAGTTTAGTACGTTTAAACCAGCACATATAATCACAGTACCAGCTATACTAGTTAACTGCGTTCTCTTTTCTTTAACCCATTTCACCCAAGGTCATTTGTTGTAACATTTAAGAAGCAGAAAGTATCCAATTTGTGTCTTCATGTTGAACAGAATATATTGTTTTTACAAAATGCAACAAATGTTTTTTCTTAAATGCAACTAGCTTTAGATGTTGTCTTCAGGCATTCTTAATGCTTTGATTAGTCGACTAATCAAGTTTTTAGTTTTGCTTATCTTATGCAACTTGCTGTGATATTTTTGTAATGCTGTCATTTGTGTGTTTTTAAAGGCACTGTAAGCGACATATGTCCACCAACCTGAGCATGCAAAATAATTCACAGGCAGAGAATGGCTGGTCTGGGGTGCTTAACTACCTTAGTACATAGTTCAACCACGTTGGTTAATGATGTCACACAGGTGGTGAAGTAATAAATTATTTTAATTAATCAGTTTGAGATCTAATTAACATGGCATCTGAGGACTAATCCTAATTTTTCCCCAGTTATTTTGCTTTATTTACAGATTCAATCATTGTCTTTTTCTTATGTAGGCCTATAGAGCATGTATGCACTCTTCAAAAACGGTGCTTTAAATCTCTTGACATAAATGAAATTTGTATATTATTGGAAAGGCCTATTTGAAATAAAATATATAAATTGTACTGAATGTCAGCTTGCTTATTTTGCTCAAGATAAGTTTTTTTTAAGTCAACATGTCATGCAAACAAGAAGCTATGCTTCTAACCACAGGCCAAGAGCTGTCTTCCAACCTTACAACTTCCGACTCGTTGAACTGTGCTGATAATGACAGAGCATTTGACCAATAGATGGCTTACTATGCTTTTGGGAAATGCATCCTTGATTGTTTTCTGATATGCAAGAAAAGCGTGAGCCATTCCCCATTTTTTGCTCTTTACAGAGAGCATGTGAAAAAATCAACAAAATCGGTTATCTGGGGCATGTCCAAGTTTTGGGGCCACTGCTTATTCAGCAGTCCAGTACTTGTTCCAGTACTACTACATAGTACACTGTATTTGACCCCTTAATAATGTTTATGACCCATGAAAGACTATCCAAATTGCTGGCAATATTATACTTTAATAGTTATTGAATGACAATACAAGAATCAGTAGATTGTGTTGGAACTATTTTGAATTTCTGGCCACATGCCTGTACCATTCAGCTTATGAAACAACTCCAAATTGAGCTTGTACTATAGCCTGAGGTATTTTCCCAATGTTCGCTGTTTTCTCCTGGGCCAGCCTGTTTGACTTTTAGTTTTTTCTATGGATGTTGTTGAAATAGTCTTTGACTTAGCTCTGCATACCAGTGAATTAAGATTTGATTAGCAGAAAAATAAACTACTCTTTTGCCCTTTATAGAGAGGTGACCATTTTTGCTGCAGTCTGTCAGTGAATTAGATCTGTAATAGCATGCTTTTAACACCATGAATTGTCTTGATTAATATAAGTACATGGGCGTGTTGTGATGCCGTGATAAATACACTGTAATCACTGTTATCCAATTAACACACATAAGTACTCCTGACTTACATTAACACAACCACTGCTTGCTGAGAAAATGCACAGCCTTTGCAACTGAATACATCCATCTGTTTTTTTAGCCTTGTTAAAAAAGGATTTTTGGAAAATATCTACAGTCCCAGCCCTTAAATGCTCCAGTAGTTTCACTCTTTTTAGTATCAAGGGAAATAGTTATAGAGTGGTATTGCTTTGTTAGTACAGAATAGCCTTTCTGCAAAGGAATTTAAAGTTGTAACTCTGTTACTGTTATGCATACTTAAACAACTTGTCCCACCATTTCTCTCATGGACAGGAATGATACATGAAATTGTTTTGTGGTGAAGATGTTTTCTATTACTTACAAAAGCAATCAGATCATTTTCAATCTTATAAAGCAGAAAAATAACAATGATGGACCTGGGGCTGGGTGTTATGGCCAAAAAAAATTATCGCAATAAACTTTTTCATATCAGTCAATATCAAAAATTATCATAATAAATGTCAAAATTGTATTTCTTTCAAGTTTAAAGTTCTTTACACTTTTCCAGTCGCTTTTCCATAACAAAATAAATTTATAAATAGAAAAATAATTTCGTGGTTTTTGCATGTTTCTAACAGGTGATTATCATTTCAAATCATAATACAGGTTTGCGTTGTCTGAGTTTGACGCATATCTTCAGTACAGTTTGCAGTGCAGTCTGCAATATTAATATTACATGTTTTGTCTCTTAGAAATTCACATTTGACAGTAGCTTGAGTTAACTGTAGTAGTAGCTTAAATTAGGATGCGGATGTAAATTTATGTTCATTAACAAAAACAGTGACATCTGTAAAAATGGTAACAACCTGATTTCTATATGGTAAAATTTAACTATTCTGACTGTTTGAGCTTTATTAAAATTAACCATTGGTCTTCCATAGTAGCGTACACTTAAATCATGATAACCACAGTTAAAACACATATAGCACCTCAGCACCATGTTAAAATACTGTAATTATATTCCATAACTCCTTTAATACATTTAATACATATCTACATTAATAATATAATAAAATTTGATATGAATATCCCACATTTCTGCCACAATAACATGGTGCAGTTAATGTTACTACAGTAAAACCATGGAAAATGATGGCGATTTGTAGATTGAAAAGCCATAAGCGCTTCTCATTGGATCTCACAGTTGTTTAGTGGTCACTTGACTTGAGACCAATGTGCTCTGGTAAGTTTGTGTTGCGCTGGCGTTTGAACTTTGAGCCGAGCGGATAAATGGTCTGTGTTTTGCAGTTCAAATGAGTAGCGCTGTTTCGTTCCGCTTTTGCCGCATAAACATATCTAACGTTAATCGAACTCTTGATATTGTTTTATCAAGGAAATTTATATCCCGATAATTATCATTATCGTTTTATTGACCAGCCCTAGATGGACCCAAACCATATCATAATCTAGTTCATTATTGTACATTCTTCAGATGAGCATTTTAATTAATTATTCTTTAGATAATGTCATTTATAACAAAAAAACTATAGTCAATGTAAAAATGCACCATGTAAGACTTCTCTGAGTTTTTGTAATTTAACAAAGTATAATTTTTATAATCGTCCTAGCTACTAAGAATATTGTGAGGAAATGGAAGTGTGAGTTTGTCTATCATGTTTCTCAGCATTCATTTTTTTTTTTTTTTTTTACAGAAAGTGGTAATGTTTGCCAACCTTTTTTAGAGTATGGCTGACTGAGAATAGAGCATACAGTTGCACTGGTTACTGAAAACTTTTGTGATGCATATTGGTGTCTTCAGAAGTGACTTCACTTTACACTGTTTACTTGACCTCGTCCTTTTTCTCTTTCATGTCTGTCCTCCAGGTTCCAGAGATCATCAGCACTCTCAGGCAGGCCGGCAAAAGTTCTGCCCGACAAGAAGACACTACCTCATCTCTGCCTAGCAACGATCAGTCAGATGCCTCCTGCTCCACAGCAACGACGGTCGATGCAGCAACAGCCTTTGCTAAGAAGTTTGAAGTGTTGTTCTGTGGGCGAGTGGTGGTTGCCCACAAGAAAGCACCACCCGCACTGATAGATGAGTGTATTGAGAAGTTTGGACGTGTCAGCGTCACAGGCTCACTTGCAGCGGGCATCAGGCGGGCGTTCTCACTCAATCAGGTTAAATTCAAATTTTGATTCTGAACATAATGCTAGATTGTGGTTATACTACTAGATTAAACTTTGTGCACCAGTTTTTTTTTTTACTGATGTAGAAAATACTTTTGTTATGTGAATCTGATTTTGCATAAGCGCATTAAAAAATTCAAAAGATTTTTATCATTTTAGGGCTTTCCATCAGTTAAAGGGGTACTTCACCGCTTGAAAGATGAATGTGTATTTAAATTGGGTCATTTATGTAGTAGAAATGTGAAATTATTTTTGAAGTTGGTGCCTTCTAGAATGAGAAATGTATTTTTGGCTCATATGGATGAAAGACAACAACTCCCAGAATGCACTTGCTTCGCTGCCCTACGAGGCCACTCCCAAGCCATGCCTACCGGTTACATCACTTGCCCACCGCGGCACCACCCCACCGTCGTGTTAATTTTTATAGTAATAAAATAATTTAGTTCAGTTAGAGAACAGACACTACAATTAAAAACTGAACGTGTCTGCCCAATACAGCATGAGCCAAACGAGAGTCTCCGCATAAACGCAGCAGGAGTCCGATTTCATTCATCACGAGAGCAAACAGCTGACAGACAAAATGAACACGGAAGATTTGGTTTCAAAGCGGAATGTAAAAGTGCCTATTTAAGTGAGTTTGTCATTGTACCGTTTTGTTGTTGTGTTTTTCATTAGGAATAATAGGCTAATGAACCCACAATTCAAGCAACCCGCCCCCGAATTGGTGCTACTTCTATACCGAAACTAAAATGAGCACGGCCGCCCAGCATTCATTCACGGCCGCACAGTCATTTACGGTGCGTGTCCAGTCTGGTGCGTTTTCAGTTCATGCCTATGGAAGCTTTACTTTCATAGGAATTCATTGAGAACACTCGCGTTGCTCCGCACCGCTCCGTTATGAATGCCCATGAGAGGCCATGCTCATTTACATTCTGTGAGTGAGATCCCACCCCTATGGGCGGGTTGAAAACATGCAGAACTAGCTCCTACTACTGGCTGTAGTCTCTAGCCTCTGGCAAAAAAAACCTCTGATGACGCAAAATGACGATATTTGCGTCATCGGAGGCTTTTTTCCAGACATAAAATGGACCCTTTTCACAGACTGTGATGACGCGTTTTAACGGTCATCAATATCGTAAATCCTGCAAAGTTTTTTGTATTTTCATTTTTTTTTTTAAATGTATGTACATTTATAACACTAATACTTTGTATTAAATTACTTTTGCATCAAATTACAAAAAACAAGTTACCGCTGCTGTGAGGATGTTTCTAATACAGCGTCTATGGGAGTGATGGTAAAAATAACATCTTTCTCTCTTTTCACTGCCGTTATCAATCTCACTCTATTATTTTCCCTCTTTTTGAAAGTTGTGAAATCACTATTGTGGAGTTTTTCTTTTGCTATTTGAGCAAATGGGGACACAAAAAATATATTTAATGTATTCTCTCATTCACCGCTATAGTTAACCCAACTATGACGACTTCCTCTTTGAGAAACCTGGAAATGTGAAAAGGGTCTATACATAAATCTCTCGTCTCAGGGGGATATGAGGGGGGGGAAGCACGATCATTCAAATATACTACCGGGTGTCTACTGATACATAGCTTAATGCTAATCGCTGAAGTAACCCTTTAAAATCTTGCAAAATTTGCAACTCAATCAAAAGCTGCAATAATTAAATAAAACATCCCTCCCCACAGTTCATAGACTTATTTGACTTATATTATTAATGCAATATAATATTTTTGATTTATTATATAATATAAAATGTCTACATTTAATATGTATATTATATAAAATTTCCATTTTGAAATGTTAAATATTTAAGTAAGTTTTGACCTTAACAGATAATTGTGTTTCACTTCCAGGTGGTCAATGGAACAAACGAGGGTGCAGATGGAGGAGGAAAACGACCTCTATTTTTCAAAAGAGATCAGAGTTTTCCGTTTCTGCAGGCCTTGGATGAGAATGGCCTATCACCGGAGCTCCAGCGACGAGCTGCCGACGGAGCCATGGGGGTCCAACCCACTAGCCTACAGGAGAACAGAACCATGCTGTTCACGGTGAGACACACGCACACGCACGCGCACACACACGCAAGCAAATATAAACACCAGAACCAGAGGTAGGACTGTCGATATAATCCAAAAGTACTAATCATTATATAATAAGGGTGTAACGGATGTCTTGCTTATGAGTTAGTTGGCAATACACAGTAGTGTTTTACCTTCAGCATTCAGAAAATATGCATTTATATCATATAAACAAATCTTTGAATATCTAATAAACATTTAATTTCACAAACCTTGCAGATTTAGTCGAATCCAGCTGTCAGATATTCTGAAGGGTGCATTTGTAGCCTGCAAGAACGTGTTACTTTGTGTGTGCCAGTCGGTCTGTGTGAATTGCATGTGGACAGGAGAAGAGTTCAGCTGCACTAGAGTCGCACTAACAACAAACTTTAAACCCTTGATTTCAAACTATGCTGCGCTATATTCAGTTGCCCACTATGTCATTCATGTCATTTTCACTATGTGCTGTATGTCAAATTATTGTCTTTATTTGAAAAAAATATGATTCCCAGTGTGCACAAATTTACCAGATTACGAAGTGCCCTGTTGGTTACAGTACTTCCTTTTTATTCATATTTCAAACAATTTCCCTATTTGTGAAAAATACTGTAATACGATTACAGAATCAAGAAGTTGCCATCTAAAGTAAGTCTGTTTAATTTAGAGATTTATTTTTAACTTGTTTTCAAATTATTTATTTCTAATTTATTAAATATTAATTCAAATACATATAAAGTGTCAGTATATATCAGCTTTATATCGGCCACTCTGCTCTCGGCATCGACCATCAAAAACATATACAGCCCTTTGCTGAGGTCACAAAGAACAACAGCTCTTATGCCTTTGTTTAGCCCTGGCCCTTTTGTTTGTTCTTTTGTGAATCACATCTAGATCCGTTTCACACTGACCTTTTCACATAAAATCTGCTTTCCTAACATAATCCACAAACTGGATTTTAGTTGAAATGCTGTCTTTGTTCATGAGAAATGCGATTCAAGATTATATGATGATTCTCCCAAAAATTGCATAGACCTGTTACATGAACATGTATAACACACAAACACATAAACACAACATTATCTCTGAAGCCATGCAGAAACCTATTTGGAAGTCTGCTAAATGCTTTCAAAGAAGCTCTCTTCATCTTAATATTTCTCTGTAGAGTTACGGCACACAACTAAACATTTTGTGTGTGTGTGTTCAGTGGTGTTGTCAACATAACTTGTGGTATTTGTGACGCTTGTAAGTGTGTGAGAGGTCAGCATGCCTTACGCCTGTGTGCACGCATGTATATGCATGCATGGACATTTGTGCAGGTGTGATCTGTATTTATGGTCATTTTCTGAGTCATGCTATGAGGCAATTCCTCTATCTCTTCCTCTCTTTCCCGCTTTTTCTCTCTCTCTGTCTCTCACTTGAATTCCATGTTCCTCTCCCTCAAGTGGAGTGCAGATGATGGTATGTCAGTGTTGTAGCCTGAAGCACATGTTGTAGCCTGAAGCACATATAGATTCTCATTAAACAAGTCTGTGCTAAAATCATCACTGCTTCAATTCACGCAAATCTGTACTCCTGCAGTGGCCTGTATGTATTTAGACACGTAAATCACACTTAAAAATGTATGGATGTCTTTGCATTACATCACAAAATATCAAACAAATTGGCATTTGTTTTAGTAAAATATAGTACAATTTTCAAATAATAAACATTTCACAAAAAGAGCTACTATTTAAAATTTGGAGTCTGTAAATTTAAGTCTCTAATGCGCACACAGACTGTATTTATTAGTAATGTAGTTAAATATTATTACAAATATAACTGTTTTAATATATTTTAAAATATAATGTATTCCTGTGAAATAGAAATATTTTGTAATATTTTTAAATGTCTTTACTTTCACTTTTGATCAGTTTGGTGCATCCTTACTCAATAAAAGTAAAAAAATCATACTGACTCCAAAGTATTGTATATAAAATGGAAAAAAAGGTCTGCACAGTAAATGCCTTTTTGCAATATGCTGTTGCATGCAACTATCAGTAAACAAACACAACCTGACCCGAAACCTGTGAGTTTCGGAACCCGTTGGGTAGCAGACCTCTAAAATAGATGTTTTATTAGGCAGAGCAACAATACACAGGGGTTGCACACTTTTATATGGTTATGGTTTGACCCAAAGGCACACAGAGAATTGTGCTATGTAATTTATTGTTAAAAGATGCACTGCAAGATCTGATCAGCATTTCCTGTTTCTCTGACTGACAGAAAGCAGTCAGCTCCTCAGCAGGAAATTACATAGCAACGATGAGGAGCATCACAGTTGGCAATTTTAAAATAATTACTGAACAGCAGCAGCCCCAGTGTTATGAAATTGCATTGTAGTCACTCTGTTCCAGTTTTATTTGTTTGTTCTTTTCTTGATAAGGAAGTCACATTTAAATGTGTGGTGATGTGTTTGCTACTGTGTAATTTTTTTTTTTTTTAAAGAAAATATAAGTAATCCACAGGGGAAGCAAAGGTCACAGTGTGTGCTTGTGTTTTTAATGTTCTCTATTAAAGTTGTGAAGTCAGTGATCCTATCCATGGTGACAGGATAGCATTTGCCCATAAATCAAAGCAGTGTTTCCTATACTTAATTTAGTGGCTGTGCTGCAAAATGTGAGTTTGAAGTCTGAATTGAATGTATTATTATATAGGACCCAGTCTCTTTCATCACAAAGACAACACAAGTTTGCTGGCTGCACGCAGAAAGCAAACATACAGCGTTATACTGGTGTTTTATTAACAAATGATTTCAGTTCTGAATCAAAGTGGTTTTTGAATGAACATATGACACTGACTTGATGTTTATGAGTTTTGATTCAGTAAATGGTATTTTAATTAAAACCAAAAGTAGTATTGTTTTTTTTCCAGTATATACACCGATCAGGCATAATATTATGACCGGTGAAGTGAATAACACTGATTATCTCTTCATCATGGCACCTGTTAGTGGGTGGGATATATTAGGCAGCAAGTGAACATTTTGTCCTCAAAGTTGATGTGTTAGAAGCAGGATAAATGTGCAAGCGTAATGATTTGAGCGGGTTTGACAAGGGCCAAATTGTGATGGCTCGACGACTGGGTCAGAGCATCTCCAAACCTGCAGCTCTTGTGGGGTGTTCCCGGTCTGCAGTGGTCAGTATCTATCAAAAGTGGTCGAAGGAAGGAACAGTGAGAAACCGGCGACAGGGTCATGGGCGGCCAAGGCTCATTGATTCACATTGGGAGTGAAGGCTGGCCCGTGTGGTCCGATCAAACAGACGAGCTACTGTAGCTCAAATTGCTAAAAAAGTTAATGCTGGTTCTGATAGAAAGGTGTCAGAATACACAGTGCATCGCAGTTTGTTGTGTATGGGGCTGCATAGCCGCAGACCAATCAGGATGCCCATTCTGACCTCTGTCCACCGCCGAAAGAGCCAGCAGTGGGCACGTGAGCATCAGAACTGGACCACAGAGTATTCCCTGGTGGCTGTGGCCTCTTTCAGCAGGACAATGTGCCCTGCCACAAAGCAAAAATGGTTCAGGAATGGTTTGAGGAGCACAACAGCGAGTTTGAAGTGTTGACTTTGCCTCTAAATTCCTCTGATCTCAATCCAATCAAGCATCTGTGGGATGTGCTGAACAAACAAGTCCGATCCACCTCGCAACTTACAGGACTTAAAGGATCTGCTGCTAACATCTTGGTGCCAGATACCACAGCACATATTCAGGGGTCTAGTGGAGTCCATGCCTCGACAGGTCAGGGCTGTTTTGGCAGCAAAAGGGGGTACACAATATTAGGATATGGTCATAATGTTATGCCTGATCATATAATGTGTAGCCAGCCTGAAATATTCGCAAAAAGGGTGAACAGAGAAATTGCAACAAGACAATGGTTTATTTTACGTTCTCTCTCTCATCCAGCTCTTCAATGAATATCCTGGATGAATGTATGCTCGGTGTATCTTAAACTATGAAGTTATGATCTCATTTGTAGTACTACAGAGGAAAACTGGAGGCGGGTCAAATAATCCAGTGGTTGCACTGAGGTCTTGTCTCACAAAGCAAATATGTGTATGGTCATCTGGTGAAACCCAAAGCATACACACACACATGCATGCGCGCACACTGATTTGAATTTCAAACATGTTGTTTACACTGTAAAACAGCCTCCGCTCTGACATCATTTGGTCAGCATCCCAGGAAGAGCTATCATTATTGGCTTTAATGTGCGCACATGCATATATTTACTCTTTGAAACGTGAATTTTACTCTCCATCATTTTTATCTAATCATGCACATTCATTTATTAATGTATGTCTGTCTGTTGCAGATTGGGCGCTCTCAGATCTTTCTTGTAAGTCCCGACACTAAGAAAGTGGCCATAGAGAAGAGCTTCAGAGAGATTTCCTTCTGTTCTCAGGTCTGTTTCGTCATGTTGATGCTAAGCTGTTGTTGTGGCCAGTTAATTATCTTATGTCTGCATAATGACTTTTAATCAAATAGAGATCTGATCAACAATCCAGCTTGATTGAGCAAGACCTCAAGCTAGCGGAATTCATAGCGTAATTAACATAGCTGAAAAGAAATCCGCCCTTTGTCTTT
Organism: Rhinogobio ventralis; assembly: GCA_039654625.1. NCBI lineage: Eukaryota > Metazoa > Chordata > Actinopteri > Cypriniformes > Gobionidae > Rhinogobio > Rhinogobio ventralis. Next base: position 15,622,485 of record CM077195.1, on the reverse strand, counting down.
GCACTTTTCCAGACTTGTTTTCTAAATATTCTTATCCACGTGCTGCATTATAGTATTTAAACATTATCCAAATGAGGTATTGTAGCCTGTTAGTGGGTGGTATACAATATAAAAAGTTGTACAATGTTAAAAGTATTTATATAATATCATTCCAAAGTTTGGGGTCAGTAATTGATAATAAATAAGAAATGTTTCTTGAGCATAAAATCAGCATTTTAGAATGATTTCTAAAAGATTATGTGACACTGAAGACTGGAGTAATGATGCTGATAATTCAGCTTTATCATCACAGGAATAGATTACAATTGAAAATATATTGGAAACAGTACATTTAAATTGTAATAATATTTCACAATATTACTTTTATTGTATTTTTGATCAAATAAATGCGGTTGTGGTCAGCATAAGATTGACCCATTACAAATGGACCCATTACAAGTGGCTCCTTGATTCTTTTTTCCCCTAATGAATTTCTCTTTCTTTCTTTAGGGTATTCGTCATGTGGACCACTTTGGCTTCATATGCAGGGAGTCGGTGGAATGTGGAGGCTGCCAGTTTGTTTGCTATGTTTTCCAGTGTGCTAACGAAGCTTTGGTGAGAACCATGGATGGAGGGATGAAAACATTGTTTCCATCTGAAGAACGTATTCATTCTTTTAAAGAGGAGAATTATGATCTTTTGATAATAATCTTTTTCAGTCAAGTAAGGATGAAAATACAAAGTGCTATGTTAGTGTTATAGCACACAGAGAACAATGCTAATTGTTCAGTTTATGTACAAAAATACAATAAATCAATAACTGGTGGTCTTTCAAATAGGAAGCCAAATGGATATGACCTGTTGCAAATGAATTATTTCAATCCCCTCATGAGATTTTTATCTATAAATAGTCAATAAATAATAATTTCACAGGATGCAGTTGTTTTTTTTAAACACTTTCTATACTGTCAAGTTAGATATTCAGAATTGCTCTGTGTGACTGTCACTCTTTCATGTTCAGGTGGATGAGATCATGTTGACTTTGAAGCAGGCGTTCTCTGTGGCCGCCCTTCAGCAGAACAGTAGGACCCAGAATCAGCAGTGTGACAGCTGTCCCCTGCAGCAGCTGCACAAACTGTGTGACAGAATAGAGGGTGAGATGTCTACTGTTTGTCATATCAGTGAAGTATATCATGTTTTATCTCTGTATCAGTCCATTGCTCTTTATTTTTGGATCTCTTCATGTTTTGCACCTGTCAGAGGTCCAGCGCAACAAAACTTCTAGTGCAGACTCTCACATGTATTTGGGACAGATTTATTGGTTCCCTGTACACTAAAGGGATAGTTCATCCAAAAAGTAAAATTCTACTATCACTTCTTTTTTTTTCTCGGATCATAAAAGGAGATATTTTGAAAAAATGTTGCCCCTCTTTTTCCATAAATTGAAAGCATATGCACTATCGTTCAAAGGATTGGGGTCAGTAAGATTTGTTTTAATGTTTTTGAAAGAAGTCTCTTATGCTCACCAAGGCTGCATTGATGTGATCAAAACACAGTAAAAACAGTAATGTTATAAATTATAATAGTTTTCTATTGAATATATTTTAAAATATAATTCATTCCTGTGATGGCAAAGCTGAATTTTCAGCAGCCATTACTCCAGTCTTCAGTGTCACATGATCCAAATCATTCTAATATGCTGATTTGGTGCTCAAGTATAATTTCTTATTATCAGTGTTGAAAACAGTTTTACTGCTTAATATTTTTAAGATTCTTTGATGAATAGAAAGTTCAAAAGAACAGCATTTATTTGTAATTTTTTGTAACAATGTATAAGTCTTTACTGTCACTTTTGATCAATTGAATGTGTCCTTGCTGAATAAAATAATTAATTTCTTTTAAAGAAAAAAATCTACTGTAGTGTAGCATGTAGTCATTCAGTTTCAGGAAGCTAAAAAATTCATACATAATCTGTATATAATATCTTTATAGTACTACTTATGATGCTTTTTTGCCCTTTTTTGGCACCTGGTCACTATATGCTTACATTTGATGTAAAAAACAACAACATGCAGTATCCCCTTTTGTGTTCCACTGAAGAAAGAAAATCATGCCGGTTTGGAATTAAATTTGGGTTAATAATTAATTATGAAAAAATTGTTTATTCAGAACATTAATTAGGAGGTTACAACAGATTTTCGGCTCCCAGATTTCATTTTAGAGTTCTGCGGGCTGCAACAGAGCATACTTTGTGCATGGCATGATACTGTGTTTATGTGCAGGTCTACATCCATCCAAAGCTAAGCTGGAACTGCAGAAGCATTTGGCAGGTCTGGATAATCAGGAGCAGGCAGCTGTGTTTGAGAGCACCATGGTGAGTTATTTCAATTTCAAAACCACTATAACACTACACAAATACACTTTAACGCCCCGGTTCTCTGGATTAGCAGTGTGTGTCAAATCCTTTAAGTGTGGTATTCAAGGAATGTGTGTTTTTTTTGTTCAGAGGGTGTGACTGGTATAAATTAAACCAGTTAGTCCACTAGCCTAGCATCCTGAAACCACAGTCAACCTGAATGTTTATCAACCTGATGAATGGACCAATATCCTCAGAGCATAAACTGTTTTTCTTCTTTACTTTTAGATAATGGTTTAAATTTAATATCAGCTTTGAGGGTGGAACAAACAGGAAGTTGTCTCTACAATATTGCTTGTATAATAGAATTCTCTTAAATATGCCCCTGTTTTCACATAACGTTTATATATGTGACAGTTTTGATCACCTTTAAATGCTCAGACTAGCTGAAATTTGTGTAAATGGTGTAATAAATGAGTAATTCCTTGTGTAAGTTCCTTCTGCTCTCTGTTTGTCACATTTCCCATTGACTGTGAGTGTGTTTTGTAAGATCGCTGATACCACCTTGTGGAAATTTGGAGAAATAAAACATTTGCTTGTGTATTTGAACAGAAAGCCAGGCCGAAGTCAGATCAGGAAGAGAATGAGATGGTTGTGTCATGTCTGAGACGACTATATGAGGGCAGACAAAAGACACACACACACAACGGACAAACAAAAAAGGTACACCTCCATTTAATTCATTAAGATCCTTATGGATATATGAACGCTTCCATTTTGTTAATGTTTTAAACTTGAATATTATAGCTGGGATCTTGGAGAATTGGGTGTGGATGCCTGTTCCTATACAATACTGTATACATGAATGTGTTTGACTTCTCAGGAGGTTGCTGTGAATGCTGAAAGCAGCGTGAGTTCCAGTCGTGTGCGTCTTGAGGAGTTCAAGACTAGAGCAAAAAGGTCCCTCACTGAATCACTGGAGGGGATTTGGAAGGTACGCAAACATTTTACGCATTTTGGCCCCTCTACAGTTTTTATGTGCATCTAACATTCAAGGAATGCAGGCCTTGTATGGGACTTATAGCGTGTAGCATGATTTGTGCTGCAGCTTTAGTAGGTCCATATAAACAAAAGAACTTAACTATAATACCGTTTATCTATATAAATATAACTTATGAAAAAAAATGTATGTCTCTATGTAATAGGGCAGCAGTAAGTCCAAATCCCAGAGAGAGAACAGTGAAGGAGAGAGCAACTCCTCCAGCTCCACCACACTGAACAGCACATATCAGGTCTGCACAACGCGCACATCATCAATATATTTTCTGTCATTTAAGACTGGACAATATTTTGAATATTCATAATAAATTTGTGATTGATTTTTTTGAGAATGTAAAATTCGGCAAAAATATACTACTATTTGGCCATTTAATTTAGCAAAAGAGCAGAAATAGATCAAATTTGCAATCCTTGTTTCATGACTTGAATCTATGGAAAAACTACAGTAAAAATAGCAACTTTGTGAATATTATTACAATTTAAAATAACTTTTCTATTTTAATATATTTTAAAATATAATTTATTCATGTGGTGGCAAAGCTGAATTTTCAACATCATTACTCCCATCTTCAGTGTCACATGATCCTTCAGAAATCATTCTAATGTGATGATTTGGTGCGCTGCTTAATATTTTTGTGGAAACTGTAACTGTAAACATTTTTTTCAGGATTCTTTGCTGAATAGAAAGTTTAAGAGAACAGCATTTATTTGAAGTAGAAAACTTTTGTAACATTATTAATGGCTTTACTTTCATTTTTATGAATTTTTTGAATAAAATGATTATTTCTTAATAATTAAAAAATCGTACCGACGCCAAACTGATTATTTTATGGTTAGCAGTCCATACTTAAAGGGATAGTTCACCCAAAAACAAAAATTCTGTCATCTATTACTCACCCTCGTGTCGTTCCATACCAGTATGTCTTTCTTCTGTGGAAAACAATAGAAGATATTTTGAGGTATGTTGATAACTAAACAGTTTTGTTTCCCATTGACTTCCACCGTATGGACAAAAATACAATGGAAGTCATTGGGAACCAGCATTGTTTGGTTATCATCATTCTTCAAAATATCTTCTTTCGTGTTCAGCAGAAGAAGAAAAAATGCATGCAGGTTTGGAACGTCATGAGAGTGAGTAAATTATGACAGAATTGCAGAAACATCAATGTACAATAAATAATCTAATTTAGAAGTGCTAATAATTTTTCTTCCAAAAAAAAGAAGTCCATTATTGTTCATTAGCGTAACTGTTAGCTGTTTACTGTTTTACAAATTTATGTTTGATTTAGTTATTTTAGAGCTAGAACTATCTGTTGTATAAGATGTCTTTTAAAAAGCCTTTAAAAAAATCATCTTTACAAGCTTTTTTGTTTCAAGAATGATTCATTCCATCTGAGTTGTTGACATTTTTTATTTTGTTTTTTAAGGAAACATCACTGGAGGAGCCCCTCTGCTCTCTCCTAACCTCTAGTCCACTCCGCTCTCACAATTCCACAGGGGATCTGAAGCGTCTAGAAGGCTCAGCGAGAGGTCAAGAGGATCCTGAGAGCCCGCCTCAGGGTTTCAGGAGACGCGCAAGCACAATTAGTCACTCTCCCATGCTGTCGTCCTCTGAGCCAAGTCTCCCCCCTCTACAACCTACTGCCGCCACCAAGCCCAAACTGGTCCGACACTACTCCGTCAGCACAGACTCCCCACACCAGAGCAAGTGAGACAGTGTGTGTGTGCTTGCTGATTCTTTTGATTATTGTACATGCGTTTAGTTTGTCTGTAAAATTATATTTAAGAAAAATGCGATAAGCGATAAATTGTTAAATAATGTAATATTCAATATGTGATGCAATGATGAAAATCAATTAAAATGAAAACGTATTTAAAAACTGATTACTATATAACCAACATAGTACAGATTTCCGAACAGGATTTTTACAACCAAAACGATTCCATGTAGTCTTGATAAGCCAATACTGTGTTTTTATTTTTTTTTTAGGCTTAAGCTTTTAAAACTTGAATTATTTATTTTAAAGGTGCAGTGTGTGAATTTTAGCAGCATCTAACGTGAGGTTGTGAATTGCAACCACCCAAACCTCCCCCCTCAAAGCTCATAGAGAAGCTATGGTGGCCGACACAGGACAAAAATGTTGTCGTCGGAGAGAGCAGAGAGTGACTAGCGCTCTGTAGAGCAGTTTGTCCGTTCAGGGCTACTGTAGAAACATGGTGGCGCAAAATGACGATTTCACTGTAAGGGGACCCGCAGTTTATGTAAATAGAAATGGCTCATTCTAAGGTAATAAAACATAACGGTTCATTATGTAAGGTCTTTATACACCGCTGAAAACAGTTATGTATATTATATTGCATTTCTGTCAATAGATCCTCATAATCCGATGCATCTGGTTGTTGAAGCCACATATGTAAATTTTACACCTTGCAAAATGATTATTAAAAAAAAGTGAGAGTGTGTTATAGGCTACCAGATCTTGGTAGTCACATACTGTATGACAGCGCTACTGCAATCTCTCCAATGCACAAACTCCCGCAAAATGAAAATGAAAGTTCACCGTTGCATCCTGGAGCTCAACAAACAATCATCTTCCTTAAAAGTAGTGAGACTAAATTATGTTACCAGTGTTAATGCCACTTTTTCTCCTATTGCGGTCTTTGATTTTGATATTAGCTGATGATAAATAAATTGCAGCTCATATCTGTTGAACTTAAATTCACATATTGTGCAGGAATTGAAGATCGGATTTATATTTGTTTTGCATAGACACATTGTTGTCAAGTGTAAATGGAAGAGATTTAACAAAACGGATAGCCATCCGATCAGTAAAAATGCATGAAGTTACCAGGTGTAAACAGTACCAATGAAAGTGTGATCTATATTATGTTTTCCTATATGAAGCATTGACTTCAACAAACATTCAATATTACTGAAAAATTTGCAGTTGTGTTTTCTAGTTGTGCATCCAATCTGTGTCATAATCAGAATCATAATTCAAACAGAATTAAAAGTTTTTTACATGCACAGGTATATACAACATTTGTTAATTGCAAATGTTTACAGACTCATACAGTCTGTCATCACCAGTGACAGACTTTTGTCAATCAATTACTGTGGGTGGTGTTTTCGGAGTGGGGTGTGTGGAAGTTTCCTGTTCTTATATCATCACATTTCTTAGTCTGTAATGTGAATTCAGTTCACTGTGTGCTCCGCTTTTTTCATTCTGTGCATTTCTGCTTTTGTATCCCTTTGCACCCTCCTTTATCTTTTCCATCCTTTCTGTATTTTCATCAGTTCTTCCTCCCCTCCGGCCTCTTCCTCTCCTGTGTTTCAGCGGCCATTGAGGCCTCATACTTTTTCTCATGATCTTTCCACCCGGCCCCTCAAGCGGAGGTGAGGTTTGTGTGTGTTTATGTGTCGTCTCTTTGCTCTACTGTCGTTCACAAACAGGTCAGGGTACTTTTTTTTATTGTCGTTCTTTCTGTCCTCTGAATTTTCTGTGTAAAAGTTTGTGAAAACACAATGGGGAATTTCACTTACAGGCTGATTCTAAGTGCTAGGTTGTTGAGGATGCAGGAGATTACCATGATCGGCCTCGATCAATAGAAAATACACAAATCCCTTTAAAATAAAAAACTTTTTTGTGGGCATTAATTGTGTCAGGCAAAATATGAATCTGGTGCATACTGTAATGAGGCTCATTTGCATAGAGCCAGGTTTGCCCAAAAAATAACGTCAATTTAAATCACTCAAGTCAACATAATGTAAAAATACCCCTTATTTATTTTAGTGCACTTTTAATGATTGATCAGTTTATGTTTGTCTTTATAATCTTTCTCTAAAAGATTAGGGTTGCGTCAAAATAAATTCTGGTCATTTATTATTTTTATGTTATGGCTGATAAATGCCATAAATGGCCAAAATTAAAATGTGATGCTATTTTGTCTAAACATAAAAAAATACTGAAAATGAAAATCAGTAATTTTATTTACATAATTTAATAATTTATTATTATTATTATTATTATTATTATTATTATTATTATTATTGTGTTTAACACCCACTTTCCACAATCCAGCCAATTCCTGGTGGATAAATATTCAAGTCCCAGTACTGGGAATATTATTTTTAATTCAGAAACAGCATTATTACAGTGTTATTTTAGTATTATTTTATAGTATACTATTTTGTTAGTCATTTTGTAATGTGCATTTTTATTACTTTTTTATTGTTTTTGTTTATTTCTATTTAGCTTAATTTTTAAGTTTCTCATATAATATTAATATTTTACTATATTTCAGCTTTTTCAATTAACAAACACAATTTTTAGTTTTAGTTAACAATAACAACACTTTTCAGCATTATTACAGAAGTATATGATATTATATTAATAATGAATTAATTATTATATGAATAAACCACAGGGTTTTGCCCACACAATTAGCATAATTGTGAATTCATCTCAGTGTGTCTGCTCCAACAAGAGCAAGATAGAGTTTGCTTTTGTGCTGGTTTCAGTGTCTCTCTGTCTCACTCCTTTACTCTGTGGCCTCTCTCTCTCTCTTTCTCACGCTCTGTCTCTCAGTCCATCAGGGCTGAGTGGCTTTAGAGCAAGATTACACTCCTCCTCCTCTGTTCCAAATTTCCTCAAATTTCTGGCCCCTGTAGTGGAGAGTGATGATACCTGTGACTCTCAGAGGAAGAGGTACTCTGTTTCACATTCTGCCAATCCATCTTTCCATTTTTCTGTCTTTCATCTCTGTTTTTTTCACAGAGGCAGATGTGGATAAAGACTCATTGGAGTGAATAAAGTATACATTTTCTTGTAATAAATCAGGATGTGCACAGGAAATTAACTAATCGAGTACTTGTTCTGCAACTAAGTTTAAGTATATTGTTTTTTTTAAAGACTAAATGCCTATCGCTAGTAATGAGTTGGTCTAGGATTGCATTTAAACAGATTTGAAATTGGGTTTGGTCTTGTGGAATGGGCTTTTTTAATCAAATTAAATATGTATATCTACTCTGACAGAAGTCTGTGACTCCTTTTACTGCTGTCTGTCAGTGTTTTTGTGAATGGATGCCTATGCTTATGTATTTCTGTGTGTGTGTGTACTAGTGACGTGGCAGCCCTGTCCAGTCCTGGTGCAGTGTGTGTCGTTGGGGATGACAGTCCGTTACGTAGCCGGAGACACTCCTGGAGACAACAGATTTTCTTAAGAGTTGCCACACCACAGAAGGGCTCAGACACCAAAGGTAATACCCTACTTAAATACATCATGTAGGTTACATCAATACAAAATATCACCTATATCAACTACACTTAACAGTGTACAGTGCAGTAAGTGCCTCTACATGCTGCGGTTACTGTTGTGTCCTCCAGGTGGCACTCCTGCTCTTAATGATATGATATGGAACTCGTGTGGGTGAGTTTGACAGCTGACATCCTACTTGGACTTAATGTTTCTTTTAGCAGAGAAACAAAATTACATTTATAATGACTCTCTTCATTTCCCATGCACTCAGACATGACTCTCTTTTCTTCTTTTCTTGACCTGTTTTGTCTTTCTTTCTTGAACTGCCAAAACGGCATATCAAGTCTTTTATTTTGAAGTTGGTAGCTTGTTAGTCTTGGCAGTACTTCACAGTTAAATGCTGATCCGGATGTCAAAACACCCCTCAGGTGTGTGTGAGTGTGAATGAGAGAAATTATCATTAATTATCCACAATGTTGTTCAACTTCTTAGGCCCAAAACAATAAAGGACCTATTGACAGAAATTCAATATAATATACATAACTATGTTTGTAGTGGTGTATAAAGACCTTACATAATGTACCGTTATGTTTTTATTACCTTAGAATGAGCCATTTCTATCTACATACACCGCAGGTCCCCTTACAGTGAAATTCTTTTGTGCCGTCAATTTTCTATAGTAGCCCTAAACGGACAAACTGCTCTACAGTGCGCTAGCTACTCTATGCTGTCTCAGACGAGAACATTTTTGTCCTGTGTCGGCCCCCATAGCTTCTCTTTGTGCTTCAAAAGGGAGGGGTGAGCAGTGGGTGATTGCAATTCACAACCTGACCGCTAGATGCCACTAAAATTTACACACTGCACCTTTAAATGCCTGCAAGTTATGGTCATGTAAAGCACGGGTTTAATAACTCTGTGCTTTTGTTAAAAAGGCCAAGTGTGTTATTTTTGTGGAAAATGACTCATCTGTTTGAATGGCCATCAATGTAGAAATTAATAGGGATTTCTTTCAAATATAGTTCATCCAAAAATAAAACATTTATCATTTACTCACCTTCATGTCGTTCCAAAGCCATAAGACTTTTGTTCATCTTCGGAACAAAAATAAAGCTGTTTTTAATATTCTCTTATCATTTTTGTCCATCTATTGAAAGTGTATGTAATTAAGAAGTAAAGTGGATATGAAAAGTCTATACACCCCTGTGAAAATATATTAATATACACTCACCTAAAGGATTATTAGGAACACCATACTAATACTGTGTTTGACCCCCTTTCGCCTTCAGAACTGCCTTAATTCTACGTGGCATTGATTCAACAAGGTGCTGAAAGCATTCTTTAGAAATGTTGGCCCATATTGATAGGATAGCATCTTGCAGTTGATGGAGATTTGTGGGATGCACATCCAGGGCACGAAGCTCCCGTTCCACCACATCCCAAAGATGCTCTATTGGGTTGAGATCTGGTGACTGTGGGGGCCATTTTAGTACAGTGAACTCATTGTCATGTTCAAAAAAACCAATTTGAAATGATTCAAGCTTTGTGACATGGTGCATTATCCTGCTGGAAGTAGCCATCAGAGGATGGGTACATGGTGGTCATAAAGGGATGGAAACAAAACAATGCTCAGGTAGGCCGTGGCATTTAAACGATGCCCAATTGGCACTAAGGGGCCTAAAGTGTGCCAAGAAAACATCCCCCACACCATTACACCACCACCACCAGCCTGCACAGTGGTAACAAGGCATGATGGATCCATGTTCTCATTCTGTTTACGCCAAAATCTGAATGTCTCAACAGAAATGGAGACTCATCAGACCAGGCAACATTTTTCCAGTCTTCAACTGTCCAATTTTGGTGAGCTCGTGCAAATTGTAGCCTCTTTTTCCTATTTGTAGTGGAGATGAGTGGTACCCGGTGGGGTCTTCTGCTGTTGTAGCCCATCCGCCTCAAGGTTGTGCGTGTTGTGGCTTCACAAATGCTTTGCTGCATACCTCGGTTGTAACGAGTGGTTATTTCAGTCAAAGTTGCTCTTCTATCAGCTTGAATCAGTCGGCCCATTCTCCTCTGACCTCTAGCATCAACAAGGCATTTTCGCCCACAGGACTGCCGCATACTGGATGTTTTTCCCTTTTCACACCATTCTTTGTAAACTCTAGAAATGGTTGTGCGTAAAAAATCCCAGTAACTGAGCAGATTGTGAAATACTCAGACCTGCCCGTCTGGCACCAACAACCATGCCATGCTCAAAATTGCTTAAATCACCTTTCTTTCCCATATATATATATATATATATATATATAACAATTTAATGGGATGTTATCAGTGACTGTGTCCAAGTAATGCATTTCAGAAATGTACATATACAAATCACGCAGTTAGCTAACATCATGTATTAATTTTAGGAAGAAACAATGAGCCCACAGGTTATCATTGTTCTAAACACCGCTTTTAAACCCAGGTTACATTTGGCGACAATTTGAGTAAAGAAGAGAGCCATTCAGTATAAACTCGATAGTACAGTCAGCAATACGAGGATGCGCAATGCTAGAGCTTTTATGTAAACGGGTTGCATGCTGCGTTCATTCAAACAATGACACTGACTCTGCAAATATGCAAATAAGAACGTTATAAATGTAAAACGTCAGTTTATGAATACCCAGGAATAATTGTTAACCCTGTGTAAATTATGAGCAGTGTGAAACGTGAAGCAAGATAACCCAGGATTCATTTTACCCGGGGTTTAGAATGACCCAGGGTAAACTATTTCAAGTGTGTAAAAAGCCCTTTTGATTTTATTATTTATTATTATCTGTTTGGATAAGAGCCTAGGAGCTTGGCACATATTTTCCCACTCTTCTTTGTAAAAACGTTCCATATCTGTTAAATTGCGAGAGCATTTCCTGTGCAAGGCCCTCTTCTGGTCCTCTATAGGATTCAGGTCATAGGCTGGGCCATTCCAAAACATTAATCTTTCTTTGCGGAAGTCATTTTTTTGTTGTTGTTGATTTAGGGTGCTTTCACACCTGAGCATTTGTTTCGGAACCTGGTGCGTTTTGTCCCTTGGTTCGGTTCGTTTAGGCCAGGGGTCGGAACCTTTTTTAACCAAAGAGCCATTTTTTCATTTTTCCAAAAGAGCCACAGTGCTTGCATCTACTGTGTTTACGCAAATACTCAACTTAGCATTTTTATATATTTGTGTTTTTTTTTGGCCATTTAGGTACGCAACCGAAGACAAAGGCTACTATGCTTGTCCGTGTTGTGCTCGGAGCACTTCGCACAGCGCCCTGTCAGTGGAATTCAGTTTTCTTCTATGAATTATCGCACTTTTAAAATGTCTTTTCATTATAAAGCACATCCCGCTCTTCTCTTTCTCATTTATTCATGTTTCGTCATTAATATCTTTAATCAGTATCGTCAACTGAAATCTGTGAGTATTCATAAATACAACATTTATAGGACATTCTCTGCGGCAAAAGCGAAAGTACCAGCGGGTAAAATGTTTCGAAATGTCTCAATAAGACATTTTCAACATAACACCAGTTTCAATAAAAGGATATATTAAAGTTTATATTGCCTACTTTTACTTTTTCGCTGCTGTTCTAACAATGTTTTTTACTATTATCTCAAACAAGCTACGTAGTTTGAATCCGAGTGCAGGAGCTGTAGGTTTATCACAGAAACGTAAGTGGTTAGTTGATTGCTGTGGTGAGTCGTGACACTCGCGAACAGCACTGAACACGCACTTTGGCTGGTACAACTGGAATATTATTATTATTATCATAAACTTTTCATTAATTTCTGTAGACTGTACAACAAGGGAATTGTAATTGGCTGCTTTTTCTGCAGAGAGAGGATCTCTGTTGATGTGTCTAATTTTTTTTATCGATCATTTGTTGGTAAAGGGTGAGAGACCTGGCCATAGATTCCCGACCACTGGTTTAGGCATATGTTATGTTAACATGGCAGTCGTGCTCGGATCCACACCAAAACAATCTGAACAAGGTGGTCTCGGCCCGATTGCAAACAAACTCTGGGACGGTTCGCTTGAGGTGTGAAAGCAATCCGACCCAACGCACCAAAGAACCAAATGGTATTATAATTCGTAACGGGAAATCTGCTATATAAATAGCAGTAGTGTCCGTTTCTGAGAGTCAGCACATCACAGTTGAAAACCAAAAGAGCTCCTCTTCACCTTGAAATGTTGTGTAATTGCATTGTGTAAATGTAGTATATAATTTAACAGCAGGAATGACGGCTACATTCGTATTGTGTTTGCTTGTGTCTCGACAGTTACAAATAAAGCCATGGAGCAAACTTATCAATCATCTTGATGAATGATGCAGAGGAAACTCTGACCAATAAGAGGACCACATTTTGGTACGCCTTGAAATGTTGCCTTGTGAAAGCGAGACGAACCAAGAAGAAAATGCAACATTGTAACCAATTGAGTCCCTCTTTCGGAACAAAACAAACGATCTATAGGTGTGAAAACGCCCTTAGATGTGTATTTTGGATTATTGTCATGCTGAAAGTGATTCCCTCCACCTTGCTGAGGTGCTGTGTCGTTTTTGCGCCAAACATACCTTTCACAATTTTCTCCAAAAAGTTTGTCCAAAAAAATATTGGTCTCATCAGACCGTAACAAAATTTTCCATATGGTTTTGGAAGACTGGATATATGTTTTTGCAAAGTTTAGCCAGGCTTGGATGTTTGTTTGTTTTTGTTTTTTTGTCAGAAAAGGCTTGTGTTTTGCCACCCTGCCTCTTTGCCCAGGCAGATGGAGAATATGGGAGATAGTTGTCGCATATACTGTTGGGAGCAACCAGTACTTGTCAGAAAGAGCTGCAACTCTTAATAATCTCCCTGTTTTCTTTGTGTCTTCTCATAAATTTTGGATGGATGCCCTATTCTTGATAATGTCACTATTATGTCACAATCTAATGCCTTGGATTTTTTTTTTGTAGCCTTTCAATGAGATCCCATTGATGCTTTATAAGCTCTTTGTGGCCCATGACATTTGCTGTATCATGTAATCAAGATGTCAGAAAAATCTTGAAAAGAACAGCAGAGATTAAAACAGAGATTTATTTGGAGTTAAACAGTGTCACTTCAGGTGATGACAGGTGTGTACTATTTCACATAAGCTTGATGATAAGTTAATTATAAACACATGTTTATAATTATAAAAGGGCGTGCACATTTAAGCCGGGTGCGCACTATGATTTATAATAGTCATGACTGTTGCTTGTCAGACTGTATGAAAATAATCCCCGCTGTAAGCCATGTCACACTATTGTCATTAATGTCAGACTGAACGGCAGTCAAGGTGCCTTTTACATCTGGGGTTTTACATCATCAATCTGTGACATGTTCAGAGACGTGAGCTGCATTTTTATGTGGGATAGAAATGGTGGCTAGCAGACAAAAACAATTTCTAGCATTAATTTTGATCATGGCTTCTCTTGAGAAAAAAAAAATGACGACTGTGTGTGGAGCAAGTGGTGGTTTGTTGTTATCTCACTAATTGCATCATCAGGTTCGACGCTCCTGTTGGTGTTTGATTTGACGGTTGTTGTAGGAGAAGCCTACAACATCTTTTATCTTTTTTCTCTGAAATTTGTCAATTTAGTTTTCAGGGGCATTGCATATGTTGTAATTTTTATTAAAAGGTGCAAAAGTTAAATTGTATGACACAGCTTTTTTTTTTTTTTTTTACATCACAAAAAGCAGCTGAAGACTTTTTATATCTACTCTACATAAAAACATTGTAAAAGTAATCCATATGAATCGATCAGTTTAATTCAAGTCTTCTGAGACAAAATCACTTTATACACCGTAAACGTGTTATAGATATTTAGATTATAGATAGATATATGAAAGATATTTGTGAAGTTGTAAAAAGAAAATGCTATTTCAGTTTTTCTACTTCAAAGTTTCATGTGAAGTTCAATGGGTTCCTTGCCCTTTTTTTGTTTCTGAGTGAAAATAGTTTGAAAGGAAATCCTACAACAATTTTATTCAGTGTATCATGAACAGATTTAGGCTTTTATTCACATATTTACATTGTTCAACTCACATCAAATATGGTAAACGGAAGCTCAACCAAGCCTACTTTATTTTAATTTTTGGATGAAATATCCCTTTAAAGAGATCTTCATGACACTTCAAGCTGCTTTTTTTCCCATACAATAAAAGCGACTGAGGGTGCTTTGGATGCTCACAAAGTCCAAAAAAGTCCTTCTCCTTCACTAGAGCTCTGAAATCTTTTGCACTCCTGTATATTCAACTTGGAACAATGCATTCATTGGGGACCGAGATTAGGGGCCCACGATGGCAGTGGTTCCCAACCTGGGGTCAACGCCCCACTCACACGTCTACAACAGAAGTGAATGGCGTGACGTTCCCATTATAATCATTGCATCTGTCTACATGCAGCATAACATGATGAGACAAGTCACCGACAGTAAATTAATGCACCATTTTATTAATGACATACTCCACACACCTGCGCTACTTCTAAAATGAAGGGCAAATGGATTTGCAACAATCGCTTTGAAACATCCAATGTAGACAGCCTCAAACTGACAATGGTTGTGCACATTGTAGATACAGTGTTAGAGGTACATCAGAGATTGCAAGGGGGCATGGGAAGCCTTTTCATAGGTAATTTGTAGGAATGCTCCAAATGACCAGCCACTTATTGAATCCAGCTGTTAATCACTTCCTTTGATTTGATTTGTGGTCTCTCGGCTTCAAATCACATAAACCGATCACATTATTATAATGCAAGAGACAAGCATGCTGACACTAAGGTGCTTTTGTATTGTGTTTGATTGGGAGAACAAGCCCCTTAAAACACAATATAAGCAGACTAGGGATGTCATGATACCAAAATTCCAGTAGTCGGTACCAATACCATAATAATTTTATGGTTCTCTGTACCAATTTTGGTACCACAGCAAAAAATAAATAAATAAATGTATTTATTTATTTTTATTAAACTATTTGAAAAAAATATTAAATATTAATAGTTTATAATTTATGATGATAATCATTGTAAGTAAATAATACATATAAACATTTAAAGGCAACATGCTGTTTAAAAGTAAACACTGGTTATTAAAAAGATCAAGTGAAAAATAAACAACCCTAAGGCACACCTAATAATAATAATAATTATTATTATTATTAGTATTATTATTAAATTGAGACGTAGCTAAATTTACTTCTTTTTGCCATTTACAAAAAATGTATGTGTTGGTGTAAGTGCGGTAATATGAGTACACTTCCTTAAAGTAAAATGCGTGCCAAGAGGGCGGCTGTTGTGTGTGTGTGTGTGTGTTTCTCTAGTATATTTGGGTGTGTCTTGACAAGTGTGTGTCTGTGCTCAATGAAGTAATGTTTGTGCTAATGAGGTAATATATGTGTGTGTGTGTGTGTGTGAGTTGGGTGTGGTGTCTTGCAGGAGGTCATGTTGACAGATATCTACAGGAAAGCACCGGCCTTATTGACCCACTTACATATGTGTGTTTGCACACTCACAAGGCGTTGGTCTGGGCAGAAACACCACTTATTTACAGAGGGAGTGGCAAGTGTGCGTGTGTGCACGCGTGTGTGTTTGCAGAGGGAGTGGCCGGCGCCCAAATGTCCGAGTGCGTCAGTGTCCGCTGTAGAAATCTCCACACTTACACTCAAACACATGTGCTACTCCACCCCACTGGAACTGGGTCAGGTGTGTGTGTAGATTCTTCACATAAGAAATTGCTGTTTTGACAGAAGTTTTATGACCCTTCTGCTGAAAGCCATGAATTATGTGATGCAGAGACAGTGACTGACCAAGACCAAATGTGTGTGTGTGTGTGTGTGTGTGTGTGTGTGTGTGGAGGCACTTCAGTTCTCTGTTTCTTGAGAAGTTTGTTCATAGCATACTTGACTTGTATATTTCTGTTAGGGATGCACCGATATGAAAATTTTGGCCGATACCAATAACCGATAATTCTTTATGCTTGAAAGCTGATAACCGATATATTGGCCGATAAATCTAAATAAAAATTTTAATAAACTTTGAGAGCCTGATTTCAAAAACAAAGGCTCACCATTAAAAGCCATGCCCCAAACACTTCAACATGAATCAAACCTATACAGTACAGTAGCCTATTTGAACCAGTGTAAGATTCCTTAACTTTTCAAATAAATTTTACACTCCTATGGCCAACTTACTTTATTAAAAAAATGGTAACACTTTACATTAAGGTTTAATTTTTGTTAGCATTAGTTAACCAACAATGAATGAACAATATTCTACAGGATTTGTTAATCTTAGTTCATGTTAATCTCAACATTTTCAGATCCGAAGTTGTGTCTGTTAACATTAGGTAATGCACTGTGAATGGACTGCTAATAAACAAACATTGTATTACTAACATTAACACAGGTTATTGCTCTCGGTTTGTTCGTGTTAGTGCATTAACAAATGAGACCTTATTTGTAAAATGCTACCAAAAATTATATTGCCTAACATAAAATACCTAAATAATGCAAACAAGTCATTGGACAGCATTACTTGCACGGACAATAAGGAAATGGTTTTAAGCAAACCATATTGTTGATGAAAATAATACGAGAACAATAAAAGTGCTAGTTATTAATAATAACGCTTAGGTGTTTTTGAAAAAAAATGTTTAATATTACAGTAATAGTAAACATCTTTAATATTAGTCTATTAGTCTATCAAATAACGTTGCTGTTTGAGAGCGCACGCTGAAGCTGAAGAGAATGAACAACCGTAAACTAAAGCGCTTAGAAGGTTAATTAACAACTAAATGCATCATACACTCACCTAAAGGATTATTAGGAACACCTGTTCAATTTCTCATTAATGCAATTATCTAATCAACCAATCACATGGCAGTTGCTTCAATGCATTTAGGGGTGTGGTCCTGGTCAAGACAATCTCCTGAACTCCAAACTGAATGTCAGAATGGGAAAGAAAGGTGATTTAAGCAATTTTGAGCGTGGCATGGTTGTTGGTGCCAGACGGGCCGGTCTGAGTATTTCACAATCTGCTCAGTTACTAGGATTTTCACGCACAACCATTTCTATAGTTTACAAAGAATGGTGTGAAAAGGGAAAAACATCCAGTATGCGGCAGTCCTGTGGCCGAAAATGCCTTGTTGATGCTAGAGGTCAGAGGAGAATGGGCCGACTGATTCAAGCTGATAGAAGAGCAACTTTGACTGAAATAACCACTCGTTACAACCGAGGTATGCAGCAAAGCATTTGTGAAGCCACAACACGCACAACCTTGAGGCGGATGGGCTACAACAGCAGAAGACCCCACCGGGTACCACTCATCTCCACTACAAATAGGAAAAAGAGGCTACAATTTGCACGAGTTCACCAAAATTGGACAGTTGAAGACTGGAAAAATGTTGCCTGGTCTGATGAGTCTCGATTTCTGTTGAGACATTCAGATGGTAGAGTCAGAATTTGGCGTAAACAGAATGAGAACATGGATCCATCATGCCTTGTTACCACTGTGCAGGCTGGTGGTGGTGGTGTAATGGTGTGGGGGATGTTTTCTTGGCACACTTTAGGCCCCTTAGTGCCAATTGGGCATCGTTTAAATGCCACGGCCTACCTGAGCATTGTTTCTGACCATGTCCATCCCTTTATGACCACCATGTACCCATCCTCTGATGGCTACTTCCAGCAGGACAATGCACCATGTCACAAAGCTCGAATAATTTCAAATTGGTTTCTTGAACATGACAATGAGTTCACTGTACTAAAATGGGCCCCACAGTCACCAGATCTCAACCCAATAGAGCATCTTTGGGATGTGGTGGAACGGGAGCTTCGTGCCCTGGATGTGCATCCCACAAATCTCCATCAACTGCAAGATGCTATCCTATCAATATGGGCCAACATTTCTAAAGAATGCTTTCAGCACCTTGTTGAATCAGTGCCACGTAGAATTAAGGCAGTTCTGAAGGCGAAAGGGGGTCAAACACTGTATTAGTATGGTGTTCCTAATAATCCTTTAGGTGAGTGTATATGCAAACAATCAGATATTTATACAAAATAAATATAATATTACAACTTATATTTGCACAAAATCACGCACAGGTGAACTAAGTTACCTAGTCAGAAGGCCTATAACTCCTGTCTTCCCCTGTTTGAGAGCGCGCGCTGAAACTGAAGATGATCACCGGTACAATGAAGCGCTGCGGGTTATTAACTCAACGAAACGCATCCTATATGAGATTAATCAGATGTTTATAATACATAAACTTAATATTGTAAACATTCAAGCAAACTTCTGTTTGAACTGCGCGTGCTGAAGCTAAAGATCGGTACAATGAAGCGCTTTACTGCATCGTTAATTAACTCAACCAAACGCATCCTACATGAGATTATATACACAGAATACATATATTATTACAACTTACAATGGCACAAAAGGCTGCGAATGCACATGTGAACTTGACTGTGCTTGTCATGAAGGTGTAACTCCGTGGACGCGCTGTTCCCTCAAACGCGCTGAAACACTACGTTCTTTTACAGTCGTGTTCTCATAATTTTATGTAGCTTATATAACTGCATTTTCCTTTTTGAAGTGATTCCAATCATATTTCGAGCAATTCAAACCCATCATGGCGGACAGTGTGTCTGAAGTGTCTCAGCTGAAGGAAATAATACATTATCTATCGGCTTGAATATATCGGTCAAATGTTCTTATCGGATCGATAACGATAACATCAAAAATGATCATTTATCGCCGATAACGATATGTTGCCGATATATCGTGCATCCCTAATTACTGCGTGTATGCTGGAATTTCAAGGATTGGGTGGGAATTCAATTCTTTGTCCACTCGGCAATTTTACTGTAATTTTATATACTGTGTTCCAAATTATTATGCAAGTTTCTTGAAGAAATTATGCATTTCTCTGAAATGAATCACATTTTTGAGGGACTAAACATACTCAAACTCATGAAACTTTGCACACGCATCAGAAGTGGTGAAAATTTACGTCTGATATGGGTTTCAGAATTAGGTGTGGCAAAATGGTTCGATAGCGGCACGTAAAAAAATTCCATTAAGCACCGTTCGCGCTACGTTTTACGTACAAGTATGAAATTCGGTAGACGCATGTAACAGCCCAATACCTACAAAAAACAGGAAGTGAGATATTTAGAATTTTTTGCATATTTTGCTCTTTCCAGACGTTGTACTTTAATGAATTCCTCCTAGAGATTTAATCAGATCAACATCATATTTGGTCAGTCTAAGCAAAGTTAAATTGCGAAGATCTTGAGTTTTCGCTAAAGAGCGTGTCCTTGGCAGCCTGACAAAGTTCGATGTTTCGCCTAGAAACAGGAAGTTGTTGTAATACAATGTCCAATCTGCCCCAGACTTGTTTGAGAAGAGTCCTGCCCTGAACACATCTACATGACAATATTCAGTTAGTCTTAACACCACCAGCTGGCAGCAGGAAGTGTGGCACATACAAATGACTGACGTAGTCCTCCTATTTTTATATGCTTAAATGCATATTGCCCACCGTGCTTTGTTTTCCTAAAGCCACC
This sequence comes from Rhinogobio ventralis, assembly GCA_039654625.1. Taxonomy (NCBI): domain Eukaryota; kingdom Metazoa; phylum Chordata; class Actinopteri; order Cypriniformes; family Gobionidae; genus Rhinogobio; species Rhinogobio ventralis. The sequence goes on along the minus strand of CM077195.1, from coordinate 15,602,237 downwards.
AGGTGGCGGTGGCTCGTGTGCGAGGAACTTTTTAATAACTCTCTTACATTTTGAAAATCGAACACAGGGGTTTGAAAATCCTGTAAACCCTATGAGCCTAAAAAGCTTTTCACACTGACAACAAACATTTTCATTGAGAAATGGTGATAGACATTTATGCAAATGAGCTATATTGCTGGTGCTGTCTGAACATTTAAATCCAGTCAACATTTTTGTCATCTTTGTTTTAAACTGTGGGTGGGAAGACAGCTAAACTAGAGCGGGTTTAGACAAGATCTGGTTTTGTATGTTACAGGAGTGAGATAAAGACGTGTACACTGTGTGGCTGAAGTTTATTTCAACACTCTTTGATTAGATTTTTCTCCCCCCTGTAATATGCACCACTAGATCAGGTGATCTCACTCTATTTATACCATAAATAACAGTACATTTAATTATTTTTTTTTTGCACATTTTCTCACTTTGTAAACAAAAGCGGTATTTTGAGGTCTCGGATCCACCCTATAGTTTGGGTGGCGTTCGTTTTATTTTAACACCTCTGCCTGTATGCATGGACACGTGTATATGAGTGTGATGCGTGTGTTTGTCTTTCTGTGAGTGTTTTGTGGTTTGCTCTTTTAAGTGTTAATTTTTACAAACACATGGGAAAACTACAAAATCTTGTGGAGAACCTGTGTTTTTGTCAATACACCTGTCGTTTATTAAAATGTGGTGAAATTACAAACTCATTTCAGGTTCTTTTAGTAGCACTTTTTGAGCTGCAGTATTTTGAGTTTATTGTGACAGTATGTTAACTGTGCATGTTTTTAGTAGTTATAAACATGAATACAAACATTTTGTGTATGTGTATTAACCTGAGTAATTTTGAAAATACATGAAGGCTTTTATGGTTTAAGATTTTATATAGGTGATAAGTGATGGTGATGTTGGTAATTGATATAGGTGTTGTTGATTTAGAGAGATGATTGTTTAGGATTGGTAGCTACTCAAGGTGAAATTGCTTGGCGAGACATTAAAGTAAACACAATCGTGTTTGTCTTAAATGATTGTTAACAGCTGTAAAAATGTAAAAAAGTTGTATTTTTTAACTTTTATTACTTATGCTTTGTTTTTGTTGGTCTTTGTTAGATTTCTGAAAGTTTACTTGGTCCTTCTATCCTTTCTCATATTATTTGTCTTATTTGTAATTTTTTGTGTCTGTCTTTATTTTATTATGGTTTATTTAATACCTTGCAACAATATTTACTTAGAGGGTTAGTTCACCCAAAAATGAAAATTCTGTGATTAAATACTCACCCTCATGTCGTTACAAACCCGTAAGACTTTCGTTCATCTTCCTATTGATGAAATTGGAGAGCTTTCTTACCCCTCCATAGACAGCAATTTAATTACCACTGCCCAGAAAGGTAGTAAAGACATTAAATGTTAAAATGTGTGACGTTAAAATAGTCCATGTGACTACAGTGGTTCAACCTTAATGTTATGAAGCGTCGAGAATACTTTTTGTGCGCAAAAAAACTAATAAAAATAACAACTTTATTCAACAATTTCTTCACATCTGTGTCATTCTCCTATGCTGTTGACCTAGTAAATACAGTGCAGCGCTTCCATGTTATGTCAGAGCTACGCCAGAACTCTGGCTTACCATTGGTCAGTGCTGTTCACGTGAGCACCATGACGTATGTGTGTGATGCTGACGCATGAGCTGGCCAACGTAAACTGAGACTGACACAGACAAGAAGAAATTGTTGATTTAAAGTCGTTATTTTTGTTTGTTTTTTGCGCACACCGAATAACGAAACAGACTATACAAAGCTACTTAAATGAAATACAAGTACAAGTAATATGTCACGCAGGCACTTCTAACAATGTCCTTTTATTGTTTGCATTGTAAATTATTTGTAAATTATTATAGTCATGGTTTTTAATGTAAATTTTACATTATTTTAAAGTTCAATTGCATATAATGCATTAATAAACCATTTACAGTTATAATATGGTAAGGTAACTTTGTTAACCATTTAGCTTTTTACTGTAGCATTGTACAGTCTTTTACTGACTGCATACAGGAATGCAGAATCTTCATTGTTATTGGTATTGACTGCTGAAATTATGGTATAATGACAAACGAAGACATGATGATATTGGTAGTTTATGTAGATGATATTAGGTGATGTTGGTAGCTAGTCATTTACACTCACCTAAAGGATTATTAGGAACACCATACTAATACTGTGTTTGACCCCCTTTCGCCTTCAGAACTGCCTTAATTCTACCTGGCATTGATTCAACAAGGTGCTGAAAGCATTCTTTAGAAATGTTGGCCCATATTGATAGGATAGCATCTTGCAGTTGATGGAGATTTGTGGGATGCACATCCAGGGCACGAAGCTCCCGTTCCACCACATCCCAAAGATGCTCTATTGGGTTGAGATCTGACTGTGGGGGCCATTTTAGTACAGTGAACTCATTGTCATGTTCAAGAAACCAATTTGAAATGATTCAAGCTTTGTGACATGGTGCATTATCCTGCTGGAAGTAGCCATCAGAGGATGGGTACATGGTGGTCATAAAGGGATGGACATGGTCAGAAACAATGCTCAGGTAGGCCGTGGCATTTAAACGATGCCCAATTGGCACTAAGGGGCCTAAAGTGTGCCAAGAAAACATCCCCCACACCATTACACCACCACCACCAGCCTGCACAGTGGTAACAAGGCATGATGGATCCATGTTCTCATTCTGTTTACGCCAAATTCTGACTCTACCATCTGAATGTCTCAACAGAAATCGAGACTCATCAGACCAGGCAACATTTTTCTAGTCTTCAACTGTCCAATTTTGGTGAGCTCCGCCTCAAGGTTGTGCGTGTTGTGGCTTCACAAATGCTTTGCTGCATACCTCGGTTGTAACGAGTGGTTATTTCAGTCAAAGCTGCTCTTCTATCAGCTTGAATCAGTCGGCCCATTCTCCTCTGACCTCTAGCATCAACAAGGCATTTTCGCCCACAGGACTGCCGCATACTGGATGTTTTTCCCTTTTCACACCATTCTTTGTAAACTCTAGAAATGGTTGTGCGTGAAAATCCCAGTAACTGAGCAGATTGTGAAATACTCAGACCGGCCCGTCTGGCACCAACAACCATGCCACGCTCAAAATTGCTTAAATCACCTTTCTTTCCCATTCTGACATTCAGTTTGGAGTTCAGGAGATTGTCTTGACCAGGACCACACCCCTAAATGCATTGAAGCAACTGCCATGTGATTGGTTGATTAGATAATTGCATTAATGAGAAATTGAACAGGTGTTCCTAATAATCCTTTAGGTGAGTGTATATAGGCAAACATTGGTAGTTCATGTAGGTTGATTTTTGTCTTATGACAAACTGTTTACATTTTTCTTTATTTTTCAGAATCCGCATTAGAGGTTGGCAGCAGAATAGCACTGGGAGGTGGAGTGGGGGGCGGGGACTGCACCCTGGGGGCGGTGCCAGAGGAGAGGAGAAAGAGGAGTGGGGCAGAGCTAAGAGAGTTATGGAGGAAAGCCATTCTTCAACAGATCCTCCTGCTGCGGATGGAGAAAGAGAATCAGAAACTACAAGGTAAAACACAAACACACATACAGTGGCTCTTATTATTGTGAACACTTTCATTTCAGCATACAAATGGCCAAGTAATCCAACTAACAGTAGGATGCCTTTTCAGATGTTTGTTAAAGAGTAATTTTGACAAAAAAAGCTCACTTGTTTTCCCAGTTAGCTCTAGTTTATCTTAGGGTTGGACGATTAATCGAAAAGTAATCGAAACTGAAATTCATAACCTCTAACCGACGTAATTTTCCCATGTCGGTTATTTCGGTTTTAGTCATGTGACTCCGCCCCGTCAGTCACATCAAGTGCAGTTTGCAGGCACACGGAAAGATTCAGGAGCAGTTATCTTTATTTATACAATCTGGATGCTCAGAATTACTATGGTAATTGCATGTTTTATGCATTTTATACAGGTAAGTTAATCGTTATGAATTTTGTTCTTATATGCGCTGCTACACGCACACACAGACAAGCGCAAGCCCCGAAGCCAGATCACTTTCACTTGCGTCCTCATGAAGTTTGTCAATTAAATGCGTTTAAAGGCTTGCCTGTTTGAACATTCAAGCGATTTTACATTATTCAAGAACAACAGTATGGCAGTCATCTCCGTTCAGTGCTCGTGAGCTGTTTTCTTGTGTTGTGTCTCTGATGACGCACGTGCCCTGAAGCCAGATCATTTTCACTTGCGTCCTCACAAAACTTTGTCAATTGTATGTGTTTTAAGGCCTGCCCGTTTGAACATTTGAAGCGATTTTAGACCATCGGATGTGTATTATGTTGAACTAATGCCTGACATATTGTGACACACGAACACTCATACAGACGATAGCTCGCACATCACGTGAAGATCGCGCGCAGAGAGGAGCGCAGAAACTCATTGTCAACGCTGTCCTGTGATTTATACCTCAAGTAGCTTAGAAACTCAACCGTTATAGCAAAGATTTGTCTACCTTTGAAGTAACTACAAACCACAGCTTCATAATTAATAGAGACGGTAACGTTATGACAAATTCACACACACAATCACTCTCTCATTAATGCATTCAAATAAATGTAATGTAGGCCAACTGTGCTAATTTATCTGTATCTGATATACAACAAACAGAAATTTGTAAGAAATGTTACGACCCATAGACAATAACTGCTGAAAGTGAGCTGCTTCCTTCAAGTATTTTAAAATCACAAAGAAATGCACTTTTTCATTAGAAAAAAAAAATCATACCTTTAATAGTTGAACATATTTACAGTACAAACCTTACCAGTGAGGGCAAAAAAAGGAAAGCAAAAAAAGAGAGCAAAATAATCGTTCATTAATCGTAATCGAGGTAAAATGTTCAGTTAATTGAGATTTTGATTTTAGGTCAAATCGTTCCAGCTCTAGTTTATCTTCACCATTGCAGTGAAATGTTGGTCATCATGTTAGCTTGTTTAAGTTTTTTTTATTATTATTATTATTACTTTTATTAATGTTAATATTATTCTGCATGTACAAGATATTACATTTGTTTTAATGAGATCGCAAAATCTAGATTACTATGTATTATGTGGCAATAAAGCTTTGTTCTTTGAATGCTATTCAGCATTAAAAATTTTCCCTTCTGTGGTCCTTTTGGAATTCAGAGCTGTTTTAGGCTGCTGATGATTTATCTGTTTTACAATCAGCCGGCATACACAAAAGCATCTCCCCTAAACAGTAGCACACACACATTTTTGCACAACCCCGATGCACCCGTGCGTTGCCTTACCTGGAAGTTCCTGCTGCAGGTTATGAGATGATTATGAAAGGTGAAGAGGTTTGCTGGCACAGATGCGTTCTGATTTGGGTGTGCTCATGATTGGCAGTGTCATGTCCTGCCCTGCCATGCACAGTCATGACCTGAAAAGAATGAACAGAAGCTTGAAAAGAAAGCAGCCAGACCTATTGAATAGGGTGTGGGCATATCAAAGTGGGTCAGAAGAAGTTTACTTGGAAGACTGTCTGCCCCACATCTAGCCTGCGTTTATATTACCACTGTTCCTCTCAATCACAAGACATTTGATGTTCGACACTTTGGAGACTTCTATTTCTGTGTCTTTCTTTCTTTCTTTTTTTTATGGTTTCTTTTTGTCCCATGGGTAAGGATGGGTGGGGAGGGTATTATTCTCTTGTTCCTGAAATTTCCCTTCTTGCTGTTGTATCTCTTCCTGTGTTTGTGTGTGTGTCTGAATGAGAATTCTCACTGGTGAGATAAGTACGATTAGACTTACTACAGCTAGCTTTTAATGACATAACAAATGACAAAGCAAATATAAATCAAAGACCACATTGCAAGGACAGCACGATCATGCAGGTTTGCATTGCACAACATCAGGAAGATCAGGCCCTTCCTAACAGAGCATGCTCCACAAATTCTCGTTCAGGCCCTTGACATTTCTAGGCTGGACTATTGCAATGCTCTTCTGACTTCCATAATGTGCAGCCTCTGCAAATGAACGCAGCAGCACGACTGGTCTTCAATGCACCCTCCTACATCCACTCGCTCTTCTGAGTCTACATCCCCTCCAGAAGCCTGAGGTCAGCAAGTGAGCGACGCTCGTGGTACCTTCCCCGAGAGGCACAAAATCACTTTCGAGGACGTTTTCGTTCACTGTTTCTTGCTGGTGGAATGATCTTCCCAACACTACGCGGAACACCGAATCTCTGACAGTATTCAAGAAACGGCTGACAACTCATCTCTTCCAGCAGCACTTAACTGCATCCCGCTAAAAAAATTCTTCCACGGTTGCTTTCACTGTTCTTTAATCTCTCCCATTCTAAACAATGTCTGAAACTTTGTATTACCTGCATTTCTCAGGTTTATCGCCTCTTTGTGATGAATCGCTTGTTGTAGTCGTTTTGGATAAAAGTGTCTGGTAAATATACAAATGTAAATGTAAACAATAACAAATACGGATATCACACAATATACTTTTTCCCAGTTTGGTGTACCACTAGGAGCAGAATTTCATAACCCAGGGTTATATGACCAATTCAGACTTTTTATATGGATGTTAATGTTCAAAAGTATGGGGTTAGAAAGATTTCATTAAATCAAAAGTGACAGTAAAAACATTTATAATGTTACAAAGGATTTCTATTTCTTTTGAAGTGTCAGTTTCCACAAAAATATTAAGCACAAAAATACTTAGCATAAGAGACTTGTCAATAACATTAAAAAAAAATCTTACAGACCGCTAACTTCTAAACAGTAATTAGATATGTTTGTGTCCGATAACTAATGTGTAAAACCAATTTTTAATTATGGTAATTTTTGATAGAGAAATAAACAGCTTGATTATGGCAATAAAAATGTAATGTTTTTAGATATAAATGTTTTAAATGTATTTTCAAGTTGGTTTTAGGTATATGTGATTTAGGCTTAAATGCTAAGAGTTTATCACATCAGAACCCATAAATGTTACTGAAAAAAAGTAATTCATGCAAACAGTAATGGCCGTTTCACACCGCAAGCGTGAGCAGCGCATATTTTTTTCAGTGTGCATGTTAAGCGGTGAGTGCATTCACACCGGGAGCAGCGCGTCAGCAGCAGTGAAGCGGGGGTTTCGGCGCCGAGCCTATTTTTGCTGTGCTGCTGATCAATTAAAGAGAAATCACACTTTTGATGGACAAAATAAATATGATTTCACACAAAAAGTGCTCAAAATGCACAGAATAAGCATGTCTAGTGTGTTTTAACAAGAACTGGAGTATGTCAGAAAAGAAAATTAAGAATCTATAAAGTATTTATAGAAGATTTACCCATTTAAACTCGTTTTTAATTATTTAGTTTGGGTGAACGTATAGTTTAGGCCTATTATAAAAACCACAAGTAAACTAGCCAACAAAAAAAAAAGATACAAAAACATTTTTTTTTTAGTTTATGTAATACACAGACAGGTAGCCTATATACATCTCTAGCACTACCAAAATCAAACCCGATCGAGTGCACGTTTTTTTTTTTTGTCTTGTAAACATATCGAAGTATGAATGAAACCATATGATCAGAGCTGGTTTTTTGGTTGTGTTTGTTGTTTACCATTTACATGCGAATGTTGTAACCAACACCTCCCTATGTTAACAAACTTTCAAGACTGTCAAGTTTATAAATGACCAACTTCTAAAAACAAATATAGGCTAGTTGTTTTTGTAAAGAAATACTCACTTATACGATATAAGTGAGCATTATATGTAGTGTTGGAGCCGCTGCTGTGACGCTGTACAAACGCTTCCAGTGTGAATACTCTCGCGCGTCTGCAGCTGCAGTGAAGGTGTAGTTACGCTGACGCACTGCTCACGCTAATTAAATTAAATGCTCAGTGGTGTAATGTCATTGTTAATGTGCTATTCTTTAGTTCCACTATTTTTATTCTGCAAATTTTCAGTTTCTTAACCTTTCATTTGATGTGTGTACAGCATCAGAGAGTGATCTGCAATGCAAACGACTAAAGCTAGACTATGAAGAGATCACTCCATGTCTGAAAGATGTCACTCTTGTATGGGAGAGAATGCTCAGTACCACTGGGAGGTCAAAGGTCAGATTCGACACAGAGGAGATCCACACAGCTGTGGGACAAGGTAATTAAAATGCGCGCACACACACACACACACACACACACACACACACACACACATAAATACATAACAATGTTGATGTGACAGTGAGTTGCATGAGGTTTGGCATCAGCATATTCTATGTATCTGGATTAACAGAACTAAAACTGAACATTGAGCGAGGAGTATGTAATATGTTGTTTTAGACAGTTTATGTATCAGTTTTCAGTTTAGAGGAGTATAAACTGTGTTAACTGTGAATGTATTTTGAAGCCTTCAATTTACTTTTTCTGGGGGGAAAAATAATGTTTATTATTGTTTTTCATATTTGATGGTGTATGCCAAATATGTGCATGATAGAGGAGCTGTCTCTTTGATAGTCGGAACGTTAGAACATTATCGTGAATAGTGAGCTTGCATGCACTAACGCGCACACGCACACCTGTTCAAGTTCAGTTAAACTGAACTTGAAATGAAATTTCATGTACACCTACACAAACAAAGATGTTACACATAGTTCACCATGCTATCGCAATGAATTCTTTGCAACGTCATTGCAAAATGGGGATGCGTGTTACCTTTTTACGTCAAACGTTTCCATTGTTGACTTTGTCCTCTTGAAGTGATTACATGGACATCCGTCTACATGTCAGATGAGATCACGCACTATTGAAAAACACTCACAAACTGTGGTGTTCTGCTCAAGGCATGTAAACATTCAAAGCTCCAGCAAAGATCCATCATTGAAACACTCTTTCTCCTCTTCTCTCTGTTTTTCTCTCTCTCAGGCGTTCCTCGTCAGCATCGAGGAGAGATCTGGAAGTTTCTTTCAGAGCAGTATTTGCTGAGGAAAGAGGTGCCCAATGCCAAACCTCCTAACAATGACGCTCCTTACAAAGAGCTTCTGAAGCAGCTCACATCTCAACAGCATGCCATCCTCATAGACTTGGGTTAGTATTACAAACACAATGGGACTGTGCCAAAACCTAGTGAACTGCATTGCTGCCTACAGCTTACATAGGCACCATCTAACTAAAATGGAACCTCATAAGTGACCAATTTGAGACATTCTTGATGGGAAACTACTGTGCTTGTTGCACAAATATCGCTCCTCTCGTGAAGCACACAGAAGACTTGGCCTACAACTGCTTCCAATAGAATTAAGCATTAGCATGTTGTTATTCTAACAACTAAAAAAAAAATGTAACATTGGTTTCCAACCAGGGGGCCAGTGTCTACTAGGGGCCTCTGCAAACTTCCAGTAGGGCCACAATAAGACTAACAATAATTAAAATTATTTATATTTAGTTATATTAACATAATATTTATTTGGATGTACACAATTAAACTGGTATTTTTGGTGTATTTCTTTATTTATTTTTATTACAAAAGCTTAAATATGAGGGCCTTCAAATATTGTCTTGGACATAGTGGGGCCTTGAGAAGTCAAAAAGGGTGACTGCTCTAAAAAAAATACATTGATTTCTCAAATGTCGGGTTAAATTGTAATTGTAGTTATTTATAAATGTTATTAAAAATATTTACATTTACTCTTTAGCACTGCATTAAATAAAAGTATATTATTTATTATATTAATATACACTACTGTGCTTAAAATGTTTGGGTCAGTAAATTTTTTTTTTTTTAAGTAATTAATTATTTTAATACAATGCATTAAATTCATCAAAAATGACTAAAGACATTTATAATGTTACAAAAAATTTATTTCAAATAAATGCTTTCTATTCATCAAAGAATCCTGAAATGTATGGTTTCCGCAAAAATATTAAGCAGCACAACTGTTTACAACATTGATAATAATAAAAAAATGTTTCTTGAGCTACAAATCAGAATGATTTCTGAAGGAGTGTGAGACACTGAAGACTGGAGTAATGATGCTGAAAATTCAGCTTTACCATCACAGGAATAAATTACATTTTAAATATTGTGACCCATGCTGGCAAAATGAGTCGCAATGAGCAAATTTAAAAAAATTAGTTATTGTTATTTTCAGAGGCGTCTTAGTGCGCACGGGTCGGATCTGTCAGTCAGCACGAGTAAGATAGTTTTCATGGATAAAGAAAATGTACTCCTGAAAATTTACAAATAAAGACTCTTTTGGATGTTTAATTGCTATTTGGAGCATTTTAAGTTGCAATAATATTTCACAATAAACCTGTTTTACTGTATCTTCGATCAAATAAATGCAGCCTTGGAGAGCATAAGAGACTTCTTTAAAAAAACATCAAAAGATTTTACCGACCCCAAACTTTTGCAATGATTTGATTAAATTACCCACTTAATATCCCCTTAATATTCAAAATGTGTGATATCATCGTTTTCAATAATGTCAAATGCCCTTATAATGCTGTCTTGGAAGGCAGCTCACTAGATTTTGTAACAGAGTTACTGTAACCTTTTGTATAGTCTCTGTAGTTGTTGCCTTTGAAGGTTGTCAGTTTTCCAGGTCATTGTTGAACGTCTAGTAGACTTATTCTAGTCAACTGGATGTGTCTCGCTGTTGCTCAAGATGAGTAAGATAGAAATGTATCCATTTGATTAGAATAAACAGTTAATTGTTGGGCTGTCTTAATGTTACGTTCTAGCATGCTGAAAAACAACTATTCTGTCGTTCTCTGTCTTAAAAACACACTTGTTCATGTTCATGCCTGTCCTGGAATGTTTTCAAAAATTGTCATTTGAGTATACACAAAAGTCTCCATTCTTTGCAAAATGATCATTACCTCAGTTATTATAGAGAACAACTTCTGCAGAACCTCAGGCTGAATGAATGATTGAGACACTAGCGGAGATGGACAGATGTGAAGATGGAGAGATTAATGGGGAGGCTCAGACAAAGAAAGGGAGGTGTCACTGGCTCTCAGCACAGTGACAGCGGGGAGAAAGAGAGATATATATCTTTACAACACAGGAAGACACCTAATCTTATAGGAATGTATATTGTTTCTATAAAGACGCTCTCTCAGACGGGAACATGAAAGCTCTTATTCTATGCAATACTGCAGATTCCTATATTGCAAGATGCTTGCATACTTCATGTTCTAAACATTTCCAATCAAAAAGTATTCAAAGGTATAGTAAAATTGTTTTATTAAAGTGAGTGACACCATTTGCATTTTTATTTCATCTTATGCCACTTCAGACACAAACCTAGTCTACTTTTTGTACATTCTTATATTTTCCATTTTTGTCGCCTTTTTTAAAAATGTAACCATCATGTCAATGAGTTTATCATTGTGTCAGACCCCATTATTTGCATACTGATATTCATCTTGCTATTCAAAACGTATCTGTGTAAATGGGCCTTTTACGCTCTGGTAGATTCTGATGGTATTTTGTGCAGAAACTGCCCTCATGTCTGCTCAGTGAGTTGAATTCTCTGTGCTCGAATGAGGCAATGTGACGACTAGATGGGAAATTATCCGCTTAACCTTCCCAGGCTGGACAAAAATGATCACACCTTGGCTGATCGCAGTCAATATAATGAAATTCCCTCAAATAGTAACAATAACATTATGCATTTCTATTGGGATTCTAGGTTATTTGGATCTTATTTACATGCGAATTTCTCAGTTTCACAATTATTTCCAAAAGCAAATTAATAAACTTTTGAAACTTCACTACAGTAAAAATCTACAGTTGCATACATTTAAACAGAACGTGAGAATTTATCATACATTTAGGCCAGATTGCTGCCATATGGTAAAAATAAATAAAAAATAAATATAAATATGTTATGAATAATGGCCTGTGAATGGCGGAAGTGATCTATGCACCCACCTGCTGAGTAAGAATTCTAGATTTTATGCTTAGAAGTTGTATATTTGGATATTTATTAGACATTATCCAACTATTATGTGTCAGAGTGTAGTCATAGATTCCCATTAATTTTAGTTTCACTCTCTCTTTGTAAATATGTGTTGCGTGTGAATGTTTTGAATTCTGGGTGTTTTATAGTCTCACTCATTTCTTTCTGTGTGTGTTTGTCAACATTGTGGCTAATAGATTTTATTCAGCACGGCTCTGTTTAGGTCTTTCCCATTCATTCATATGGCCGTCAGTTTTGATTGCGAACAGCAAAGAGTAGTGGGACTTATTTATGACCATTAAGACTTGAATTAAGTGGGTTTTTTTTTGTCAGATTGCTTGTATAAAAAAGTCACCAAGTGTTGAACCACTCAGATTGAGCAAACCATTTTTTATTAAATCAAAAAAGTGAAATTGGTCAAAAATGACTGAACAGCCTAGGAAAGTAAAGATCCATACAGATTTCATGCATATAATGTGTGATACTGTTTTTGAATATTGTGAAATGTGTACATGTCTGTTAACAGTGCAAAAAATGGTTTTAGGGTTTATGACTCTTTAAAAGTAATTATTTTTTGGGGGGAAAAAAGAAAAAAAAAGAGAATATTATTAGTATAAGAAAAGGTCTAGCATCAAAAGTTTGCACATTTCACTTAGTTTGGTATTTATTTATGTAACGCAATGAAATCAAAACACCGCAATGTGTCTTAAGTATGAAAATACTTGGCCTACATGAGAGCAGGACTGTTGGAATATAAGCACATACAGTACTGTAGATATGCCTCAAAAGTTTACTGAAAATCCAGCACCTGCCTTTGGTTGATGATGCAACATGTCAAATATTTAAGTCCTGGTCTGTCCTTCTGTCAATTTGTCAAAGTGCCATACGCCCATGAGAGTAACCTCTGAATGGGTCTGAACACTGTTAAACCAGAGGGAAGAGGAGGAAATTGAGCCGAAGGAAGTGGGGTCATATGTCTCTGCCAACATCAACAACAGCAGCAGCATTGTTTAACTCACACTGCACTGAAAAAACATAATACTTGAATGATTATTCCTCTTCCTCTCCCAGGACGTACATTTCCCACTCATCCGTATTTCAGCGCTCAGCTGGGGGCTGGTCAGCTGTCCCTCTATAATCTACTGAAGGCATACTCTCTACTGGACCCAGAGGTGGGTTACTGCCAGGGCTTGAGTTTTGTGGCCGGTGTGTTGCTGCTCCATATGAGTGAGGAGGACGCATTCCACATGCTCAAATTCCTCATGTACGACATGGGGCTGCGGAAACAGTACAGGCCCGATATGATCATACTGCAGGTACAGTAACATTCACATGGTCACATATATATATATATATATATATATATATATATATATATATATATATTATTAAATAGTATAAAGGGTGAATTCTTTAGATAATTAGATATGTTCCTCAGGTTTATGTATACTAACGTTCAAAAGTTTAGTTAATACTTTTATTCAGCAGTGATGTATTAAATTGATCAAACATGACTGTGAAGACATTTATATTGATTGTCCAGCAAAATGTGTTTTCACACTCTGTTTTTCATATCTGAACATAGTTGAGACAAACCCATATTTAAGAAGACAGATCTTTGTCCCATAGACCCAATTTCTGTCAAAACAGTTTTTCCTAAACAAGTAGTTACTATGTTTAGCTTTGTCTGATGTATTCCTCTTCCTCTTGATTCTTTATGAAATCTTAACGTGATCTCATTATTGTTTTTTTTAAATAATATAAATAGTTCAGTTCACTTCCTTCTCAGTAACGTATTGCATTTATTTTTACTGAATTTAAAAAAACATATAAATCACTTTTAAACATAATTAATCGCGTAATATATAAACTTCGACAGCCCGGATACAATAAAGCCAAAAAACAATGCAAAAAAAAGAGATACTCAATAAAACCCCCACAAGTCATGGTTTTTAAAGTTTAGAGATATTTTGTGTGTATATACTGTTAAATGTATTCCACAGTATACCAGAACTCTTTATCCATGATAATCGAATGTTCTATGTATTCTGACTTCTGTCTTGTGCATTCTCTCTTAGATTCAGATGTATCAGCTGTCTCGTCTGTTGCACGACTATCACAGAGAGCTGTACACTCATCTGGAGCAGTACGAGATCGGCCCCAGTCTTTACGCCGCTCCTTGGTTCCTCACTGCCTTTGCCTCACATTTCCCACTTGGATTCGTGGCGCGAGTGTTTGGTGAATGCACACACCTTCACTTACACTTTCATATGCACACACACTTGCAATACACACTTTCCCATTCTAAATGAGTTCCTGAGATTACCCATTACCACAGTGCTTTTTAAAATTATACATTTAGCAGAAGTATTTATTTAAAACGGGGACAGTCCCTTCGGACAAATTCTTTGCTCAAGGGCACTATGGTTGTGGTTCATGAATTGCGTACAACCTACAATCCTTGGGTTTTGTTACTAGCTCAGATGTTTAACCACCAAGCCACACCAGCCACAGATAAAAAGCATCTTTTATTGAAAGACATGCAGTATATCTGCACATACACAAACACACCCTGTCTGCAGAAAGATATTCACGAAATGGTATAGTAAGAATATAAGAAATATGGTGTAGTTTCCAATGCTACAAATTTATATATATATATATTTGTAGCATTGGATTATTAGGAACACCTGTTCAGTTTCTCATTAATGCAATTATCTAATCAACCAATCACATGGCAGTTGCTTCAATGCATTTAGGGGTGTGGTCCTGGTCAAGACAATCTCCTGAACTCCAAACTGAATGTCAGAATGGGAAAGAAAGGTGATTTAAGCAATTTTGAGCGTGGCATGGTTGTTGGTGCCAGACGGGCTGGTCTGAGTATTTCACAATCTGCTCAGTTACTGGGATTTTCACGCACAACCATTTCTAGAGTTCTAGAGTACAAAGAATGGTGTGAAAAGGGAAAAACATCCAGTATGCGGCAGTCCTGTGGGCGAAAATGCCTTGTTGATGCTAGAGGTCAGAGGAGAATGGGCCGACTGATTCAAGCTGATAGAAGAGCAACTTTGACTGAAATAACCACTCGTTACAACCGAGGTATGCAGCAAAGCATTTGTGAAGCCACAACACGCACAACCTTGAGGCGGATGGGCTACAACAGCAGAAGACCCCACCGGTTACCACTCATCTCCACTACAAATAGGAAAAAGAGGCTACAATTTGCACGAGCTCACCAAAATTGGACAGTTGAAGACTGGAAAAATGTTGCCTGGTCTGATGAGTCTCGATTTCTGTTGAGACATTCAGATGGTAGAGTCAGAATTTGGCGTAAACAGAATGAGAACATGGATCCATCATGCCTTGTTACCACTGTGCAGGCTGGTGGTGGTGGTGTAATGGTGTGGGGGATGTTTTCTTGGCACACTTTAGGCCCCTTAGTGCCAATTGGGCATCGTTTAAATGCCACGGCCTACCTGAGCATTGTTTCTGACCATGTCCATCCCTTTATGACCACCATGTGGATACTTCCAGCAGGATAATGCCCCATGTCACAAAGCTCGAATCATTTCAAATTGGTTTCTTGAACATGACAATAAGTTCACTGTACTAAAATGGCCCCCACAGTCACCAGATCTCAACCCAATAGAGCATCTTTGGGATGTGGTGGAACGGGAGCTTCGTGCCCTGGATGTGCATCCCACAAATCTCCATCAACTGCAAGATGCTATCCTATCAATATGGGCCAACATTTCTAAAGAATGCTTTCAGCACCTTGTTGAATCAATGCCACGTAGAATTGAGGCAGTTCTGAAGGCGAAAGGGGGTCAAACACAGTATTAGTATGGTGTTCCTAATAATCCTTTAGGTGAGTGTATAGTCCACATGACAAAATAATAATACATATTTACACAAATGCCCCAATTCAAAATGTTATTGTTGATATTGTTTGTCGTTACCTGGATGATCTTCAGTATTTTATATTAATTATATATATATATATATATATATATTATTTTATTTTATTATATTATTATATATTGCAATGCAAAACATAGATGCTTTCAAATGGATTCCTTGAAGTAAACTGAACAATAATTATTGATTTTTATATCTTCCAGACATGCTGTTTCTTCAGGGATCAGAGGTCATCTTCAAGGTGGCCTTGAGTCTTCTTGGTAGCCACAAGCCTCTGATTCTCCAGCATGACAATTTAGAATCAATTGTTGAGTTCATCAAAACAACCTTACCCAATCTGGGCCTTGTGCAAATGGAAAAAACAATCAATCAGGTAATATCTGTGTCAGAGTTAATGTGCATGCCTCCACCATACCTGCATTCCAAATAGATGTACGACTCACATAAGCGCATATGCGCTTACTTTCACTAAGTGTCAAGGCAGTGGCACATTTGGGTGTGGATTCTATTTGTGCTTTTGTGGTGACACCAACATACGTGTCTTTCCCTACACAATCAACACATACTCGTGCTTGGGTGTGTCCCGTGTTCATCTTCATATGTGGTTTTGCATAAGTACTAGTTTCATCATGAACTCGGCACAAATAATAGATGGAGTTAGTAAAGTATGGGTGTTGCTCAGTGTGTGTCTGTGCATGTGTGTGTGTATGTCTGAAATGATTCTTACATGAAAAAGTGTTTCATGCAAGACAATTACCAGGAGCGCTCTCCTTTCTCTTGAATATTTTAAATGATGCCCAACCATGTACAATGAATAGATATAGCAGCAAGAAAATGAAATGCGTAAAACAAGAGTAACAACATGAACATATGCAAAAAGCATAGTGCAATAGTCTTATAGGGATTGGTAAATACATTTTAGAGTAGATACACATAAATTAAACGACCTGTAAAAGTGTTTGTGACCTGTAAAAATATAACAATTTATCTGTTTGCTTCATATTTAAAATTTCTTCTCTTTTTAAATTGTGTGTGTGTGTATATATGTATATGTATATGTATATATATATATATATATATATATATATATATATATATATATATATATATATATATATATATATATATATATATATATGTGTGTGTATATATATATATATATATATGTGTATATATATATGTAGCGGTCCAAGGAAGGAACAGTGGTGAACCGGTGACAGGGTCATGGGCGGCCAAGGCTCATTGATGCACGTGGTGAGCGAAGGCTGGCCCGTGTGGTCCGATGAAACAGACGAGCTACTGTAGCTCGAATTGCTCAAGAAGTTAATGCTGGTTCTGATAGAAAGGTGTCAGAATACACAGTGCATCGCAGTTTGTTGCGTATGGGGCTGCATAGCCACAGACCAGTCTGGGTGCCCAAGCTGACCACTGTTCCGCGCCGAAAGCACCAATAGCATTGGGCACTTGAGCATCAGAACTGGACCACGGAGCAATGGAAGAAGGTGGCCTGGTCTGATGAATCACATTTTCTTTTACATCACGTGGATGGCCGGGTGCGTGTGCGTCACTTACCTGGGGAACACATGGCACCAGGATGCACTATGGGAAGAAGGCAAGACGGCGGAGGCAGTGTGATGCTTTGGGCAATGTTCTGCTGGGAAACCTTGGGTCCTGCCATCCATGTGGATGCTACTTTGTCACGTACCACCTACCTAAGCACTGTTGCAGACCATGTACACCCTTTCATGCCACAAAGCAAAAATGGTTCAGGAATGGTGGAGCTCAATGAGTTTGAGGTGTTGACTTGGCCTCCAAATTCTCCAGATCTCAATTCAATTGAGCATCTGTGGGATGTGCTAAACAAACAAGTTTGATCCATGGAGGCCCCACCTCGCAACTTACAGGACTTAACAGATCTGCTGCTAACGTCTTGGTGCCAGATACCACAGCACGCCTTCAGGAGTCTAGTGAAGTCCATGCCTCGATGGGTCAGGGCTGTTTTGGCAGCTAAAGGGGGACCAACACAATATTAGGAAGGTGGTCATAATGTAATGCCTGAACGGTATATGTATTTATGTATGTGCATGTATGTATGTATGTATGTATGTATGTATGTGTATATTACTTTAAAAAGCAGGCCAGAGAGAAGTGTGTGTGCATGTAATTCCCCTGCCATATAAATGTCTCTATTATAGGATCACCAGGATAACAATTTCATTAAACATGTCTCTGTTTGATGTCAAGGAAGTGTGTATGAGCACCCTACACTTTTTAGGAATTTATGAGACTCGAAAATGGCAGTTGTGAAGAGCTCTCTCTCTCACACAAACACACACACACACACACACTGTTTATGTTTTCATTTTTTGTTTTTGGATGTTGAATGGAATTTTAACTGAAGTTTGTATGCACACACACAGAAAGAAACATGCTTTGGCTTGCCAATCTTTGACATGCTCATCTTGTATATTTGTACATGTCTCTGTGTAGGTGTCTGAGATGGATATCAGTAAGCAGCTGCAGGCCTATGAGGTGGAATATCATGTTCTTCAGGACGAGCTCTTGGATGGTCCCTCCACTCTCAGCCAATCACAGCGAGTGGCCCAGTTGGAGAAGACCAATGGAAGCCTCCGACAGCAAAACTTAGACCTTCTTGAGGAGCTACAGGTGGCTCACGTTAACACAAACAGAATCCCTTTATGTATTCGCATTTATGTAGATCAAAGGCTTATTCACACACACGTTAACATAACATTAACTTAAACAAGATTTCAAAGTGGAATGGTGCATCTTTATGAACTCCATGCAGTGTTTAAAATATTGCACTGCAAAACTATTTTTTTTTTTTTTCCATTTAGTATTATTTATTCAGCTGTTTAAATTCAGTATCAGATGTAGTCTGAATAGGTTCTTACATTTTATACTTTAATTTTTTACACTGCATTTGATCTAACGGATCATTATCGTCTTCCGTCAGGTTGCCCACGCTAAGATCAGATGGCTGGAGACTCGTGTGGACGGCCTGGTGAATCGAGAGTCTGAGCTACAGTCGGAGGTAAAAACTCTCCAGCAGGAACAGACAGAGCTGCAGCAGACTGTATCCAAACTCAGAGATCTCCTCAGGAGTCTGGGTATAAACAGCCCTTCCCCTGACCAGGACAACCTCACCAACACAAGCAACAACCAATAACTGTGCCAGTGAGGATACAGAGACTAGTCTTTATAAACACTCAACTGTCATCACCAGTTCTGCTATCAAGCTCCTCTTGTAAATATCATCTCTGTTATAATCCTATTGGCTCTGTCGTCCTCTAGACAAGCCATCTTAGTAGAGTTGGACAGGGTAAGGTTTTCAC
The DNA here is from genome assembly GCA_039654625.1 of Rhinogobio ventralis. Lineage (NCBI taxonomy): Eukaryota > Metazoa > Chordata > Actinopteri > Cypriniformes > Gobionidae > Rhinogobio > Rhinogobio ventralis. The sequence continues at coordinate 15,582,975 of CM077195.1, read as the reverse complement.
GGCACTGAAGTTCCTTCACCTGAGATGATCTTGGAGATCTTATCTTGGTGTTTCTCACAAGAACTGATCAAACAACCTAAAAGATCAAAGCATTAAACAGCTCAAAATAATAGCTGAGATGCCTCTCTTTCTGGTTCTTACAGCTTTTGTGACTGACTTTTACTTTATGGACAGAGAAGTTTTGGGTCACTATTTTTTAAAACACTCCCTGCTGTCGTTTCGGTGTTTTTAACATGGCAATGACCCCAACAAAGCCTCTCTAAGGTAGATTTGATTGGCATTCAGACATTAGATTGACAGTTCCCCAGAAAGCACTGAACAGCCCGGTGAAAGGCTACAGATAAATGCACTTGCTGTGCAGCGTAATGTTTGCCCCCTGTTCTTATTTCGTGTGAATGTTTGTTTGTGAGCATGTATGTATGTGGAAATCAACCATTATATTCCAGTGCAATATAAACTAAAAAAAGACAACCCTCCAGTACACTGTAAACCTGCACAATCTTCTGTTTTAACAGAAACCAAAGAGAAGCTTCAAAATCTGAATGCACTTCCATAATCCGAGGAATATCTGTCTTTTTTTCAGACCGAATGGTGCTGATTTACTCAATTACCCAGAAATCGCTCGCATTCAACAGAATATCCTGACTGACACATTTGCCCGAAATAACATTAAAACCATTCAAACAACATACGGTCCCTTTCATTATTTCTCACAAATGCAAAACTTCACATATAAGCTCAGTATCCATCAATTTGTATGTGTATTTTTGAATTTGAGGTTTCCAGTGATGGCATTTTTAGCTACTTGGCTGCACTGCTGTTGATATGGTACCCAAAACCAAAGACCATAATGCTTTTTTAAGACTTTCTCTGCCAAAAAAAAAACCCCGCCAGGTGCTTTTATGTGTGTTTGTCTGAGCACACTGTACGCAAGTGTTTGTTTTAAACGAGTTGTCACCTCTCTATTTGAGCGTGAAATATTTTGGCAGGTGGAAATCATCTTGCTTCATTTGCGTGACAATATGTCCTTACCCTTTGACCTCTTGTGCTTTTCTGGAGAATTCCAGTTGTGTTTCTCAGTGTTGGAAAGACGGACACTGTTAAAACATCATTCTTGATGAAGTGCTTTATTTTTATTGGTTTTTATTGAGAGTATTATTCTTATTATATGCATTAAAATACATTTTAAATTGTTTGATGTGAGTTACATTGATTTACTTGATATACAGCGTTGGTTTTATTTTGGTTGTGTGTTTCACTCTAAAGAGCAGTTCCATGTAATACTGAATGAATCAGATGTTCTGTTGAATCATTTCATTAAACAACATTGCACCTGGTTTCGGCGATCTAAAGTAAATACTAAGATAAATGTCTTCAGGAAAGCATCTGTAGAAACTTTTCTGTAAATTAAATACTCCACATTCTTCTGCTTGTTTAAGTGAAGTCAAGTTTACAGTTCGACTGAGCTGCCTTTTCTTTCAATGCCTGTAAGACACTTGAAGAGGCGAGTGTGTTTGTAAAAAAAAGCCATTATACAGTTGCAATCATAATTATTCAACCCCTTTACCTGCAAGACATTTTGCTGCAGAGAACAGTTGAACAAAGGCAATAGTGAACTATTATAGAAAGTTTATTAATACAAATTTGAGTGATTCTGAGATCATAAAGTTGAGGCTCTAAGCATTCATGTACGAAATATTCAACCCCCAAAAGTCAAATTTTGTGCAGAATCTTTTATTCTTTATAACCTCCAATAACCACTGCCTGTAAGTGCTTAGAAGCTTCTCTCACCTCTCTACTACAGTCTTGGCCCATTCCTCGCTTGAAAAAGCTTCCAAAGCACCCCCATATAAGAGACTGGACTGCCTCCGTGGAGATGGTGTTCAGGCTTTGCCTTTTTTGCACCAGACATATGGGTCCATGGGTCCAAAAAGTTCCAGTGTGGTCACATCACTCCATAAGACATTCTTCTAGAACTCTGAAGGTCTATCCAAAAGAATTTTAGCATGTTCAAGTCACTCTTTCATGCTCTTTTTGGTCAAGATTGGCATTCGGCAAGATGTCCCAACATGAGGCCATGCTTGTCTAGTGTTCTTCTTGTACTCGCCATTGAAATGTTTTTTCCTCCTTTCATCAGGTCATCTTGCAAGACTTTGGCAGTAAATTGAGGATTTTTCTCAGTTGCTCTGATGAAACATTTTATTCCCCTTAATGATCTTGTGCTTCGTCTTCAACATCCTCTAAGGTTTTGTGGTACAACAAATTTAAAACGTATGAATAAGGCTGCCAGCTGTGTCTCTAGAAACTTTGTGTTTGGGAAATCTTCCTGTAGCTATAGACTTTCTAATGTAATAAAACAATTTGTTCTCTATATTTTGACTTGGCCATATTTGTTACTCCACTTTAGCAGGCTTAATTGTGTTTTAACACATTTTTGTACCATACCATACAAATAAAAACAGCAGTGTTGAATAGGGTTTGAATAATTATGACATAGATGTATTATAAAAAATCCTATAACTCAAAAGCATTACATTATATATTGACATTATCACTTTTAATTTTGCCACTTAACTGTTATAGATGCAATTTTTTTTAAACAACTCTATCTTTAGAAAAGCTTACATTTGTAAATTATTGTTATTACAGTCTCTGGGGGGTTAAATAATTTTGATTGCAACTATATAGCCTGTACACTATATTGCCAAAAGTTTTAGGATGCCTGTCTTTACATGCACATGAACTTTAATGACATCCCATTCTTAAGCCGTAGGGTTTAATATGGAGTTGGTCCACCCTTTGCAAAATAGCCCTTTTTATAACAGCTTCAACTCTTCTGGGAATGCTTTCCACAAGGTTTAGGAGTGTGTTTATGGGAATTTTTGACCATTCTTCTATAAGTGCGTTTGTGAGGTCAGGCACTGATGTTGGACGAGAAGGCCTGGCTCGCAGTCTGTGCTCTAATTCATCCTAAATCTGTTCTATCAGGTTGAGGTCAGGACTCTGTGCAAGCCAGTCAAGTTCCTCCACACCAAACTCACTCATCCATGTCTTTATGGACCTTGCTTTGTGCACTGGTGCGCAGTCATGTTGGAACAGGAAGGGGCCATCCCCAAACTGTTCCCACAAAGTTGGGAGCATGAAATTGTCCAAAATGTCTTGGTATGCTGAAGCATTAAGAGTTCCTTTCACTAGAACTAAGGAGCCAAGCCCAACCCCTGAAAAACCCCACACCATAATCCCCCTCCACCAAACTTTACACTTGGCACAATGCAGTCAGGTAAGTACTGTTCTCCTGGCAACCGCCAAACCCAGACTCGTCCATCGGATTGCCAGACAGAGAAGCGTGATTTGTCACTCCAGAGAACACATCTACACTGCTCTAGAGTCCAGTGGCAGCGTGCTTTACACCACTGCATCCGACGCTTGGCATTGTGCTTGGTGATGTAAGGCTTGGATGCAGCTGCTCGGCCATGGAAACCCATGAGCATGCGCTGACATGGAAACCCATCAGCATGCGCTGACCCCGCTCTGATTTTACCTGGCCTACCACTTCGTGGCTGAGTTGCTGTTGTTCGTAATTGCTTCCACTTTGTTATAATACCACTAACAGTTGACCGTAGAATATTTAGTAGTGAGGAAATTTCACGAATGGACTTACTGCACAGATGGCAACCTATCAGTACCACACTTGAATTCACTGAGCTCCTGAGAGCGACCCATTCTTTCACAAATGTTTGTAGAAGCAGTCTGCATGCCTAGGCACTTGATTTCATACATCTGTGGCCATGGAAGTGATTGAAACACCTGAATTCAATCATTTGGAGGGTTGTCCCAATACTTTTGGCAATATAGTGTATGATCATATTAAATGGTCTGTTATTTACACAATATTTACTCATTATTTAAGTGGAAATTAAAAAATTTACATTAATGCATTTTGGCAGATGCTTTAATGAAATGCGTTTCATTTTTTAACATTTCGGGCACTCCCTGAACCCATGATCTTGTCGTTGCTTGTGGCATGCTCTACTGTTTGAATGAATATAAAATTCTAATTAATATATTTAGAACTTTTTATTATTAATGTTGACAAGCCTGTAATAGCCTATACATTATATCAGAACTGTCAACAATAATCTGCTACATCAGTGATCTCAGTGTTTCTTAAAGTATTTCATCATTCTTTGGTGAAATTTTCTGTATGAAAATAGTTAGAAATTGATGTAATATTAACATTGAGGATAAGCAGAAAACAAAGTGATATGATTTCAGTTCAAACTACTGGATATCATTGACTCCCAGCATAGAATTCCGGAGTGTGTTTGTTTCTGATATGTTCATTTATCATATAAATCTTTATAAATTGCAATTTCTTTAGACATAAGTTAAATCGATAGAGTTAACAAATATAGTATATTGGCTCTTATTTGAGTCCTGGGCTAAAATAAGTTTTAGAAGCTTATTATAGGCTATTAATAACTTAAAACCTGTTGAAGGAAGTGCTTTCATCATGTATTTGTTTTGGATGTGAATGATGTCATCATGTGCAGGCCTTATTGATTGCCTAACTGCTGCAAAACATTCATCAGTGTTCATCAAACATGTCTTAAACCACAAGCAAATACAGTGTGTTTTAACTTAAGCCCTGGAATCAGTGGAATGTGTGATGTGTAATAGCCCACAACATTCAAATCCTCTAACTATGATCAAAGTCAAAAGACAGCAGACATACACGCTACTTAATAATGGGTGTTTAGATACTTCTGCCAAAAGCGAGGAAGTTACTTATCTGGACCGTTTTATACGTTGATTTATGATGAAACTGCCCTATTGTGTGTAATATTAAGTGTAGCAATATCACTTTATTTTTCACAATCATGTTAACTAAGAACAAAGTCTTTCTCTGATTAACTGCTGTAGAGCCTGTTCCTCAGCTGTCATGTTTCACAAACTGCCAAGAACTGTGTGACTGAGTTTGCTTGCCAACTGCCCAAATCTTCCAGGTAAGTGCCAGTTAAGCTCAGTTTAGCCATAATACATCAGAACAAAATGAGCACACACACATATCCTCCCACTCACTTTCTCACCCATCTTTAATTTCACTTAAATCTAGCTGTTGTTTTGTGTAATAGCTGAAATGCATTTTTTATCTACACATCTTTTCACTAAAAAGGCGTCAGACTTATTGCTGGTATAAAGCCACCGTTTTGTTGTTCTGCTTCCTTATCACCTTTCTTTCATTTATACTTTTCTCACCTATTCTTCCACTTGGCAACGCTAGAGTGATTTGTAGTTTTTGCCAACTTGTGGTTTTGCCACGCCCGACGTACTTCAGCCACAACACACTGTCTGTAACCAGTTTGGAACAGCATATCAACAGTTACTCATTTACAGTCACTCAGTCATAAGATTATTATTTTTTTGAGGTGGGCTGGTTACGCACTTTTATATTTTCATTTTAATACCCCACCCCTCAACCTTAAATCTGTATGATATTATGGTCTAGATATGGCTTGGTTTCAGCGGGCCACCGAGGGTATGTTTACACGACAACAATGTACTATAAAGTTTTTTCTTTGTACAGATGACAATGTTATCAAAATGATCCCCGTGCACACTGATCTGCGAAAATGACACTGTATGCATGCCAGGCCAGCAGTTAGCAATGTCACTTGTCACATTGATAATGCACCGTTTATTCTGAAGAATGTACTGCGCTTTTTTTATGCATCAGTTCAAAGTGACCATGTCTGTCACGATGCCAAATACATTTTTGAAATCAACCTTGTTGCTGATTTAAAGAGGTTTCAAATGGGTCGGATGCATTTTGTGGTTTGCGCTCACTCACGCATATGATCCACTCGGTGCTATTGTGTCTCTTGTCTGAACCGGAGCAGACTTTGTGTGCATACCAAGTGTGCCGCACAAGTCCTAAAAAGTGAAGCCAAAATGTTTCGATCACCCCCAGGTGGCTGGTCCCAGTATAGATCATAATCCACCCTCTCCATGTAATGTATTGGGACCATAGACTGTAAAAAAGATGGACGACATTGTAGAAAAGAAGCCACCAATGTCCCAATATGGCGCTGACATCTTGCGCTGATTCAGGACCTGAGTCTGCGCAGTAGTGAGCGTGAAGTGGAGCTGCGGTATCAAGGCCCTGCCCACATTCCCATTACACAGAGAGGTTTATGGCCTATACATGGACCAACCACTTGGGGGTGATCAAGGCACTTTGGCTTCACTCTCGGCACGCTTAAGTGGGATGTGAGACAAACTAAACAATCAAATTAAACTTTTTCCCCAAATTTTTTCCAAAGATGGTTTCTGTTATTTTAACAGTTTTTATAACGCTCAAGTTCTTTTATAAAGCTCAAGTATTTGATGTTATAAAAACGGGGGTGTGACGTCATGATTGACAGCTGAGATTGACAGCCTCTCTGAGTGATTGAAATAGTCACTGAGGCACCAACTGACTTTTTTTGGGAGGAGATTGGAGCTTTAACTTAAATTTTTTACATTTCCATAACTGTTTATTTCACACCGACATATTGAGTTGTTTCGCAGTAAACTGTACTAACCGATGCTGCTGGAGTGTGGCCTTGATACCGCTGCTCCACTTCACGCTCACTACTGCGCAGACTCAGGTCCCGATTCTGAATCAGCGCAAGATGTCAGCGCCATATTGGGACATTGGTGGCTTCACTTTTCTACAATTGAAGAGAGTGAATGTGCGCTTATGCACGCCTATAGTATAGACTAAACACGTAATACACATACACATGACGTTTCAAAAACGTGCACTTTGAACCCTGTTTTCAAAAGTTCGCGTTTTCAGGCCCCCAAAACGCCGGTGTGGTGTAAATTAACTGCAAAAACGCATAAAAGTTGAAAACGGTGTCATGTAAACGGCCCCTAAATTTGAAAGAAAAAAACACTACACTTTTACCAGTTTAAATGAATTAAATAAATGAAAAAAATGTAATGTTCAGTGTAATGATCTTTAAAATATTTACCTCATTTTATTTTCATTCAGCTTTTTTGCTTAAAATTAGTAATTCTGTGTGCCACACTTTACAGTAAGGTTCAATAAGGTTTCATTTGTTAACATTAGTTAACATGAACTAACAATTCTAAAGCATTTATTAATCTTAGTTACTAAACAATTACTATATGCTATAAAAAGTACATTTATTTAATGAACCCTGAGTTGACATACTACAACTACAGTTGTATTTTATAAATTAATAAACTAGCATTAACTGAGACATTATTGTAAAGTGTTATCAATTATTTAATTTGTTTTATTTTATTTTATTGTTTTAATAATTGTAAAAAACAATATCACACATCACATTTCAGTATAAATGGGTTTTATACATAATATACACTCACCTAAAGGATTATTAGGAACACCTGTTCAATTTCTCATTAATGCAATTATCTAATCAACCAATCACTTGGCAGTTGCTTCAATGCATTTAGGGGTGTGGTCCTGGTCAAGACAATCTCCTGAACTCCAAACTGAATGTCAGAATGGGAAAGAAAGGTGATTTAAGCAATTTTGAGCGTGGCATGGTTGTTGGTGCCAGACGGGCCGGTCTGAGTATTTCACAATCTGCTCAGTTACTGGGATTTTCACGCACAACCATTTCTAGAGTTTACAAAGAATGGTGTGAAAAGGGAAAAACATCCAGTATGCGGCAGTCCTGTGGGCGAAAATGCCTTGTTGATGCTAGAGGTCAGAGGAGAATGGGCTGACTGATTCAAGCTGATAGAAGAGCAACTTTGACTGAAATAACCACTCGTTACAACCGAGGTATGCAGCAAAGCATTTGTGAAGCCACAACACGCACAACCTTGAGGCGGATGGGCTACAACAGCAGAAGACCCCACCGGGTACCACTCATCTCCACTACAAATAGGAAAAAGAGGCTACAATTTGCACGAGCTCACCAAAATTGGACAGTTGAAGACTGGAAAAATGTTGCCTGGTCTGATGAGTCTCGATTTCTGTTGACATTCAGATGGTAGAGTCAGAATTTGGCGTAAACAGAATGAGAACATGGATCCATCATGCCTTGTTACCACTGTGCAGGCTGCTGGTGGTGGTGTAATGGTGTGGGGGATGTTTTCTTGGCACACTTTAGGCCCCTTAGTGCCAACTGGGCATCGTTTAAATGCCACGGCCTACCTGAGCATTGTTTCTGACCATGTCCATCCCTTTATGACCACCATGTACCCATCCTCTGATGGCTACTTCCAGCAGGATAATGCACCATGTCACAAAGCTCGAATCATTTCAAATTGGTTTCTTGAACATGACAATGAGTTCACTGTACTAAAATGGCCCCCACAGTCACCAGATCTCAACCCAATAGAGCATCTTTGGGATGTGGTGGAACGGGAGCTTCGTGCCCTGGATGTGCATCCCACAAATCTCCATCAACTGCAAGATGCTATCCTATCAATATGGGCCAACATTTCTAAAGAATGCTTTCAGCACCTTGTTGAATCAATGCCACGTAGAATTAAGGCAGTTCTGAAGGCGAAAGGGGGTCAAACACAGTATTAGTATGGTGTTCCTAATAATCCTTTAGGTGAGTGTATTACTTCTATGTATTTAATATTTTATTATACTTGGGGTTGATTTGACGTATATACAGGTGTTATAATGTGTTATACAGGAACATTTAATCTTTATATTTCGGGGTGTGTTTAAAAAAAGAATGTAAAAGGCTTCTTTAAAAAGGGATAGTAATAGAAAAACATGCCTAAGCAAGCACCACTAACTATCAAAATTCTTTATATTTAATTTTTTTATGCATTAAAACTACTAGACAAGTTTATTTTAGGACCACATGCAGAGGGTAGAGAAAAACGTACACTCAAATGGGATGGTCAGGAAACAATCTGCCCTGCCTCTATAAGCTCCATGTGCACAGAGGAAATGTAGCCCAGGACAGCATCTGAACACACACACACACACCAACTTTGCTCTTAGAGACACACCCAAACCTCCCTGGTCTTATTTCAGCCTATCCTGAGAGGGCCCAAACACTGTATGGCGGTTCAGGACATTGAGGTCACATCCGAAAATGTGGCAAATGACCCATTTGGTGACCCATCCCTCCCTTTTCTTTCTCCCTTTCCTTCTTTTTCCTATTCTCCTATTCTCCTGTGTCTGATGCAATGCAATGTCCATTGGTTCCAACCCCAAATGTTCATGTTCATCTGTTGTTTCTACAACACTGACACAAAAGGTTCCTGGTAAAAGATGGATGAAAGTCATACAAATGCAAATATTTCACCACTACATACTGCTTGAAACGCCTCATAAATCTTTTCCTTCAGTGGTTGTTCATTTTATAAAAGCTTTAATTCATCTTTTTGTATAGAGCTTATATTGTCACAAAAACTGAAAGTGCAAGTAATGTAAAACGAGCACAGGCAAATGTCTTCTTTTGATTGTAGGAGTTGTGTGGAATGTATTCAGAACTAGTTAATGTACATTGCTTCAGTTTGTTGGCCTAAATGAGGTGCAATATTCCTTATGTTATTGGGTAAGACACCTAGTTTATGCAAAAATCTCAGGGTGTGGTGTCAGAGCAGAGACTGTTAATCAAGTTTCATTTGATTCCTTTCTATTCAAAAGAAAAATGCTTTGCATTTTGGTTTTGATCAAGATAAAAGTTTCTAATCCTTATCTGACAAAAGCAGTTCTGAGAGAAATTTCTCAGACAAAAGTTAAATTTAGCAGATTCCTGTATATGTTAGATATACACTCACCTAAAGGATTATTAGGAACACCTGTTCAATTTCTCATTAATGCAATTATCTAATCAACCAATCACATGGCAGTTGCTTCAATGCATTTAGGGGTGTGGTCCTGGTCAAGACAATCTCCTGAACTCCAAACTGAATGTCAGAATGGGAAAGAAAGGTGATTTAAGCAATTTTGAGCGTGGCATGGTTGTTGGTGCCAGACGGGCCGGTCTGAGTATTTCACAATCTGCTCAGTTACTGGAATTTTCACGCACAACCATTTCTAGAGTTTACAAAGAATGGTATGAAAAGGGAAAAACATCCAGTATGCGGCAGTCCTGTGGGCGAAAATGCCTTGTTGATGCTAGAGGTCAGAGGAGAATGGGCCGACTGATTCAAGCTGATAGAAGAGCAACTTTGACTGAAATAACCACTCGTTACAACCGAGGTATGCAGCAAAGCATTTGTGAAGCCACAACACGCACAACCTTGAGGCGGATGGGCTACAACAGCAGAAGACCCCACCGGGTACCACTCATCTCCACTACAAATAGGAAAAAGAGGCTACAATTTGCACGAGCTCACCAAAATTGGACAGTTGAAGACTGGAAAAATGTTGCCTGGTCTGATGAGTCTCCATTTCTGTTGAGACATTCAGATGGTAGAGTCAGAATTTGGCGTAAACAGAATGAGAACATGGATCCATCATGCCTTGTTACCACTGTGCAGGCTGCTGGTGGTGGTGTAATGGTGTGGGGGATGTTTTCTTGGCACACTTTAGGCCCCTTAGTGCCAATTGGGCATCGTTTAAATGCCACGGCCTACCTGAGCATTGTTTCTGACCATGTCCATCCCTTTATGACCACCATGTACCCATCCTCTGATGGCTACTTCCAGCAGGATAATGCACCATGTCACAAAGCTCGAATCATTTCAAATTGGTTTCTTGAACATGACAATGAGTTCACTGTACTAAAATGGCCCCCACAGTCACCAGATCTCAACCCAATAGAGCATCTTTGGGATGTGGTGGAACGGGAGCTTTGTGCCCTGGATGTGCATCCCACAAATCTCCATCAACTGCAAGATGCTATCCTATCAATATGGGCCAACATTTCTAAAGAATGCTTTCAGCACCTTGTTGAATCAATGCCACGTAGAATTAAGGCAGTTCTGAAGGTGAAAGGGGGTCAAACACAGTATTAGTATGGTGTTCCTAATAATCCTTTAGGTGAGTGTATGTTTAGATATAATTTATATAAGTTATATATAAGTAATAACATTGTAAAACAATGATTTCATATTTCTGAATGTTATGTTTTATATTTTTGCTGTTTCATAAATGTGTTTACATCCATATATATATACACACACCCCCATCAGGCATAACATTATGACCTTATTAGGCAGCAAGCGAACATTTTGTCCTCAAAGTTGATGTGTTAGAAGCAGGGAAAATGAGTAAGTGTAAGGATTTAAGCGAGTTTGACAAGGGCCAAATTGTTTTGGCTAGACGACTGGGTCAGATAACCGCTTGAACACAGATAATTGCTGCTCGCAGCTATATTTTATTTTTACTATTTGCAAACATCATTTGCAACAATTACAAATTGACACTTTTGATAACAAAATGTTTTGAGGAAGTCTTTGTTCAGTACATTCCATTATGTTGGTTTTAATTAGTGCTTGTGATTTATGATTTTGTATTTGGTTGTGAGTGATGATTTGGTTATCAGATAACTAATACATTAAAACTGACACATTTACAGCCTTGTTGCTCTCTCGGTTGAGCCAGCTAAACTGAGTGGCTATGATGTGACTCACAGCAAAACTGAATCTGAAACCATCTCTGAAAAGAACTTTTTGGAAGTCAAACTTGTTTTTAGTTTGACTTCCAAAGAGTTCTTTTCAGAGATGGTTTTAGATTCAATTTTGTCAAGTGTGGATAATTCTAAAACTTGTGGAGGAAATTGGCACGTTTTTTATCTTTGTGTTACTGGAATGTAGAATTTCTTGTCACAACGATGAAAATCCTGAAACTAGAACAGATCATTACTGGCTAAGATTTGTATTTTTATCTGGCTTGTTATAAAAAAAAATAACCCCTTACATTATTTTTTGATAAAACATTATATCAGTCATATGTAGCACCTCTTAGCATCTCTAAATAAAGTGAATAAGCCTTTAAGCACAAAACACAGATAAGATCAATGACAGGCAAATGCAAACTGAACAAATTACCTGTCTTAATTGGACAGATGCCATGGGTTTATGTAACTGCTGTTTTTGAGATTTCTGCATGACACCATGCACTTTTCTGTGAGGACTTGAGGCATGTTCTTCCTCCAAACACTTACTAAAACATGTAAAACAAACCATGTTATGATACTATCATACATTTAAAACAACTGTTTTCTGTTTTAATATATTTTAAAAAGTCATTTATTCCTGTTATGGCAAAGCTGAATTTTCCGTTTATAGCAGTGGTCTTCACTATTTTTTTCAGGAGAGCCGCACTGATAGGACAAAATCAATAGGAGAGCCACTTTTACCGTCATCCCTGACCATACAATATGCAATGCAATAAATACAAAAGGTAGATAGATAGTGGGAATGCATAATATATTTTTAATGTAAACTTTCTTTTAGTGCTATCAATCGATTAAAAAAATGTACTAGATTATTCACACTTTTCTGTTCAAAACACGTTATTAATATATTTTAATGTAATAATTTCACAGTAAACCGCCAAATTAATGTAGAAAAAAACAAAGACAGTATATTTTAAATATTTGTTCAATGGAATCTTTTTTATGAATGAAGGCCAGTTTCACTGATACTGATGTCTATATGAAATAGATCCCCCCCCCACACACACACATTAATTATAGCCATTCAACATTACAGTGTTTGAAAGCAAAATTGAAAGCTTTTTAACATGAGGCTTCAAATGTAATATGAATATAGATGAATCCTTATTAAAGCTACAAAAGTTCTTTAGTCAAGAGCAGTGAGTGATTAACATTAATAACAGACATCATTAGTGGCTGCTGTCGCTTTAAGATCTGCCGCTACCGAACATGACACGGATCTTACGTGCTGTCACACACGTCCCATTTCCTCACAACTCTTTAAGTTCATTAGACGTTAATTAACTCATTTAAAACTGTTCTTATGAGGATACTCGACAAAACGGACATTTAGGCATAATTCTACTGTGTGTTATAGTTTGTTCAAGAGCGAAAGAGAACTCGAATCTGGCGCATAACCCACACCACTAATCCTAGTTGACAATGCGTATCATATGCACGTAAAAAGTCATTTTGTCATAAATCGCACGATAAATACAATTTGTGTTATAGATACGCATCTCATGAAAACGTGTTGATCTATAAGGGCACATTCGGCGGTAAAAGCTGGAAAGACGGTCAAAACTGGCAACTCCGCAGTGAGTCATGGACGTAAGGGTAGGGCAAGTTTAAATATCCGTTCTAGTCTATATTTCCATCTTGTAATGCCGCTGTTTTGGGTATTTTTTAAATATATATGTTATAGCCCTGCTTGTTTTAATGAAATATATGTATCGACTGCATGATCATTTCACCGTATTATTGTACTGCCATGCGAGCCGTGCAATGAGTAACACTGCTCGATAGTTTTCAGTGTCACGTTTATTATTATCATCCATGTTAAAAGCAGTTGTGCTGCTTAATATTTTTGTGGAAACCATGATGCATTTTTCAGCATTTTTTGATGAAGGGAAAGTTCAAAAAACAGCATTTATTTGAGATAGAAGTCATTTGTAATATTCTAAGTTTTTTACTGTTGCTATTTGATCATTATTAGCATTCTTGCTGAATAAAAGTAGACATTTCTTTAAAAAAAAACTTGCATTGGTAGTGTATTTTTATTTGTTATTTAGGCTATCCATTTATTTTGGACAAATGTTATTAATAATTGATAATGCAGCTGCTAGAGTTCTTACCAGGTCAAGAAAATATGATCATATAACTGCCCTATAAAGCCCTAAATGGTTAAGCTCTTGTGTATTTGACCAATCTTCTAGCACTACACTTCATCACGCTGTTTAAAGGGATAGTTCACCCAGTTTTATCATCACTTACTCACCCTCATGTTGTCCCAAACCTATATGAGTTTCTTTCTTCCATTCTTCTTCACAAAATAAGATATTTTACACAATGTTGGTAACAGTTGACAGCCATTGACTTCCATTATTTTTTTTCATACTATGGAAATCAATGGCTACCGCCAACTGTTTGATTACATTCTTTAAAAGCGCTATACAAATAAATGTGAATGGAATTAATTGTATTTTATTTCATTTTGGATGAGCCACTATGAGAAGTACACACACAAAACAAATATATTCTGTGGAATGCAGATTGTTGTTGTTTTTCTCATTGCTGGCTTTTTAAGATTGTTGACGTGAAAGATCAACTGATTCACTATGTTTAGTACACATTTGTGCCCATGATAACCTTTATGCCTTGAGTAAACTGAAGGATTCACTCAACCAGAAATGAGTTGAATAATAGAACCATCAGGTAGCATATTCCAAATGAGGTGCTTACATGACTCAAAATTCTCATGAATGCAGGCATACGCCCGCATTTCTAAACTGGCATAATATGCTTTTGGAAATCAGCATGCATGGTACATAATTGGAATCTATAGCTTAATTTGCAGATTCTGACTGATCCAACATTTGTGACCACATTTTTACCACAGAAACCACATTTTAAACCTTTGGGTAACAGCCAACCAAGTCACCATTTCCCTTTCCTATTGTTTTCGCTCTGTTTATGTAAATGGCAATGGCAACCAGATGACCTTTCTTGTCTGTCTTACTGAGTGTATACAGTGTAGTTTGTTGTATAGTTTGCAGACTGAGATGAGTTCCTTTTAACAGAATGTATCATTAAGATGCAGTTTGCAATAATGTTAATTGTGCAATATCTGCTTAGAGATTTCCATTCACACCTCAGGAATGATTGCTTCCCACAGGATACTTTGCCCGTCAGGGACTGGAGCGTGTTCAAACTGAGGGTTTTGAAACAATGAACATGAAGGTGAAGAAAGTGAGTCTCAGGAATGGAGTTACCACATTTATTATTATTAACTATATTTTTAGCATTTAATTTGATAACAATATGGGCTTTTCATTGGTTGATTCTTAACAGTACATTCTTTCAACCCTGTCATTGTAAATTTGAAGTTCAGGTCACACTTTATATTAGGTGTCTTTAACTACCATAGTACTTACATCAAAATGAATAGGAACAATGTACTTATTGTGTTCATGCAAAACACTTTTGCTGCTATTAAGGTTAGGGACAAGTTTGTTGGTATGGGTAGGTTTAAGGGTGTGTTAAGGTGTGAGGGAAGGGTCAACATTGTAATTTTAGATGTAATTAATTATAGATGTAACTACATAGTTTTTTTTTTTTTAAATATAAGTTCAATGTAAAACATGTATGTACACATACACAAGTGCATTGTATCAAATGATTAATTTAAAGTACATATAAAGTACATAAGTACAGATAAATACACTCAATATAACCTAGAACCAAATTAATTTACTTAAATCTGCACTATAGAAGATTTTTGTTTAAAAAATAAGTGAAATTCAATTATTGTGGTTATTTCATTCATTTTCTTTCCTTATAGCAATTTGCTATTGTGACCCTATAATATTAATTAATTAAGTTCCATAGCATTAGCAGACTATTTCTGGTATCATTAGTTTCAATATGCCTTGATTTAAAGGCAGGGTAGGCAGTTCATTCCAGAAACATTTGTTGTTATGGTGGTTGAAAGTTTACATCCTGATAGCTATCACAACTGCCATATAGATATGTTTTTTATATTATCTCATAATTTGGCATCAGGTATATTAGGCTGCTGTCACTTTAAGACCTGACACACGGATCCATTATACTGTTACACATGCATTTTCTTTCTCAACTCTGTTTACAACTCTGTTGTGAATAAGACCGGTATTTTGACATTATTTAGTGTGTATTTGACTGTTTAAGCTCAATAAGCAGCGAAAAAGAACTCAAGATGGCTTTATGTGGCTCTTTGGGTGTGAGCACAAAATCTGCGGGAATGAGTAAAACTATGCGCAGGACACGCAATCCCACGGCATAACTCAAACCCTGTAACACCAACAATATTCATCGGCGCAAATGAGATGAGGTGAGGCGGGTTTGTGTGTCAAGTCACTGTTGGAGAGATGAGAGAGCGAGAAAGCACCCCTGGTATCGTGTATCTATTCTGCAGAATGCGGCAGGAGTAGGACCATAAAATGTTCATCCAATCATTGCATTCGTTCCAATGTAATGATACAATGTCCTACCTGCCCGTCAATGTATGTATTTTCATACCTCCGCACACCCTGCTCGCACAGATACAAACGTCATCAGCACGTTTCATGTTATGTGGTGTTAGACAGACGTCAGTTGCAAACACCACAACTGAAACTGCAGCCACCTTTTACAGTTCCTCCTGAACCAAAACAACGAGCTTATGCTGCGCTTACGCCATGACTACTGTAATTTGGAAGAGATGAAAACCCGTGACATTATACTCGGAGCAGTTCATCGAATTTAAGCTTTTCAATGACATCAACGCTGAAATGAATCTGCAGCAGTCAGGTGGTACAGGTCAGTGCTCTTTAAGTTGTTTATGTTCGTTAATAATGAAATGTTGCATGTGCTTTGAGACATGAGGTAGTTTAATACTCGTCTTTGCAAACTCTGCTGTGTGTGTTCATGTGTTTTGAAGGTGGCGTGGCTTTGTAGACGCTCTGAAGGGAGGGTGGGATCTCATGCTTTCAAAGCTAACTTGCTATTGCTAGCCACTCCGAAAATTGCCTACCCTACCTTTAAATCATGTTAGAATGGATAAAAGGTAAATAATCCATATTTCTTTCAAAACATGTTTTATGCAACCACTTTTCAGCCCTGTTACATTCAAAATAGTATAGTATAACTGATGATGTGCTTGATGATGTAAAAATTAGTGCAATTATAATGACATACTAAAGTCAATGTGTTAACGGTCAAAAATCTTTGAAAACATATTAAAAATGGGTAAAATATTGGAGAGTTGAACTAAATGTGAGTTGAAGTAAGGAGCAAAGGCAAATTCCGTAGTCCACACACACAAACACAGAACCCATTGATACTTTCTCTGGAAGTCACATCTTTTTTAGTGTCTGTTTATATCACACCAATTACCATGGTGATTATTACTCATTACTTTATGACATTCTCTCGTCAAAACTTGATATCTTTCTTCTTTACAGGTCTCATAAATTTTGTTTGTTTGTTTTGTCATATCTCTATAGATATCACCAAAGTATTTTTTAAAGAATAGATAGCATAGAAATTGTAAATATAAAACAGGGTAAATTTACTGCAAAAGAGTTTGTTTTGAAAAATGTTTTGGAGAAGATGAAGTAAAATACCGTACAATGGCTATATATATGTACACACGTGATAATGACACATGAATGGCATGTTATGACTGGTCCTTCAGGCTATCAATTAAGCTGACACACAGCTGGTTATGTAACTTCCCGTGTTTTCTTAAAAAAATATGACTTAAAATATACTAAATAGTTTTTTTGTTTATTTTTTGTTTATTCAAGTTTTCTGTGAGTTTATGTTTAGGTTAGAAGATTTTATTCGTTTTATGGAAAGTCCCCATAAACCACATATGCAAGTATGTGTGTGTGTGTGTGTGTATGCATGCCACTATGCAAATACATAACAATGTCATACCTTAAATGCTATGCTGAACCCAGGTTTGGAATTTACTTTATCATCTTCTTTGAAAGTACGACACACCTAATCTAATTAATATTCAAAATGAAAATCCAAAAAGAAAAAAGCAGCTTTGCAGTCTGTCTCCTGTTACTGACAGTCATTATGAAACGGATGCTTTTTCATTTTGGAAAAGGGATTTTAAACGAAATGATGTCTTTAGGTGCTAATGAATTGCATTGTGCCATCTCAAATTAAATTGATAAAAAAAAATGCCATGATATCCTGAACAGGGAGGATTGTGACAGGGAGTAACATTTTAAGTATGGATCCCATGGTGGTGGGAAAAAAATATGAGATATGGGAGGAAAAATACGAAGTCACAAACTACTTTTACTAACGCAAAGTTTCTTGTGGGAACGCAAACCATTTGCGCGAGAACACAAAAGCATTGGCAAATAATTTTTCCTCCCATCTCTCTCTTTTTTTCTTCACAATGTCTCTTTAGGGGGTTCGTACTGATGAGTCAATGATATAAAAATTAACAATAAAAAATGAGATAAACACGAAAAAACTAATTGTAAGTGATAAATGGAAGTAGAACTTATCAGTTGTGAACTCAAATGATGTCACTTCTTATTGATCATATAATTTAAAGTGAAAGTTCACTATTATTTTAAGATGAATAAGAAGTCATAGAGAGATAAATCATGTTAAAATTAAAAAGAATGCTTTTATATAAATGTGATTACATCTAAACAATATACATTTTATCAAAGCATATTTTGGTGTTGATCTGGCATGTAGTTAGTTTTTTAAAACTAGTTTCAAAATTGAGTGATTTTATATTATTTTTATGTATGCCATCATTACATGAAGTAATATTTTAAAATAGAAATAGTTACATTTATTTATATAATATATTTAATCTTAAAAACACTTTGTTGGTTGTGGGCACAAACGGTGCTTACATTGAATGACTAATGCCTTTTCATCTTTGTATGGTGAGTGACAAATCTATTTCAATGTGTTTGTCAGGCAATCCTAAAATATGTTAACCAGGAGCTCATGTTCACAGAGGCAATTGACTTGAGATAGGCCGAGACCTCCACTTCTCTTCCCAGGAGGTTCTTATTCTTTAGAAACGGCATTGGGTGTGGTCCAGGCTTTATCATATCTGTCTTCAATAACCTTTTAAAGGTTAAGCATTGCTTCAGGGATGGGTTTTGGTCAGGTCTTGGCCACGCGTAGCAACATGAAATGAGCTGTCTTTGTAAAATATTTCAAAATAATAAATAACAGCTGTCATTCCTAGTGCTCACCTTGTCATAACTGCCTGTATAACCTTTTGCGTACATACTTGCATGTGACAGAGATAACTTTTTAACCTGCATTTTGCTAAGAGCGTCCCACTGAAGTTGTATATCCTAAGGAGAACCTGTGAACAGAAAGCTGAGAAGTTCAGCAGAATATATAGAATACTTGTAGAACATGTCAAGCCAGGGGGAGAGTTTGTAAAGCACCTATTTGTAAACTTTGCTCGAACACGGAAACTGAATAAAAGTATAATATAAAAAAAGGTAACATATTTACACAAAACAGCAGTTGTCACACCCAACCAGAATTAAATCCCTCACTCTGACATGAATCTTTTGAATCAAATTATTCCATTTGTATGATGATTTTCATAAATTCTCACTGCTGGCAAATTTATATGTGGTTGTTTAAGTTGTAAACAAACTCTAGTCGTTCTCTCCCGGGGGCATCACTTTGTCACCCAACCCTCTTAGGTAACAGTAGTGTGCAATTCATCGTTTTAATAAACCATGTGTTGCTGTGGAATAACTATCAAGTCACTGTTGAGGGGTTTATGCTAGAGGTGCAGACTAATCCATTCATTAAATTAGAAGAGGTGATATCTGTTTTATCTAAAATGGTTACATATGATATTTGAAAGTTTCCATTCATAAACTAAAGTGTTTGAACACTGAAAAACACGTGTAGGATTTACTTTGAAACAATTTTCACTCAAAAAATAAATAAATAAATAAATAAAATCAGGTTTTACTATCCGTAGGGAATACCTGGACCACACACACACACATTTTGGGTTCCATGTTTTATGGGGACTTTCCATAGACATAATGATTTTTTAATACTGTACAAACTGTATATTCTACCCCCCTAACCCTAAACCTAGAAATCAGAGAAAACTTTCAGAATTTTTACATAAAAAAAAACAAAACATCATTTAGTATCTATGAGCTGTTTTCCTCATTGGGACCAACACTATTTGACATCTATTTAAGTCATATGATATTTAATATGATGCATTCATAGATATAATTCTTCAAACTTTCTTGCTCTGCGATAGTTTTTGCCAACTGTAAAACGGGCAGAATACAACACAACATGTTGTATAAAGTGATGCATTGTCTCACACCAGAGAACCCAAAGAAGAAAAACATATCCTTTTACCAAGCGGCAGTGCCAAATACTTTTTGCCCATTGTTCTGTAAGACAGAACTAGCTTTTATTTGACACGTTGTGATTAACTGTTATACGTATGTGCGCCAATCACTTGTGGTCTTCATAAAATATTTAAGAATCCATGAAAACATTCATTGGCTGTACATTATGAACTTTCCATTGTTGGTATTGATTGTTAGTCTGTTGTTTTGAATCTATTCACTGTATTGTCAGCAATTTATCCATTTCTATGTTTCCTTTTTTAATATAATGTTTAAACAAATCCAGTCAAGGACTTTCTGTAAAGCTCTTTGAAACGATGTGTATTGTGAAAAGCTCTATACAAATAAATTAGACTTGACTATTAAGAATCAAACAAACAAAAAACAGCACTCATAATAATACAAGTAAATACTACACTGTTAATTTGCATATGGTCATGATTCAAATCTTTGCACTTTATTTTTATCACCATCTTTTTTCTGTCCTTCTTTTTTCAACATCATCTCTGCTGTGGGGGTTTTGTCAGTTTCATCCGAACATTCCACTGTGCATGTTTTACAGATAAAAATAAAGTGGGTGCTTGGTTTCATAATGTATATGTGTGCTAAACGTGTATGTGCTTGTGGATGCACGTGTGTTTGTTCAGGTGTGTCTATATGTTCAAATTTGTTTCAATATAATTGGTTTAATTTTTAAACAAAACATTCACTTATTTATTAATGGATTTCATTTATAATCTGAGCTTCCTCAGATTCCCCAGAAAACAGCTCTGTAAATTGACACTAAAATTACTTGTAAAAAATACTGATTAATGAATATTATCGGAATCTTTCTTAGTATGTGTTGAAGTCATTTTATTATATTGTTATTGGCTTTTTATTGTTCACAAAGCCCTGAATGAGATAAGATAAGTGCAAATGTTCCATCCTCCATGACATCATGAGATAAATTCTCATTGGCTGGAAGAAATGAGTCAATCATCATGTCCTTCATAAGATCATGCTTAAAATAACTTTCTAAAAATATTTGAACAATCTATTTAGGGCTCACAGAAGGTGTAAAGTAATTAGCTAACTCATTTCAAGAGTGTTTAATTTGTATTTTTTTAATGTATTGGGTGGCGTAAACCAGATGAAAGCACAGAGTTTCCGGATTTTTATCATCTTTTCTATTACAGTTTTTTGCCCCAATTGACTGACCAGAAAATATTTTGGGCAAGGTGTTTACAAAGAACAATGACACCATTCGCTATTGTTTCACTAATGAATCATTGAAAAACAGGTTGTCACACAAATATGAGAATTCTGAAAATCCTGCCTGTAGCCTATGTACACCCACAACCCCCCCCCCCCCCACACACACACAATTTTATAGTCATAAAAATGACAGTCATAATCATTTCACACCCTCTTGAATCCACGCACATGTGCACAGCAATACATGAAAGTAGGCAAAAGCACAGAAGTTTGTACAATAATGAATACATGCATGCAAACAAACTTGTGTGCTTGGAGTTTTGCCAGTTCCACTTCCACACCCCTAACTGACAAAAGAAAAAGAAAATAAATTCACAGTTGTGCAGTATTGGTATTGCAGGTGTTTGCCAAATAGAGATAGAGAGAGGTGTGGGTGCAAGGTGAAAGTGTTGGGGGCGAGAGTAATTCTAGTAAAGGTCTGGTAATCTGAAAGGTTTGCTTTATTATTATGGACAAATAGACAGGTTGGATTTGGCCATCATCTGGTACACTATATGTTATTGTTGCTGATGATTTGGCATAACTCCATTATTAATAACTTCAATAACTACACACCTTTACGTGACTGACAAAATCGTATTATATTTATATAAATATATTGCCTATGTATATTATTATATATTGCCTATAGGCCTATTAGGAATACAATGATATAGTGAAAGTAGCTGTAATGAACTAAATAACCCCCAGCATTCTTTATGCACCTTTTATTAACATGATCAAACATTTAGAGGCACAATATGTAGTTTTTCAAACCTATTCAAAACAAAGGCATAGCTGGATGATGCCGAGATTGAGTGCGGATTCATGGGAGTTGTAGTCTTCACCCCCACAGCCGGTGGAAAAGAATCGGGGCGGGACTCGGGCAGAAATCATGTTCGTGGATGAGATTATTAACATTACTGTAGTATGAAGCAGAGCATGAGTGCTGTGGGAGCTGAACGAGGCTGCTGGAGCGATTGCTAATGAGAGACGAGTGCGTCACACGGCTGGAGAGCAGCGGAACTTTTATTATGCCACAGTCGCCCGCTTCCACTTCTTTCGGTCATGCGTATGTAATGCAGCACTGTTGATCATATTAGATACATTTGAGAGTGTTGAAAATTTTGTACTAACGTTACTCTGTGCGTTCGCTCGGATGCTGTTATGAGACACTTATTGCACACTGCAGTAAGCTAGATCGATATTAGTCATGGTAAAACAAATAAATCAAGAAAACGAGATTCAAACAATAAGACTATAACGTGCTATATAACAATGATTAATTTTCTGTCTATAAATGTACCCAAAAAGTTGCTCACCTGTCTAATAAATTAATATAGTTAAGCTTCTGTGGTGTTTCCATAGTTTCTACAAAATAATACAGGAAATCGAGGGTAACGCAGGTATGATGTCATTGACGCACTGACCGTGCGTGTCCTGGTAAAAAAAGGCTTATTTTTCTGGATTTAAACATTTGTGGAAACATCTGGTATAAAGAATGTACACAAGTCAACAAAATATATAACACTGTTCTAGAGGTTTTTGGATATTTTAATCCAAAAATCTTACATATTGTGCCTTTAACAATAAAAAGTGTATAATTTGTAAATTATGTAAGTCATTTGTCTTCTTCCATTGTTGCAGAACTTGGCGACCTTTATCCATGCTTGTTAGATCTTTGAAACTCTGTGAGGCGTGTCTTGTCAGGAAGGGAAAGAGAAGAGATAGAGAGAGACAAACAGAGAAGGAAGGAAAGGGCGGAGAGGGAGAGGCAGGCAGGCAGGCAGGCAGGCACACACACCCAGCCCTTTCTCTCCTCTTCTGCCCCCTCCTGTCTCCGGCAGCACGTATCTGGAGCCAAGAGCGCGCCCGTGAGCGCGCCCCACCCTCACCTCCCGCGAGCGCCCTCCCGCCCGGCCTTAATCATGTGATAGACGTTAAATTCACTCAGGGCACTTTAAACGCTTGGACAAGAAGTTGTTTCGTAACTCTAGGGATAGTTTTTCGGCGTCTGCCTAAATGCAAGTGTGTCATTTGGATGTGTTTCATGCTATCGTGATTCGGGTTGTTGCTGTCGTCTGCGGTCCTTCATAACGGCGCACTTTTGACTTGAGGAATATTTACTGACATGTAAGTTACTATCTTTATTAAATAACATCGACTGTCTTCAAGTAAGCAAAAACAAACCCTTCTGCTGCTCCTGCTGTTGTAAACTAACATTTTAGTCCATCTTTTATGATAAAAAAAAAATAAAAAATTAATAACATTTAATATTTAATCATTAATTAAAAACATAATACTTACACAAGTATGAACTGTGTGCATGTAGCCTATTTCAATATCTTATGTCCTTTTTAGAAAGTGGACTTTTCTACAATAGTTCTGACAAACATTTATGGGTCAATGTCAATTAAGGATGTCCAAGATGAATGTCAACGATAAATCTTTTAAGGATAGGCTAGTTTAACATATGTGCAAAGTTCTCAGAAATGTCATTTTTTGTTTTCATGTTTAAATGGAGTAAAAATGTAGACAATTTTCTACACACACACACACATTTTCAGAATAATAATGGAATTACTCTAAAAATGTCGAGTGGTGTAAAAGAAAGTATCAAAATATATAAAACGTGAGTGTACACAATATAATCATTATTCAATAAACGTTTTATAAACATTTTGACATTAGGTATTTTTATAGTAAGAAGTTTTATTGGGGTTACTCCATTTGACATGAACAACATTTTTGTAAAACGTAATATTTTTAACCATTTATACAGGCTACTTTTTTTTTCAATCCTTGGACATGAACCACCTAGACAATTTTACATACAGAATCACAAAGTCAAAATTATTTGAATTGAGAATTTGTCCAGCAAAGAAGAATTCAAGACATTTACATTTTTTATTGTATCAATTGAATTTTTGAACAACTTCAAAATAATGAGGGCCATGTCATAGTCATCTAATGTGTTTGTTTTGATTATTGTGAGTTGTAATAATATTGCACTTTCGGCACTTGGTGTTTTGTTGCTGAGATCAACCTGTACCGGTACTGTCACTGATGTAGTTGTACTGATACTGTGTTCTTGGCTGAACTTTATCAGCACAAGTAACTGACAGTAACTTTACAGTCTCTCAGTCCATTTATGATCAGTGCCAGAGCATAAATGCAAATGTAATTTTCAGGCAAATTAAACGCACTGTACAGCCATAGCAACATGTGTGCAGGATTATT
The DNA here is from genome assembly GCA_039654625.1 of Rhinogobio ventralis. Classification (NCBI taxonomy): domain Eukaryota; kingdom Metazoa; phylum Chordata; class Actinopteri; order Cypriniformes; family Gobionidae; genus Rhinogobio; species Rhinogobio ventralis. Next base: position 15,558,467 of record CM077195.1, on the reverse strand, counting down.
TTGATTAGCATTTTCAACAACATTTATTTTGCCACATTTCTGTGTTGGGAAATTAAGAGAATTTCTCCGCAACTCCTAATAAGAAGTTTAATTATTAACAATAACAGTATTGCATTAATACTTGGCAGGTCTTCAGTTAATGTACAGTTAGAAGTGTTATGACACCTTGATTCAAGACCTATATATACATTTTTGAATATGCATTAATTTGTCGAGATGCATTTTTTTGTTAAATATACATTCTAAAAAAATATGTCTTAATGTGGTAGGCTACCACCCAATATAACCGTTTTGTATTCAATTCAAAAATATTATTTAACATGGCTTCAAGGCCCATTCTGGCCAGTAACTGGTCTGAGTTTTAAACAGCTTGGGCTATATTTAGAGTGTGTGTATGTTCAGCTTTTCATAATTGGACAGCCTGCTTCTGCAATTTGGACTGTAAGAAGATTAGGTGCACTGTGTGCATGGTTGACATAGCATTTTAGGTGTAAAAATCAAATACAATAAAACTCATAGTCCAAGTCCCAGGGTCAGCTGTATTCTGAGCTTTGTTTCAAGGCTGAGGTTTGCGTCAGACATTCCATCTGGCATATGGAGCCTCTTTTCCTGTTTTCAGCATTTGAGGGGAGGCTGCCTAGGGGGAGTGAACACACATACACTAACACACACACGCCTGGACCCTCCACCCACTTACACGACTCTTTTCTTGGATCAATACTCTGATGTTATCGCAATACACACACAAACAATCCACTACAAAAGAGGATCATTTTCAGAGCCGCATTCCATTGTTAAAATGCTCGGCCTCTCTCTCTCTCTCTCTCTCTCTCTCTCTCTCTCTCTCTCTCTCTCTCTCTCTCTCTCTCTCTCTCTCTTTCCCTATGTCTCTCTTTCTCTTTTTTTTTAGTTTGAGATTGAGAAAAGGCCAGAAAGGAAACTGAGGCCCCCATGTAGAGCTCCTCTATGTGTTAGTCTCACTATGGAAACAATAATGGCCTTCTTGCTAAATTTGGTCTTCAGTCTAAATTTCAATCTAATCTGATCTTATCCTTTAGTCAGCCTACCTGTAAAGTTTTCCTTTATTAGGATCTCTTTCAATATCATATCTCAGCCAGAAAAAAAAACGAAGGAATGTTTTTGCTAACGTTTCCCATTAAGTTATAAAAACATTTTTTTCTTCCAGTTTTTGAGAATGTAGAGAACATTATTAAGGGATAGAATTCAGAAACCCTTGTTATTAGTGACACCGTTGGCTGTTAAGTAAACTGCAGCCAGCTACTTACAAGAGACTGACGCGCCAACCTTTAACCCGCAGAATTTTTTTTAAAAAGTAGCCCAATTACGCGGGAAAACACTGGAAGAGAGGCTCTCGGGAGCTCACGTAAACATCACATCCTTTTGATTTTCCCGGCAAAAGCGTCCAGAGTCCTTCACGTAAAAATCAGTTTACAGGCTTTCATAGACAAACTAGGAAGTTGGGCAAGGTCTCGTTTTTTTATGTTTTGTTACAAGCTGTTCACACATTGCCAATAAAAAAAGCAATTAATACATGAAAATTCTTACATATAGCACCTTTAAAGACCAGATAACTTAGAAAGAATGTTCTGTTAACATAAGTGGAGGAAAGTTTGTTCATAACTTTGACAGAACCCTGCCAGAACATGCAAAGTTCTGAACATTCCCTGTTAGCTGGGCAAGCATTTCTCAGACACCTGGCAGAAAAAGCCTATCTGTTATCTGAGAGCGGTGGTCATTGACGGGTTGTGTGCATTGAACCAGTGCTGTTTAGTTTGGTTTTGGGTTTTACGTGGGCTTGCTATTCGATTCTGCACTTTGTAATTTTGGTTTTCGTATTTTCTCCATGTCAGCAAACTGGACCATTTCTCTCCTCTAGGAAACTGCATTAGAGCGTAACACTGCCGTTCTGTGGTTTTGAGTGTGTGTGTGTGTCTTAATGGATTTGCCTACTTCACTGGTCTGCAATGTTGAGTAAAGAGCATGTGTAATTAATAAAGTATCACACATGGTAGATTTGACAGAAAGAGTCTGAACTACTCATTCACACCGCCTGAGGTCAAGAAAAAGAATTAATTGTGACACTAACTCTAAAGATAGTTAAAGAGATAATGTGACATGACATGAGGTATTAAGAAACAGATTGAGTTATCAACTTACAAAAACTGCAATTATAGTAAAATTACATATTTAATATTTAACTTAATTTAATAGGTTGTAGAGAATGATAATTATTGGTATTTGATGTGTTATGAAGTCTTGCGCTAGTTGGCACTCCGTAATAACCAGCATCTAGTGGAGCGTGTACCAACATCTGCATTTTATGAGACTGTTAAGTTTAATTGATGGTTGTGTGAGTTTATCTGTGTGTATGTGTTTTGTTGTTGTTAGCAGTGAAAGGATTCATGATTAATGTAACAGGTTCACTTAAACTCTGCCAAGCTTGGAGGACAGTTGTGATTGTGACTCACTTTATCATAATGTCTTATAAAGAACTTCTTCACCCCTTTGAGAAAAGCACAACAAAATCCATATAGAAAAAACTAACACATAAAAACTGTTTACACATTAAACTATGATTGCGATATAAAAACGGTCTCTCTTATTTGGAAAAGCACTGTTTGTTTGACTAAGATTTCCTAAGAAGGAGCTTAGCAGGCTGTGATGCTCCTGCAAACAAGTTGAAACAGTAAAACAGTAATGATGCTGAAAATTCAGCTTTGCCGTCACAGGAATAAATTCAAATAGAAAACCATTATTTTAAATTGTAATAATATTTTCAGAATTTTACTGTTTTTATGGTTTTGATCAAATAAATGCACCTCTGATGAGCATAAGAGACTTCTTTCAAAAACCTTCAAAAACCCAAACTTTCCAACAGTTCATAGAGGCCTTTCTTACAGGAGCTTGATTAACAGATACAACCCTTATTTTCATCAAATTCTAGAAGTGAGGTTAGTTCAACCAATAATAAACAATTCTGTTATCATTTACTTATCCTCATGTCATTCTAAACCTATGCAACTTTCGTTTTCCCCCATCGATCCATTCATCCATTTTTCAAACCGCTTGTAGGGTCGCGGGGAGGGTCACATACAGTATTTGGAATTACAAATGAAATATGAGAGGACTCTAATGCTTTTTGCAGCTCTGTAGCATCTGTCCCCATTCACTTTCATTGTATGGAAAAGAACAGCCTGTACATTCTGATGAATTTCTCATTTTGTGTCTAATGAAAGAAAGCCATATATGATGCACTTAACATGAATCAATTATGGCAGAACTTTCATTATTGGCTGAACTATTCATTTAAAACACTACAGACATTATGTCGGTGTCTAGTTACAAAATCGTCCTCTTAGTAAAGTATTCAAACTGATGTCATGAATAGCATTTAACTCATCTGTTGTGTCTTGTCTTTTGTTTTGGTATCTCTTTAGCTATATGGAGCTGATGAATGTGATTTTTACCAACATGTTCCTGGATCAACATCTTTGTTGAACATTCCAATCAACTAATCAGATTTAAGGGACAAGTTTACAGTCTATATCAAGATTAGGCTTAGGGTTGGGGGCTTGATCTGATTTTAGGGGTAAGTTATGGGTAGGGTTATGTTTAGGGGTAGGGATAGGGTTAGCACTAAATGTTCCAGACAGGAATGTTCAACAAAATATGTTAATGCAGGAACATGTCTTACATGGCAAAATCACAGTGATTAAAATTCTATACTGTTGATCTGAGGTTTGAATGAGTATGTCTATATTTGTGTGTATGTTCTAGTTTGTTGTTTTCTTAACCCACACCTGACCCTGGGGCCAATGGGAGTGCTTCCCATGCCCATGCCCGTGTGTGTGTGTGTGTGTGTGTGTGTGTGTGTGTGTGTGCATGTGTGTTTGTGTTTGAGCGTCATTGTCTCTTGCAATAGTAGTCCTGTTTACAGGTATATGTGTGTCTGAAATCTCTGAAAGACTGAATTTGCTGGGAGTGTATTTGGACTCAGTGAACCTAGTATGGATTGTTCTGCGTGTGCGTGCCTGTGCATGAGCATGTGTGTTAACAGCACCACCCTGGGTTAATGATTGTAAAAAGAGACTTTACATTAACCTCTCTCTCTCTCTCTCTCTCTCTCTCTCTCTCTCTCCCTCTCCCTCTCCCTCTCCCTCTCCCTCTCCCTCTCCCTCTCTCTCTCTCTCTCTCTCTCTCTCTCTCTCTCCCCCTTCCTCTCTCTCTCAGACTTTGGACTGTAAAAGCACTCACATATCATTAAGTCAGTCTCACGGCTCACTGATGAAGTGTCCCACATCCCGTTTCTGCTTTACTGAGTCCACGCACTCCACTAAATTCCAATGAAAACAAGTCATGTGGGTCATTTTACTTTAACTTTTGGAAATAGAAAAAGGTAGTACCTATAGCACAGGTAGACTTTAGCACCTGCATCTTTGTGACAGACAAAACGCACAGATAGTTCAGCAAAAAATATTTGTCTCTTTTGTGTTCGCAAGACCACATGCTCATACAAGATATCTGATGTGCTGGTGCTGCTGTAGACCTTTCATCCCTTGCCTTTAGCTTCCTTTGTGCATTATAGATTTGTTAGCTACTGTATGTTATTCTTCTACTATGGGCACTTTTGACCCTGTGGACTTTTACTAAATAAACTCACACTCTCACTAGTTCATTTAATTTCAGCTTACAACATCAAACAGTACAGGCATCATGTCATAGTTTAATAGCATTCTGTGGTGGAAATTACATTTTATATTTGGAATAAATTAGTAAAAATAGACTTTTGTCTTGCTAAGAATCATTTAAGAGATTGCTTTATTTTTTTTCATTCCATTCATCATATTTCATTTCAACTATGCTTTGAATACACAAACTTCAGACTGTGGTGGAAATGATAAACTGAGAGACAGTGATATGCTGTGTAATTGTTTGTTTTATCTGATTCATTTGTAAAATTGATTTTCACAAAATATGGTAATATTAATATGTTATCGTTATCATAGTTTACAATAAATTAATTTGTATTTTATTTATATGAAATCAACGTTTTATTTATTTATGTACACTACTGTTCAAATGTTTGGGGTCAGTAAGATTTTTCTTTTTTTCCCCCCTTTTTTTTGCGCGAGTGAAAGGGTGCATTAAAAATGACAGCAAAGACAATTATACTGTCCTAAAATATTTTATGTCAAATAAATGCAAATAAATGTCTGAAGGATCATGTGACACTATGTAATGGCTGCTGAAAATTCAGCTTTGAATTTTTGAAATTTGAAAACATATTAAAATAAAAAAAACTGTGATTTTTAAACTATAATAATATTTCACAATATTACTGTTTTTACTGTATTTGTGTTCAAATAAATGCAGCTTTGTTGAGATTTCTTCCAAAACATTAAACTTTTGAACAGTAGTTTATATTTACAGTTTAAAATACTTTTATGATGAATTTTCATATTTCAAGACTCAGAATCTGGGTTTGAGACAATTGTATCTCAGTAAAATATATATAAGGCATAAAAAAGCTTTTAAGACAGTTTTAATGCAAACTTCATGTAACACAAAGGGGGTTAGTTATTAATTCAAAACAAAGCCGTTGAAGCTGAAGAAACACTCTAAGATGTGGTAAGATCAGGGAATAAATCATTATCTAAAGATGAAATAGTAGCATTTAGAAGCAGTTCTATGATGTGGCCTCTCTGTTCTCCAAGAACAGACTGGGTAAATTGGTCAGGTGGAAAAAGCTTTCTAATAGTGTTGCAATCTTATGTACAACCACACACAAACAGTGTTCATTGCCCTGGGCATTTTAACTTCCCATGTACTTTAAGCGATTAGTGTTTCAGCACCTTTCCCATGCTTCTCTGCTTCTGTGTGCTTGGAATGAAGAATGACTTCCTGATGGCTTACGACATGCCTCTGATCCGGGATTTTTTGACACTAACTGATATACTACTGTTTTGTGTATTTCCCAGAATTCCAGTGGCAGCAGCCATGCTCATGTGTGACTCAATAAATGCAGACATGGTGAGTACAGTTGTTAGGGTAAATATTCGCAAATAAATAAGTTGTAAAGAAATGGTTGATATGATGTTACAAATAATTTTGTAGTTCTTCTACACTGTAAAAAAAAATAGATTGTAAATAGAAATGTTAATTGTAGATTCTTTGTAATTATTTGTGAAATTTACTAGCAATTTGTGAGTTAAAATTGCTTCTACACCGTGAATTAGCCTAAAGAAGTTGTTTTGGACTAATCTGAAATGTTTCTTCACTTCCTGATGCTTGTCTAGTTCTTTGCATCCGGTTTACGTGATTTTAAAGAAAACAATGCTTCACTTTCCGTTTCCAATAACAAATCTGCCTTACCAACTAGTGCACAATGGGCTGCCTGGCACATGGCCATCTGAACACCCTGGTCTTGGGTCATCAGAGTGTTTGTTCAAGTGCAGTATCCAATATCTTGAATTATGGTCAATAGCACGAGACTCATTTATAGACACTAATAAGGATATTTTTGAATTGCATGAGTTTATTATTAGGATATTACAAAATGTATCTCTAAAACTCATCTCTTACTTGCTTTCTTTCTCTAACTGCAGATGGACATGCATTCCTTTCTTATTAGGTTATAAGTTTATATGGGGTGGGAAGTTGAATTTGGCTCACACTCAGTCATTCAAAGTTAGTCTTTTTTGTCAGTTTATAGTCCCCAGACTCAACTGCTGCTCAGCACAGCTGCTTTATATGAGTGCTTGTGTAATTATGTACATGTGAATGTGTAAATTTCCTAGCAAGTTCACAGTGTGTTTAAAGTCTCTCTCTCTCTTTCTCTCGCAGTCATTATACCAGACTTACCCCATTGCGATTAAACCACCATCTGAGGCATTTGGAGTCGTATCTTCCGTGGTCACTACTTCCGCAGCCCAGCTGTACCATCCTCACCTCCATTACTCCAGCTATCCAGCACACTATTCCTACGGGAGCCCCCCTCACACGCACCCTCAGTCCCAGGATGTCCATCACTCCCAGAACGAACCTGTCGACTTAACCGTCAGCAAAAGATCCTCAGTTTCGTCACCTTCATCATCTCTGGCATCATCATCGCCTAGAGGCACTCCTCCATCCCTTTATGAGCGCGCCAGTCCAGTCTCACGTCCTCATCTCGGCTCCGGTTCCATTACAGGAAACATTTCCGGGTCATCTCAGACAAGGCAGCTAACCCCACCAGTGGCCCTTCCCATTCCTGCGGTAAGAATAGGGGTGATGCTTTACCGTTGGTGCCATGGTACTGAATGTTTACCGTATGCCACGGTATTTATATGGTAATACAACATGTGTAAAAAAAAATGGGATTACCATACATGAAAATGATTTATAAATGTCTAATTTTATTAGCTAGTTCACATGATATGACACTCATTTAAAAAAAAAAGTTGATGAAAGTCATTTGATGAATAGAAAATAAAAAAAAAACTGGATTTTTTTTTATATAAATGTTGTTATGTAAATGTAAAGTACTGTATCTACTGTCACTTTTGAACAGTTTAATGCATCTTGGCTGAAAAAAAATAAATAGCATTTTTTTTATGTCTTACAGACTCCAAACTTTTGAGCAATATTGTAGATCATAGAGAGGACCCCTGTAATGTATGTAAATATGAGGAACAGAGTACTCAAAATTAAATAATTAAATGAATAATGAATTCAATAAAACAACAATTAAATGTACCAGTTTATTCTGAAATAATTACATTATTAAATAAATAAATAATTAAATGTATCCATTGATTTTGTAAAATTCCATGAAAACACATTTATTGTTACAAAATATTTCACAATATCCATTTTCACACACTACTTAAAAAAAACAAAAAAACGACGTGTTTTTCATAATAATATGCTGAATTTAAGAATGACGCCTATTTAATGAATCACGTATTTCCGAAGCACAAATATTTTTTTCATAATTTCACAAATGCCAATGAACAGACAGTGGGCGGTGCTTGGTGCTAATTGGCTAATTCTTTCAGATGAACAACTTCGGTCTAGCGAGGTAAACTGAAAGATTTGAAATGCTTACTGGTGAATATGGCTGTAGGACTTGAACAAGTTCAAAATGCACTGCTTTCATTTGCAGATGAAATAGAAGGGAATGTTTTGTTTGGTGATGCTCTGTTATGTGAATTAGACGACATAAAGGATCTGCTAGCGGCAATAAGTGCGTCAGAGGATCTAGAAATTGATGACTACATATGGAACACATTACAAGCGATTAAACACAGCGTTCTGGAAAGACATTTAGTATATAAAGCATATTATATAACATGTACTTTGACTTTGACTAGGGCTTTTCCATCACTAGTGATTAGATGTCCCTCTGCAGCCTATAGCCCAATGTAGATGTGTGCTTTTTCCCTAAAAAGTTAAGGTCAGTTTTAGGAGTTAGCAGGTGAACTGTCCAAACGATCAACACATTCACTCAGGAGATCAGGTATTGTCTTATTAGTGAACTTGGTGTTTCGTGACTAGTGTCACCAACCACGAAGATCGATTTGTCATGTCTGCCAGCTCTTCAACTTTAAACCAATTAGTGCCAAGCACCGCCCACTGTCTGTTGATTGGCGTTTGTGAAAAAGAATCTTCGGGGAAATTGTTCTTTGGAAATACATGATTCGTCAAATAGGTGTTATATGTAAATTCTGCATATTATTAGGAAAAAAAAGAGTAGTGGTATGTAAAAGAAGATAATGTGAAATATGTTAAACAATAAATGTTGTGTTTTCATGGAATTTTACTAAATAAATAGATACATTTAATTACTGATTTACTTAATTTTTTAATTAATAATGAATTAAATTAATTATTTAATAATTATTTAATTATTTCAGAATAAATGTAATTGTTGTTTCATTGAATTCATTATTTATTTAATGATTTCATTTTGAGTACTTTGGTCCTCTAGTAATGCACTGACCTATGTATTAAGGAATAAGGATTAATGAAGGCATATCATCAACTATGTGGCTTCTTGTCTAAAATTTTGAGGCCAACAGACATTTCTTATGACATATCTAATCCATCTGGGTTTTCTGGTTTACAGGTGACGCAAGTTTTGACACCCTTTGTACCGAGTCCTGGCATCATTCCAGTAATTCCTATGCTGCAGTCGTTATCTGTGCTCTACCCCTCCCCCCTACACCTGCCTCCCCCCATCATGATTTCACCCGTCACACCTGAGGATCCTGCTCACCACAAACAGTGTAAGGGGATGACATACTGTATCACACACAGGCATAATCACATTTGATCCTTAAGCAAACAATCATGACTTTTAATGGGTGACAGTTGTATTAATATACCCTTACATATTTTTTTGCGCGTTTGATTGATTTCTCTCGTCTCTTGTCTTCAGTCCCTACAATGAAGTCAGAGAATCCCCCAGACAAACATGAGCTCTTCAAGCCAATCAAATCGGAGCCCCACCCTGAACACGGTCAGGATCCCTGCAGCCAGGAAATGTCCTCATCTGTCATTACTGTCCCACAGAGTTATAATGAGTGAGTGCTGAGCCCTCAAACATTATATTTTCACTTTGACTTTCTTTATTCAATTTTACACCATTTATTTGTACAATCATGGGTAATACTTGTGCATGTACGCTATGAGAATGTTAATGAAAAAGTTGGTGACTTTGCGTTTGTGCATGCGACTGTGTGTTTCTTTGAGAGGCAGGTCACAGCTTGTCACTTTAGGGGGTTTTGTATCATGTTTTTACGCACTTACAATAGTGTCCACCTACAGTCAACACTATTCATCTGCTCATAAAAACAACCTACTGGATTCCATAGAAGTCTGTAATTACACACAGATGTAAATGCTGCGTATACTCATAGTATCTATCTATCTATCTATCAAAATATTTTATTTTCTGCATTTAAATAGAAGAAGGAACGACATGACCTTTTGAAATAGGATCTCATTTATAGTGGGTTTGGCCTACAATTCTCTTTCAGTCCTGAAAGTATGTGTATGTGTGTGTGGTGTAACTCATATATGTCTATATCTGATGTTTCTCGCTGTGGGTCTGATAAAATCCCCCAGCATGCACTTCAGAGACAGTGTGTCTCCAAGTATTCTTCAAACCCTCATGGGGTGGGAAAATATCTGTACGTGAGAGTGCATGCTTGAGAGTTGTGTGTATGCGTGATGTCTTCCAGTGGGTGTGGTGTTATCATCCGTTATGGACATACTGTGTGACAGAAAGAAAAATAAGTGGTGAAATAAAGAAAATGGAGCAATGTTTGCGAGGAAGGGTGGAGAGAGCGCTTGATGGAGAGAGGAAGGGAGAAGGAAGGTGGAGTGGTCATTTTATATTGGGTACGGAGCCAAAGAACGACTACTTTTAGGAACAAATGTCTGTAAGTCAGGGAATAAGGGGTCAATATAGAAACTTTTGTAACATTATAAAGGTCTTTACTGTCACTTTTTAATTTCTTTTTATTTAATGCATCCTTGCTGAATAGATGTATTAATTTCTTTAAGTTCTTTCCCAAAAAAAGTATACTGTAGATGATATAGCTTAACCCGACAGGGAGGGTAAGGTGTATATGGAGAGACAGAGAAGCAGGATGTATTTAATTACAGGGTGTATTTAGGCAGAACTTACAGTAAGAGGTATTTCTGTTAAGTAAATGCATGGACATTTTTTCAACTGGTTTATTGTCTTCCAGTCTGAAATTGTAAGTCCAGTCACTCAACAAGTTGCACAATTGGATATATTATTCATGCCTATTCGTGCGGAACGAGTTACGTGCTTAAGTGCCTTGTGAGCAGCAGTAATAAAGATTCTTACTTCAGCAAGCCAAGCACTACTAATAAGAATCACGAAGGAAGCACATAACAGCACCAAAAGCTAAAAAAAAAATGTAATGGGGAGCTAACCAAGGTCATCAATACATACAATACTCAATGCTTTGAGGTCGACTGTATGTTATGCCTCTGACCCCTGGTGGTTAAAGCAAGAGCTGCACTCCAAACAAAGACCATTAACAAATACATTCTTCTGTTTTTTGTCTTTAACAGGGTAAACACACACTCTGTGATTGTACGTCGAAAGGTAGAATCTCCAGATCCATTGAAGAAGCGTCGAATTCATCGCTGTGACTTCAACGGCTGCAATAAAGTCTATACCAAAAGCTCCCACCTGAAAGCTCATAGACGCACACATACAGGTAAATATATGCACAGACTTTTGTGCATACACACACATTACATGTACCGGATCGGTCACAAATATACACTGCCACTCAAAAGTTTCTGATTGGTATGTTTTTTTAATGTTTTTAGAAGAATTGTCTTATGCTCACCAAGGCTGCATTTATTTTATTAAAAATACAACAAAAAAAACCCAGTAATATTGTAAAATATTATTAAAATGTAAAATAATTTTCTATTTGAATATATTTTAAAATGTAATTATTTCTGTGATGCAAAGCTGAATTTTCAGCATCATTACTCCAGTCTTCAGTGTCACATAATCGTTCAGAAATCATTCTAATATGATGATTTGCTGCTCAGGAAACATTTATGATTATTATCAATGTTGAAAACAGTTGTGATGAAAACATTTTTCAGGATTCTTTGATGAATATAAAGTTCAAAAGAACAGCATTTATTTGAAATAGAATCTTTTGTAACATTATAAATGTCTTTATAAAAAAATGTCACTTACCTAAAGGATTATTAGGAACACCTGTTCAATTTCTCATTAATGCAATTATCTAATCAACCAATCACATGGCAGTTGCTTCAATGCATTTAGGGGTGTGGTCCTGGTCAAGACAATCTCCTGAACTCCAAACTGAATGTCAGAATGGGAAAGAAAGGTGATTTAAGCAATTTTGAGCGTGGCATGGTTGTTGGTGCCAGACGGGCCGGTCTGAGTATTTCACAATCTGCTCAGTTACTGGGATTTTCACGCACAACCATTTCTAGAGTTTACAAAGAATGCATCCAGTATGCGGCAGTCCTGTGGGCGAAAATGCCTTGTTGATGCTAGAGGTCAGAGGAGAATGGGCCGACTGATTCAAGCTGATAGAAGAGCAACTTTGACTGAAATAACCACTCGTTACAACCGAGGTATGCAGCAAAGCATTTGTGAAGCCACAACACGCACAACCTTGAGGCGGATGGGCTACAACAGCAGAAGACCCCACCGGGTACCACTCATCTCCACTACAAATAGGAAAAAGAGGCTACAATTTGCACGAGCTCACCAAAATTGGACAGTTGAAGACTGGAAAAATGTTGCCTGGTCTGATGAGTCTCGATTTCTGTTGAGACATTCAGATGGTAGAGTCAGAATTTGGCGTAAACAGAATGAGAACATGGATCCATCATGCCTTGTTACCACTGTGCAGGCTGGTGGTGGTGGTGTAATGGTGTGGGGGATGTTTTCTTGGCACACTTTAGGCCCCTTAGTGCCAATTGGGCATCGTTTAAATGCCACGGCCTACCTGAGCATTGTTTCTGACCATGTCCATCCCTTTATGACCACCATGTACCCATCCTCTGATGACTACTTCCAGCAGGATAATGCACCATGTCACAAAGTTCGAATCATTTCAGATTGGTTTCTTGAACATGACAATGAGTTCACTGTACTAAAATGGCCCCCACAGTCACCAGATCTCAACCCAATAGAGCATCTTTGGGATGTGGTGGAACGGGAGCTTCGTGCTCTGGATGTGCATCCCACAAATCTCCATCAACTGCAAGATGCTATCCTATCAATATGGGCCAACATTTCTAAAGAATGCTTTCAGCTAAATATTTGGTTGTGTTTTGCTGTGTTTTATCAAATCCAGTGTCTGAGGCGCAAAAGGGTAAAATCTTTATTTCACTGAGGGGTGTTTATGTGGAGAAATTTGATAAATGTGAACCATTCAATAAGGGGCATTATTTTATTAGAGTGAGTTCATCTAGGTTATGGGCAACATTGTCTTACCTTGTTGAATCAATGCCACGTAGAATTAAGGCAGTTCTGAAGGCGAAAGGGGGTCAAACACAGTATTAGTATGGTGTTCCTAATAATCCTTTAGGTGAGTGTATATATTTAATGCATCCTTGCTGAATAAATGTATTCTTTTTAAAAAAAAGTTATTTTACATTTATTCAGCAAAGATGCATTAAATATATATATTTTTTAAAGGGATAGTTTATCCAAAAATGAAAAGTTGTTCCAAACCTGTATGAATTTTTGGGTGAACTATCCCTTTAGGGGTACTACTGTGAACCTTTTATGTGTAAAAAAGGGACAAAGCTGTCCCTTTAAGGGTACTGCCCCAGTGACAAGCTGTTGTATCCCTAAAGGTAAAATTTTTGCAAATTTTTTTCTGAGAGTGTTGAACCATATACAGATAAAAATGCTCATTTACTCTCACACTGATGCTATTCATACGGACGAATCAATGCTCTTCTAAATGTTCTTTCCCATCTCTTTGTGTGATCGTTTAGGAGAGAAGCCCTATAAGTGCATGTGGGAAGGCTGCACGTGGAAGTTCGCACGCTCTGATGAGCTGACCCGTCACTTTCGGAAGCACACTGGAGTAAAGCCCTTCCAGTGCCCTGACTGTGATCGCACCTTCTCTCGCTCCGATCACCTCGCCCTGCACAAGAAGCGCCACCTGCTGGTGTGAGCTCAATTCTGCAACACGTGAACGGAGCAGAAATCGCACCTTCTATTAAGCCGTTGCTCAACAGGAGCTTCATCTTCAGTGATGTTAAGGGCTGTTTTGTGTATCCCGTCCCCTTGCTGTCAAGGAAATGATGCGTATAGGCAGAAAGAGTGGAACTGATGGATTATACAATGGCTAGCTCTTACTTCATGAAAAGAATTGTTGTCCAAGTGGATTTTTGTCAACGTAACTATGGATATGGACAAATGTTAATGGATAGGACCCTTATATAGACAAAATTGAATGCCATTCAAATTCAAAGCAATAGGCACCTTTAAGTCTTCTCTCTCTCCCTTCTCTCTATACACGTCTCTATATCGTTCTGTTTTGCCCTCTGCAGGTCAGAGGGCCCATTGTGCCAGTTACAGCACTACACAAACAAGCAAATGCACATGATGTATGTCAGTAGCCAGTCACACACACAACTCAGACAGTTTCACACCATCTCACTGACAATGTTGTTTTAGGTTGCAACTCGGGTCAAACCTGCACAATGTGAATTTTTTTCTTTTTTTATGTTGCTAGGATAAATGAATGTGTATACGCAAATCCTGTATATGTATTCAGCATGTGTGTTTCATGTTTCAGTATAAGGACCAAAGCTGACTGACCATTTGATCGGGTCTGTCAGTCGTTATACTTTGACTCTTAAGAGTTAAGTTTTGACAAAAAAATGTTTTTGGTTCCAAAAGTAGCTTCCGGGCACCTGACCTATTACTAACCTAGTAAAACAGTGACATGTTTTATTAATTGTAATCATGAATTAATACTGTAGTTTATTACCGTAAGTACTATGTACTGTGTAAGTTCTTGCAACTATGCACATGCACAATTTACAATTCAGTGATGAAATAATAGCAATGATTTTACCCCACATAAATTTGAAAAATACAGGTAATTATGTTTGAGAGGTCTTAAATGCTAATAGGCTCGTTTGATCATCCAACACATACATGTTAGTTGCAAGGACTTATAGAATGCTTCAGTTTGCTTAATCTCGCCGTTATTCATATTTGAATAATTTCTGTAATCATGAATATTCATATAATCCTAAATATTTGGTTGTGTTTTGCTGTGTTTTATCAAATCCAGTGTCTGAGGCGCAAAAGGGTAAAATCTTTATTTCACTGAGGGGTGTTTATGTGGAGAAATTTGATAAATGTGAACCATTCAATAAGGGGCATTATTTTATTAGAGTGAGTTCATCTAGGTTATGGGCAACATTGTCTTACTGCTAACAGTTTGTTTATGAGAGATGTGTTTAACGCGTGAGACAATCGTGGATATATGCAGGGATGAGTGTACTCTTGTTTTTCTATTTGTAGGTTTTGCAAATCATTTTTTTGTGAACAAATGTTTGTAAAGGGCAATTTGTAAACAGAAACAGTGCACTTTAAAAATCGATTTGAAATGGCAAATATCTATAAATGGGGGGCCATGAATAGCTTGAAGCTTTGGGCTACATCTCCATATTTTTCTCTTTTTTATAGTAGTTTAACAGTTTGTAATAGACCGTTTTTCTGATTTCTCTTCTTAACTGAAGGGCATTTTTGAAGAACATTTAGAAGAAGGAAAAGAGCAAGGGGCACTTACATAAGAAAGGAAATGAAACGGTTGAGATGAGTCAAAGAAAGAATTACAGAGAAAAAGGACAAAGCATTTGTTTATTGGTCTAATATAAACCATATTAATATACCCTTTACAGAAATGAACTAATCAGATAGGATAATGGAAATATTAATATATATATATATATATATATATATATATATATATATATATATATATATATATATATATATATATATATATATATATATATAGCATATACATTTTTAAAGGAATAATATGACTGAATGACCAATTTATAGAAAGCATGATAATTATATATTTTTAATCCAAAACAAATATTATACATTTTTGTAAAGATGTGAATCTTCTGTCTTTTTTTAATTTACTTTTTTTTCGCAGTTTAAGGGGAATATTATGCTGTGTCATTATATCAAACTGTGAATTTAAATACAAATTGTTCAGACACTTTTTGTATTATGTAGATTTAAATATGTTCATTCAATATTATCATTCAATAAACTTTTTATGGTGAATATTTTGTATAAATGTGTTGTCATTGTGTTTGATTTCAGGGTCGTGGACAGAAATGTCATATTTTATGACAATTTTATGATTGGTTTATGTAATACAAACACTTGTGCATTAAGTCCTCATGGATTATATACAATGTAAAAAAAAAAATCACAGAATAAGGCAGAAAATATACAGTGCCAGTCAAAAGTTTGGAAACATTAACATTTTTAAATGTTTTTTCTGCTAACCAAGGCTGCATTTATTTAATACAATTTGTTTTAAATAAACAAAATTTGTGATGAGATAAAAAAATAGAGAAATTAATACTTTTATTCATCAAGCATGCATTAAATTGTTTAAAAACAACAGTGAAGACATTTATAATGTTACAAAATATTTCTATTTAATAAATTCTTTAATAAATTCAAACATGTGCGTTTGATTTCAGCCTTGGAGGCATCATCAAACTGCATGCATATTTTGTACATAAACTGTAAAGTGTAACCTGTGGTTTATAATTTCCTACCTGTTGCATAGGTCGAAAACGAAAGGGCTCGTCCGGGATTTGAACCCGGGACCTCTCGCACCCTAAGCGAGAATCATACCCCTAGACCAACGAGCCGGACCGAACAATTACGTCCACACAACAAGTCACAAAAGTTTAAGGTAGAACGTGAACATATTCATTATGAATGTTTTATCATTATAAACAGATCTACAGTGACATGTATTTCCTCAGTGATAATAGGATAACTTTTCTAATTTTCTAATGATTTAGTAATCTCATTACTTCACATTCCCAGTTTTCTCATTCACAAAACCAACTTGCCACCTTAAAAGCCAAACAGATCAAACAGATGAATAATACTTCACTCTGTCTGTCCCAAACAGGAATTAGTAGGTTATAACACAGCATTTTACGGCAATGTTTACGCGAGATGTGATTGGAATATTTTGTCACAGTGTCTAAGTTCGGGTGACGTCACCGGCCGCCGCCGCACGCGACCCCGCTGCCGACGTGGCGCAAGCTCGAGCGGAAGGTTTGCGCGAGCGCGACTGTCAGCAGAACTGGTAAGAAGGAATGACTCCATGAATTAACTTTATTTCAGAAGAAATTATACATATGTTCATTTTGCATATGTGTATGTTGCATTTTAGCGTTATGCTCATCTTTATAGAATACGTCCATATGTCGCGTTTGTTGTTATTCTTTTGGATGTTATTTAAGTTAAATTCGCTTCTGCTGTCGCTTTTGAAGTTTTCGCAGAATATATTTTGAAATACTTTAACATTCAGTAGATAAATAAGGTACAAAAAAATAATAGGGAAACGAATAAACGATTTATAATCAAACATGGGCGTTTGATTGTAGCTAGTAGAAATACAGCCTTGGAGATATCATAAAAGTGCATGCATATTTTTGTATAGAAACTGTAAGGTGTAACCTGTGGTTTATAATCTGCTTTATATACAATATGTGTGTTCATTTACTGAACATCTATTTACAAACTAAAGTTTGAACGTTGCTTGTACGTGTAAAGAAACAACGCTAGATGGCGCCGCAATCCGCATCAAACAAAGGCGCTTGACAGTGCGGCACCATTCAGGGACAGTCACAGTACTGCGCTGGTATTGTGTGAATGCGGTTCTGTGTGAATGCTTTTCTTTTTTTTTATCATACACATATTGGTTTCACTACAATAATAATATAGTGCTTTTTATACAGAAATGAAGATAGTTGCTAAACCCAAATCCTAAATCCAGTCTTTCGTGTGTGTGTGTGTGTGTGTGTGTGTGTGTGTGTGTGTGTGTGTGTGTGTATTCACATGATGTTTGAAACTATAGCGTCATTGTATTCAACTGTTGTATTTTACTCTACTTGACCAACCTGACCGGAAATCTTTCTCATTGAAATTAAATTCCCTAGTCAAAATATACAAAAGGAATGCTAATGGAAGTCCTGGCATAATTTGACAGCAAAGGACTAAAAACAAATCCACTAGAATCAAACAAGACCCTACTAGATAAAAAAAAAAAAAAAATCAGTTATCAAATTATCCTCGAAATTATTCCGAATTATTATAGAAATTATATTAGCAACCCATTAGCATTAGTCTCCTAAATAATATCCAGAATATTCTCTATGCACAACGACAATCCAATACATATCTGCATGTTTGAAAAATGAGTCTCAGAACATCATATTTTATAATGTGACTTGATATTTCACAAGAGAAACATAATTTTTCTTTTCACTGTGCTTGTGGTGTGTTTCGGCTAATCGTCTGTCCTTGAAACATTTTCCAGTTATTTTTCAAACCTTAGTCAGAGCTCAGCTGTCTCAGCGTTCAGTCAGAAGTTTGTTGTCAATCATGGCCAGCTGCTTACATGACCTCTCATTGTTTATCTGTTTTTTTGTTGTTGTTTTTTTATCAGAGCACCATGTCGCAAGATGAGACTGTAGAAGACCTCACTGCAAAATCTCCCCCTTGCCTCCACCCGACTGCCTCTGATGAAACTGCCTCCATAGCTGCAGTCAATACAGATGAGGTCCCGTATTTATCACAACTTTCACTAGGCACATCGACCCCTGACCCAACTAATGCTGCGGAAGAGCACGGTACAGCCAAAGGTACTGAAGAGAAGCAGGTACACCAATCAGAAGAAAAACCTGGGGGTCAGGTGACAGAATGTGTGGAATCAGTGAGCTTGGACCCAGATGTTACACAGGAAGAAGCACAGGGAACAGAGGTACATTTATTAGTGTTGAGCTGTGTTTGGTCAAAGTAATATTTTGCGCTGTGATACCAAATCAATAACACAATGTTTTTTGTGACTGTATCCTTCGGCTGCGCGGATGCATGTTATCAGCTTCTGGATGAGTCTACATCTAAAGGCTGGAGTAGTTGGGGATCCTGGGGGAAGTCACTTCTGACCACTGCTACATCCACTGTGGGTAAGTCACCATAGCAATGTAGGGGATTTTACTGTTAAAGACCCAAGGATCAGATATGATGAATGAAGACCAGGAGTCAGAAGTATAATCAATTAAAGAAAAATGTGACTAAAGGATAGTTTACAGTTTCATCAGAAGTCAGCTTCAACACTCATAAGGGGCCCTGTGACGCAAGCTTCAGCCCAGTGCAGTTATCATTTTCAAATTCAGCGTCACGTTGTTTAAATAGCAAATGCACTCGTGCCCATTTGTTCACCCATGGGCGTGATGGTCTGAAAACGAGGTGTGTTCAGGCGCATTGTTGGCATGTTGCTATTTTGAGGCAACTAAAAACAACTGCGCTGTTGACCAACAAAAACCTGGTCTAAAGTCAATTGCACAGTATTTTTTGTGTTATTTAAAGGGTGCGTTAATAATATGCACCTATAGGCGGGTGCACCACACGCGTACCATCTGCTTTTTACACACACAGGGACGCACAGCAGCACACAAACATGCTAAATATTAAAAATAAAAGGATTCCTCTCTGGAGAAGCGTTCAGTCTTTCCGTTCGCAAATTCCACCATGTAAATAGCGAATACGCCATGGTGCAAGCGCAACAGGCTTTTAAAGGGAATTGGGAGATGAGACTCTGATTGGTTTATTACACATTATGGCCAAAGGTACAACCCTTTTGGACCATGTGCCTGGCGCACCAACTGTTTTTTCAGTCGTTAAATTAGCAAAAGTGGATTTGGACACGCCCTAAGTGCACCTGCGCCATGTGCTTCAGACCATGCACTCAGATCGTTAAAATAGGGCCCAAGGAGTTCGTAGGCCGTACATTCACAAATCCAAAGCAATTATACTTTACACAGGTCACTAAGCTACGTCATTACTTCAGGTTGAATGATTCTGGTTGGGTAAGGCACAGATAAACTTAAAAAATTTCCACTGAGGGTGATCTCAGGTAAACCAATCTGGGTTTTTAGCCTCCAGTTTGTCTGTCAGGTGGTCATTCCACTTCCCCTGCATGCCAGTTGTTTACCTCGTGAATGTACCAGAAATACACACACGCACACACACACACACTCATGTTGGGTTTTCATGTTTTATGGGGACTTTCCATAGACATAATGGTTTTTATACTGTATAAACTGGATATTTTATCCCCTTACACTAACCCTACCCCTAAACCTACCCATCATAGGAAACATTCTGCATTTAAAAATTTTCAAAAAACATCAATTAGTATGAATTATAAGCTGTTTTCCTCATGGGGACCAAAACATTTCCCCACAAGGACAAAGATTTAACCCCATAACGTAGGGTTTACCAGGCCACACACACACACACACAGAGATACACAGCTTCTTCGAGGTTGAAGTTGGTTGAGCTCTCGATCTAAACAGGAAATCTTCCCTAAAACATACTGATAACATGTTCTTTCTCTCAGTGAGAGGTTCAGATAACATTCGTCATTATTCTCTAATGATTAATGATGAAAAGCAAAGCAAGTGCTTAAACTAAAAATTGGTCACGTAGGCGACTGACTAAAGTGACCCTAGTGACCTCGGATGCGAAATAGCAAAAACACATATGAGATTTAATTTGTTCTCATCCAATGTAGTGCGTGTAACACTACCGTTCAAAAGTTTGGGGTTGGTAAGAATTTATGTTTTTAATAAGTCTCATATGCTCACTTAGGCTGCATTTATTTGATAAAAAATACAGCGATAACAGTAAAATATTGTGAAATTATTTGAAATTATATAATTTTAAATAATGGTTTTCTATTTTAATATACACTGCTCAGACAAAAAAAGTCACTGTTTAGATTTAAAGTCCAGTCTATGACTGGATCATTAATGCAGTAATTATAATTTTTTTAGGCAACAGTTCTTCTAACCCTAATTGATGGAGTGTGTAGCTTTTCATTTCTTAAACAACCATGTAGGAAGACACGTCATGGCCATATTCCAGGATATCTGTTCTATGAATCAGGCCTTGCAGAGTTAATTCACCCCAAACATTTTAATGATGTTCTTCAATCTTTTGATTGTCCTTAGGTCAAGGATTAAGCTCTGTGAAAGAGAAAGCAGGTGTGGCGTTCCGAATACGTCAGAGCTCATCATGTGAGGAGGCAGAAGAGGCCCATGAGCATTCTGAGACAGAGATGGCAGAACACGTTCATTCGGAGGATGTGCACAGAGGAGTGCTGTCAACCATCAGCAGCGCTGTTCAGAACACTGTGAGTCTGCGCAAGTATAACACACTTCATTAATCTTAACATGACTTACCATGATCACTGACATGTAACACAATCAGAACCTACACTTGATGATGCATTTGAGATAACATGAGTTTCTGCTGTCAACTTGTGATTGAATCACCCAAGATGAATTCATCTTTCTTGTCCCTCCATCTTAGACACATTTTCATGCACTTAGACTATCTTTTCCCCTCTTGCTATCTCAGGGGAAGTCAGTAATAACAGGAGGGCTTGATGCTTTGGAGTTCATTGGAAAGAAGACCATGAATGTCTTGGCAGAGAGCGATCCAGGCTTTAAAAAGACTAAAATACTGATGCAGAGAACTGTCTCTCTGTCTCAGGTAAACTCAAATCTTTCTCACCATGATTACACATGATGTAAAACCTTAGCCTAATGTTACTTTACAATAAGCTACAGTACACAGGCTATGCTATATTGTGAATATAGTCAGGTAAATAGGTGCCTACAACCGTTGTACCTTAAAAGAAACTTCCATTATTGAACTTAACAGTGGTATTTTCAGTATATGTTTGTTTGACACTTGCCTGATGTATGTGCTCATGTTGTGTCTGTCTACAGATGTTAAAAGAAGCAAAGGAAAAGGAGAGAGAGAGAATGAGCAGTCAGATGGTCACAGAACCAACCGCCCACTATGGGATCTTGTTTGATGATTACCAAGGCTTGTCTCATCTCGAGGCACTGGAGATTCTTTCCAATGAGAGTGAAGGAAGGGTTAGTAACACTCACTACATACAGTACATTCACCCATAGTACCTGTTACTATCCAAAAACAAGCTGAAATGAGCTGTGTAATTCACAAAAAGTCCATATCTTTTCCTCTTTTCATTGTGTTTCTCTCTATTTCAGGTGCAGGAATTCTTGTCCTCTTTGGAAGAGGAAGATTTGGAAGTTCTGAAGAAGGAGCTGATTGCGATTAAAGAGATCTTCATCACTCATGAGGAGGAGGAAGCTGATGCAGCCGCAGGGGAAAATGGTGATCTTAATTCACAAATTCAGTGTTCCACTCCTCTCTGTGAGTCTTCAAATGCCAAAACATAATTAAACAAATCCGGATCACAATCAAGATCCTGTGCAGGATAAATCTGTATTACAATTTCTGCATTAATTGATATTAATCAGGTAAAATATATTTCAAATCCAATTACAGATTTTGACTTAAAATGATTAGTTATATAAGCATAATTATTAAGGCTGTGAAATGATTATAATGTATAATTCTGCTTGAAATCGCCATACCACAAGTACTGGAAAACCCAATATTAGCAAATTTCAATGAGCAAACATTGATTTGATATGACAAGCGACTCAGTCAGAGCACTATAAATATTTCAGTCCTCCTCATTTTTGCCCTTGGGTATTAAACGTATGTGATCTGTGTATTTCAGCTGCTGATGGAGAGGAGTTTGTCAGTGTTCTTACTGAGCTACTCTTTGAGCTCCATGTTGCTGCAACTCCAGACAAACTGAACAAAGTACACACACACACACACTCACTCACTGACTCACGCATTTCCACATGCAACACAAACGTGTACTTACTCTCTCTCCAACACACAAACACGCATATGTTATTCACAAGCACAAACACTAATCAAACCGTGTGCCCTGCAGGCCCGTATAAAAGCTTATGATTGGGTGCGAGAAGTGGAGCAATCCCGGGACGTTGTCAAGGATGTAACGGAGGAATTAAAGGAAGAGTGCTCTACCCCGTGCCCTGCTCCAGAAAAGGGGGAACATAAGGAAGAAGAAAAGAAAGCGAAGGGAGAAGAGGGAGAAAACGAGAAAGATAATACAAAAGACAGAAACTCGGATGCTGTTGAGGTGAGAAATGTTTTGAGTATGTCTTTGAGTCTGAATTGTATGTACTGTATGTATGTATATATATATATATATATAAGTTTCTTATGCTCTCTTAGGGGGCCGTACACACAGAATGTGTTCTGCACAATTTTTTCCATTGTTTTTCTCCTAGAATGTCAAATAAGATGGACAACGTGTCTCCACTTCCTTCCACTATAGAAAATGAAGCCAAAATATCCCAGAAACGGTCGTTGGTAATTACGTAATTTGAATCCCGGGTCGGCACAGAAGTGATCCTGATCCGCGGTATCAAGGTCCCTCCCATATTCCCGCTCCCGCAGACTCAATTGCAAGCACAGTTGTCAATCATAATGTTACACTCCTTTTTTATAGCATCAAACTAAAGCCAAACTTATTGGAAAAACTAACACATGAACACGTCTGCATGATGAGAACTACCTAAATGACAGAAACCATCTTTGGAAAAAAATAATTTTAAGTGTAATTGCCTTTTTTTAGTTGGGCTTGCATCCCATTTGATTACACGGAGAGGGCCGGGTTTAAAACCTATACTGCAGCCAGCCACCAGGGGTGAATGAAATGCTTTGGCTTCACTTTTCAGGATGTGTGTGGCACATTCACCCTGCCTCCCAATGTGCAGACCATCGATCATAAATAGTATGTGAGATTAGAATAAGCAGGGCTGCCAATTTTTTCGCACCCATTTTCCACATGTCCATTTTCACATGTCGCTCAAGTTAAAAGAAGTTCAACCTTTTAAAAATGCTGTAGACCTTTTTTTTTTTTCTCACTGTCCTGCATCTTTTTTAACTGCAAAAACACATTCTGTGTGAACCTGCCCTGAATAAATGGTTAATATATTTTAGTAATTTATTCCTGTGATGGCAAAGCTGAATTACTAATAGTAATACTGATAGTTCACCCAACAATTCTGTCATAATTTATTCACCCTCAAGTTGTTCAAAACCTGTATGAGTTTCTTTCTTCTGTTGAACACAAAAAAAATATTTTGAAGAATGTTGGTAACCAGACAGTTGACTTCCATAGTATTTTTTTCCTACTATGGAAGTCAATGTTTATCATGAACTGTTTGATTACTAACATTCTTTAAAATATTTTCTGTCGATACATTTTTCTTTTTTCAGGATTCCTTGATGAATAGAATTCATAATTCATAATTAATTTGAAATATAAATCTTTTGTAACATTTCTTAAATACTTTCTTAAATGCATGTATAAACCTTTATTTTAATGTGTATGTTTGTGAATGTAGAAGGTGTATCTGTCATCAGTGGGCAGTCTTGCTGAGGTGACTGCTCGTAGTATAGAACAGCTACACAAAGTGGCTGAGCTGATTTTACACGGACAAGAGCTGGAGAAGCCAGCCTGCCAACAGGCCAGTATACTGGTTAGGTGAGTTTCTCAGCTGTTTCCATTAGACAGTATTGGACAATACCTTTTATTAGCTGTTTAATGACTGCTGTGTATGCCCAGGTTAACTAGTGCCATGTGTAAGGAGGTTGGATGCCTGGCCCGAAAGTTCTCGGACACATTACTGGCTGTAGGGGTGAGTCTGACTGACATGAGCTCAGTTCATTATAAAAAATAGTAACATAACTGACCCTATTTACCTTCTTAATGCATTTTCCAGGTCTTATTTTGAACTATTCACCAGTGGATGTTTTTGCGAAGAAACTTCAAAAACATTCCTTTTTGGTTGTGAATTTGGTTCAGTTGAATTTGGTTGATGCCCTTATTTTTCAGCCCCTCCCTTCCAATCACTTGTCATACAGCGATATTTCATGATCCAATTAGTTCCTGTCAGATAAAACATGTCCCAGCTTACTTATTTTCTTGTTGAAAATGCTGTTTCTACTGTGGCACAACACAGCAAAATTTACAGAGCAAACTGTTAGGGGACAACAATTTAGGACCCAAGACCAGTTGTGAAGAATGAAGACCAAGAGTCAGGAGTGCAATTAATTAAAGAAAAATGTACTGAAGAATAGTTTGCAGTTTCATCAGCAGAAGCCAGCTTCAAGTCTCTCAAGGAGTTTGTAGGCCACACTCTCCCTCTACCCTTTTTTCGTACATACAATTTCTCAACAGTTATACTCTTTTTAAGTTCTAGCTACGTCATTACTGCAGGTTGAATGATTCTGATTGGCTAACAGAAAATAGATAGTCATAGTAAATTTCCACACATTGTCAGTTAATCAAATGCACGTCTCCATAGATCAATTGTTGACGCACGTATTGATCTTCCAGGTCTGGAGCAGGAGCCAGCTTGCCCAGAAAATAAGTCCACCCATCTCCTAGGATGCCCTTAATCCACCTCCAATACTGATCTGTAACAAAGAATATTACGCACATACACAGATAAAAACTAAATGCAGACTTTAGAGAACAATCAAACTAGAAAAAATAATTTAAATCATCTTAATATATAGGAGGATAGATATTGATTAAGGCTTTGATTATAAATTTAATTACGATATATATATGTATATTGAAGCAGCAGTGGATTTCAGAATCCACCCCTTTAAAACTAAAGTTTGTAGCAATGGAAATAAGTCACAACATAACAGTTGCTCTTCAAAATTGGACAGTAGTATCTGCATGTGTTTCCAGCACATAAATTAATACATATTTAAAAGGTATATAAATAATATAAAAATAACACTGGTTGGCAGTAATTCAGCACTTACCCTCAGGTATTTTGCTCCAGGGGGATTGTGCCAAAATGTACATAGTGTTCTGTTAGTTGGTTTTGATAAAAGTATATACATTTCTTTTTTCTCCTGAAGTTTAAAATTTGCATTCATCTGGGGTTTTTTTTGTCTCTATTTTTTGTCCCTATAGAATCAGAGAAAGGCAGAAGAAGTAACTCCTCTAGTGGACAGTGTGGTGCTGGAGGTAAAACTGAATGATTATTTTCATAATGCACAGCAAAAAAATGATGAGACAGCTATACGGGTTTTGATGATGATTAGAATGACTATACCCAGCGAGCAATTTTGCTTTTAAAAGACATCTAATAGCCGTCCAAAAACAGCCCTGACATCCAGGCTAAAACAAGGCAAAATTTGGGCTGTTAGTGAAAATGTCTAACCATAGCCCAAGAATAGACTAGTCATCTAGAACATGAACATGTCAAAGAAATGAAACCAAACACCTTGTAATCACTGTCGGCTTTGCTTACATGATGGAATATCATACATCCCACAAGTTATTTTGGCAAAAACGACATGTAACCAAGGTTATTTTGGCTAGAAGTGGGTTACTCATAGCCAGACTATATTGGGTCTAAAGTTAAGTGAGACTGTGAAATGACGGCTATTGCTTGCTGGGTAGTTATGATAATGACGACCCTTAATCCCTGCATTGTCTTGTTTCCCCAGGGTTGTAATAGCACTACCTACATCCAAAATGCCTTCCAGCTGCTGTTGCCTGTTCTTCAGGTGTCACACATCCAGACCAGCAGAACCGCGGTCAAGCCAGCCCCAGAACCCGCATCCACAGAATAGTGCCCTCATTTGGTTTGTGTGTGTTTCTGTCTGTTTGTCTGTATCTGTGTATTTTTGTTTAGGTATGTTGCTTCATTATGAGAGCTTAAACCAAAAAGTGCA
This sequence comes from Rhinogobio ventralis, assembly GCA_039654625.1. Classification (NCBI taxonomy): domain Eukaryota; kingdom Metazoa; phylum Chordata; class Actinopteri; order Cypriniformes; family Gobionidae; genus Rhinogobio; species Rhinogobio ventralis. Next base: position 15,531,940 of record CM077195.1, on the reverse strand, counting down.
ATTCTAGTCTATATATAGACTCTTACAAAGATATAATTAAGAAAATAAGATTGAAACTCCTAACTTATTTAGGAAGCTGCTTGTCCTCTTTATACTATGTCTGTTCTTTTTTTAAGTTACTTTACTAAAAATGAAGATTATTAATCATGTGTTGCATATTCTGAGCAGATTTGGATGTCCAACTGTCATTCGTCTAAATTAATCAATCACTCATACACCATTACCAGTTTTTATTTGAATAAAATGGACTAAAATGGACATAATCTGTAATATAAATGATATGAAACTAAAGACTAAAATTATCAGTACAGTACTGTTTTTGTGTGTGAATGTGTGAAAATGTTCAGTTCTCACTGTTCTCAGTACATCACATGTTGTTCATTAGACAGTAGGTACTCATTGAAAAAGAGGATACTTCGTTTTAAGATGAAGTGAAGATTAAAGTTTAAAGGAACATTAAGAAATTATGTTAGTGTAGCCATACTGCTAGCAAATGGGTATTAGAGAACCACGCAACATGGTGTATGTTTTCAGCCTAGTCATAGCAATGTTCCCTCCACTGATCTATATACCGGTAAATTACATGTCATTTATATAGATCAGTGGTTCCCTCTCATTTTTTCAGCATTGGGCAAATAGACACACTTGAGTTGAGACTGTGTGACCGACATAATGCCACATTGTGATTCATATCAATATTCCTGTGGTTAAGATCACTAACTATAAGATCCTGTTCATTGCAGATCTGGGGACGGACCCCACAAGAGCAGTTTCAAAACACATACCCTCATGTTTGTTTCACTATATTAGTGAGGACACTGCATAGACTTCCACTGATTTATATCAGGTTAATGATATGTTCTATCACCCAAACATAATCATGCACACTAGATTTAAATAAAAACATGTTTTGGCCAATTTATGCCTTTTAAACTTTGTTAGGGCTATAGTAAAATGATTAGTCATAATATATACAAGAAATACAATACAAGGAATGTTTACAGTTTTGAGAAGCTTTTTGTCTTTCAATAATTCTGCGTGTTTATAGTGGAAGGCTGGAAGCCCATATGCTGTATATGTAAAGAAGTTGAGCGTGTGAAGTTGAGAGTGTGAAATGTTAAAAAAAAATATCTGCCAACAATGGTTTAAAGTAGTCACGTTTATCATTGTTCAGTGAATTTTCACGATCGGAATAGAGTAATTTCAGAAGGAATTTGTGTGATCAGAAATTTAGTTTGAGGGCAGTTTTCTCTGGTGCCCACAACGTTGTACTCGGATCTGTTCATGTACTCTGACTCGGAATTACGCGTTTCTATGGTAACACTATCAACAAATTTGTAGCCATCAGGTGGTACTGTGGTCACGTGGTACAAGTCGGTGCTCTCAGTGGGAACTTCGTGGGAATTTCATAATTAATGCTGCCTTTACATGCTATCGGAATTACTGTAAATACTAGATTCCTAGTATTGGAAAAAATTGGTATAAGGTAGGCTAATTATGATATGGCGTGAACACACCTACATTATAGAGGGTATGCGTGTGACGTCACTGTCAGCCTGATTGACTGCGGTTACGCCCATTGAGTGGCAAAACGATTGAGTGGCAGCATTGGGTTTCTGTGTGAATGCCGCAAAAAACACACAAAACGCATCTAAAATGGGAAAGAGATTTGATATTGATGGTACAAATAGATTTTACAAGAAATCTGAGGTATATTTTTACAGACTGATGAAAGCTACAGAAAAGAGAAGCAAAGGATTGCAATTCACAGAACTGGACTCCAGGCAGTGAAATGTGGATTTGCAATTATCATTTTGGGTAAAATCATACCCTATATATTGTATTGTTACAATATATAATCTTATATTCTGCATAATGGGATGTTTTTAAATAAACACTGACATAAACTATAAGGCTTGATATAAAGAGTTATAAAGAGTTCACAGGTAAATTAGCTTTATGTACGTTATTTCCCTGGCGTCAAAATCAGACACATATAAATGTCAGGAAACACGATTTCTGGCTGCATGTCTAAGTTGTAAAGAACACTATCAAGTCCAACCTTTAGTTTAAACTGATAATAGTTTGTTTTACTCGCGTTTTCGCAGTTTCTCCTATTAAATCCAGTCTTGCAGCAGCTCTTCTGCCACTCAGTCCGGCTGAGGGGGCGTGTTCTGGCGGGAAAGTGACGTCAATGCATACCCTTAGAAGAAAACCTTTTTTTTGTGCGTGATTCTCGCCTGAAATGCTGAGCTTGCTTTGCTTCTGCTTGACAGGTAAATAAACATCAAGCCGGCCTGCTGTCTAATTCCTTCACTTGCAACCCGTGTGTTATTCTCAGGAGAAATCATATTATTAAAGCTAACCTGCCCCTGAGGTGTTTTTAAATAAATAAACTTTCAATTTTATAAAGTGCCTCTGCTGTTTCTCGTAGATTTAAAGGGTTAAAGCGCCCCATTTTATTCATGACCAGAACAAGAGTTGCTTCGATGATGCAGATAAACTGGAGATGGAAAAAGAGAGAATGGAGAAGATGTAAAATGACAAATATATAAAATGAACATTTCTGCTTCTTGATAGATAATTCATGAATGAGAGGCTGGAAACGTCACGTACTTGATGGTTCACAGTTGCCATGTGGTGCCAGATGTTGGAGCTGATGTGATTTAAACTCTGTAAAAATAACAATAAAATGTATCTTGTAGAATTCTATGCATGCAACATCAGTCTTGCCAGGAGGCCATCTGTAGTGTAATTTATTCTGCCCCAAGCAACATACTGGCATCAAAGATCTACCGATCATCAGCTTGTCATCATCACTGTGACCGGATGAGACATTATGCAGGATTCAAAGAGTGTAATAAAAAAAGATTCAATGACTGTTTCAGGCTATACTGGATAGGAACTAGTAGTGACAACCAAATACTAGTAGTCAGACATCAGACTGTTTTACATCAGCTGATGGATGAGGACATTAATGTGGACATCTTTTTGAAGTATTAATCTGCTTTGTAAAGTCTCCACTTAGATTGAATTCAAAGCATACAAATGCTGTTTAATATTCCAAGCACATGAAATACTTGAGGGTTTGGACTTTTGGCGTTTTTTTTTATTCAAAATAATAAATTATCACTTTTATACAGAGAAAAACTAGACTCATCCTTTATTTATATTTACCTTCCTTTGTTTCCGAGTCATTACATTGCTCCTCTTCCTCATTTTCACCTAATGAGGTTTCTGAAATCAAGTCAAATTTCAAGTCAGTTTTATTTGAAAAGGTCTTTTCACAACAATACACATTGTTTCAAAGCATGCAGCTTTACAGAAAATCATTATGTTAATGTTTATAATATTTTAAAGCGGACCTATTATGCCCTTTTTCAAAGTTTTGATTTAGTCTTTTGGGTCTACTAGAATAGGTTTTCATGCTTGATTTTTTTAAAACGCATCATATTTAACATTATTGCAGCACCTCTCTTCCCAGTCTGTCTGTATTGCTCTCACGAGGCAGCGTAACGCTTTAATGATCTACAACACAATAGAGCGAGCTTTGGGGATATCTAAGCAAATATTGAATTACTACATCTCTCTTTAGAAATGACATCAAAAGTGGAAAACATTGGTCAAAAATACACAAATACTGACAACCAACTGCAACTTTCAGACGCCATATTACTTTTTTAAACTGTCACAGAATGGAACGCACAGGATTGTGGGACCTCAAAGGCAGTGAAAGATACATCTATGCTGCCTTCCAAAATCGATCAGATGAAGGTATCTCAGGAGACAGGAAGGGAGGCAAACATTGGATTCGGACATGCCCTGATGTCTTCTTTGGAATGCATCCCCCGAAGGCAGCATTTTAAGCTTTCATATGCAGCCACTACTAACGTCCCTTTTTTGCACATTAATTATTTAAATGAGAAATATTGTGACATGTATGTTCCCGGGTTAAAAAACAATCAAGGCATTTCAGGGAGTTCAGAAACTTATAGTTCTTATAGTGCTTACTGATATAGAGAATAACTCTTTTTAGAGTGGAATTTTGTGCTTTGTAACTGCAGACCTTTTTCATTCTCAAACATCAACATTAAAGAAAGTTCAAAATGTAAAAAAGCATTATATGACCCCTTTAATGTCTTTATGCCTTATATAGTCATATTTAGCAGAGCTGGGCAATAATATACTTTACATTTTGCAAAATGTAAACAATCAAGCAGTTGAGATTTGCTATACAGTAGGCTATATGGTGCTTTATGTGACTATATGTATTCGGATAAGGTTGGATGTACTATATCCAATTTTAAATATATCGCTGGGTGATAATATATATTTTGTGATAATATAAACAATCAAGCAGTTGAGATTTGCTATATTTGTGATATGTCTATTATATATGTGTATTCAATGCTATTCAGTGCTACTGTGATTTTTTTTTAAATGTTTCTTGAAAGAATATATAAATGTGTTATGTGTCTCAATCATACCTGTAATCTCAAAGATGGGTGACAATCCTAGAACATGAGAGACCATTATAAAACATAAATAAACACACATAGCCTACCATTAATAGAAATACATAAATACACTGTATAGGAGACCAGTTCTTCCCTATATATATACAACCTCATCCAGTATATATCGGATATGGTTGTCTACACACACATTCAGTACAAACATTTTGATTGATGTAGGCATTACAGTAGCATACTGCTGTAGGTTTGAAGGAATAACCCATCCAAAATGAAATTTTAAATGACTTTCATTCTTCCAGGGAACAAAAGGAGTTATATATAGCAGAATGACATTAAGCCTGTTAACATGTTTTTCGGTCATTCACTTATCCGAGTAAAAAAATTGCTTGTCCGGAATTTTTTTTTTTTTGTGTGTGTGTGTGTGTTGTAAATAGAATTTATTCTGAAGCAATATTCTCACCAGTGTTCAGTCAGCTTTGACATATTTTAAATCTGCATATTTGTGATATTTTTACCTTTTATAATGGGTATTTTTACCCTAATCTTATTAAATATAGGCTATGCTTCAGCTTTCATTTTATATTCTTAAATTTGATCAAATTAAACTAGAATAAGACACTATAGGGCTGTTACCAATCAAATTAAATAATTTACAATGAAAAATTACAACTGCATTAAATAATGTTATGAGATTGTTTTAAATATTTTTTGAATATACAAATAAAAAAATGTTGGAAAGGATGTTTAAACATTAAACTTAACCGCCAGTAGGTGGCGGCAGGTGACCGTCTTAATGAGTGAGTCATTGAGTCGATTCGTTTGATTCATTCAAGAATGAGGCAGTCGTTTATGAATAGGTCATTGAATCTTTGATTCAACCGATTCATTCAAAAACGCTGAATCATTCATTATTACACGGCTCTGTGGAATACTTGATTCTGATTGGTCAATCGCGCATTCCAGCGGTATGTTATTCCCAGATAACAACCGCAAAAAAGTGAATAACACACCGCTCATCCGGGTACTACGAGTTATCTTGACCGGTACTACTTATATGCTTAAAGTGTCACTCCGCTGTCGTTGACTGATGGAAGACTTCAAGGGTTAGTTCACCCAAAAATGAAAATTAGACCATAATTTACTCACCCTCAAGTCATCCTAGGTGTATATGACATTCTTCTTTCAGACGAATACAATCGGAGTTATATTTAAAAAGTCCTGAATAATCCAAGCTTTATAATGGCAGCGATTGTTATTCTGTTAAAAATGCCATAGCAATGCATCTGTCCCTCAAATAACGTGCTCCACACGGCTCTGGGGGGTTAATAAAGGCTTTCTGAAGCGAATCGATGCATTTGTGTAAGAAAAATATCCATATTTAAAACTTTATAAAATAAAGTTTCGGCCGATCGCCTTCCGTATTCAATTTATGGGAAATGTGTTGAAAGTGCCTCTGCAGTTCAAATGCTTACGCTACCAGTTACGGTCGTCAGACGTAGCGTACGCATTTTTAATTGCGAGAGGCACTTTCAACACTTTTTCCACAAAAGGCGATCGGCCGGGACTATTTAAGTTTTAAATATGGATATTTTTCTTACACAAATGCATCGCTTCGCTTCAGAAGGCCTTTATTAACCCCCCAGAGCCGTGTGGAGCACGTTATTTGATGGAAAGGTGCATTTTTTATGGACTTCAAAAACAGCTACAACTAACTTACTGCTATTATAAAGCTTGGATTATCCAGGACTTTTTTAAGATAACTCTGAAAGAAGAATGTCATATACACCTAGGATGACTTGAGGGTGAGTAAATCGTGGGCTTATTTTCATTTTTTGGGTGAGCTAATCTTTTCAGCAAAAGATAAAGGCTTAAAGCAGTTTGGAACTGTTTTTCTTCGCGGAAGCTGAACATTATCCCTTACTTATCGACTATCGATCGCCACTTACACTAAATTAATGAAGAAATATTCTTGCATTTTGGTGATTCCCTAGATATTTTTTGTTTTTGACGTTTTAATCAGGCTACTTGTCTGGTCGGGCAAGTAAAATTGTCTTTCACATGCCCCTTCAAAAAAATCCACTTGTCCCGGACAAGCAGTTAATGTCGAGCCCTGGCAGAATGCAATAAAATTAAATGGTGACCACGGCTCACAAAATGGCACACAAAGCTAACATGGTTTCGAAAGTTTTGGAAGAGTCACATATATGGTGCTTTTATGTCCTTTTTTGAACTTAGTAATTTCTGGTCCCCATGACCCCATCCACTATTTGGTAATGAGCAGCGTGAACATTCTCAAAACTATGATGTTCCACAGAAGAAAGAAAGTCATATGGGTGTGTAACAACTTGAAGGGAGTAAATGGGTCGTTCTATAACTATCACATTAGTTGACAATGTGAAGAAATCAAGTTTTCTTTTTTCCCAAAACACAAACAGGACCTTACATAAAACCCTTAAAATCAAGTATTTATTCTAAAGCCAAACTCAGGGTTCCTTTTTAATCGATTATTAAATTGTTTAATTACGATTTATACATGCTAGTTTCCATGACAGAGTTCAAGATAAATCTTTAGCCTACTATTGGAGCTGCCAGTTTTCAAATAGTTAATAAACAGCAAGCAGAAACTATGTTTCATTTTCATTCACTCTTTCAAGTGGACTATATTAGTGGAGTAATGTAGGGAATAGTGAATGAGGGTATAGGGGGTGATTTCGAACACAGCACCTTTTTGCCTTGCTGCCTTGTTTGTCTCCATAGCAACCACCTTTTAGTTACCATGCCAACAAGGTCAAGCTGTAAGGTATAAAGCCGAAAGTTTACTAAGTTTTTTTTTCTGCGGACGAGCGCACAGCCTTACAAAGTATACTTCTTTTGACTTGTATGTGTACACAGGCGTTTGACGCATGCACAGTTTTGAGCAATCTCTCACCACGAGTTACAACCCATGTAAATACTGCAAAAAAATTAAATGCGCATGTGTGCGCGGTTACTAAAATCAAGCGGTACGCGTTTAGTACGTGCGTACTCTTCTGATGACGAAATTCGCATCACGCGCACTGTATGCTGACCCCCACGTACATGTAAAAAGTGAAGTATACTTTGGCCTTAAGGTCTGGTCTTGTCTTGTCTTTTGATGGCTGTTATGTGTTTGGTTTTCTCCTGTTCATGGTTTCTATTGTTTTGGTTCCTGTTAATTCTATTATTAAAACTCATCTGCATTTGGATCCTCTCGCCTTGGTCCCTGAGTTTAACCATGTGTAACAGTTTGCTACTGTCCACTATGTTACCTTTACTGGGTAACACGGTTGACAGGTAACTTAGTTGACATTTTTAGCATTTTGGGCCTATACTCAACATGGAAGCCTAGAACCACTTAGCACATGGTATGTTTAGAAATATATTTTCATAAACATAACATATGTTTTTGTAAAAATTTGTTGTTAAAATTTGCAGCAATAATACTTATGTAACACTGTGGACAGTCAATTAATCCACTCTTGACATAGGTTTGCTTTTTTAACTAATATTATGGAAAAGAGAGAGGACCCAACTTTTAGTCTTTCATCCGTGTGCTTCAAGATGAAATGACATCACACTATGCAAATTATGTGAGATTGGGACAATCCATTTCTTTTTGAAGGGGGTTTTCCTAGTGGGTAACTTAGTTGACAATGGTTTTTCGGACACATAAAATAAGGTATATCACAATAAACACTTATTATTTTTGAAGAGCACAACCTAATGTCTTGATTATCTAATCTAACTGAAGGTAAAACTATGAAATTAATTTATGTTTGAGATCATTTTCATGCTTAAATGCAGATAAGAATGAGCAACTTTACAAAATCGGAACGTTGAATACCAGGGTTCTATGTGATATGAACCTAATTTTTTAACAAAAGATATGGGTTTTTCCACATGTAGTAGTGTGACTGGGGAAAATATAATTTTGTACTATGAAAATAAACACTGGGGCTTTAAATTTATGGAAATATATTAAAAATATACATCACGGACATGAGATATACCCGCAATTATAGAATGACCCAAATAATGAGTGCCATGAGTGTCCCTTAAATTGCTCCAAGGACACTTCTCTTGTAATTATTGTACTCTATAGGTGCGTCCCAATTTGCGTACTTATGCACTATTCTGTGCCATTTTGTAGTATAAACAATGTGATTAGTGTGTTCACACTAAATAAAAAGTGCACTTTAAATACTATTGCAGCTTTATTAACGTAGTGGAGGGGGAGGGGCTATCAGACTTAGATGTTGAATGACAAAATTACTGTATAAAATTCATACTCTACATGGTTAAGTGCATAAGTACATAGTGTATATGTACATAGTGTGTCTTTTGGGACACAACTTATATCTCTCTGCATAAAAATAAATATCCAAACACTTACTTTTCTTGTACATAAGGTCAGCCACCTTGAAGAGGTTTTCTGTGAAAGTATAGATTGAGAGTTAGGTTGGTTTGGAGTTAGTCAGTGCTGGTTAAAACATATAAGGTTACTTTACAACATTTTGATAAAGCACAAATCTCTTTTGAGTAAAAAGAGTGCCTTATGATAGAACAGGATGTTTGTTTACCTTCTGTTCTGTTCTCAATTAAAGAGATCTCAGAGAATACATCATCATCATCTATATGAGAGAGACAGAAATATATCAACCTTTAACTGTAACTATGAAACAAGTATAAATTATATAAAACTATATAAAAATAGGACACATTAGCAATCTCTACGTATAATGCCTTGTAAATATGTCAGATCTTTAACACTTATTTAACATCATAAAAAAATACTAACACAAATTTTAAAATGCGTTTTTATTTTGGTAATGTTATTACCATGTTTTTTTTTGTTGGCCTATGCCAATGGTAATATCATGGTATTCTTTCTTGGAGCACCATGTAAATATCATATGTTATTATGAATATGGCAATCACACCTACACCGATCAGGCATAACATTATTAGGTGAAGTGAATAACACTGATTATCTCTTCATCACTGTAAACAGCACATAACGTTTTTTACAGTGTAACAATCACAAGACAAACACTTGCTTACCACTCATGCTGCATATTGCTATGGACACATCAGGAACATTGCTCATCACTGAAAGCAAAAATTAGAAAATTAATTAGCTGTCACATCTGATCTGTGTTTGTTTTGCTTGAGTTGGACTTTGAGTTAATTTTCTCAGTCGTTTCCTTTGTTTTCTTTGTTCATGCTCTTCTGTTACCATGGTCTTTGATTTGTCCCCATGTGTTCCACCTGTGTGGAATTTTATTGTATAGTCCCAGTGTGCCTCTGTGTTTTTATAGCCCTGTTTTTGGTTCAGTCTTTGTCTGATTGTGTCACTACATTGTGGTTTTTCTGTTTGTGTTGTGGTTTCATGTTTCCCTGAGAAGTGCTATTAGCATAATCATAGAAAAGTTTTGCGACTATATAAACTTTATCACTTTTTTGTCACTCACAATTTTCTGTTGGCTTGCTGAGATGATGTCCACTGGCTGAAACCTGCCCAAATGTGAACAATTGGGACTTTCCTAAAGAGAAAAGACCAACATGAGATTGATCCAAATAGATTAATCCAATGTGATGTCCATATGCATAGTCAATTATATTATGGATTCCAAACTGAAAACACCCCATTGTCAAAGGGCTGTTTGGCCTGACTAGATTTGTTTTGTAGAAGTGATACTCACTATGTTTGCTCTTGAAGATCAGGCAGCCCACACTCAATAGTGTTACCACAACCACAGCCAGTACCAGAGCAAACAACACCGAAGTGATCACACACCAGCCCTCTAAGAACAAGGATATGAAGTACAATAGCAACAGAACATTTAACAAGAGGACAGTGAAACATAATACATGAATGAAACATGAAAAACAATACAGCATTTGCTTAAACATCAGAAACGCCAAGTTTACACTATCCCCCTCTTAAGAGTCTTGCCAAGTTCATTTTACACTTAAATTTACTTAAATGACCTTGTATGAGTATGGCAGTGTGCTGTCTGAAAGAATTTGTGGTTTTGGATATGTCAAACACTGAATAGACTGGCTTGATGTATTGCCATAATATATTTATCAAAAGTTAGGTTGAATTATGATGTCCTGCTGCTGTCTCCTTCCATGCCCGAATCAATAGAGAGGATGAAAGACAGTCTCAGCTCCTCTTCAGAGGGAATTTATGAGGGAGGTAGAGATACTTGGGTGAGAACGATTCACTGTGTATTTGGAAAAATATATTTGATCAACATGGCAAAAAAAATTATATATTTAAGATTATTTGTATTGTATTATAAAATGTGTTAAAAAAAAGTCTAAAGTTTGGTATAAAGTCTTTTTTTTCTTAAAAAAATAAGTCAGAAAAAGCATTTATATAAATATGCTTATATGTATACAATATATGTACAATAATATATTTTCCAAATTGTTAAGGACATAAGAAAACACACAGAGACATATATACATTGCAAAAACATTATTTCTGAGCATTCTCTGAATGTTCAAACGTTTTTTTTTTTTTTTTTTTTTGGTTATGCAATTTTTTTTGTTAAGAGTTTTTTGTGCTAACATTTTGAGAACATTATTAAAGACCAGATGACTTTGACTGAACATTTGATTTAGAAGTTTACTCGAAGAATGTTATTATAACATCGAGAGAACCTCACCAAAGTTCTGTTATTTTTAATTATTACACGGCTCTGTGGAATACTTGATTCTGATTGGTCAATCGCGCATTCCAGCGGTATGTTATTCCCAGATAACAACCGCCAAAGTGAATAACACACCGCTCATCCGGGTACTACAAGTTATCTTGACCGGTACTACTTATATGCTTAAAGTGTCACTCCGCTGTCGTTGACTGATGGAAGACTTCAAGGGTTAGTTCACCCAAAAATGAAAATTAGCCCATAATTTACTCACCCTCAAGTCATCCTAGGTGTATATGACATTCTTCTTTCAGACGAATACAATCGGAGTTATATTAAAAAAGTCCTGGATAAAACCAGCTTTATAATGGCAGCGATTGTTGTTCTGTTAAAAATGCCATAAAAATGCATCTGTCGGTCAAATAACGTGCTCCACACGGCTCTGGGGGGTTAATAAAGGCTTTCTGAAGCGAATCGATGCGTTTGTGTAAGAAAAATATCCATATTTAAAACTTCATAAAGTAAAGTTTCGGCCGATCGCCTTCCGTATTCAATTTATGGGAAAAGTGTTGAAAGTGCCTCTGCAGTTCAAATGCTTACGCTACCAGTTACGGTCGTCAGACGTAGCGTACGCATTTTTAATTGCGAGAGGCACTTTCAACACTTTTTCCACGGAAGGCGATCGGCCGGAACTTTACTTTATAAAGTTTTAAATATGGATCTTTTTCTTACACAAATGCATCGTTTCGCTTCAGAAGGCCTTTATTAACCCCCCAGAGCCGTGTGGAGCACGTTATTTGATGGAAAGGTGCATTTTTTATAGACTTCAAAAACAGAGCTACAACTAACTTACTGCTATTATAAAGCTTGGATTATTCAGGACTTTTTTAATATAACTCTGATTGTATTCGTCTGAAAGAGGAATGTCATATACACCTAGGATGACTTGAGGGTGAGTAAATCATGGGCTTATTTTCATTTTTGGGTGAACTATCCCTTTTTTAGCATTAATTTCAACATATATGGTAAAAACAAATCTTTTCAGCAATAGATAAAGGCTTAAAGCAGTTTGGAACTGTTTTTCTTTGCGTAAGAGCTAATAAAATATTTAAACTCAAGACAATATTTTGTGTCTAATTTACTTAAGAGGCCAAAATAAGTAAGGGATAATGTACATCCAGCCGGTTGTTATTGCAGAATAAACCCCTTCAGAGTGACGTAAGACCTGATCACTCTGTCGGGGTTTATTCTGCGATAACAACCGGCTGGATGTACATTATCCCTTACTTATTTTGGCCTCTTACTTGATGGTAAAATCTGGTTTATTATCGTTTGTCTTGTGTGCAGCATGGCATTGTTGAAGACAACAGAGTTTTCTGACGGTTTCTCACCTTTTTTTGTTTGTGTAACTGAGAACGCAGCAGATCTTGCTGTTTCATTGTGCTCCTGGTAGTAAAAGAGGAAACTGCTGCTAGTTGTTTGGCACTTAAGCTCATGTGTAGAAGCTGTTACTTGGGAAGATATTATAGTTGTTTTGAGCGAAGTGTTTTGTCTTGGAGGACTAGTGTTTTGTTGTGTGGGTTCTTCTGTGGACATGTTCAGATCTGGGCATTTGCTGTTGTCTGGTGGGAGGTAGCAGTAGAATAGTCTCTGGTCATTTTGGGGTCCAGTGTATAGACCAGTGCTGTTGAGAAACGCAAATACACTAATGTTCCATCCAGAAAGATTGCCTGGCTTCATTGTCAGAACCACCATTACATCCTCTCCTATGAAATGTACAGCATACACACAGTTATCATTATTAGTTATTGTAGACAATAAACAACAAGCAGCAGTACATTTCACAAATACAATAATAGCTATCCCACCTGACTGTGAAGTATTGTTTTGGAAAAGCCGCAGATCCATTTCAGCCTTACACAGATACCATCCTTCATCACGACTGCTGGCATTTATAAGTTCTGTCGCGCATGGAGGGTCAGCCTGACCACACACCTGTGCATTACTTTCAGGTGTGCAAGGGTCAAAAGGCTCACAAAGAAACTGAATGTGTAATTCTTCTAAGAAAAAGAAGAAGAAAATGTATCATTAACACTTTCAAGGCCCAGAAAGATGAACAAAGGCTGCGTCTGAAATCGCGTACTATTTGAGTAGGTACTACATTTGAATTTGAACGAACTTCGCGACCGTTGAAAAAGTTCTATATAGTATGAATGAATGTAGTATGAATGTAATCCGGACGTACTACATCCGCCATGTTGTCATTATCAAGTGACCTACCAGCGTCAGTTGCGTCCCATCACTCATCATTTATAAATCGTCTCCTGTGGCCTCATAGGATAGTAAAGTGTCTAGGTACTACATTTGAATTTGAACGAACTTCGCGACCGTTGAAAAAGTTCTATATAGTATGAATGAATGTAGTATGAATGTAATCCGGACGTACTACATCCGCCATGTTGTCATTATCAAGTGACCTACCAGCGTCAGTTGCGTCCCATCACTCATCATTTATAAATCGTCTCCTGTGGCCTCATAGGATAGTAAAGTGTCTATTGTATGCGCACTTCAGAATCTCGCCGGAAGTAGTAGGTCATACGGGTTTCGAATACTATGAATTCAGACATACTACTCTGTTGGCGTACTGTTTTTCGCATACTATATAGTAGAGAAGTATTCGATTTCGGATGCAGCTAATGTCTTTACTACCTTTCTGGGCCTTGAAAGTGTTAATTAAATAGCTGTCTATGGAGGGGTCAGAGAGCTCTCCGATTTCATCAAAAACATCTTAATTTGTGTTCCGAAGATGAACGAAGGTCTTACGGGTTTGGAACGACATGAGGGGGAGTAATAATGACAGAATTTTAATTTTTGGGTGAACTGTCCCTTTAAGTCATGTGCAATACCCACATTCAGCGAAAATGAAAATCCTTGAAGTTTAAACCCATGTACCAATTGTTCTACAAAATTTAGTTGTTGTATTCATGTTGGTTTTATATGGTTTTATAGCATTTTAAATTTTTTTTATTTAAAGTCACCATGAAATCTAAATTCTTAATTTTATGCAATATTGCAGTATTTATTATAAATAATTTATCCGTGCACATCTTTTATTTTTTTTTATACATGTGCCCTTGTAATCTTTAGTCAAAATAACTTCCCCTCCCTCTGGCAGCAACATCTCTTCTCTGGTGATGTGTTTCCTGGCAGGAGGGCGGGACAGCCTGTCACTCACATGAGATCACAGCAATAGAGTGCAGCAGTGCCCGCCCCCTTTTTCAGCTTTGCTGGTTCCGGAAGTATTTTTACCATTCATTTTTCCCATAGGGATTTTTAAAAAAAGTCTTTGTTAAAGCATTATAAGCCATGAACCAAGCCAACCAGCTACAAGGTGAATCATAACATTACAAACTTTGATTTTAAAACAAAAAGTTTTTTGAAAATCTGATAAAAAGACAGTACAAGACTGTGTACTGTTAACAGCTTTAGTGAGGGAAAGAACTACAATCCCATGAAGCATTGCGAACAGCATTATCAAATTAAAAACAATGAAGAAATATAAAACTACTCATTTACAAATGTTGATTGTATATATACATATTTTGCAGTAAACTTAAAATATATACATAGAGAGCTTGCCTCAATTATGTCATTCACAGTGCCATATGGGAATGGGCGGAGCTACAGAGCTATTTTGCCCATGTTGCTTTTTTCAACTCTCTGATTGGTGTAATTTTCTGTACAGCATCATGGGTAATGTTTGTCTAGCTATCACCAGACCAAGCTCAATTTAAGATTGACCATTGGTCTGGGGAGTCTGCTATGTATTTTCTACTGCACAAGAGGCGTGATAAACGAGCATAATTCAAATGACTCTGTACGCAATTGGATAGTCCTTTAACCAATCAGACCACAAGAGGCGTGATCAACAAGCAACGACCCATCGCTTCTCTATCGTCGTCTTGTTAAACCCGCCAATAGCGCGCCAGGTGGATAAGCCAGTGATTGGTTCCCGCAAAAGTGTAACAGAAGCAGTAGAAATGAATGTACAGGTTTCCAGTCTGAGTTGGAGGGCTAAATCAAATCGCCAGCAGATCAGGCAGGGTTTACCCAGTCTAGGGTAATGTCGTTTTTTGCCAGGAATTCCACTGTTTAACATGATTATTGAACTGAAATAAACTGTTTGCATCATTGAATCATTTTTCTTATTATCACTGTGAAGATGCTTTGAAACAATCGGTATTGTATAAAGCGCTATATAAATAAAGATGACTTGACTCAATTTCCCTATAGAGAAAAAGTTTTTACTTTTGGAACCCAACTGTTGCACTCAATGCAAATGACAACAATCCAACGACCTAATCAATTCCTGATAAACAAAATCAAGTTTTATTTGACGTTTTCTTGTTCAAAAAGCTGTTTCACTTGTAAACGGAATGCCACAATGTAGGACTATAGACTATAGCACCTTCCGGCTCATGTCGACTTTAAGATTTTTTTCCCACAGACACATTTAAATACATGTGAGACACATAATCATCAGGGATCCTCTGATGCAATTTCCTGTTTGAATGAATGTCTTGTCACACCACCACTTAGATTTTGTGGACAGAAGTTAAATGTAAAATTTTAATTAGCAGTGAAGCAGTTTTGTTTAAAATTAATAATAAAATAATAATTGTATTAATTATATTAAAAGTTTATGGAAAACTAGTTAGTTAACTTTGTTATGATTTCAAGACAGTTGACAGTACCTGATATTTTTGACTTTATGCCCCCAAGAAATGTCAAATTATTTTTAATTTAGAAAGAAAAATGCTTGTCATAAAAGAGGTATATTCAAAGTCATTGTATGAATTTATTTATTTTATGTATTATTAATGATTTCCTTAAATTAATAGATCTCGCCTATATCAATAAAGCATTACTTAAGCTTCACAAACACTAACAGAACAGGTTTTAATCAGTTACAGCAAAAATTAAAGCTATTATCATTTACTCACATTTGTACCTCTTTCATCTGACACCTTTGTCACGTGTGTACAACTCTAATATGTTATACAAGTTTAATAAGTTGCTCTTCCTGTTTTCTCAAACACCAGAGTGGTTTTATGTTACTGTTGCCAAGTTAAAGTGACATTTCATGTCTAAAAGTTAGAAACCTAACAAGCCAAACCAACCTAACAGTTTTGTACTGTATAAGGATTATGGCTGGTCTAAGCAGGACAGAGTAAGGATATTTTGCTCAGAGACAGTGTCTAAAACCATAAAAACAAATGTGTACTGGTACTGTATAGTCTATGTGTGAATAGAATCCAAAGTTTTACCGTACACACACACAACATTCACGTGCAACCTCAGTGGTTTTTAACTCCTCAATCCATGTCCAGACCACAATGGTGTAATCACCTGCGACAGAGTGCCAACTGTTTTGGCCAGTTTTAAAGTTTAATATTGTTGAAATTTAGACACACAGAAGGTACTGTAACAATGCACCTCATCGTATATCTCTAAAAGACATGGACAATACTGATGTTTACTCATGCTGTCAATCATACAAACATTTCCTTCTGAAAACGCATTTCTCTGAAACACACGTGCTCACACAAACCCACGCCACATTTCCCTCACTCACGCCCAAACCATCTTACTTTGCTACTTTTACTTACTTGGAAAAAACTCTGGTAGGCACAAGATGAAGGTGAGAAAGAAGATGATGCTGAGTTTGATGGCACCTGATCTCGTCATGGTAAAAGATGGCGATGACTGCAGCACTGTAAGGTCGCCAACTTCTCAACTTGTGGACCGTACATTAGAAATCTAACACAATCTCGCATCTCACACTTTATCGTATCTAGTCCCACGTTTAGTTAAAAATAATTCTTAACCGACAGATATTTTCAGCATGTCTCCTGCAAAATGAAAAGTTTTTACCACTTCCTGCCTGTCTTCCTGTTTTGTGTAATGAAAACCGAAAACAGAAAGAGCAAAGAAAGACATTTTAGGTTGTTAATGTATTTGCTTGTCACATAAGAATTCAAATCATTAGACATTAATTTAGAGCTATATGTTTCCCAACCTGTTTGGTCTAATGCACCCCTTCATCAGTTAGGCTAAATTGCTTTATTATTGACATCAAATTTGGCTAAAGGGGTATGTTAAGAAAACACACACACACACACACACACATATACACTCTTAAGAAAAATGGTTCTAAATATTAACAAATTAGGGTTCTTTGGCTTGTAACAATAGCAGAACCCTTTTTGGTGCTAAATAGAACCCTTTTTCAATTTTAAGGTTCCATAAAGAATCATGCTTTGAAAGTGTTATCTTAATAGTGTTAAATAACCTTTTTAATAATAGTTTATTTTCATTCATATTAGTAATATCTTCATATTATTATTATTATTATTATTTGTCTGTATTATTTATTAATATTGTTTTTTAGTCCTCTTTCTGCCTGGTCTTATAATATCTTGTTGGGTTTAACATAAAAAAAAATGTTGTGTCAATTAGGTAGCCTACTTTTATTTTTTATTGACCTGGAAAATTGTAGGAAAAATTACTCTAACAACAGTTGTTAGCTGAATACATTAATAAATAACAATTGACATTGAACATGAGATGTAACGAAGACCAGGGGAAATATCTTCACAGTCCTGATGTCTTTATGTCCATTATGTGTATATTCTGAGAGGCAGTTTCTCTGCAGATGATGAGGTTATGGTACATGACAGCATCTGAAATACACAATTGAATTTAGAGTTACAGTTTGTCTCTTCCATTTGATTATGTAAATAAATTGTTTATGAAGGCCAAAATGAGCACAAATGGACAGTATGTGAGCCTTTAAAAGGAAAAAGTGATAAGTCATGGGATAGCTTTAATATTTTCTATGGGTCTGTTTAGGCATGAAGTAATCATTTAAAAAATATATAATATGTATCATAAATTCAGTATCTGTTACTTTGTGGAGAAGAGATGATGAGTAGGCTATCCCTAACTGAACAGAGCTGCTCACACTTAGGCCTACATGTTCTGTTAAACTAAAAAGAGAGGGAAAAATAACATTTAAAACCAGTAACCATTTTTCAAGTTAAAATGTATAGATATTTCAAGAAAGAAATAATTTACCTGTCGAGATGGTTGACAGGGTTAGGGTTAAAATCAGTAATGAGGTGGCTTTGACAGTTACAGATTTGAAAAACAAAAAGGCGGGAATAAAGAACCCTAATCTCTAACACAAAAACCATTTCCGCATATTAAGGGTTCTTCAGGACGATATGGTTCTAAATAGAACTGTTACTAAAGAACCATCTTTTTTAGAGTGTGTATATACACTCACCTAAAGGATTATTAGGAACACCTGTTCAATTTCTCATTAATGCAATTATCTAATCAACCAATCACATGGCAGTTGCTTCAATGCATTTAGGGGTGTGGTCCTGGTCAAGACAATCTCCTGAACTCCAAACTGAATGTCAGAATGGGAAAGAAAGGTGATTTAAGCAATTTTGAGCGTGGCATGGTTGTTGGTGCCAGACGGGCCGGTCTGAGTATTTCACAATCTGCTCAGTTACTGGGATTTTCACGCACAACCATTTCTAGAGTTTACAAAGAATGGTGTGAAAAGGGAAAAACATCCAGTATGCGGCAGTCCTGTGGGCGAAAAGGCCTTGTTGATGCTAGAGGTCAGAGGAGAATGGGCCGACTGATTCAAATTGGTTTTTTGAACATGACAATGAGTTCACTGTACTAAAAGGCCCCACAGTCACCAGATCTCAACCCAATAGAGCATCTTTGGGATGTGGTGGAACGGGAGCTTCGTGCCCTGGATGTGCATCCCACAAATCTCCATCAACTGCAAGATGCTATCCTATCAATATGGGCCAACATTTCTAAAGAATGCTTTCAGCACCTTGTTGAATCAATGCCACGTAGAATTAAGGCAGTTCTGAAGGCGAAAGGGGGTCAAACACAGTATTAGTATGGTGTTCCTAATAATCATTTAGGTGAGTGTGTGTATATATATATATATATATATATATTACATGTAAAGACACTATACACAGAGGGAGGTTTCTGTATTTGTGACTTGTATTTCACTACTTTTCTTCACCACAATACAACATACACTTATGGTAGCCTAATATATGGTATTATATATTAGGAATTATATAAGTGTGATCTGAAACAAATGGCCAACATCATCTCCAAAGTCATATTATTCAACAAAGTCATTATTATTAAAGCTATCTACATATTATTAATTTTCAAATGCTATCATTTTCCTTAAAAATAAATTATTGGATTCATTTTTAATCTGTTGTCAGCCCTGAAGTTTTGTTGCAGTTTCTTTTTTTTTACTGGTTTGGCAAAGCAAAATCTAAATGTTTCCAGGTACCTTTTGGCTCACACATATGGCTACATAAACCCTTGGCAGAATGAGTGTGTAAGGCTGTGTGTGATAGAGCCTGAAGCACATTTCTGCTGCAAAGCAAACTTGATCAGGGAGAGGAGCATTCGGTTATCATGGCAGGGCAGGAGGAATGTTCTCATCAGGACCCACACTGGGATTAGGAGAGCTCTCAGCACCAAGTACCTTATCAGCATCATCCAGTGAGAGAACTACTGCTGCATTTAAACCCTTTGAGCTGTCTGCTGGGGTATTTAAACTCACACCAACATATGAGTTAACACTATACCATTCAAATGTTTTTTTTTATGTCTTTAAAAAAGGATTTTAATGCTCCCCAAGGCTGCATTTATTTAATCAAAATACATTTGTAGGGGGAGGGGAGGGTAGTCTGGACTGGATTGGATGTCCTGAACACCCTTACGTGAAGTGTATGCAAAATATATCGCCTCTCCTTTCCTGTTGTAGTGATCGTCGCGTGGCCACTGCCTGGTTCTCCTAGTAGGAGTTCAGGGGATCAACGGGCATCTCCAAAAGCGGTCGAAAACCAACAAAACAGAAAAATAGGTATACACCTGCCTGCCTCACAAGGTAATTCAAAACTAAAGCTGGAATGCTGAAACATTGACACAGCAGACAGTCGTCATTCAGAATGATGCTCTTTTCTAGGCCCTTACCCAAATGGCACACATCATATGCACTTTCGGTGTTGTGGACTTGCAATGGCTGCCACATATGCGTGTCCATTAAGTCCAAGAGACCGTAGGATGTCCCATTTGTCATTTTAGGATTCAGAAGCCCTTAATGTGCACTTTTGCTCCGCAGCAGACTTCTTCCCGACAGTCTTGTAGGAAGACTGTAAGTGTTTAGAGTGCCATTTGGGACAGGACCCAGGGCCCTTTAGTTGCCCATAAACTCCTAACATGGCTGCTCTTAGGGAAGTCCGCCTCCCAGGAGAAGGCAGGTTTCAATAGCATGGTGCAGGCTACACCCTCTATTGGTCAGGCAAGCCAGAGACTAAAATACACCTTTCTGGCATTGGCTTTATAATAAGAAAAACCATTAGGCCTACTTTCCAAACTTGAAAACCTGCCAATAGGCCACTCTGACTGCATGATCCATATGCCTCCCACTTCAAAACAAGATTCATGCTACACTTTTCAGCGGGTATGCATCAACCATTCAAGGGTATCCAGGAAACAAAGATAAGTTTCAGACGTAAGGATTCAGAAGCCTGAAAAGGTGTACTTTCCAGTGATATGACAGTGGAAATTGCAATGATAATGGACGGCTTCTGTTAGAGTTTTGTGCAGAGCAGCAAATCACCATCACAAATACCATCTTCCAACAGAAAGACAGCCTGAAGACGGATGCATCCTCGGTCTAAACACTGGCATGTCTTTGATTACGTTTTGGTGCGCCAGAGAAACCTTTGAGATGTCAAGCTCATCTGTATAATGCCCCTTTACAGACCATCGTCTTGTGCGCTGCAAGCTTAATCTTCATTTTAAATGTATACAAATACAAAAATTCAAAATGATGCTCTAATGGGCCAGAGTTGACCTTGATGACAAGCAGGGGTGTTGCTAGACATAAAGCTCTACTTGGGCACAGGCCCCTCCCCATTACATTTTTCTTGAAAGCCTGCTGCGTGCACTTTAGTTTCGTCATGTTTTCATAGCCTACCTTAACTGCGTGCAAACACTGGACTTCTATAGTTGCTAGGAAACGTTTGTGTTTTCTTTTAAACTGTGTTGATTTTACAAGCGTTGATTGGGTTACTACGTTGCATATAGATCCATTTCTTATTTTGTGGGATTATCAATCTAAATACACTGAGAAATATTATAAAATGTTAAAATTCTAACTTGAGATTTTACTGGGGCACAGCAGATTTATACTGGGGCACGTGCCCTAGTAAAAGGGGTCTAGCCACGTCCCAGATGACAAGGATGGCATTTTCCGTCTACATCCGAAATTTCACCGATAGCCTGTTTGATCTGAGGCTACTAAAAGCCCACACCAAAACAGTGGAGAAACTCATCTGAGAGTTGCTCTTTGCAGATCCTTTCAGTTGCCCATTCAGAGTCAGCCCTGCAGTGCATAATGGCCTGCTTTGCAGAGGCTGCTCACCTCTTTGGATTAGAAGTCAGCTTGAAAAAGACAGAAGTTCTCTATCAGTCCCCACCTCAGGAAGTCTACAGTCATCCTCACGTCACCATTGGTGGGACAGAGTTGAAAGCAGTTCAACACTTCAATTACTTGGGACGCGTCAGAATGCTAAGGTTGACAAAGAGATTAACAATAGGCTGGGAAAGGCCAACAGTGCTTTTGTCAGACTTTATAATAGAGTGGAAAAACAGGCACCAGAAGAGTACAAAGATCAATATATACAAAACCATTGTATTGACCACCCTCCTATATGGTAGAGAGTCTATGCTAGCCTCTGATCATGTAGCCTGGAGACACACCATTCACCAGGCTGTCAACTGCTTTATATATAAAATGGAATTTTCAAATAGGATATAAGGTGTTTTAAATCTGTCATTCGGGAGCTATAACGGAACTAACTCAATGAAATATGTGTTGACTGGTCTTGTTCACTGTCATATGTATGTCTCTGAGTTCAGCTTTTGTGACCTAAACCTGTGTCATTTGGTTACATTAAGGATCATGACTTTAATCACAACTCATTTGCTTTCACTTCACGTTCAAATGACAATACCCTCTCTGTCACACATCTAATGGTTTCATCTTTACTGCTGCATCTAAGAATGTATTATGCATGTGAAGCGTACTTTCAGAATAAAACATCAGAGAAGTCACTTATTAATGTTACCAATTTCCCACTTTCCACATAATTTATTGTGAGGATTTGGGAACAACAGACTGACATCAGATCAGCATTGAAAGGTAAGTATTTCTTTATTTATTTTTCAACATTTACAAAGTTATAGTAAAATCTTTAAAGCTATTGTAGGCTGCATTAAAACTATAAATCGTCTTGACATTGACAACCATCAATCTTCGTGCTCTTATGTGCAATACCCCTCTAGGTGGAGACACTGTCATTCACCCCTCAAAAGTTTAGTAAAGATTAAAGATCGTTTATGATAATGAACAGTCATGATCCTCTGAGAACATCACTACATTATTTATGAACTGTTCTGTCACACAATAACACGTGCAGCGTTTGGATTGAAAAATGACAATCAGTAGCCTAACTCCCCATTAAATAAAGTTACAATGTGAAGTGAAAGTCTACGATTTCAAGTAAGAGTGACTATGTTTATTTATTTATTTTATTTTGCATATTTAAAGAAAAGAAATCTACTTTGAATCGCTCTGACTGTTACAGTTTTAGGGCTCTAGTCTTAACTCCACGCCTTTCCACCCAAAAGTGAATCACGCGATTATAATCAAGAGTGTAAAGAGCCCGTCTCTGTTCAACTACTAAATGTGCAAATTACATCCGAAACAAGCGATAACAGAAGCTATTAACCTGCCAGGTAAGAGAACTCATTTCACGCGTTGTGATGTGGAGTTATTTTGGTTGACAGCTGAAGCCCATTAGAAATGCGTGCAGCTACAAGTTCGCAGATAGTTATGCGGTAAAAGGGAAATGAATCAGCCCATAAACGCTTTTAATGTGCGGACTCATTCAGCAGGAAAGCACGGGGTTCAGACTGGCCTTTGAGTTTCGATAGTTTTGATAGAAATAAGATCTATTCATGAACTAAAAGTTGTTGATAATTATCTCCAGCTCTTCTGACAAAGGAAGTGCAGAGAGGTGGATTTTGTTGATATACCCAACAGGAAACGAAAGTGTTTTGCTCTGGTAAAGAATGTACGTCATGGGAAATGTATTAATTAAATATTTATCGTAAACGGTCTCGCGCAGGTATGCTCACAGTGTCAGGCAAAATGTATCACAATTGTAGCGCGTGGAGCACAACTCCATGCGTCAGTAATGAAACGTCAACAGTTTAAATATATTTAGTTTTACAATTTCATAGACATGTTTCTTAAAAGGGGAAAAGGTTCGATCTGTTTTTGTATAATCCAAATCCATGGATTCATTAAGACATGAGGCAAATCTTCTGTTGTGCTGTTTGTCAAGCTCTGGATTATTGATTTTTCTAGCTAGATGTTATAAATAGAAATGTTTACGGGCAAAACGTCTCAGGTATTTGTCAATAAGAAGTCATTTAGTGTCACTGTGTACAGATGTTGCATTTCAGGTGGATTCATTCAAACAGGAGATGAGAAGAAGAAGATATAAATTACATATCAGATACACCTGCAGAAACCCAGGGTTTAAGAGCCTTGTTCTTGTGTTTTTAATTAGTGTCTAAATATGACCCAGCACTAAATATAGAACAGAGAGAAAGGAGATATGAAGTATGTCCTTGCATTTATTTGTTTTCTGTCTTTTTTCTGTGCCTCTTAAAGCTGTAATAAATCTCCTCCTGTTTTATCCATGTGCGTTGTGAGTAAACAAACAAAATAGAGCTTGTTTACACATCAGTGGTGGGGATTTAGCTTAAAGTCACCATGAAATCAAAATCGACAATCCCCCTCTCCATGCAGTGATGTCACTTCTCTGATGTCGCTCGCGTGCACTGGCGTGAGGGCAGTCATGATCAGACAGGCCTGGGGTCTGTTCTTTGTCCCTCGCTTTAAGGATTAGTTCACTGCAAAATTAAAATTTCCTGATAATTTACTCACCCCCATCTCATCCAAAATGTTCATGTCTTTCTTTCTTCAGTCGAAAAAATATTACATTTTTTGAGGAAAACTTTCCAGGATTTTTCTCCACATAATGGACTTCAATGGCAACCATTGGGTTGAAGGTCCAAATCAATGCAGTTTCAAAGGGCTTTGAAGGGCTTCAAAAGGGCTCTTTGCGATCCCAGCCAAGGAATAGAATCTTATCTAGCGAAAGTCATTTAAAAAAAAAAAGTATATACTTTTTAACCACAAATGCGCAATTTCAGTGTTGCGCTTCTTCACGACGTATGACGTTCGTGGAAGTACCGCCCCAGTGTTATACCAGCACAGGTTTGTTTAAAAATTCAATTTCTATACCTCAGTGTGTTGAACTGATAATCACTCTTTTGTGTGTTTAACACAATCTACTAAATACAGACAACTTCATTATAAAGAAAAACAACAAATTACAAAAATATATAATCACAATCTATGACAAAAATACTACTATAAACTAGATGGTGGATTAACAAGATTAGTGGATAATTCAATTACTCTAGAAAAATCACGAGTGCACAATAATTGCATAAAATCTAAACATTTAGTAAAAAATAAAACCATTTAGTGGGGAACAAATAAAAGTGAATAAGTGTAGCACTAAATCTGGTAAAATTTTACACGTTGTAAAATACATTCATGAAAAACAAGTAAATATATTATAAGGAATAGGGCTTGTATACTAAGAAATTAAAGACATAAATGTATAGTGCTTTTTAATGAGGCAGCAACATATTATAGATAGGGCAGAACAAGAAAGGCTATTAATAATCTTTCATTGCGCAAAAGTATTAATAATACGAAACTGACTACAATACAGAGCGGCACAACTGACTACAATACATAGCGGCACAAGGATGATGTGCTTGAAGCAACACAGAGTAACGGCGCGCAGCACTCTGGTTTTCATTTTGAAGTAAACTAATCCTTTAATACATCTGAGATGATTTGACAGATGCCAGATCTTCTAATTGTGATAACTGAACTCTGGCTAATTTGGTTCTTCAAACGAATTTGTGGATTTGATTAAAATATCTGGATTAAATTGTCTGAGATTACTGCGCATTCTAGGGGCAGACCGATATCGATACTCAAAACCATGATCAGCAATGCAGCAATTGGCTGGCATCAAGACAGCAATGTGAAGTGACATCATATAATTAAAAAAGACACCTGACAGAAAAAAAACTTGATGAATTTCTGGATCTTTATAAGGAAACAGCCAAGCAAACAAAACAACATACAAGTTATAATAGATAAATTAAATGTGCACTTTTTTTTTTTTACATGATTCCCAAATATTTCTTTCATGATTCATAATCATTTTAAGTATTTGTACAGTCTTTACATTTTTATTTTAATGTTGTAATTAGCAATTAATTAAATTTGACCTTTGTAGCAGATGTGTTACGTGACAGCATTAATTAAAGTGTCCTAAGGGTCAAGATCAAGTTATCTCCTGCGCTGCATCAAGCTTCCATAATAGCTGTCGTGGTTCAGATTAATGCACAGACGGCATAGATGAACTGTACATTGTGTGTATGACCCCATTAACATTATTAGGTAATTATTCCCTCATGAATAAATGTCTCGAGTAAAACTGGCTGTCTATATTATGATAGAATACACAACCTTATAATATTATTTTCTTTGATTTGAACCATTGATAAGGGATCCGAAGCTTTGTGAAGTTCCGAATCAAACAAATTCATTGCGTTGCAAATTATTCACTGATTTGAACCACTCAAAGCGCCACATGCTCAGAACAGTAAGCGTAGCGAAAACTGAATGAAACACCTTTAACAAACCATTCACAAATGTCCGAAGCTTCACAAGGCATGCCTCAAAGGTACCCATCACTGGTTTAAGCCATTGTGTTTTTGTTTTGTGTGTGTTTGTTTTACTCCTACTTGCAGTGTTTCCCATAGGTTGAGAATTTACTTGTGGTGGTGGGCAGGGCGGAGTGGCTCTGCGCGGTGCTTGATGAGCGGGTTCAGAATAATCTAGTCAAACAAAGGTTTATGAATTGATATGCAGATAAAATGAACTTTTATTAACAACAATGTGTAAAAAAGCTATAAAAATATTATTAAATGTATTAAATATTATTAAATGCTTATTAAATGTAGACCATGATCGTTCTTCTATAGTCTCACACTGAACTGACCGACAGCTTTAGTGATTATAAAAGGAGCTCTTTACTTGTTTTCTGGGTAATTTAGTCATAATTTGAAGAAAAGTTGTTGTTTTTCATGAGACTTTGTGACTTCCTACTTTTGTCCATATATTGGCTAATGGCTAATAAGTCAATAAGTGCTCCTCTGGCGCCATCTATTGGTGATAGTGGTAAATTCATGTCTTTTTTTAAAATAAAAGTGCTTGTTTGCCACAAAGTGGCCTAAACCTTTAAACTTAGTTTTACAAATCATCACATTAAAATAATTGGATAATATTTAGAGCTTTGAAGTGCTGGAAAAAGTATGAAACACTTGAAAACCCTTTAAAAGTGCTTGAATTTCACTCTGCAAACCATGAGATGAATAATGATAACACTTAAAAAAAACATTCGACTATTTCTGCCACAATCCCATGTGGTGTTACTACATTAAATCCATGGTGAATGTTGGTGATTTGTGGACTGAAACCCCTGAACTTCATTCACTGCACAATGTTTCTCTTGGATTTCACGTCAGCTCTGTTTGATCCGATATCTGTGGTTTATAATAGAGAATTCTGCTTCGAACGCTTCCACTAGATCTCGCTTTCTCACTGGATCTCCCAGCGCGGTGTAGTAACGGTGTCATGTGATCTAGATCGGTCCGTGTATGAGCTCGCGCTGCGCTGTCTATTATTGCTCCGAGCTGAGGAACGGTCCACGCAGCTCAAACGAGTAGCGCGCTTCCGTTCCGTTCCGCTCTCGCTTTGTTTTGCCATATGTTTCTCATAGTCATATGCAAAAGAAATGGCAGCGTTAATCAGTTGGGAAACCAGTGCGACCTACGGTCTCGTCTGCTTAACGGACACGCGCACGCGGCAGCCATTGTAAGTCCACAAGACCGAAAGTGCATATGAAGTGTGCCATTTGGGAGACGCGGAGCTGATCACGGTAGCGAAGCGCGCACTTCTCTTAAACAGAGGTTGCATTCCATTCGACAGGGTCCCTGCGCAGTGTTCACTGTCTCATCTCGTGCGCTTTCTTTCCCACGTGCAGCTGCATAGTAAACGAGGTAAATAAAGTATAAAATGACAGGCCTCATCTCGCTTTTAATTTGTTTACATATTAATACAATAGAATATGCGAATACAACATTCATTGCCATAACCATTCATACTCTAGTTTTATATAATAATAACTATGAATATTCAAATGCATACGTAAACTTCTCCAACGGCTCTGCTCCATCGTTAGTTCAAACTGGTGATGCGACGCGCATTGACAGTTGGGTGATTTTTCGCTATCCACTTCCTGTGAAGTGATGTATCGATGTTCCCTTCTTCCCTACGCCGTTCGCAGTACCCTTCGAACTGAACATGTTCGCTCCCTTCGGATTGGAATCTCACTTAAGATGGCGGAAAACCCTGTGAAGTCCACTTCGCAGTCCACTTACGGTCGAATGGAACGCACCTATACAGTCTTTTGTAATTTAAAAAGGACACCAAAGCCTTATCGAGCTTTCAATTTTAGTTTGTTTGACAGCAATTGTGGCAAACACGTCATTAAAGACCTTTTTTGAGTTAAAGACACTGACTTTATTCCTCCTCTATTTTTATTTAATTTACATACTTTTATTTAGCCTGAATATTCCTATTCAGTGGGGCTGCACGATTTGGGAAAAATATCTAATTGCGATTATTCTGGTTTAAACTGCGATTTGCGATTTTAAAATGCTATTTTATTTTTTTACAAATAAAAAGTGTGTATATAACATTTTGTGTTTATATATTAATATGACTAATAATAATTATTATGTTTATTATTATTGCTAAATAAAAATATTTAACAAAATAAGAAATATTACTTTTACAATAAAATGTTTATTAAAAATAAAAAATAGAGTATTTAAGAATAAATATAATATAAATATAATAATAATATTTATATTTACAGAAAACTTATTTTACAAAAAAACAGCCTATGACTAAAAATCATTAGAAAGGTCTAAGGATTTATTGTAAAAAAAATCTGTGCTTTATATCTGTGATATAAATTTCTTAAAGTTTATGTCTTTAATGTGAAATATGAGCCACTTATACATTCACTGTGGGGAAAAATACTCCTGTACATTGAAGAAAAACATATGGATTGTCATATAAATTTATTTAGAGAGAAGTATTATTTTTCTTATTTGTTACCCAAAAGTTTAATTCATACTGGAAGCCACAGGTTGCCCTTGAGCAGAAACTCCACATTTGCCTCAGAGAAGTAATAGTTTTCAGGAAATCCCTAATGTGAAGCTATCGCTGTAGGCTGAATAAAAAGAAGATAGAAACGCTTTGACTGATTAAACATGAAGATAATAAACACGACTGCATCAAGATATGGTGTATTTGAGTTCTTCAAGCCTTCTCGGGTATTTTCATAATAATAAAGTATGCAGTGCTGATTGCCTCATTCTGTGATGAAGCCACATCAGCTCACAAACACCTCGACTGATGATATGAAGAAGTGAGTTAAAACGTGTTATTAAACGTTGCATTTTGTTGGACAACAGGCTTATGAACGCTTCGCATTACAAGTGTGTGAAGATGTTTGATGCATGTTGCTTTTTCAAACTCACGTTATAAGCGACTCAAACTCGCAGTGCTTTCAGACGAAGCAGCATTTATACTGACCACAGAGCTGCTCTTCACTAACACACTGGGCATATATTATTTCATTAAAATCGCAGTCTTTGCGCTTTCATAATCGCACATAACCCAAATCGCGATTGCGTTTCAATTTCAATTAATTGTGCAGCCCTACTATTCAGCTAAGTTGAATTTAATTACATTTAAAATTTAATTAAATCAACTTATATATTTACCTTTCCTGCTATAAGGCAAATTCTAATTTCACCTTTATTCCTCCTCTATTTTTATTTTATTTCATTTACTTACTTTTATTTAGCCTGAATATCCCTATTCCGCTAAATTGAATCTAATTAAATTTCCAATTTATTTACATCAACTTGTCTACGTACCTTTCCTTTAGTTTTCTAGAAGCTATAAGGACATTCACCTTTACTTTTACCTTATTTTAGTTATCCTACCATCACCATCTTCTCTCTCTGCATGAGATTACAAAAGTTGTAGCAACTGTTGTTTCTTTAATGAGTTACACAGGTTATTAGTAACCCCTTCTCACTCCTCAGTGCCAGGCCTAGACCATGAAGTACGGTTACCGTCCAAACGCACTGTAGGCCCCAGATAGAACTAGAAACATTTCTCATTGTTTCTTTTTTTTTGACCTTGAGGTGTTTGGTCTGTCCCTGCTAGTTTACGCTAACAGTCTAACCCTAGGATTATGATCTAGTGCATCATCACCCACAAGTGACTCCTGCTTACCCGTATCTCCTAGTTAAAACTAAATAGGTAAAATACTTTTTTATTCCTTTCCCTATCTGATCTCATCTTATTGCCTTTATTTTAGTTTAGTTTTATTTGTCACTCTCGTAGTGACAACCTGTGAGGAGAACCATCAGTATTTTGAGTAATAGTTTGACCACACGTACAGCCCAGTCATTAGCTGACTGCTTACAGCCCGTCAACAAAGATACTCAAAAATTCGTCATTTGTGTTTACCAAATACCAACACAAACCCCCTGCCTTACTAGCTGCCCCACATTAGCTGTTCACGCCTTAAGCGGCCCACATAACCGTTCTCCCACACAGTTAGCTTACCACCTCTGTACAAACTTGCATTTGCCTTTGCCATCTCTCTCTCGTGCTTCCACAAGTGTG
Source organism: Rhinogobio ventralis (assembly GCA_039654625.1). NCBI lineage: Eukaryota > Metazoa > Chordata > Actinopteri > Cypriniformes > Gobionidae > Rhinogobio > Rhinogobio ventralis. Next base: position 15,501,662 of record CM077195.1, on the reverse strand, counting down.
CCAGTATGCCTCAGACATCCAGCCACCAGGAACCCCTGGAGACCCGGCAGAGCATGTGATGGATATCCTTCAGCCTAAATCAGCCAACAACCTGCAATGGCAGAGAAAGGAACAGCGAAACTGCAACACAAGTGGACACCCGCAGAAGGAAAAGGATTAATTCAGACAAACCCTGAAATGGCACATGAATTGACACTCAAAGACGCGATCCCTGCATTCACACCAAAGCTTGCAGGAGACCACAACGTCCATGCCTACCTACAAGACATTGACCTTCACCTGTAGTCTTCGACATGTGTGAACCACCAAGATAGACTCTATCTGCTCTGGATCACATCCAGTCCAGAGTTGCGACACTTTCTGGCTCAGCAGCCAGGAAACATCCACTCGGACTAGCAGCAGAAAAAAAAGGCCATCATAAAGGAATTTTCGGACCCTGGACTGAGCGCTGCCCTAGACACCAAACAGGGCAGACATGAAACTTCCTATGTTTTCTACTACAGACTCAGACGAACCTCCGAAGGGGTTCTCAAAACTGCGAAACACAGAAGCCAAAGTGGGTACCAGAAGGCACCCAACATGGCCACAATGCAAGACCCCTCTACAAAAAAGTTCCTAGTCAGAATAGGACATAAAACTTTTAAAGTAGATGAAAACGTGTTCACAGAAAAGCAAAAGTCTGCATTAGTGAAATTTGAAAGAAAAAATCTTGAATGACTGTGTAAGCCTCACATGTCAACAGCCTAGGCACAGCTCGTTGAAATATATAGACATTTGATATACACTGTTTGATTTGGCACTGCGGCGCATTGGTTTCCATGACAATGACTTGTCAAAGGAAACGCTAACTCCAGATAGCGCATACGTCATTGTGACGACTGATTGAGCTGGTTAAGCTAGCACAGCCTAGCACCATTCGCTTAAACCACTGTCCACCTGAAGGTTTGACTTTGATAATTACGACACCTGACACAACATTCGATACGCATGTAGATCGCTAGTGATGCCAACTCTCAACAACAAGTGTGCTAAAATGTTGCAGATGCTCAGCCCATCCTCCCAGATGGGAGACCTAAAGGACTGATTGGCCATTGCGAGGAACACGGTTCCACCCAGGGTTGCGGAAAGCCTACAGCACCAGAGCCAACTCAACTGGACAATGAGAGAGGAGGACTAACAATAAATGACCTAAGCCAGAGTTGCAGCCACACAGCTGACCAAGGGTATCACCTCCTTAGCTTCCACCTCATGGATCTGAAACAGAAGGTAAAACAACCTCACACAGCAGATCACAGAGACCAGCAAGGAGCGGGCACATGCTCAAAGCCTCACAGACCAGCTAGAAACTGAGGCTCAAACCAGAATCAAAAGACTTTAAACGGCTCAGACAGCTGCTGAACAATGAGAGTAGCTGGAAAGAGCAAGCACAGGACCAGTGCAGAACTGTCACTATGGCAACAGCCCAGGTACCAGACAAGCCACTGGGAGAAGCCATGGAAGACCCTCAACCTGAAGCACCCTCAACCTGCAGACACCACAGGACGTCCCACAGCCATCAACGACAACATCCTCCTCCAAACCCTTCACACGGGTGTCAATCGGAGGCTGCACAAGGAGCAGAGTTACAGGACACAAGCAAAATAGCTCCCTGAACAGGACTCACCCGAGGAGTACTGCGAAGGACAAGTTTCCAACTCCTTGCCCAACACAGCTCAGGCAAGCTCACGTCAGCACTGCCACAAGAGCAGAGCAAAACTCCAATCCTTCAGACTTCTTGTGACTATGAGGCTAACAACCACCTGCTGCCCTCATGCCACCAGCAATAGGTCAGCCTAAAAACCTTCTTCAGGCCACACAGACCCCTAACCACTTCCTGCAACCATAAGCAGACACCTGCCCCACACAAACTGACTTTGGGATGATAGGTTACACACTGCCAGGGCACCTGCTGCCTCGACACCTGCTGCACAAGCTCAGAGACCTGAACTTGGCTACTTGTCTACATTATCCGCCATGGAACGACCATCACTCCAGGAGACACAAACAACCAGAGCCCACCACGCCTCAAGTTATAGACAAACTGTTCCAGAAATGAACATGCACCCAGGGACATTGTGTGTACGAATATAACTGTCTTGTAAAATGTCTCTTGTATGGTATTTTGTTTTATGCATATCTTATGAGCAAACTACTAGTTTATGTAACCTCATATACACTCACCTAAAGGATTATTAGGAACACCTGTTCAATTTCTCATTAATGCAATTATCTAATCAACCAATCACATGGCAGTTGCTTCAATGCATTTAGGGGTGTGGTCCTGGTCAAGACAATCTCCTGAACTCCAAACTGAATGTCAGAATGAGAAAGGTGATTTAAGCAATTTTGAGCGTGGCATGGTTGTTGGTGCCAGACGGGCCGGTCTGAGTATTTCACAATCTGCTCAGTTACTGGGATTTTCACACACAACCATTTCTAGAGTTTACAAAGAATGGTGTGAAAAGGGAAAAACATCCAGTATGCGGCAGTCCTGTTGGCGAAAATGCCTTGTTGATGCTAGAGGTCAGAGGAGAATGGGCAGACTGATTCAAGCTGATAGAAGAGCAACTTTGACTGAAATAACCACTCGTTACAACCGAGGTATGCAGCAAAGCATTTGTGAAGCCACAACACGCACAACCTTGAGGCGGATGGGCTACAACAGCAGAAGACCCCATCGGGTACCACTCATCTCCACTACAAATAGGAAAAAGAGGCTACAATTTGCACGAGCTCACCAAAATTGGACAGTTGAAGACTGGAAAAATGTTGCCTGGTCTGATGAGTCTTGATTTCTGTTGAGACATTCAGATGGTAGAGTCAGAATTTGGCGTAAACAGAATGAGAACATGGATCCATCATGCCTTGTTACCACTGTGCAGGCTGCTGGTGGTGTAATGGTGTGGGGGATGTTTTCTTGGCACACTTTAGGCCCCTTAGTGCCAATTGGGCATCGTTTAAATACCACGGCCTACCTGAGCATTGTTTCTGACCATGTCCATCCCTTTTTGACCACCATGTACCCATCCTCTGATGGCTACTTCCAGCAGGATAATGCACCATGTCACAAAGCTCGAATCATTTCAAATTGGTTTCTTGAACATGACAATGAGTTCACTGTACTAAAATGGCCCCCACAGTCACCAGATCTCAACCCAATAGAGCATCTTTGGGATGTGGTGGAACGGGAGCTCCGTGCCCTGGATGTGCATCCCACAAATCTCCATCAACTGCAAGATGCTATCCTATCAATATGGGCCAACATTTCTAAAGAATGCTTTCAGCACCTTGTTGAATCAATGCCACGTAGAATTAAGGCAGTTCTGAAGGCGAAAGGGGGTCAAACACAGTATTAGTATGGTGTTCCTAATAATCCTTTAGGTGAGTGTATGTCGTGTCTCCTATCAAATTAATGGTCGTTTCACGACTTACACTTTTGTATGTCACTTCCTCATAGGAGGCAGTATGTGTTTGTTGTATTAAATGGAGTATAAATGGGCACAAACACAGTTTAATCATGCTTGAAACAAAGAGCCATAAAATCGGCAACAGAGGAATTTCCTGCTGGGAAATCCCAACAATCCCATTGGTCAAGTCGACCCTAGGGGTGTCTCTCTCTCTCTCGACTGACTACGGACACACATCTGCTGGCTCTCACCTGGCCAAGTCAACCAGGCTGTAAGGCCTACACACACATCAAGCCATGTGCGTGTGTGGGATAGGAAACCCGATACGACCACACAGTTGCGGGCCGGCAGGCCCAACACCTCAAGTCATGTGCAACTTCCTCGACTCGACGGAGTCGAAATAACTGTGCAAGTTCATAATATCTTCTTCAGTCAACGCAGAAGAAATCAATTGCAACTTCAACACCATCGGACCGAACTATCAAGACTTTCTCCTGTGATTGTACATCGGACGCTCTTCAAACTGCTCAGGCAAATGCAAGTAACGTACGATATACTAAATCGCTGTTTAGTTAGTCAAAGCTGTGAACCCCCTTTGTTCAAACAAAGGATCTTGCAGTCATAACTGATGGTTCTCCCAGGTGTTTTCATAGCTTCATCCCTCTGTTCTGACCTGGTTCTTCAACCACTTTAACTCTACATATTACCCATGTATGTTTTTGTTTTGTGCGTATGCGTTTCTGTTTAGTTTAGTTGTTTTCGTGATTTTAGTTAATAAAAATTGTGCACAATACAAATCTGGTTCTGACTCCCTGCCTGCAAACAAATTGTCACTTAAATGATCGATTTTGTTACTCTAAGTGCTGTCAATGCACAGGAAGAATTATTTTTCTGTGGCCATGAAAAATACCCTTTTCTTAGAATTAATTAAGTGTTCACAGGATGAACTGATTGATTGATTACAATTTCAATGTAGCTACATCAAGTTAATCTCATTAACTGATTCAAATATTCATAATTAATCATAATGAATAATTATGAGTTATGACTAATTATTAATATTCGCTAATTCGCTACATCACTCTTTTACTGAAGCTGCGTTCACGCCAGGTCAGGATTATCGTAATTACTTACAACTAGTAATTACAAATTGTAAACTCCGAATTTTTGGAGAGCTTTGACTTGTACCAACTGACCTCTGTACCACCTGACCGCTGCAGATTAATTTAGCCGTTGATAGTGTTGCTATAAAAATGCATAATTTCTAGTCCAAGAACACAAATGACTAAGAACTGATGCTGAAGTCTGATGATGTCCTAATATTAGTACAAATTAAGCTTATATTTCTATCTTTTTTTGCTTCTCTACCTTTTCAGTGCAGCCCCTAGAAACGAAGCACACAATGTATCTGGTTGCCATGCGAACTTCACAAACTCGCTGCTACTCTGTTGAAAGCAGATCCTGTCTTTCTTTCTTTCTGACTATACAAAGTATAGAATTCTGTGCTCTTAATATTCTCTGATTCCAAACCTGTGGCAACAGTTTGGGAAGAGGCACTTTTCTATCCCAGCATGACAATGCCTCTGTGTACAAAACGAGGTCCATAATATACAAGTGGTTTACTGAATCTGGAGTAGAAGCATGACTAGTCTGCACAAAGGCCAGACCTGGACCTTATTGAACACCTTTGGGATAAATTGGAATGCAGACTGCAAGCCAAGGCCCATCACCCAACATCAGTGCTTGACTTCATTGTGTCTGAATGGGAGCAAATCCCCATGTTCCAACATTGTGGAAAGCATTCCCAGAAGAGTGGAAGCTTTAGCAGCAAAGGAAGGAAGAACTTCCTATCATTGCCAGTGTTTTTTTAAATTAAATGTCAAGCATGTGGGCACAGTGTTTGGGTGTTCACATACTTTTAGCCATATGTAGGGTGATAATGTAATTAATGTGTTTTGAAAAAATCTTCTTTTATCCATCCTCTGAGCTCCTCAGGATTTGTTGATTTCTCACTGTGTGTCTCTGTGAAAAGAGACATTTAATAAGTCATAGCAGATGAATTATGCATTGAAGCGAATTCAGCCTTGGAAGTTTATATAAAGGATGGACTGCTGGATTACATCATTGTGAAATGAGTTTGTAGAACACATGAACATTAAAAAATGTGCATGGAAAAAATCTTGAAGTCTATATGGCATTTTGGGGACATGAATTCAAAATAAAAAAAATTGTCTTACTGAAATGACTAATAAAAAGAGATGCACTGATACTAAATTAATTTTCTCTGCAGATACTGATAGCCGATTATTCAGAATGATATCTGCCGATAACGATAGTTTGATTTTTCTTAAGGAAATCTCTCACAAAATAATGCTGCAAACTATACAGGGAACCATCTCATTTGGTACACTATAATATTAGAGGTTACAATTAATAACGAAGGTATTATATTTAACTGCTATTTATTTTCAGAAGTTAGGACGATTCTAAGGGCCCATGCACTTTTTGGGGTCCCCAGAGATCGGTTTTATTAGTAGGCCTAGTAGTAATATAATAGAAATTATAAATGTATAATATACCAAAGATTTACAAATAAAAAAAATTATGGCTTATTTCTGCATTTACGGCAAAACGCTCCACTCATGATCCGCTTCCGCTCACCAGTAAAACTACGTTCGCTCAAAAGAAAAGCAAATTTTAATCAATGTTTCATCAACCAATTGCCTGGAATTAATAAACAATAAGCAAATATAGCAGACAATATAATCAAGAAATGGAGGCCGCCCGTGCGATTAATTGCATTGCATGTGAACTGGAGCGCATTTCACAGACATGAGAAATTTGCATGTGTCTACTTTTAAACAAAACAATTCAAAACGAAAAAAAATAGGCTACTCTCTGATTATGTAATGAAATGTATGAAATGTGCATTTCTCTCTTGGCGCGTCCACTACTGTGGAGATGGCGGGTCAACATCACTAACCTGAATTCTGACACAGAAAACTCTAGAGTTTATTAATAAACAATTAAAATGTCTCCTTGCTATTTTTGACACATTCATAATCATTACTTTTGCCGGTTCTTTGTGGCAAGCTTTATGAGTGCGCTTGAGTGCGGAATAGGGTAATGTATTACACAAGCGCTCATTAGGCTATGGTTTAGAATTCTCTCCAGTGTATATATATTTATGCAATTAAATTAATAAAAGTGTTTAGTTGACGAATGGCTTAAATGAACAACTACTAGTCGAGTATAGAAAAACTTTAGTCAGGGGCAGCCCTACTTATTTCACATATTTTCGAACCAGCATGTCACAAAGGGCATTCTGTGCTGAGCGAGCAGTGCTGAGTGGACTGAACGAGCTTGCTTAATAGGTCGGTATTAGATTTTGGATAGCTAGGTTGGCTTGTATGTTTGGTGCGGTAGGGGGCCCAACCTCATATTCTTTCATAGGGCCCAAAAATGCTAGCGGCACCCCTGCAATCAGCTGGAATGTATCTTTCAACATACCTTCTGTTATCCATGCATGTTTTTTTCAAGATATAACTTGCACTCCGCGCTGTCACTTGAGGCGCTACAGCGATCTGTCACGTCACATTTAAGAGCATCAAAACACCATTTATTGTTTGACATGTTTTTCCTCACCCTTTTAATTGACAGGATATATTCGCCCTTGATCATCGGCTGTTTTTAAACAATTGGCCGATGGCCGAAAGTGAAAATAATAGCTTTTATCGGCCGATACAGATTATTGGCCAATACATCGGTTCATCTCTACTATCAAATAAAAAATATAGCTCATAATGCTTCTAAGAACCATAAGTCTGTGATCACAATGCAGTTTAATCTACCTGTATGTTTGGATTATTTTAATTTGTCATGCTAATATCTTGAAATGTACACTACACTCACCTAAAGGATTATTAGGAACACCATACTAATACTGTGTTTGACCCCCTTTCGCCTTCAGAACTGCCTTAATTCTACGTGGCATTGATTCAACAAGGTGCTGAAAGCATTCTTTAGAAATGTTGGCCCATATTGATAGGATAGCATCTTGCAGTTGATGGAGATTTGTGGGATGCACATCCAGGGCACGAAGCTCCCGTTCCACCACATCCCAAAGATGCTCTATTGGGTTGAGATCTGGTGACTGTGGGGGCCATTTTAGTACAGTGAACTCATTGTCATGTTCAAGTAACTAATTTGAAATGATTCGAGCTTTGTGACATGGTGCATTATCCTGCTGGAAGTAGCCATCAGAGGATGGGTACATGGTGGTCATAAAGGGATGGACATGGTCAGAAACAATGCTCAGGTAGGCCGTGGCATTTAAACGATGCCCAATTGGCACTAAGGGGCCTAAAGTGTGCCAAGAAAACATCCCCCACACCATTACACCACCACCACCAGCCTGCACAGTGGTAACAAGGCATGATGGATCCATGTTCTCATTCTGTTTACGCCAAATTCTGACTCTACCATCTGAATGTCTCAACAGAAATCGAGACTCATCAGACCAGGCAAAATTTTTCCAGTCTTCAGCTGTCCAATTTTGGTGAGCTCGTGCAAATTGTAGCCTCTTTTTCCTATTTGTAGTGGAGATGAGTGGTACCCGGTGGGGTCTTCTGCTGTTGTAGCCCATCCGCCTCAAGGTTGTGCGTGTTGTGGCTTCACAAATGCTTTGCTGCATACCTCGGTTGTAACGAGTGGTTATTTCAGTCAAAGTTGCTCTTCTATCAGCTTGAATCAGTCGGCCCATTCTCCTCTGACCTCTAGCATCAACAAGGCATTTTCGCCCACAGGACTGCCGCATACTGGATGTTTTTCCCTTTTCACACCATTCTTTGTAAACTCTAGAAATGGTTGTGCGTGAAAATCCCAGTAACTGAGCAGATTGTGAAATACTCAGACCAGCCCGTCTGGCACCAACAACCATGCCACGCTCAAAATTGCTTAAATCACCTTTCTTTCCCATTCTGACATTCAGTTTGGAGTTCAGGAGATTGTCTTGACCAGGACCACACCCCTAAATGCATTGAAGCAACTGCCATGTGATTGGTTGATTAGATAATTGCATTAATAAGAAATTGAACAGGTGTTCCTAATAATCCTTTAGGTGAGTGTATGTTCAAAAGTTTGGGGTCGGTACATTTCTTAACATTTTTGTTTTTTAAAGAAGTCTCTTTTTCTCTCTAAGGCTGCATTTATTTGATCAAAAATATAGTAAAAACAGTAATATTGTTAAACATTATTAATATAAAAAAAAAACTGTTTTATATTGTAATATATTTAAAATGTAATTTATTCCTGTGATGGTAAAGCTGAATTGTTAGCATCATTACCCCAGTCTTCAATGTCTCATGATCCTTAAAAAATCATTGTAATATGCTATTTTGGTGCTCAATTAACATCTATTAATATTAATATTATAATTATTATTATTATTATATCATAATCATCATAACTGTGATACCTTTTTTCAGGATTCTTTGATGAATAGAAAGCTAAATAGTAATTAAAAAATATATAACTATAAATGTCTTTACTTTTACTTTTGGTCAATTTAATGAATACTTGCTAAATAAAAGTATTGATTTCTTTTGAACGGTAATATATTTCTTAGTATTTCAGATATGACTTATTAAGGGATATGTATTTTGTCGCCCATATTAACAGGTTACAGCATTTACACTGCGTGCACAAGCTTTGCAGCACTGTAAAGAAAGGTGTATATTGGCAAAGGAAAAGATGAAAATCCAAAAAAAGGAGAAAAGCATCAGCTGTGATAAGGGCAAAGTATCATAACTCAAACTAGCAGCCACTGCTCTACTACTGTTGGTCCTGTCCCAGTTCCGCTGTCGCTAACACTGGACAGATGTGCAGCCATTATGGTTCATGTTTTCCTCAAAGACAGCTCATGACTAATCTGTCCCAGCAGGGTCTTCTCTGCACCATATTATATACAAAATGATAATGTATGCATCATTAATTGGCACAACTGCCTGTTTCAGTGCTTGTTGTTCAGACGCTATGTTGGTTCATGCTAGTATTTTGGAAAGTTAAGGCATTGTTCCCTAAAATTTCACTTCCATCTTAGAAGTCAAAAGTGGTTTGTATGCAGTTTTTACCTCATGCACACACACACACATTATTTGCCTGACTGGTTTTATTCAGTAGGTCACTGCAGCAGTACATGTACTTCGTCCTCTGGAGTCAGATTCTCTCTCTGCCTCACACATTCTCTCTCTCTTTCTGATCAATTCAGCAGGCTTTAAGGTGACCTTTGTGAAGGAATGTGGGTGTGTTTGGCCCTCTGCATTTGTTCAGTCATCAAAAAGATGGTTCAATAAAGCAGACAGTCACTCAATAGACCCTCTTTGCATTGTATTTCACAGGGCAATATGAGACTGTGTCTGTCTTTATGAAATATCCTTATGGATTTTTGTCCTTGTCAGGTTTTTGTCTAAAAACTCAGTCTGATTATTGTTGCGCAAACTAAGAAATCAGTTTTTTTCTTCTGGTTAAAAAGTGTTGACTTGGCGGTTAGTGCATGTATTCCAGAACATTGAGCTTTGGTTCTCATGTGAGCAATGTGGGTTCAGATCTGGCTTGTTCATGGGCTGGACAATTAGTCGAGATAAAACTGGTATTGCGATATCATATGGCTGAAGGCTGCGATTTAATTAAATATATGAGCTGCTGCATGTTTCAGAGTGAAACGTCACACTGTGTTCATTTAGACATCAACAGCTCATGATCTATTGTTTTCAGTTTCTCAGAGTAGCGTTTGAAAATGAAAACAATTGCCATAAATATTAGATTTTTGTTACGTACTGCTCCGAGAGACACAGGTAGAGGATCCAAACGCAGCTTTAATGAAGGGTAATCCACAATCGTAGTCAAAAGTGCAGGCAAGGTCAAAACACAGGTAGGCAGTCCAAACAGGCAAACAAGGCAGGGGACAGAGGCAAAAGGGTAATCCAGGAAACAGGCAAGAAATCCAACAAACCAAGAGACATGAAACCAGGGAAAACGCTCAGAATTGCAGTGTAACACTAAACAAGACTTAGCAAAGAATGACAGGGTGAACAGGCTAGATATAGGCAGAGGTAATGAGGTAAATGAGAAACAGATGTAAACAGTGAGTGCTGATGAGTCCGGGCAAAAGATTATGGGTTATGTATTCTATGATGGAATGACAGTCCAGGTTGGAGTGCCCTCTGGTGGTGATCAGGGGCACTCACACTGGTGAAACGTTACATAGCCCCCCCTCAAAGGAGCGGCTTCCAGACGCTTCCTATGGAGCGGAAGAGGGCCTGGAGACTCAGGCCTGGAGACTCAGGTAGAGCAGGCAGCCAGGGCGGAACAGGCCGGGCAGATGACCAGGGTAGCAGGCCAGACAGATGACCAGGGTGGCTCAGACAGTTCAGGAGGCCAGGGCGGCCCACACAGTTCAGGAGGCCAGGGCGGCCCACACAGTTCAGGAGGTGTCACTGGGCTCTGGAAGGAGACAGGGGACGTCACTGAACCCTGGAAGGGACGAGACTCTGGACTGGCGGCCATGACGGGACGAGACTCTGGACTGACGGCCATGACGGGATGAGACTCTGGACTGGCAGCCATGTTGGTAGAGGGACCTGGCGAGGCGACTGCCATCTTGGCAGAGGGAGTGCTGTGTTTCTCCTCTGCGACACCCACAGTGAATGCAGAACCACTCAACCATAGGGCATAGTCCTGAAACTCGATCAGCGACCCTCAAGGACCATCACGGATGAGTTAAGATTGGTAATAATCATTGAGTCCATAACAATAAAAGTCAATAAGAGCACAATCTGGAAAGTCTATAAGGTATGCGAGTTCCAGAAAATCTCTGGTGTGGTCCTCGAGTGGTCGGTTACCTTGACGGAGTCGAATGAAGCTTACTGCTGGATCCATGAGTGGCTAAGTCTTCTGTTACGTACTGCTCCGAGAGACACAGGCAGATCCAAAACGCAGCTTTAATGAAGGGTAATCCACAATCGTAGTCAAAAGTACAGGCAAGGTCAAAACACAGGTAGGCAATCCAAACAGGCAAACAAGGCAGGAGACAGAGGCAAAAGGGTAATCCAGGAAACAGGCAAGAAATCCAACAAACAAAGAGACATGAAACCAGGGAAAACGCTCAGAATTGCAGTGTAACACTAAACAAGACTTGGCAAAGAATGACAGGGTGAACAGGCTAGATATAGGCAGAGGTAATGAGGTAAATGAGGAACAGATGTAAACAGTAAGTGCTGATGAGTCTGCGCAAAGGATTATGGGTGATGTAGTCTATGATGGAATGACAGTCCGGGTTGGAGTGCCCTCTGGTGGTGATCAGGGGCACTCACACTGGTGAATCGTTACAATTTTACATTATTTTATTTTACTTTTTTTTTTACAGTGAAATATTGCAATAGTAATATTTCTTATTTAGTAAAAATAACAATAATAATAATTCTTATTATTCTTATTCTTATTATTATTATTATTTTATAGTCATATTGATAAATAATAAAATTTTTGGCCAAATTTTGCAGCCCTACAAACAATTCAGGGACCTCATTTATACATACGATCGAATTTAATCCTAAATTCTATGGATGTTATCCTATGTCAAAAGTGATGAACAAAATTCGCAAAATTCACAACTTTTATGAATTTTGAGGCCTAAATGCAGTTACCAGAAGTAAAAAGCTAAAGGTAGGCTATAAACGAACTACACCATGGTCCCACGATTTCAACGTCAGCACCACTAAGCTTCAGACAACTCTTTCAGTTTTTATCTAAAAACATTTTCCCAGAACATTTGAGTTAGAATAGTTTATAAGAGCACAATTATAAGCATAATGAGGCTGTAAAAGCGTACCTAGCCTACCTGTTCGTTTAATGTAACGACAGCCTCTGAAAAATTGCAAAATCGTGCAGCCCTACTTATACAGTTTACAATATCATCCACCACCCTCTTCTCTTGTTTTGTCATTTCCTGTCTTCTCTTCACATATCATAAAGATGGCTATGTACTCCGACACATTGAACTGTGGCGCTTATGTGTTTGAATCCGTTGACTGTTGTCTGAATAAATTGTGGCAAAAAGACCACAAATAAAAAGAAAACATATGTTCTGTCAAAATGACTTCACATGAAAGTCAATATATATTTACACATTAAAGACAAATGGCATGTTTTTAGAGCTCCTTGTCTTATATTTAACCATGTTTTACTTGCATATACCTAAATAAAGGCTCACCATGATCTGTAATTCCAGTATTACGAATCATTATATTGTGGTTTTGTGTGTTAATTTGTTAATTGCTGCTTCTCAGTGGATTGTGGACTGAAACGCAGACAAGGGACAGATGATAAAAGATGGCAGGGAGCTGTCTAAACACACCAGTCCCTGTCAGCGCAGATGGAGGCTGAATGGCAGACTGAAAGAGGAAAGGGATTTTCTTGGCATTAAAATCTTTCTTTTCTTGGCAGAGCTCTCTCTTTGCTGGTTGTGAAGGTCCATGGGCGGAAAATTGGCTTCTCAGACTCACAGATGGTCTAAGGCTCAGTCTACACACACACACACACACACACACACACAGAGACAGACAGACTCCAAAACTTTCAATTTTTGGTACACTGTTGAAGTTAGCCCCTCCTTTCTCTCTCCTCCCTTGTTTGCCAGTAAATGTTTGTCAGCTAATCTTGTCATCGAGTGGGAATTACATAAGTGTCTGTCAAAATTGCGCATGTACTGTCATGTAAGATGACCTCGCAACCACAAAATTTTGACCTGTGAGTATGTGTGGGAAAAAGTGCCGACGCTGTCACTGCATTTTGCATGTGAACATATGGAGAGGGAGCAGAGCATGAATATGCACACACACACACACGCACAGGGTGAGCATATGAAGGTCTCAGATATTAGATGACACTGTGACACTATGTTGCCAGGCAGTTTTTTTGCACACTTATACTATCTTTATTAATTTTTTTCCCAGCAGAGACGTGAGGTCCCAGCTGACACTATTATCAGTACTTCATTACTGTACTTAAACTTTTACTCAATTAAAATAGTTTCATTTAATTTACATAGTACAAAGTATATATTTCTATGGTCACTGTGATATAAATCTGTCCTTAAAATATTTTTCTATGCCTTATTGAGGCAAATCATTTGGACCTGTCAAGAAAGAATGACTACAACTAGGACACGCCCTAAGTTCACCTGCACCATGCGCTTAGCTTTTTAAAATAGGGCCCCTAGTGTGTTCTCAAGTCTTATATAATTAAGCAGGTACATTTTTGATTAAACTATTTAGACTGTTTATGCATCTCAGTTACTTTAATGGGAAAATCTGTTCTGTTCCCCATGTTGTCATTGTCATGTGACTTATGGTGTCAGTTGCGACAACTCTAAGTAAAGTGTAAATCAAATGCACTTTAGAGTCTGAGAAAAGTAATAGGACATCTGGGTACTACTGTTTTCTAAATACTATAAATGTGTACATGCTAATTATTTCACATATAGGAAAGTAGGCATACTCATATTCAAGGAATTTTATTGTATCCTGTGCCATATTTCCACAGTTTTGTTCATAGTTTTCGAGGATAAGGATATGACACAGAGGCCATAGCTGAGTTTTATCATTAAAATTTTTTATCATCAAATAAATGTATGATCTTTTATTGTTGTGGGTAGAATAGTTACATCTATAGGTAATGTCCCTCCTTCTCACTCTGTGTTAAACTTTGCCATGGTCATGACAATAAGTTTTTTTAAAAGTTTTATTAATAAGTTTGATATGCTGTTTAATAATTAGCTTTTGAGCATGTAAATAATTTTGATTAATATGCAAGTACATTTATGATGCTGCATTAAAATGAACACTTGCTGGGCACAAAATGCAAGTAATATGTGGCCTTTGGCAATAAAATATAATTATAAAAATTATAACTTTTTTTTTAGTTAATCTGAAATTGGAATTTGCAGAAATTATGCATACATATCGGTCATAAGAAATGCATAAGAATGGATTTAATTTTAATCCGCAGCCATACAGAGTGAAAGAGCAATAGATAGAGATGAATAGAACAAGTAAGTTGAAGACCGTGAGCAATGGAAAGGAGGGGAACAGAAAAATTGAAATGCTAAATCAGCACTTACCTGTCTCTCCCTCTTTCTCTTTCTTACACACATCATTTGTGCTCAGCGTTATGGTGTCGCATCAGTGTGTTTATGCAGGTCAGACCCCAGGTGTACACGTTCTTGTTCTTGCTCTCCTGCATGTGCACGTGTGTTTCCCTCATGGCTGGTAGAAGAGGGGAAACCTGAATGATCTGTGTATTTACAGCGTGAGGCTGCAGTAGTATTTATGATCCTTAAACGATAAGCCTTCGGGAGACTCGTAAAGGAGATGTGTGTGTTTGTGTGTGAGTGGGGCTTGACTCAAGTAAGGAAAGATTGGGGACAGGAATATTTATTTCTTTGTTTATGTTTGAGAGAGAGAGAGAGGCATTGTAAGAGTTCAATAATTCAGGATGTGCTTTATGATCTCTTGAAGATGCTGTAGGTCTTTAGGGTCTAGAGGTTTCAAGCTTGTGTATTAATTTCATTTTAAGACCTTTCTGTTTATCCCCTCTTTGATGGAAAACAAACGGTGTTGAGATCTCCTGATCTCCAGCACTTATCTCTAGGGTCTCAGTGTGTGTGTGTTCAGCTTTACTGCTGTGTGTATGGTTTATCAATACCATAAAATAAGCTATGAAATATTATGAGTGTCATCAAGGACAAATCTGTCTCCTAGGAAACATATGCCTAGCAAACACAAACACATACTTGTACGCTCAAACACACTGTTCACATCTTACAAATGTGTACTATGGCAGTACTAATCGCATCAGATGGTTATACCATATTACTTTGATATACTGTATATTGTATTACTATATTCCATATGGTATTTATTCCAAGATAGAATACCATAAATAACAAGAATATCATTTCCGTGATACATGTACCACTGTAACATCATGCTTTTGTAGACATATGTCCACACATCACGATGTTACTATGGTAACATGTCTGCATTCCCATATTCCATATACCATGGTATTTATTTTGAGGTAGAATGGTATGAATACCAAGAAAAGCAAGGTGTTACTATGGTACACTACTGTTCAAAGTTTGAGGTTTCAGGATGACTTTTTTTTTAGGAAATTAATAAATAATGTTATTCACCAAAGACTCATTAAATTGTTCAAAGATGGCAGTAAAAACATTTATAAATGTTACAAAAGATTTATATTCCAAATGTTTTTTAAAAACATTCTATTCATCAAAGAATTCTGAAAAAGTATTACGCTTTTCACAAAAATATTTTCAGTATTAATAAAAAGAAATGTTTCTTAAGCACCAAATCAACATATTAGAATGATTTCTGAAGAACATGTGACACGGAAGACGGGAGTAATAATGCTGAAAAATGATTTGTCATTGATCCATTACCATATTCCATGTACCACCGTATTAACTCTTAGGTAGAATGCCGTAATGTTATGATGGTGCAAGTACATGCCTAAAACATAGTATTTGTCCAGAAACCATGGTATGATCATTGAACATGTCCAAAAAGCAATATTATAATGATACTGTGACTGGGAATACTATAGTATTACCATGGTACATTTGCAGAACCATTTCATTACCATGGTTGTAGAATACCATGAATATTATAATTTTACAGAGGTACAGGTCTGAAAAAACAAGGTATTTCCATGATGCATATCCAAGAAACCATGGTAATTTCATGGTACTTCTTTGTCAGTGGCATGTAGGGCTGAATGTTTTAGTGTGTCTTTTAAATGTATGTCCTGGGCTTGAGTTACAAGACATCCTGAGGATTTTCAGGCTCTTCCAGTATAAAGAAAAAGAGGGATATTGTTTCTAGAGGTGGTCTGCCAGCCAGATGTTCATTCTCTTAACCACGGGCCTGCAACGGTTTATTTCAGAAGGAAATTATTTTTCTTTTTTTAAATCAGTTCCTCTGTCCATCTCCTCTGGCATCTAAACCCTGCTGGCTTGCTCCTGCATCACCTCCATCTGCATTCAATTCTCGCATTGCTTTCTGTTCAGCTTAACGGAGACTTATATGAGAATCCGTAAAAGGAAGGATGAAAATGTCATTGCTATGTGCAAAATGGGCCTGGTGATATTTTGTCTGATGAGTTTGGAGTGAATGGTGTGTGTGTGTGTGTGTGCATCCGGATCTGTCCTATAATTTCATCCAATGGCAGTAGAGGAAATATGAATGCACCAGAGCAGGAAGAATGCTATTTGGAATCGAACACACTCTGAATAGTAAGATGTTTGTGTGTATATGTGGCTTTTTGTAAAACAGAAATGTGCATATTATCGTCATGCTGTGTGTAATGTATACTGTTGTATGACAGTACACATATATAAATATCCATAGTTTCAGGGAAATGTTTGTCAGATGTGCGTAGTTCTTTTCTCTTAAGGAATGAAACATATTTCCTCCCACGACTGTTGCAGCCAAGAATCACTGAGCAATGAGATTTCTAACCTCTCAGCCCGGTTCAGCTTTGGGTTTCAGGGATGAGATTACATGGCATGTGAGTGTAAGTAGGTGATGTGTGTGTGTGTGTGTGTATGATGTGTGTTTTTAATGATGGATGCAGCTGAACTGAACTGTGGAAATCTGTATCATAGCATAAGCTGATGAGAGAGCTGACATTACAGTGGTTTGTGTATGTGTGATAAAAGACAGAAAATGAGGACTCTGCTGCACACACACGTTTGTTGTCTCACTGTTTAATCCTCTATTGGACATGTTATGAAAGCAGTATATATAATTGGTGGATTCAGTTTTGTTTCTTTTATATCATTATTTTTGATTACATAAAAAAAAAAAAAAATATTCAGGGCTGATGCTGCCAAACTGCTACTATACGGCTCCTATAGTTAAATCTATTCACTTTATTAAATTCACTTTCCAAATTGTATAAATATGTCTAAAATATACATAAAACATATGATACCGTAACTGTAATATATTCTCTGTAGTGGCCGTATTCACTACTGCATTACAATATTGCGTTACTCCCTTAAAAAGTAACTAATTGCATTACTTAGTTACTTTTTAAGAAAAGTAATGCGTTGCATTACTTTTGCTTTACTTTTTTCATGCAAATTCACACGTGTACAATAGAGGGCGCAGCTCAAACAAACCTTTCAGCTGTGTTGCCATACTGGATAACGGAAGAATAGGATGCAGGAGAAAAAAGTTTAACACTTACTTCACCAATAACATTAAAAAATCTAAAGTCATTTTTGCTTATGGTTTAACTGAATGATCGAAGGTCAGCAGTAAGTACATTGGACAATAAAATGATTAAATGTTACATTTAATTATTGAAGGTTTGCATAGTATTCTGATTTTGCATTTCACTAGGGGTGTAACAATATATTGTGTCACAATATATTGCACAAAAATGCAACAATATGTATTGTGGATACTGATAATCTGTATTGTGTACAGTAAACCCAAAATGAAAATTACTGTGGTAGGAAAAAAATCAAGTTTACAAAGTTTTAGTGTCAATACTACATTAAACTACTATATATAATGTTGAATGTCTGATAGTGCCAAATGTCTTATGTTACCAGTAAAAAGTGGCCTTTATTATTTTAAATATATCTAGTCAGTGACAGAGTGCAAGCATATTCATCTAAAATAATTCTGTATTTTCAGCTTCAGAATCATGAACATTTTTATTCTGGTGTCACCATTGTCCTGTGCATTGGGTTACCAGCACCAAGTCCAAGCCTGTTCATTTCCACCCCAATGAAATACCAAATTTAGCACATTTTAAATCAACAGTACATTTTTTGTTAACCTTTTACCATATGTCTTGGAGTATCTCAATAATTTTGTATCGTGAGTTCAGTATTGTGTTGGGATGTGTTTCATACTACATTACCCATAAGGCTTTGGGGTGTATGAGTTATAAGAATGGGGTCACAAGGATAGGGGGAGTTATATACATGACCGAGTGTGTGTGCGGGATGAGCTGTTGCTCTGAATAAATAATAAAGGACATATACCGGGTGTGTGAGTATATGTGACAATTATACTGAAAAAGTAATCTGATTACGTAACTCAACTTACTTGTAATGCGTTACAAATTAAAAAATGTCAACCAGTTTTGTAGTAATTAGAAACAATGTTCTACAGCAGTGGTTCTTAAATAGGGAGCTTGGAAACAAAAGTATTTTAATTTAATAAATTATTATTAATATATTAAAATATACTAAAATGCTAAAAATAACACCCAAAATCATATTTCTTTTTATATTTTATCAATAACAATTTTTTTGGAAGAACATGCAGTTCTTGAAACTTCTGGAATCACAAAATCAATCATGGTTAATTAATTTCATATAATATTCTGTTAAAAAGTTTGAAAACAACAGCTTTGTTACATACAGAGAAAAATAGTTTTTGTTCACTGCACATATCTTACCTGTGTTTGCTGCATGTGTGCAGGTTTGTAGTCCTACAGTAATCCTTCTTTCCACACCACAAGAAATGCTGAATCATGCGATAGTTTAATTAGTCTGCCCAGCGTCTCCTCCATATGCCCATTTGTGTGATATATTTGCTGGACAGTTTTGATTTACATGCAGGAAAGATGAAAGATGAAATTAAGGGGTGGAAAGAAGGAGAGGGAGAGAAGGAGAGACGGATTGGATTAACCTTGAGAAAATAACTAGAGGCCATAAAGAATAAATTGCTTAATCATCCTTCCAATCACTCAATGATGTTTCGTGCAGTCGCGCTAGCCATAAAGCTTTGTGACGACAGTGTGTCTGTATGAATGTGTGTGCGTGTGTGTGTATTTATGATCACACATACAGAGGTTAACACTCCTGTCAGGCTTGCTTTCTCCAGACCTGAATCAGTGTGAAATAAAGCTTTGACCATCAAAGGGTCACCATTGACTCTCTCCTCAAAGCTAGTATGATTACTGGCCTGAGACCTGTGTTTTCATGCACTGCAGTCTGCGTTCCAGCTGACAGGAGTGCAGCGTTGCTGTCAGGGAACAAAGCACTCTAGGACAGCATTAAATTCCTCCTTGTAATTAATCTCCTCCCACATACATTCCTTTAAAGTGACAGTTCGCCCAACAATTAAAATTCTATCATTATTTACTCTCATGTTGATGTAGGCTAAACCCCTTTTCTTCTTCTCTGGAACACAAAAGGAGATGTTTTAAAGAATATTCATAGTGCGACTATAGTGCGCTATACTCCAAGCCTTCTGAAGCCTTTTTGCACAGAAAATAAAGTTTTTAGAGCATGCAGTCACAACTGATGTCAAATGCCATTGTCTCTCATAACGGATTTTGACAGCAAGTTTGATTGGCCGTGAATGAGATTTGAGACAAGATGAAACTGTAGCGACAGATCTTTTCTTCCAAAGATAGATTCTTGTTAAAATTGGATTATTATTGACTGGATTTTGCCTGCGAAAATTCACCAAACAACAGTAAATGTGACCACTATTAAAGTCCCCCCTGTGGTGAAAATCAAGCTTTTAATGTTGTTTATGTCTATGTGGTGTTTTTAATATGCTTTAAGACAAAACGTGCAAGTGCATAAGTCAACTCCATTGCTGTGTAGGGCTGGGACAAAAAAATCGATTCACCTAACTATCGTTATCGACTTTATTTTAGTCCTTGCTTATAGACGAGGTGGACAGATGTCACCCGCTTTCACCCGAATGTAGTACTGTATGATGCTTCTGAAATAAAACTCAGAAAGATGTGATGAATTGTTTTTGTAAATATGACTAATCTTGTCTATGATTTAACTTTTCCCCATGGTCTAGTGTTAAAAAAACATGGGAAAAAAGCAATACATTGCAATATCGAATTGCAATACTTGTAGAATCGCAATTCTTACAAAAAAAAAAAAAAAATATCGCAATATCGTATCGGCACCCAAATATTGTGATAGTATCGAATCGGGAGATAGGTGTATCGTCCCAGCCCTATTGCTGAGTATTTTTTCTCCTTAAAACTGTAGTGAACCAAAGACTTCACAAATTACCTTCCAGTAACCAATCACATCAACGTGTGATCGTCAAAATATACATTCAAATATATCACATCGGTGATCAAAGATGAGTTTTAAGGGATAAAATTATTAACTACAGGGGGACTTTAATAAAGGGGTGTTTTAAGCAGACTAAATGATTTTTGGGCACTGTTTACACCTGGTATTAAGATGCGTTTTGGTTGATCGGATTTACATACCTGTTTACATCTGGTATTTTAATCCGTCTCTTTTGTCCACTTTTAACCACTTCTGTCCTGATTTCTTCAAGGGGAGGGTCTATTGGTGGGTAAATGTTTTTTTTTTTCAGAACTTTCGATCTAATGGACAAAATAAGCTTGTGCAATTTACATATGAATGCGCATGGAGACAACATTTATCTGCTCATCAACTTGTTTTGTATAAACCTGGTACATTTTAAAATTCACCAACCTCTTTTATTAATTTTCGACCACGCAATATGGGCGAAGGTCCTTGCAAATAAATACAGCAATTGACTTCGTAATAATGGCAGCTCTCGGGGATGAGAAAGGAAGTTTTGCTTTAAACATTGCATTCATGGCTGCATGACTTGCAACGTTAGCATTTGCCGCTTTCTCAATGAGATCAGGTTGATGGCGTTGCAAGTGGCTTTGCATGTTTGTGCATGATAACCCGTGCACTTTACTTTTACCTTTTACCTTCGCGTCCTCTTTGTTGATTTTGTGTGTTCCATAAATGGTATAAAAGCCGAAGTGGGTCCAGACTTTGGATGTAAACGTGGCTGGGGCATCTATTATTTGACTCACACTGCTGTCCGCCATCCCGTTAAAAAACTCTTTTTCTTAGGCTACTTAACTTATGTTCCCATTTCCCTCATTCATGTGTTGAGTGCCATCTTGAGGAGCCATGAAATGGCGATGCTGGGAGCAGGGAAATCTATTTATAGCCCTTTATTTTATTAATTAAAATATCGATATTTGGCGCCAGTGTATCGATTCTTGTATCACATGGAGAAGGACAACGATATATGCCTATCAATATTTTTTTCCCACCCCTACCTGAAAGTGGACAAGCTCAAAACGTTTTAGAGCCCTTTTACAAGTGTATTTAGCGTTGTCCACTTGTGATCAGATCGACAGAAAACGCATCTTAATACCAGGTGTAAACAGGGCCTTGGAGAAGTCTGGCATGCATCACTAGAAGATCAAGTTATGACATTTTGATGAAAAATTATGAGGTCCAAAAAAATAAAATAAAATGCTCACAATGAGATCAATAACATGCATTTTTCTAGCATGCATCACTTTTATAGATAACTTTTATGGTGCTTTCTTGACCTTGTCAGGCCATGCTTTAATTGTATAGAAGAGAGCAGTGTAAATATTCTTGAATATTCTTGGAAATGTAGAACAACATTAGTGAGTAAATAATGACAGAACCCCCCCCCCATCCCATTATTTTTAGGGGATCTATTCCTATACACTGCAGATCTTTCAGGGAAAGCGCTTATTTCAGGCATAAGCTATATTTGGGAACCATTATGGGTAAGATGCTCTAAATCTGCCTCTTTTGCATTATGCGGTTTGTATTTGGTTGCCCAATGAGAGTGATTCAGCTCTAAACCAGTAATTTTCTGGGACATGATGATAAAATGAAAGAATCCTGGTCTCCATTCCACTAGTATACTAATGTTGTGCTGCTTGTCAGTGGCACTCGGGGCACGTGGGTCTGGCTGTGTTTATTTTATGCGCCCTTAGAGCCAACATCTGTAAATAATGTTACAAAAGCAGGCAGAAATTCCAGCTCTCTGTTGTGGTTTGCATGGCCAAAATTGAGACCAAACTCACTGCTGATCCTACTGTGAACGATTTACCCTTGTGTCTCACTCTCTCTCACAGACTGCAGTTTGCCATGGATGGGTGGCATCACATTCACTCTTGCACAGAACATAAATTAAAGACAGGTTTGTGGCAAGGAAAATACTTAAAGGGATAGTTCACCCAAAAATTCATTCAAAAAAAAAAGTCATTAAATGCTCACCCTCATGTCGTTCCCAACCCGTAAGACTTTCGTTCATCTTCTGAACACAAATTAAGATCTTTTTAATGAAATATGAGAGCTTTCTGTACTCTCCATACTATAGACAGGTACACAACTACCACTTTGGTGCTTCAAGTTCATAAAGAGATCGTAAAACTAATCCATATTAATTAAATGGTTTAGTCCAAATTTTCTGAAGAGACACGATCGCTTTATATGATGAACAGATTGAATTTAGCTTTCATTCACATATAAGCATTCATCAACTCACACATCAGTTGTGGTAAATAGAAGCTCAAGCATGTTCACTTGACGTGTGAGAATCAATGAGGTTCATGCTCGTGTTAAGCAGCACGTTTGAGCTTCCTCAAGAACCAATAAGGTTCATTCTCGTGTTACACAGCATGTTTGAGCTTCTGCAAGAACCAATGAAGTTCATTCTCGTGTGTTACGCAGCACATTTGAGCTTCCACAAGAACCAATGAGGTTTGTTCTCGCGCGTCAAGCTGGTTCGGTTGAGCTTCTGTTTATGTCCGCATATCAATGTTTATATGTGAATAAAAGCCTAAATTAGTTCACTTTAAAATTAAAATAATCCCATAATTTACTCACCCGCAAGCCATCAGGTGTATATGACTTTCTTATTTCTGATGAACACAATCAGAGTTATATTAATGAATATCCTGACGCTTCCATGCTTTATAATGGCAGTAAACATGGCTCACGAGTTTGAAGCTCAAAAAAGTTCATCGATAAAAGTAATCCATACGGCTCCGGGGGGTTAATAAAGGTCTTCTGAAGTGAATCAATGGGGTTTTGTAAGAAAAGTTGAATACGGAAGTTGAATAGGTTTTCGTAAGTTGAATACGGAAGGCGGTCTGGCAGAAGCTAGATATTTTACTTTATAAAATGTATGGATATTTTTCTTACAAAACTCGATCGATTCGCTTTAGAAGGCCTTTATTAACCCCACGGAGCCGTGTGGAGTACGCTTATGAAAGATGGATGCACTTTTTTGAGCTTCAAACTCAATGGACCCCGTCACTGCCATTTATAAAGCATGGAAGCATCAGGATATTTATTTATATAATTCCGATTCTGTTCATCAGAAAGAAGAAAGTCATATACACCTAGG
This sequence comes from Rhinogobio ventralis, assembly GCA_039654625.1. Lineage (NCBI taxonomy): Eukaryota > Metazoa > Chordata > Actinopteri > Cypriniformes > Gobionidae > Rhinogobio > Rhinogobio ventralis. The sequence continues at coordinate 15,477,907 of CM077195.1, read as the reverse complement.
ATGCTTGAGGGTGAGTAAATCATGGGCTAATTTTAATTTTAAAGTAAACTAATCCTTTAAATCTGTTCATCATAAAGCAATCGAGTCTCTTCAGAAAATTTGGACTAAGCCGCTCAGTTCATATTGTTTAGGTTTACGATCTCTTTATGAACTTTTTGAAGCGTCAAAGTGGTTGTGTAGCTGTCAACGGAGGGAAAGAAATCTCTCAGATTTCATCAAAAAGATCTTAATTTGTGTTCCAAAGAACGAAAGTCTTACGGGTTTGGAACGACATGAGGGTGAGTAATTAATGACAGAATTTTCTTTTTTGAGTTTACTGTCCCTTTAAGTTATAAAACCAAAACTCCTCCCTTCCCCCTCTGTTTGCGCTGTCTTTCTTTCTTTCTTTCTAGCATGTGTGGGACAGCATATAGAAAACAAGTACAGTCATTTATGGACTCTATCTCTGTGTGGCAGATGGACATCTCTGTTTGCATCGTTGTCTGTTAAAATGAAATACAATAAACATCTATTGACTTGTTAAATTACTGTCTCTTTTACACTTCATAGCTCAGTTTCTCTCATTCGCATTAATTTCGCTCATATTTTCCTTCCATTAATTTCTCCCCCTCATCTTTTTGCATTTCTTGTCTATGTGGATGTGTACAGTTGTGTTATTGACAAATGTGTGTGTAAGGGATATTGAGCTTTAATGTGTGGTATTGATTGTGTAGAGCGGTTGTCTGGTTTGTATTTTTACATTGACTACGTGAGTTGTAAGTAGAAAAGGTCAAGGAATCAACAGGCGTAAAATGTGAGAGGCATGTGTGCTAAAAACAGCAAAGTGGTGTATTTGTCATGGTACTAATTTTTAAAGTGCAGTGAAAATAAAGGTTACCTTGAGACTCTGGGGGTGATGCTGGTGGAGCAGTTTTGCTGGAATCTTTGCTGATGTGCAAAGCTACAGTGTTTTAGGCTTACCTTAAAAAAAGATTGTGTGGCTGTGTAATGTGACTGAGTAGTGATTAATGCAGGCTTAAATATTAATTTCCTTAATAGATGAGGACCTCATTGTACATTTTTTTTTTAAATGACTAATAAAATACCCACAGTGCCATTTGGTATTACCTTTTTTAAACTGTATTTAAGGGACACTACACCAGTGGTTTTGTACATCAAGTTCTTCTGCTGTTCATTCTTGATCTGTAGCAAGACAGCTTGGCTGCATCCAAATTCTGAAGTGCGCATACAATACTCTTTTTTAAAATTATTTTATAGCCTAGCCTGTTCCCTGACGTCACATTACAGTGCGTGTGCACTGTGCGGCCGTGAATGAATGACAGTGCGGTCGTGCTCATTTTACTTTCGGTTTAGAATTAGCGCAAATTGGGGGGCGGGTTGCTTGAATGGTGGTTTCATTAGCCTATTATTCTTAATGAAAAACACAACAACAAAACAGTACAATGACAAACTCACTTAAATAGGCGCTTTTACATTTTGCTTTGTAACCAAATCTTCCGTGATCATCTTGTCATTCAGCTCCTCACTCTGATGATAAATGAAATCTGACTCTTGCTGCTGGTTTGTGCTACGACTCTCGTTCAGCTCACGCTGTATTAAGCAGACATGTTCAGTTTTTATTTATAGTGTCTGTTCTCTAACTGAACTAAATAATTTTATTACTATACAAAAAAATAAAAACAACGGTGCCGGGGTGGGCAAGTGATGTAACCAGTGTTGCGCCTGAACACCGGTAACACAGACTATCGCAGCAAGCCTATTACCCGTTGTTAAATTAATCTACTGCGAAATATATGAGCTTGTTACTGGGACGTAACAGACCTGTGTTTATAAAAAAGACGCTTCAGAGAGTGACGTCATATCACGACTGTTGCTGTGTCCGAAAAAAATTTGCATGCTCAAAGTCTAGTGTGACCGTGGCTTTAGGGTGTAGTTGGACCATTTAGCTCCACCCATTATGTATAGCAAGGGGAAGCTGGACGTCAAGCTTCACCCATCGGCTCTGCAGTGAGCAGCCTCTCGAAAAATACCCAAACTATTTTTTCAGCCGAACCCCTTTGACCTATTTATTTGAAGTATCCCTTGAGATTTTAAGTTAATATTTCCACGATCCTCCTATGTTGATTCATGGTCAAATTATATGCAGGTAAACAAAATATAAAATATTTCTAATATACTGTATATTTACAATAGCCTATATATATTTTTTTTTTTTTTACTTAAAGGGATTATTATATTATATTATTTATATTATTTTTCATTTTACGTTTTAATTATTATTATTTTTTTTAGCTTTTCATCAACTCACAAACCCCATTTGGGAAACCCTTTTCTAGAAAAAAGCAGTTTTAAATAGAGCAGGTCATCTCATGTGCATAGCCATGTTGACATATTGACCAGCCATGGGCATTTGCTGTATTTTTCTCCAGAAAGAAGAATAATCTCATGTGAGAGAACCACATGCCACCACCATTTTAATTATATTTTTTCAAAAGTGGTTTTAAATATCTTTATTTGTAAAACTTTTTAATTAGCTAAATAATATTGAGTGCACACTGCACCTTTTAAGTAGGCTATTGATTCTCCATAACATCTTTAGTATAGACTCCAAATGTCATTTTCTGAATTCATCATCACGCATAATGATCTTATCATGTCAATGAAATAGTCATGTCAATAAGGTTCATTGAATTGACATTTGGCTGACAGATGTTAGCTTGAATAGTTTTCTTTCTATTGATGTAGTAGGTCAATGAAAAGTGCCATATGAGGTTTTACCGCACAGATTACGTGTTTGACTCTTGCTTAAGAGAGAGAGAGAGAGAGAGAGAGGGGTAGGTGTGTATTTTCCTTTTCCCCTCCGTACTCAGTCTCACTCTACACGTCGCCTCCGTGATCTTCGCCAGCAGTGCTCGCGTGCTCCGTTACCAAGACAATCACGGATCACGAGGCTCGTTGTTCATTCCCCGCGTCTCCCGTTACCGGAGCCTCGGGCATGTCGAATCCCAGGAAGGACTTTGACGTGAAACAGATCTTGCGCATCCGCTGGCGATGGTTCGGTCACCCCACATCTCCTCCTTCGCCCGGTAACCAGCCTTCGGGAGATCTCTTCAGCAGCAGCAGCGGTGGTGGTAGCAACCGGGGGACTGGAGGCTCCTCATCCGGCGGTGATCAGCCCACCCTCGGCGGATGCAATAGCCCCAACGCCGCTGCCGGTGCCAGCTCGAGTAACGGCAACTCTTCCTCCAACATCAACAACAATCGAAAGTTTGCGGATTCGGGTCCAAACAGCGGGCACTCAGCGGCGGCAGTGGTGGTTAATGCCTCCGCGTGTCCTCGGTCCATGAGCCAGCAGGAGTGCAGGAGCTCCCCGCCGGCGCCTTGGGTCTTCCCGGCTCACTCGCGCTCCAGCGAGAGCCTGGAGCCGCTCCAGCAAAAGCAGCAGCAAAAGCAACAGCAGCCGCAGAAGCAGCAGTCCACGCGTGTATCAGACGCCCCTGGTCCTGGAGACGAGGAGAACAATAATAACGTGGAGTCTGACTCCAGCTCGTGCAGGTATGGGAAGTATTACTGGTGTGGTTCCAGTCGAGCACAGCAGGGCGCTTGTACTGAACTGGTACCACTTCACAACAGATGCATCGCCAGCTGTTCTCTATTAAGATTAAACTATGTTACCACGAACCCTCCTTTTAGTTTCCTCTCACTCTCTCTGTATGATAAATAGTGCATTTGGTATATTCAAATAATTAACTGGATGTCAAAAACACTTAACAGAGAGTAAAATGTGCTTGCATCTATAAATGTGAATGCATTGCAATTTTCTGTTAGTGCGTCCTTTTTGTATAAAAAGTGTCTTTGTGGAATTTATTTATATTAGGCTAATCAACCTGTGTCCTCTATCAATTGTGCTGTTATAGTTGCTGTTGAAGAAAAGGAAATACATTCACACCTTAATGTCACGATGTTGAGTACAATGCACTGAAAATTGTATTTAATGCAATATAACTGGGCAGTTATTTTATTACAATATTTTTTGGGGGGAAGCTGACATGTTATGCAGTGACATAATTACAAATTATTAAGCATGAAGCTTTTATGACCTCAAATTAACTGAGAAATTCCGTTGAATATTTGTACTTATAAAAATGTATTTGTCACACCGCAGTAAAATTTAAAATGAGCTAGTGAAGGCAAAAAGGAGAATAAGAAATGGTGGAAAAAAAAATCAATCTCGACCAGTTATGAGAAGAACTGCACCACTCCTTTTGTTTAGGAGGTTGAATAAAAAAACAGCAGTCATTATCGAAAGTGTTCTCTACGGCTGTTATATATGATGTGTTGGGTGTGGTTACTTCACCTAAGAATGACAATTCTGTCATCATTTACTCACCATTGTGTTGTTCCAAACCTACATGACTTTGTTTCCTCTGCAGAACAAAACATTTTTTTTTTGAAGAATGTCCTGATGTATCTTTTTCATGCAATGACAATGAATGGTGACTGATGTCAAATCTCAAAAAGGATATACAAGTACCATAAAAGTATAGCTGTTATGTGCTATATTCCAGGCCTTAGGAAGCCATACAGTATTTATACAAATTTAGGTTGTAATTCATTGCTAATCTACTGTCAGTTAACATCTAAGAGTAATCAAGTCAGTGAGCTAAACTCACTCAGTCAGTTTGATTCATGAATTCGATTCCCATAAGTATCATAAGCCTAGAACATAGAAATCATTGGCACTTATATGCTTACAGTGCTTTTGGGAAATGCAGCCCAGCATTTCCTAAAAGCATCGTAAGCTTAATTAAAGTGTAGAACCATTGACACCAATGGTCTTTACCAGGGTTGCAAGGTCTGTGCAACAAAAGTAGCACAATGGCCAGTCAAAGTAGCCCAAAAATAGCCAAATGGGTTTTTTTTCCGTTGGGTGAAACTTGTACATCTGGGGGGTGTTTCGGGGGTGTTGGAGCGCCGAAATTGTACATACGGGGGTGGAAATCAGCCCACATTTTGGACCACATTTTAAAATAGTTTTGCATCCTTTATGAAGCTTGACATCTACAAGAACCAGTCATCATTTAGCTTTATTTCTCCATTTGTGTTCCACAGAAAACAGCAAGCCTTGGAACAACATGAGGGTTCACAAATGATGTCAGAATGTTCATTGTTTGGTGAACTCTCAAGTGTGAGAAAGAGATTTTAAATTTATTCTCCTTTTGTGACATGAAAAGCTGTTATCTCACCTTTGATGCATTAGCTCACTTGAATGTAGTAGAGCGATGATGTAACGTCCACTAAACACTTCGGGAAGGAAGTGATGTTTACATAAATTGTGCGTAATGTTCCTTTCACAGATCTTTAATGTGATGAACAGCTGTGAATCTATTATGCGAGAGTTCGAAAAGATGAAAACAGTCTTTAGTTCTTCAGTATGTTAGGCATTACAATGCTTTATAGGATTGCAGAATGTTACTGTACATACTTTATGTGTCTGTCTTCCCGATCTGATACCCATTCTTGGGTCTGACGATTCATTCTGTGTTCGTCTCTTATAGTAATGACCTATAAATATGTGCCAGCAGCTGTGCTCCTTGTTTGATTGTACTCTGGACTTCTCTGGTACTAGCCTGTGTGAGTGGGTATGTTTACTAGTGTTTTTTATATGAGAGGGCAAAGGATGTGGGTCGGTTCGTGTGGTGTAGCTCTGAAAGGCACTTAGTCACTCATCACCTTGGAGACGGTAGATATAACCTATTGCTGCTGCTCCTTACAGTTCATACCAGGAAGAGATAACCGCACAAACACACGAGTAAGAGACTGAATCTGAGAACTGTGAGAACTGTCTCTCACCACCTTGATATTTACGTCTAATAACAGACGCATACAGTACACAATTACATGCTCCATCGTAATGCAATTATAATAAGATTTAGGCAATATTGCTATTGATTACCTCATGTAAAAATAATACTTTGATCAAATTGATGTGATTAAGCTCCTTGCTGGAAATTCTAGCATACACCAGCATGAATTCCCTGTTGGTCCACGCTGGTTTATCATGGTTAAAGTTAGTGTAGTGCTGGTACTGGTCTAGCTGGTGGACCAGCTTAGTCATGCTGTTCTCAATCAAAATTGAGCTGGTGTAGCTGGTCTACCAGCACTTCTGATTCCCATGCTGGGGGACCAGCAAACCAGCGGGCCGTAAAAGAGCAGTGTTTTTTTTTCTAGTTTCCTTGCAAATTAATCTGTAGTTTGTGTGGTTAATTAATGTAACTGTCAGCGCAATAAGGTTTAAAAATAATTCGGCCCACACAAAAAAAAAATTCCACCCGGCCCTCAACCTAATATGAGTTTGACACCCCTGGTTCGATCGTGTGTCGCCAGTGAAGCTGAACAAATTCACACCGTAACACATTCATGCAGGTTACAAATGCACACTTCAGAATATCTGACAGCTAGATTTGACTAAGTCTGCAAGGTTTGTGAAATTAAATGTTTATTAGATATTCAAAGATTTGTTTAAATTATATAAATGCACATTTGCTGAATGCTGACGGTAAATGTGAAATTATTAATAGTGTTTGCCTTTCTGTTATTAATAATATAAAAGCAAACGCTATAATACTTTTTCATATACAGTTTACTTTCTTTGTTTAACAGTTCTATCCAGTAACGTATTAGACAAAACTGTTAAACAGAGACCATAAACTAATGAAGACGGAGAACAGGAGCGCTGTGTGCTCAGGCGCTGCCGTTCTCAGGTGTTCTCAGTGCCGTCAAAATAAAAGATCTGCTATTACAAGAACATAAAAGATCCCGATCTCTGCGATTCGCTTAAAAAGTAGATCGTGGACATCTTCAAGATCGATCACGATATAAAATTGTCAGATTGCCCACCCCTACTTCCAATACAAATTTTTCGCAGAATAGATACACCAACTGCGCTTTCTCGCTTTCTCATCTCTCTGACAGTGAGCTGACATTCAAACCCGCCTCCCCTCACTCGCTCGTTTCATTTGCTCTGGATGAATATTGTTGGCGTTACAGGGCTTCAATTTTGGTGTGGGATTGCTTGCATTGTGCACAGTTTTACTTATTCTCTCAGATTGTGTGCTCACACCCAAAGTGCGCACATAAATCCCCCTTTCAGTATTAAAGTATATAGTTCCTTTTCACTTCTTATTGCGCTCAAACAGTCAAATACACAAAAAATTGTGCGAGTATTTACGTAAACACAGTAAGTTATGTTTTAAGTGAACTTAAACAGTTGAGGAAGAAAACACATGTGTAACAGTATATTGGATCCGTGTGTCAGGTCTTAAAGTGACAGCAGCCTAATATACCTGCTGCAATTATGAGATAATATTAAAAATATCTATATAGCAGTTTTTCCCCATGGTATCGGTCAAAATCGATGCCAGTGAAAATGCTGAGTGGCTAGTAACTTTTGAAAAACCACTAGCAACAGTGGCTGGTGAGCAAAAAGTTAATGTCAAGCCCTGCAGCAGGATAACCATAATCGTATGCCACACATTTTACATATTCAGTACAGGCATGTAAACACTTAAATTGCATCTATTCCACTCTGACCAGTGGATAATGTTGTCATGCACAGATTCGTAAACATGCGGAAGAAACTGAGCTCATATTGACAATGTTGTGTGACATGAATGCAGTATACCGATGGTCAAAAACATTGAAATGAAGATATTTAGGTGCGTCACTGGAAAAAGTCCAATACGGCCATAGAAATGTTTTGAATGGAATGTAAATAGATTATAACAATGGCTAGTAACACAACCTATATGTGAGTTCATCATTTGTGCTGTGGGGTATGTGAATAATGGCAGTAAAAATAACCACAATTCTTAGTGAATTATCAGAATAATGAATTGATTGTAAACAGGAGTAAAGAGGTTTGCTCGTCCTTACTCTGATTATTGGAAATATCACATTATCGGTGCACATGTAAACATAGTCAGTGATTTAAAAAAAAAAAAAAAAAAAAATTCGTCCTCCAAATGTACTTTAGTGAAAATGGCTCTCATCATAATGTTCACAATCGACATTTGCATATGCCTTTGACTGCCACATCTTTGTTATTTCAAACACAAGGTTTGTTATAGTAGAAGCACAAATAGGTAGTGACTATTTGGGAATTCAAGTATGACTCCAGGCCATGTTTATGACTTACAAGAAAGTGAGAGAGTGATATAGCGAAGGAGAGAAAGAAAGATGAAGAAAACCGCAATTACGATCTTGAGATAATGGGGCAAAGCATCTGATATCTGTTGAGCATTCAAACCAGGGCTCTCCCTCTCTCTCTGCCTCCGGCTCACACTTCCATTTATGTGGACACTCATACAACTATAGAGCAATGGAGAGTGTGGGAGGAATCCTTTATTTTGTGGTTAAATTCTCCATTTTATGTCTGGGATTAGAGAAAGAAGGGTTTTATTTTGGTCTTCAATTTATAGTGTAGGCTACGTATTTTATCTCTTTTATGTCCAGAGGGATGAGTAAGGCCTGGGCAGGAGAACACTTTCAGTGATCAAATGATGTTGAAAACTATTTTTTGCATGTTATCAAGTAAAAAAAAATGTTATTACCTAATGTATTAGGCCATTCTCTCATCATTTACTCACCCCCATGTCGTCCCTAATCCTTTAAGACTTTCGGAACACAAAACGCTTCACGCTTGGGCGTGTCTAGAACTTGCAGTTCGCTGATGAAAAATTAAATAGGGCAATCATTTAACAAATTCCTTCAACTCAAATGGGCAGTCCTGGACCCCTTTTTCCTCCCTCAATTCGAACCCTGAAAACAGTGTTGTCTTTGAAAGTTTCTTGTCTAGAGTGCTAAAACAAGAGCAGAATGTCCCCAGAAGGATTTATAAAGGTTATTTTTATATCTGCTCTTTCAGGCAGGTTAAAACTTGTTTCTTGTATGTGTCATAATTGAGTTTGCTGGTTTGGAAGTGAATTGATGTTTTGAATAGCTTGTATTTAATTTCCCACATGACATAATTTTCCCCTTTCAGTTCCATTTCCTCCTATTTTGGCTCCTCAGCTGCATGAAGTTGTCAATATATGAATGTGTGGTTATGTGTATCTATTTGTAGAATAAGAGTCTTGTAAGATGCTGTTTGATATGCGTTTACATAATTAATGTTCACCAGACTTTTCTAAAATGTAAAATCACTCTTTTTCTCTTTCCATCTGATATATTCCCTCATTCCCTTCTGAATTGGCCTACAGAGGCTTAAATCCGTGGTGTCATAATCCCAGCTCAAATCCATTCTGAAATGACAGTAGATATCAGTGGAGCTCATTATAGCCTGGAAACCATCTTACTTCTCTTCAACTGAAGTGATCAGACATGAATATGCATATTTTAACTTTTCATTTTGAAGGACTGAGTGTCAGGTCTTTTGACAGCATGAGGTTTAGAAAATAGAGCAGAATACTCATAAAATGAGAAGGAGACAGAGTGGTAGAGAGAGAACCATATGCTTGTAGGTGAATGGAAACTAACAATAGCATAGACTGAAGAAATGGAGTGATTAAGGAAAAGAACCAGAGGTAAGAGAGAGGGATTTCTGAAAGGTAGAAAATTAAGTTCACACAAAGGAAAGAATGAAAGACACGGTCTCCAACAATGACAGTTACTCTCCATCAAACAGTCACTTACTTTCATGTATTTTTTGTAAGACGTGGATGAATCCGATTCTCTGAATTGCGGCATCCTTTGCGCATTATAGATCAACTAACATGATCATTATAAAGGGTTTTAAATGACAAAACACATTCACTTACCCATATTTGAAAATCGGAATATCAGATAGTTCATGACATAGTTAACAAGTTTGTGAATATTTTGAATAAAAAAGAAAAACTATATATTTGTGGCTGTGATGTGTCATGTGAGAAGCATGACGCGTGTCGCCATGGAAAATAATAAGGCGTTGCATTCTAAAATATTTAGCCAGAGAAGGTAATATGGTCATATTTCTGCAAAAGAATTGGTGAAGCTTGAAGCTGGTTTGTAGCATACCAAGAATACTGACTACTTTGCTGTTGTTAGTACTGTAACTGTTATTTAGTGTTAAGTTAGGTGGCTTAGGTTTTATTGTGAATTTGTTAATTTGTTGTGTTTTGTATTTATTTAAATTTATATATTTAAGTATACTTTAAACTTTTAATAAATTGTTCAATTTAAAGACATTTTTTATATATATATATATTTCCCCCCCCAAAAAAGCTATTCTTTAATGTCACCCAGCATCATTTTGTGGCTCTTTAAAAAAAAAAGAAAAAAGTATTGGGTCAGGCACCGGTTAGGCACCGGTACCGTTTTAAAAGTAATGATTTGGCACCGGTATCGTAAAAAACCCAAACAATACCCAACCCTATCCATATTATTATTGCTTTAGTTTTCTTGGCAGTGCTGCGTGTGCAACCAATGTGATATAAAAACAGCAGTGTTGCGTTTTCACACATTACACTGGTATTCGTTGGAAAAAGAAGCTTACTACTAAAAAATCATCACTGTGGATACCGTCATGCTGTAGAATGTTGCTAGTAGTGTCACTACTTTCAGTTACCATTACAAGTCATGTTTGACTAAAAGAACAGAGGAGGAAGACAGGAAATAAGGAGGATGTTCTGTGAAAAGGAAACTGAGGGAGTAAGAAAAGTGCAAATATGAATGGACGAGTGTCCACTGGGGATGTTCAGGAACTGGCAGGCGTTTATCTGGCTTTTTGAGATAACTTGCTGCCTCTCTCCTGTGTGTTTGCGCTCATGCAAGGGTGTGTGTGATGTTTACTTAGGTAGGTCGTGTTTGGAGGATTGTTAGTTTGCCTGTGTGTTTGCTGTGTTTGAGATAGCAGTGTGTGTGTTTTATGTTGCCTCTAGTCTCTGTTTTCATTTGAGACTAAATAATTTTGGCATTGAGAAGAGCCAGAGGGTGAGAACCTGCTACCCATAACTTACTAAAGCGCTTAAGAGAGAGAATCTCTGCATTTCGTCTCAGCATCTGCACTATTCTTCCTGTCTGCTTCTCTTACTTTCAAAATCCCTGTCTTAAAGGAATAGTTAACCCAAAAATAAAAATCCTTACTTTCTTGTGTGAAACTCAAAATGAGGGGTTTTAAAGAATGCTCTTACTGCTCTTGTCCAGTGTTGTAGTACTTGAGGCTGGTCTCGAAAATGAGTCTAAGACCCTGTTTTCATGATTTTCGTCTTGTTTTTGACACTAGATTTACCTTTTTTTCTGTTTTATTCATTTTTAATTTTTTTCAAACTGCTTGTTTAACATTGGCCATCCACACTAATTCTTGAGAACTAAAACACTGCAGAACTTTTTTGTGGTTTGTGCTGTCTTGCACATAATCCGTTCTGTACTAGTGTGTCTCTGGACCAGAGCATACTGTGCGTGACACTGGCCCAAAACCTGACTTCATTCGCTTCAAAGGAAAGCATATTTACACTGTCTGAATCGTGACTTGTCTTGACTTGACCCTCTTTTTGGTCTTGGTCTTGACAAGTTGGACTGAAAATTAGTCCAACTTGATCACTATATGTGACCTGTGCTGGCAAAATGAGTTGCAATGAGCAAATTTTCAAAAAGGAGTAGGAATCCTACACCTGTTTGAAGTCAAGTCAGCAAAGTCAATTTTGATAAAAAAATCGAGTTCAAGTTTTCTGAAGGTTCCAAAACAAAATCACCTAGAAACCATACCTTAAAATCCCTGGTAATAACACCAAATTTGGTACACACCAAGTCAAAAATTTAAGACATAACTTATGCATGAATAGTACTCGCCAAGACAAATCATGTGGAATACTGTAATTCTGTGTATATGCTTATATCGGGATTGCACGCTGTCTGACGCGTCTTTGTGCGCACACTTCGGACGTGTCAACCAGCGCGAGTAAGATCGCTTTGTTTACATCAGCATGAGTTTGATAATCACATATCATTGGTTCAGACTCATGCCATTGAGAATTCGCTATGAATATTCACAAAGTTGGAATGCTGCGCTTTACAACAATATCAATCTTGTGCTGAGGGGAAGCACCAGTCTTCGAGAAGCGTGAGAAAAATGGACTGGATCAACTTTTCATGGACAAAGGAAATGTACTCCTCTCAGAAAACATACAAGTAAAGATACTTTAAGATGTTTAATTGCTATTTGGTGCATTGGGATCGCTAGGCGAGGGCTTAATGAACTAATTTTTGTGAACCTCAGATTCAACCTCAAATTCGACCAAAATTGACATTCTTTACTTGTTTTGCCTGTAGCTTGAAATTAGCCCATGCACATTCTGACTCATTTTGCCAGCACGGGTCACATATGTTCCAGGTTTTCTGAAATAATTTTAAGAATGATCTAAATATCTTGCCCTCTGCCATATAGCAAATATCAAATCTTCATGAAAACTCTTCTCCATGAATTTTTCTTCCTCATCTTGCTCATTTTTTCCCTAAGGTACTTGATAGACTGGTTTCAACTCTCGTCTGACTGCAAGTCTTTAATTGCGTTTAAGAGATTTGGAGCTGAGAGCTCAAATATACTCACACTCTCTCTCATCATCTCACCATCTGTCTTCTTTTTAAATTATGTGATTGAAAGCTGTGTGTGCGAGAATGGGCTCTGTTTTGAACTTTCTGCTTGAATTAAATGGATTTTCCATTTGATCATGATCCGTGAGGCTGAGAGCTCTTGGCTTATTAAAAGGTTGTAGTCTGACTGCTGTTATCTCCTGCTTGTTGAGCACATTGAAACCCCAGAGATCATCACTGCGACACACTGCTCCTCCCTGGACCGATATTTGTCTGTTTTGGATATTTTACTTCTAAAATATCACTTGTAATATAAACACACTGTGGGTATTAGAATGATTTAGCTGATATAACAGTCTCACAAACCTGAAGTTCTGGTTCTCAGTAATGGATAGGACCGAAAATGACTTGCATTTCAGTGCTTGAGCGTGCTAGCCTGTTAACTTGTGATTCATTGAAAAGAACGAGCAGTCAGAGTTTACTATCGTCTTCTCCGCAGGCTCACTTGCTGGCTATTGTGATTAACTACAGCAAGAACTATTAATTATCAAGGATCCTGGATGAGTCAGAAGCTCAGCGGCCTTAAATGTGGACATTGATTCTACAATAGAGATATGTTCACAAGAGCACCATTAGGAGAGAAAATAAGTGTGAACATGGGAAATGGGGATTGCAAGGCAATCTGCAGGGATGGAGAGAGAGAGAGACAAGAATGACAGGAAGCGAGTGATAAAGAGAGGCAGTAGAGACGACAGCCGTTTGGGAATCGGCTAAATTGCTTTGTGTATTTTATGGCCAGCTTCATCATCAAAGCTAATTACTAACAGCTCTCTAAAGCCCTCTATATTTATCCATCCATTGAACGTGTGCATGTGTGTGTAATTTTAAGCGTGTGTAGCACTAATTTTGCAAGGAAAGCTTATGCCTTTATTTAAAATGACTTAGATTTTTTTTTTGTAAAATGAAATGTGTTACTGTTGTGTTGTTCTTTGATATTGTATGCCTATTAAGCATAAGTTAGTGTTCGAATTGAGGTAGGATTGGCAGGGAGGCTGGTACTTGGGGGGGGTCCCCAAATATTTTTGTAGTGGTTCTCAACCTTTTTAACTCAAAGGCCCCCTATTGTCCAACACAATATTTAAAATGTATTATTATAATATTGTATTATTATAATATTTCTGCTGTAAAATTATAAAATAAAAAATAAATAATTACAACAATTACCAATAAATATTTTTGATTTTTAGTTAAAATTTTGATTTTATTAGTTCTTTTTTTAAAAAGCAGGTTAATTTATTTATTTTTTAATGTTATGTCAGCTATATTTTAGTTTTATTATACTTTTATTAATAAATAGCTTTTATTTGAATATTTTTTGCCTTCATTTTAGTTTATTGTTTAGTAATTTCGTTGTGCTTTTTTATTTTTATTTTATTAGGGCCCGAATACCTATTGGAATTTTTCCATTTATTATATATTATATATATACACTCACCTAAAGGATTATTAGGAACACCATACTAATACTGTGTTTGACCCCCTTTCGCCTTCAGAACTGCCTTAATTCTACGTGGCATTGATTCAACAAGGTGCTGAAAGCATTCTTTAGAAATGTTGGCCCATATTGATAGGATAGCATCTTGCAGTTGATGGAGATTTGTGGGATGCACATCCAGGGCACGAAGCTCCCGTTCCACCACATCCCAAAGATGCTCTATTGGGTTGAGATCTGGTGACTGTGGGGGCCATTTTAGTACAGTGAACTCATTGTCATGTTCAAGAAACCAATTTGAAATGATTCGAGCTTTGTGACATGGTGCATTATCCTGCTGGAAGTAGCCATCAGAGGATGGGTACATGGTGGTCATAAAGGGATGGACATGGTCAGAAACAATGCTCAGGTAGGCCGTGGCATTTAAACGATGCCCAATTGGCACTAAGGGGCCTAAAGTGTGCCAAGAAAACATCCCCCACACCATTACACCACCACCACCAGCCTGCACAGTGGTAACAAGGCATGATGGATCCATGTTCTCATTCTGTTTACGCCAAATTCTGACTCTACCATCTGAATGTCTCAACAGAAATCGAGACTCATCAGACCAGGCAACATTTTTCCAGTCTTCAACTGTCCAATTTTGCTGAGCTCGTGCAAATTGTAGCCTCTTTTTCCTATTTGTAGTGGAGATGAGTGGTACCCGGTGGGGTCTTCTGCTGTTGTAGCCCATCCGCCTCAAGGTTGTGCGTGTTGTGGCTTCACAAATGCTTTGCTGCATACCTCGGTTGTAACGAGTGGTTATTTCAGTCAAAGTTGCTCTTCTATCAGCTTGAATCAGTCGGCCCATTCTCCTCTGACCTCTAGCATCAACAAGGCATTTTCGCCCACAGGACTGCCGCATACTGGATGTTTTTCCCTTTTCACACCATTCTTTGTAAACTCTAGAAATGGTTGTGCGTGAAAATCCCAGTAACTGAGCAGATTGTGAAATACTCAGACCGGCCCGTCTGGCACCAACAACCATGCCACGCTCAAAATTGCTTAAATCACCTTTCTTTCCCATTCTGACATTCAATTTGGAGTTCAGGAGATTGTCTTGACCAGGACCACACCCCTAAATGCATTGAAGCAACTGCCATGTGATTGGTTGATTAGATAATTGCATTAATGAGAAATTGAACAGGTGTTCCTAATAATCCTTTAGGTGAGTGTATATAGACACACCGATCAGGCATAACATTATGACCATTGACAGGTGAAGTGAATAACACTGATTATCTCATCACATATATATTTTATTTTTTAAATATATAATTTATTTAATTTATAAGTTATTAAAAACATTTAATTAGATTTAATAAATTTTTATTTCAGTTTTGGTTTTTATTTACTTCTAGTTATTCATTTTAGTTCACCTTAAAATAATTGAAATTGCGCAACATTTCTTATTTTTGTTAATATTTATATTTCATTAACAAATGTTTTAACAGTTTTAGTTTTATTTAACAATAATAACCGTTTAGAATTTGAATATTTTAATTACAGCTGTCAAAATTAACGTGTTAATTTTGCGCTTAATTTGTTCAATATATTTAATGCCGTTAATGTAGCATCCTTTTCTTTTCTGTCATCCTTTGGCTGTGTTACTACAATATATCATCACACTATCATTTGTTCAAGTGCTATTAAACCATTCATTTGCGATAAGACGAAATAAAAGATCTCAAATCTGTTCTGCTGTGCTGTGTGAAGTTTCATTTTAATATATTAATGTTATTATTTTAAATACTTTTATGTACTTTTATGAATGAATCAGTCAGCAAGATGGTGAATTCCTTGTTTACAATATATGATTAATATTTTATTAATAATACTTAAAAAGAATGTAAACAAATACCATAATGATCACATACTCTTTATTTCATTAAGTCTGATTCTGATTGACTCAGATTTGCAATGTGAATTTTCTAACACAGTCCATGTGTGTTTTCAGGACGTCTAACAGCAGTGCGACTTTGTCCTCATGTGCGTCGATGGAGCCGTGTGTGTCAGAAGAACATTTCCAGGCACACAGTCATGCTGAACACACCTTCAGACGCATGGAAGCCTACCTGAGGACCAGGAAACTCTGTGATGTCGTCCTTCTCGCCGGAGACCGCAGAATACCGGCACACAGGTAACAAAAAACAAAAAAACAAAATGATACCACTAAAACCTATAAATCTGCACTACAATACGAGCAGAAACGATAAACCAGTGTGCAGTAAATTATGGTGGTGCCTTCTCTGTGAAACATTGTAAAGACAATACAAATTAAATTCTTATTAATTATTAATTACATTCTTATTTCGTTAAATCAAATGGCCTCAAACTGAACCGCACAAACTTTAGTAAGTCCAATGACAAGTTTTTCTCCAGTGTGGGTCCTCTGACACAAGATCTGAGTTGATCCAGTTCATGCTGCTGCTGAATCATAAATGCCCTGGAGATGCTGGAGATGAGTGATGGTAGTTACAATTTACTGCTGAATGTAGCAGCAGTGGCACATTTATAGCACATTCCATTAAAACGTTGGACTTTTAAAACTCTGATGTTATTATTTTAAGTATGGCTTTTGATAATGTGGAGTGTCTGTTGTAGAGATGGGACAAGTTATGATTACAATGTACTGTATAAAAACTAAAGAAGTTATCCTTAAAATCACAATTTATGCCCAATTTAAGCTACCTAACTAAATTGAAAACCAAAAACCAAAATGAAAAACTCAAAGCAAGATCAGTTTAACAGGCAAATGAAGAGTTGAGTGGATGTGTTTCTTTTCTGTTGTAAACGGCATTGTCTTTGTCTGCTCACTGGATTGTGTTTGCAAATAGTACAGTACATGAAAATGAGAATGTAAATGTTGGCTGATATTTGATCAAATCTTAAAAGGGTCATTGATTGTGATTTCACTTTTTTAACTTTAGTTAGTGTGTAATGTTGCTGTTTGAGCATAAAAAACATCTGCAAAGTGACGATGCTCAAAGTTCAATGCAAAGGGAGATATTTTCTTTTACAGAAATCGATTTTTAAGGACGATTCAAGCGGCTGGTATTCTGACATTTTCAGTGCGTGAGGTAATCAGAGCTACTAACATGAGCTCTTGAAGCTCAGCCCTCTTCTTGAAACAGGGGCCAGGAGTAGTAGCTCATTTGCATTTAAAGGGACACACACAAAAACTGTGCTTTTTTGCTCACCCTCAAAAAGTGACAATTTTAACATGCTATAAAAAATTATCTGTGGGGTATTTTGAGCTAAAACTTCCCATACACACTCTGGGGACATCAGATACTTATTTTACATCTTGTCAAAAGGGGCATTATAGGACCCCTTTAAAGGGTCTCTTTATAATTTTAGTCAAGGTTAACATAAAACATAACTTTACAATCTTTTTTTTAAGATCTTACAACAATGATATCATTTTAAGGGGAAAATGTTAAGTTTAAGGGTTCTTTTTTAGACTAGTTTCATCTTGGTTTGAAATCAATATTGAGTGGATGTCATGTGGTTGTGACATTCATGTTTTAGAGATAAACTGCACTGAACACACATCAGATCTTGATATTTTTCATGAGAAGGAGTGGCCTTTGACAAGCGAGATTCCCCTGTGATGCTAGAGAGAAAGACATTCAGCAACCATTTATCATGTGAAAGTTTCTAGATTCATGGAGAGGTCGACTGGGGCTCTTTTGAGACGCGATCTTAGGCATCTGTTCTTACTGTGTACCTCTTTGTGTGCGTGTTAACTGATTAAATAACAGTCTCTCAAGTTATTAAAATGCAAAATTGCATTCACATACAGTATATTTTCAGTGCAGAGTAAAATGTAAATGACTCTGCATTTATTTTTGCATTCAGTTACAGAAATAATGATCTGTGTGTATATTTGTGTAATGTATTTTAAACGTACAAAACATAGATTTCAAGTTATATTACAAGATATATTTTGCTTTTGTTGCATGTGAGAGTATTTTATACTGTTAATTGTTGTTAAAGTGAAATAAAATGGACTGGTTCAGACACAGTTGTTGTATTCTTCCTCCCGCCATTCCACAGCTTTCCACTCATGCTGTTTTTGGATTTTTCACTTAGTTTCTTAGGGTCTAAATCCAGCTTTGTTCTTTGTCAGTCTTTGTCAAGTATGTCATTTAAGTGTATGAAGTACATCAAAGGTCAGTCCTCCATACAAAAAATTATGGACACCCAAAGATGCACACGGTAAATATGATATGTGTGAAATGCTTCTGTTTTTAGGTGAAAATGTTGTATTTACTAACACAAGAAGTTAGCTAGCTGTCATTGAATTCTGAACTTGCAAAAAAATTGTTTCTGAATTAAAGTTATTAAAACTCACTGCTTTAGATAATGACACCCAATAAACTTTCTCTAAAATCGTGATATTCAATTCTTACAGTAAATTACATGTTCTTTAAACATTCTCTGGCATATTTGCAGATGAAAAAGTAATAATGGAGACAAAATGTTTAAAGATACAATGTACTCTGTCCATCTAGAATGTTTTTTTTTTTTTTTAAAAAAAGGTTTCTCTTTAAAATAGGGCTGCAAATCGATTTAAATATTTAATAATTTTTTACCTTTTTTGTAGACTTAATTCGGAGAAACTTTGTTGATGATTAAGGGTGTGTTCACAGTTAGTGAGTTCAGTTAGCTTGGTTCGTTTGGTCCGGACCAAAAAAAACCCAAAACATTTAGTTCTGGTCCGATTAGCGTTTAGATTGGCATTTTTATCACCAAACCAAAAGGCATAGGGATACGTTCACAATCTGATTGGTTGGCTTTTATGACATATTGCCTATTTTGAGACAGAACTTACCAAACATCCAAAACAATGGTGTGTGCGGGGATAAATGCGTTCATTGTGTGTGCGTAGCCTGCATGTGATGGTATTTTGACCAGCTATAAACTCGTGAAGAGCTTATAAAATGTGTAAAGGAGTCAAAACAACAGCAGGAATCCCTCCGTCACACACACAAACAAAGATCTGCTGCGAGAAGACGCGGTTCTGATGCCTGTACTGAACTGTGAACTCACAACAATATGCGTGAGCATTCTGTCCTTTTTAGGGTCATCTTACTGTTTTTTTTTTTTGTTTTGTTTACATGTCTTTGGTCCGTGTTGCGTTCATATATCATTGGAACCGCACCATAGTTCATTTGGAAGCGGACCGAGACCCATCTTTTCAGCACTCTCGGTCCACTTACTTGGGGCGCACCAGGGTTCGGATGGCAGCGTTCACACGTTCAAATTAACCGCACTAACAGAGCAATCGCACCAGGGATGCTAAGTGTGAACACACCCTAAATTCCACTATACAAAGAATGCAAATGGCTTTACCTTTGTTGAACATCCCATTTGTTTTTGATTTATAAATAAATTACCCATAAAGATGGTCTGTCTCTATTATTTACTGATAAATGCATGCTTCACTATGGGGACTTGTGTGTGTGTGTGTCAGTTCCGACACAAACACACAAAACAAAATATTGCCATTATATTGTCAAATTGATTAAATTCATTAATACTGTTTTAAAAATGTATTAATCACATGTGTTAACAAGTTAACTTTGACAGCCCTGCTTTAAAATCATAGTAATAAGAATAAGAATAAGCACCCTTAAATAGCAGCACCTTGGCATTCCATCACTCTATTCTTCTCTGATCTGTCTCCTCTCCTTTATTATTTTACCCCCTTCTTTGTGTTGCTTCCACATGTTTGTTGATGGCATAGTTCTGCTGATTGCAAGGCTGCCTCAGGCAGATTTTGCTGGTGTTTTATTTATAATGATGCCCAAATGCACACACATGCACTGTATAGTACATAGCCTTTGTACTTATTCTAACTAGAACACCATCTGCAACCTAAAATGCTTGCCTAAAATCATGCTTTAGCACACAGACTTTGAGGCTGCTATGAGAAAGAGCATACAAAAAAGCTGAATCAGTTATTCAGTGACACTCTAATATAAGTAAAAACAGCAGAGAACTGCTAGATTATTGTGTGTAAAGTGAAAGGGTTAAAAGCAGTCAGCTCAGTGATGAAAGAACAGGAAGAGAGAGTGAAGGAGAGTGGCGGAGGGCAAATGCTGAGTGTTACTCCCGCTGCTAAATGAGTCTCACAGGCTCTAATGTACTTTCACTCCCTGCTTCACTCATTTGTGTTCCCTTTCTTTCTCTTTTCTTCTGTCCCCTCATTACTTCTCTTTCATCATAATTCTTGCATGAGTATTCACCATTACCAGCATCATATGTTTTCATATGTCTGTGTTTGCATATACTCACTTAAAGGAGCAAGTTTTGAAGTGTGGGGTGTCAACACCCTCTCAAGGCAATTCGTATATGATATAGAAAAATCGGAATATCGCAAACGTACATATCGCAGTATGCATATAGCAATGGCTTGTGATAACTGCTTGACTTTAATACTTCAAAAGATTACAAAAGTCTAAATTTAAGGTTTTAACATCAGTCTAAACCAGAGGGGTTCACACTATGTTAAAACCTTAAACTTGACTTAAATTACTAGACATTAAAATGACACTTTTTATGTAATGCTACAGTAAAACACTGCTGTTCATATTCAGACATTGTTGGGGTGCTTGTTTCTCACAAAAAGAATGTGAAACAATGTGTTGGTAATATCATTTTCAGTTTTTTTAAATATAATTTAAATTTATTTTATACACTTAAAGCATTATCGTATCGCATATCAAATATCACATTATTTAACGAGTTATAGCATATCACATTTTCTTCACGCAGCCCTAATTCATATGAATTTGTATCGTCTCATTCATACGTTTTCGTACAATCTGCTTATGCCTCATTGAATATTAGGTTTAGGGGTGGACCATCATGCTTTTTTCTAAACATTGTATGTTTCCATAGAAACTGAAATGTACAAATTTAAACAAAATCGCCTAGTTGTAAAATACGATAGTTACATTTTCTCATGAGGTCGGGTTGGGGGCAGGGCCTTTTTGTGACATAACAACATGACGATGTTACGCAATTCTGACTTTATAACTCGCAATTCTGAATTGCGAGATCTTTTAAAAAATTCGTATTCTGTGGTGGAAACAAGCTTACATATATTACTAGGTTACCAGCATTTAAAAATAACGTTTTCACTTTGGAGCAGTCAGAATTGTGAGATAAAAAGTCGCAAATTACCCTTTTTATTTTTTTATTCTGTGGCAGAAACAAGCTTCCATTTGTCTGGCTATCACTAGACCAAGCTCAATCTTTTAAGATTGAACATTGGTCTGGGGAGTCTGCTCTGTATTTTTACTGCACAAGAGGTGTGATCAACGGGCATAGTTCAAATGACTCTGTACGCAATTGGATAGTCCTTCAACCAATCAGACCAACGATCCATCGCTTCTCTATCCGTCATTGTGTTAAACCCGCCAATAGATAAGCCGGTTTGTGATTGGTCCCCGCAAAACAGAAGCAGGATAAAAATATGTACAGGTTTCCAGCCTGAGCTGCAGGGCGAAATCAAATCGCCAGCAGATCAGGCTAGGTTTACCCAGTCTAAGCTTCCATAGTAATAACATTCTACACAGTAACCCCTCCAATCATTTTTCAAAAATGTTTGATGAAACCAAATATTTTTCACAGTAATCTTTAAGGATTACACCACTTAAATGCTTAATGTGGTTTAAAGTGCCCCTATTACGCTATTTTAAAGTTTCGGAGGTCTCCAACAACAGGTTTACATGCATCAAAGGTCAAAAAACACTTTCACTTTCAGCTTTACAACTTTGCACACTGTTAACATTTCACATACAGCTATATTACACATTTTCAAAAATCCATAAAAGGGGCACTTTAATGTACTTTAGCAATGACCAAACAACATTTCTCTCACACCTCCATTGTGATAAACATTATAAAAAAAAAATTCTCCCATTTTTTTCTTCTTTCTATTTCAGCCTGACATTGTAGTGATGTGGGTAGAATCTTATTCCTGTCAGTCACAAGTGAGTCAGTCAAAACGGATAATAACTTTGTGGGATTATTTCAGTGGTGTTTTGTGATAATCATTCAATTCATTTCTAGTTGAGTGTTGATGTTGCATTTATAAAGTTTAGTGGTTGTCAGTTGGTAACCCAATTTGACGTATATAATGTAAATGACAAACATTTTTATTAATCTTATTAAACACAACCAGCATTCATGCAAGCAGAACAATAAAATTGCTTGGTAACTTAATACGTAAAGCAAACGAAAACAAACCTCACAGAGTTTGCCTTCCTTTCAAGCTGTAATACAAGCACACACACACACTCCCAGTTCTTTGATATAGTAATTAGTATTTTGGCTATGAGTGTAATAGATTTAAAGCCGCAAGCTTTGACTGAATGTGTGTGCATGTGAATATCTTTGTCTGCAGAGCTGGATTTGAATAGGAAATCCTCATTTTACCATGCTTCAGTTAACAGATCCTCAAATCCTGTCTCTTACTGTAATCTCTCTCTCTTACACTCTCTCTCCGTTTCTCAGTTCTGTCTCTTTTCTTTTTTTTTTTATCATGCATTAACTTGCAGCACACAAGTGTCTATTCCAGGGGTCTCCAACCCACTTTTTAAAAAATAAAAGTGTCTGACAGCTACTCATGTTATACAATATTTAAATCTCTTAAATAATGTATCATAACTCTCAAATTAACAACAATCCAAACTTATTAGTTGTCTACACATAAATTTAGTTGTTTTTATAGTGCATCATAACTAGAGATGAAATGGTATAAACGGATTATAGTGACCAAAATGATAATGGTTATTGCGTTATTATTCAAATTGGCTGTAAACGTTCATGACTGTCGAAATCCAACAAACAACAAATAAAATTAGCAGTGCTATGCACTTTTTGGTTGAATAAACATTAAAATAGTAACATATGGGTGCCTTACAACATAAAATGTTATCTACTAAAATTGTACTGCATGTTCAAATAAAGTTCTGACAAAAAAAATATAAAATGATAAAAAAAAGTCACAATTATAAATTATAGGCATTTAATCTGCTCCATAAACAATTCATAAACAATTCTGCAAAGGCTACATTATTATCCGAAGTGTTGAGATTTTTAAGAATGCACATTAGATCATTTTCCATCTACAGGTTAAAAGTAACAGCAAAAATAAAAATTTGGTCCGATTTTTTGCATTGGTCTAAACAAAAATGTAAATCCACTCTCTGGCAGGTGGCTCTTATGGAACAGCAGAAATAGCAACGCTATCTCACGACCAATTTGTACATATTTGTACGAGGTGGCTAATTCGTACAAATTCATACAACCTCACTCAATTTGTCTTTACTGCAGTGATGGGTAGGTTTTAGGGGCAGGGTTTGGGGTAGGTCATTTGTATGAAATCATACGAATTGACCAACTCCTCAAATACGTAAGATTTTTGCTAATTCATACGTATTTTACCAGGTGGCTAATTCGTATCCCAGTGTTGTCAACTCTTTTCAGATCCCTTTAGCGACTTTTTTTTGAATGATAATTAAAATATGAAACAGTAATACTTGTTCCAAGAGGCTCCAGGTATAACAAGTCTTTACTGCTAGTGCCACAAATTAGGCACACACAGGTTTCCTTGCTAATACTTCCTTGTAGCTGTATAAGCAGGATGACATACTTGAATGAAACTTCGTCATGATAGTTTTTTTTGTTGTTGGTTGTTATTGGGTTATATTGTAATTACATCTGCATGTTCATAATTTTTTTTTTTTTTTTTTTTAAACCACATGGCCAATATGTCAAATAAATACTGATTTCATTGAAGGGGATAGGACAGCTGTCTGTAGCTGTGTCCCAATTTAGAGGCTGCATCCTTCGAAGGACGCAGACTTCAAAGGCCACGTCTTCAAAGGCTGCGAAGATCAGACCGATTATTGTTAAATGGGACAGTCTAGCCTATGGTGAATTGTTCATGTCAACTAGCGACTGTGACAGCTGCCGTTGACCAGCGACAGTAGCTTTTGTACTGAACTTTTTTTAAAGTTATATTCAACTCTCTGAAAACAAAACAGGGTTCACAACCTGTCTATGGTCCATTTCTGTACATAATAAAGAGTATAAACTATATAAAATTGCATTTAAGTAAAATCAACATTTGAACCACTTTTTTATTTTTACATTTGTATCATTAGATACTTTAAGAGTAAGTTAAAATTCTGTGGTAGGCTAGGCCACGAAGGATCCATCTGTTCACCTTCATTGCCAGGGAAACAAAGTACGCATTTCGATGCCGCATTTGAAGGAGCCTTCGAATTTGGACAGCCTTTGTAGCGCCGCTGTGATGCAATCGGCCTTTGAATGCAGCCTTCGAAGGATGCAGCCTCTGAATTGGGACACAGCTTATATTAGCTTACTCTGATGAAAAGTACATCTTGGCAAGCTACCTCCAATCAGGCCACGAGCTACTGGTAGCTTGTGAGCGACATGTTGGAGACATACTGTATGTTGTGAAAAAATGAGAGCATGTAAAAACATGTGGGCACTGAGATATCATATCATCTCAGTTTCTCTCTCTATCTTTCTCTCTTAGACTGGTTCTCTCATCAGTGTCCGATTACTTTGCGGCCATGTTCACCAGTGATGTCCGAGAGGCAAAGCAAGAGGAGGTCAAAATGGAGGGTGTGGACCCAGATGCATTATGGGTCTTAGTACAGTATGCTTACACAGGTATGTGTTTATCTGGAAGAGATGTTTGGTTAGATATATACATATGCACACATACACAAGGATGTACATTAAAATTTTGGCAGATACAGATAAGCAAAAAAATATTTTGATTATTATGGCTGATTTTATAAAAATTGCAAGTTGCATTATTTTTAGTCAATTTTTTTTTTGTACAAAATAAAGTACTTTAAATTATAATGTTGTAATGTTTTGCATTTAAAGGCTACACGACTTTTATATTAATCTTGAAATCTTTTAAAGATTATATTTAATAGTTATTAAAATATTAATGATTTATTGTTATACATTTTAAGTTAAAATATTTGTTTTAATTTGAATGTTAGATGACAAATGTAATGTGTATGGAAAATTACCATGCACAATTAAATATTAAAATTCAGCTGTTATACAGTATATATCCAATATTAGCTGTTTTTTGAAAGAGATTTTTTAAAAAAGATTTCTATGCTCACCAAAACTGCATTTATTTGACGAAAATGACAGTACAAAATATTAATACTGTGACATATTATTACAATTTAAAATAACTGTTTTCTATTTGAATGTATTTTAGAATGTAATTTATTCCTGTGATGCAAAGCTGAATTTTCAGCGTCATTACTCCAGTCTTCAGTGTCAATTGATCTTTTAGAAATCATTTTGTATCATTCATATGGTAATTTGGTGCTCAAGAAACATTTCCTATTATCAATGATATAAATATCTTTACTGTCTCTTTTGATCAAATGTATGTGTCTTTGCTAAATAAAAGTATTGAATTAAAAAAAAATCTGCTGAATGGTAGTGTATTTACTAAATAAATAAATCAATAAGCAATTTTTTCAGAAATTACACACCTAATCTCAGTTTTTCTTTCTACAGGGCGTTTGGATTTGAGAGAGGACACTATAGAGAGTTTGTTGTCGGCTTCCTGTCTTCTGCAGCTGTCTGCGGTGGTTCAGGCCTGCTGCAGTTATCTAATGAAACAACTCCATCCCTCCAACTGTCTGGGCATTCGCTCCTTTGCAGATGCTCAGGGCTGCCTGGACCTCCATAAGGTGGCACATAACTACACCATGGTGAGCACACACACATTGAGAATAGTTACACACTCACTTAATTAGTGCAAAAGATATGCTGGCAAAGTCAAAAGGAGTTTCTACCCCTGGAAACTGAATACTAAACCTCTTTGTTTTTAATCTTCAATGAACACCCCTCTCTCTCATCCTCATTTTTCTTCTTTTATCACCTTTCTTTCATCCTCCTTTATTTGTCCTCCTCCCAACCAAGCAGATACTGAAGGATTTATCATCCGCAGTTCACCGCAGAGTCAAAACTTGGAAGTGAATTAAAGGACACTATCAAACGTGTGCACGCAACAGCATATGATATGCTTAAAGTTACAGACACACTGTGTATTTTTTGTTTGTCCTTCAGCGTTCTGCATATCATCTATGTGGGCGGCTGCCTCAGTGAGTGTATGTATTTGTATCCATCTATAGGCGTCTGTGTCCATCTGGCTGTCTGTGCCTGTTTCTGTGGGTTTATAAGTGGGCAATTGAGCCCATTTTAACAGGCGTGGAAGCACTGGTGCCGAAAAAGTTCCCTGAACGAGGCGAGTGTGTTTAATTGGACATGCTACTGTTCCTCTTCGCAAATTTTCCGCTCAGCGTTTGATGTTCCACTGCTCCTGAGGGAAACTCATTCAAGAAAATATAACCCATAATAGCCCGCCCACAGTTCACAACAGGGGGGGTTGTCATGGAGACTGCGCTGAAAACATTTGCTTTCCATTTTCCATCAGTGCCTCTGTTTCCTATCTGGCTTTCCTTCCCTTGTTTTTATTTTATCCCCCATCACCCAACAATGCAATGATGTCCAGTTCTCTTGTCCACTTTGTAATACCAGGGATATGTGTCCATGTTGGGCTGTAGGTCTGCAGGGAAAAGCAGGCGAATCAGTGCCAAATGCAAATTATAAAATGCAAATAACATTATAATCATGAATTGTTAATGTAGCTAAATAAATATTATTATCAGCTTTTAAAAGGGAAGAGAATAAACTTTAAAAATCTGGGTCCTGAAGCAAAACCAGTTGATAAGTACTAGTCTATGCGGTGTAATTGCTAGTAACATATTACATATACACATATACAAAATACTGTGTCATATTAAGTTGCTAAAAACATCAATAATAGCTTGGATTAAATGTGATGATTATTAACAACAAATAACCATTTTAATTTAATGCTGTTCAAAAGTTTGAGTTTTTTGTTTGTTTTTGTTTTGATAAAAAGAAAGGAAAACAGCATTTATAGCAATTTGTAACATTATAAATGCTAGTACTGCATCTTTGCTGAATAAAAGTAATAATATATTAGGGATGGGCAATACCACTTATTTTGTTTTCGATACAATACCGATACTTTCAAAGGCCAGTATCGGCGATATCGATACCGATACCTCTAAACTGAACTTTTAAATGATTACATTTATTAAATTATTGAATTACTAAGAGTAAACTGGCTAATGATACCCACATAATATTATATATGAAAGTCATTTTAACATTCAATACACCTTAATTGCAACTTATTACATTATATTTTTGTTTATACATGGTTAAAATATGTTTACTGTAGTGGTAACCATGGAAATCTACAAATACTATAGTTGAACTATGGTCACTGTAGTAAAACTATGGTTTATTTTTATAAGGGACTGCCAGTGACAGGCTGTTGCACCCATAAAATGCAACCTTTTTATTCTGACAGTGTATGATTTATAGTATATGAATGTATGAATAGAACATGATCAATATGAACTTTTAACGTTCAATTTAAATACATGTAATTGCACACACTATGTAGGCTACAATTTCAATTTGTTTGTGAAATAATATATTATGTTTTTCTTTTCTCTAACAAGCGTTGTTCTGGGCTGTGTTTCCCAAAAGCATTAATGGTTTCTTGTGAGCCCTGTTTGAATGCAGCATCAGCAGTGAGCGAACGCTCTCTGTGATTGATTGGTTCTGTCTTGCAGCATTTGTGTGTGTTCAGATGAGCAAGAAAATAGTTCTTCTACTACACAATTATGCGCTAACATAGGTTATTTGTCCAGTTCAATGTTGTACGCATTCAGGGCCAGATTTATTAAACAAGGCAAATTAACATGAGAGCGCAATTCCAAAATTGCCGTTGGGAGTAGAAAGTTCTGCGCGTAAACTGGCGAGCGCAAACCTTAGTAAATCACCTTGCATGATTCATTTAAATACTCTCCTCCCATAAATGTTTCGTCTCAAAGGGAAACTCTTATAAATGCATATGCAATAAGGTCAGCTGCAAAAATAACTCTGTCTACATCTTTTCAGTGCTAATTTCTCACTGTGTGTCTTTAGTAAATCCTGACAGTAGTTTTTAAAGCCAAAAGAGGGTTTTCGCTGGCGCAAGCTGTTAGTAA
Source organism: Rhinogobio ventralis (assembly GCA_039654625.1). Taxonomy (NCBI): domain Eukaryota; kingdom Metazoa; phylum Chordata; class Actinopteri; order Cypriniformes; family Gobionidae; genus Rhinogobio; species Rhinogobio ventralis. Next base: position 15,449,626 of record CM077195.1, on the reverse strand, counting down.
ATCTGACCCTAAATTTCTTGTTAAATAAACAATCACTTTTAAAAAACAACATACCTTAGTATCAATATTTTTTTATTTGAGTATCTATACTTTAAATACTTACATCAGTGTCGATATTTCAGTCCTGACATATCAATACTTCAGTATACGCCCATCCCTAATATATATATATATATATATATATATATATATATACACACCGATCAGGCATAATATTATGACCGTTGAAGTGAATAACACTGATTATCTCATCATCACAGCACCTGTTAGTGGGTGGGATATATTAGGCAGATTTTGTCCTCAAAGTTGATGTGTTAGAAGCAGGAAAAATGAGCAAGCTTAAGAATTGGATAGAGTTTGACAAGGGCCAAATTGTGATGGCTAGACGACTGGGTCAGAACATTTCCAAAACTGCTTGTGGGGTGTTCCCGGTCTGCAGTGGTCAGTATCTAACAAAAGTGGTCCAAGGAAGGAACAGTGGTGAACCGGCGACAGGGTCATGGGTGGCCAAGGCTCATTGATGCACGTGGGGAGTGAAGGCTGGCCCGTGTGGTCCGATCAAACAGACGAGCTACCGTACATCAAATTGCTCAAGAAGTTAATGCTGGAAAGATGTCAGAATATATAGTGCATTGCAGTTTGTTGCGTATGGGGCTGCATAGCCGCAGACCAGTCAGGGTGTCCATGCTTACCCCTGTCCACCGCCGAAAGCGGCAACAGTGGGCATGTGAGAGCTGGACCACAGAGCAATGGAAGAAGATAGCCTGGTCTGATGAATCACGTTTTCTTTTACATCACGTGGATGGCCGGGTGCGTGTGCGTCGCTTACCTGGGGAACACATGGCACCAGGATGCACTATGGGAAGAAGGCAAGCCGGCTGAGGCAGTGTGATGCTTTGGGCAATATTCTGCTGGGAAACCTTGGGTCCTGCCATCCATGTGGATGTTACTTTGACACGTACCACCTACCTAAGCATTGTTGCAGACTATGTACACCCTTTCATGGAAACGGTATTCCCTGGTGGCTGTGGTCTCTTTCAGCAGGATAATGCGCCCTGCCACAAAGCAAAAATGGTTCAGGTATGGTTTGAGGAGCACAACAATGAGTTTGAGGTGTTGACTTGGCCTCCAAATTCCCCAGATCTCAATCCAATTGAGCATCTCTGGGATGTGCTGAACAAATGAAAAGTTCGATCCATGGAGGCCCCACCTCGCAACTTACAGGACTTAAAGGATCTGCAGCTAACATCTTGGTGCCAGCTACCACAGCACACCTTCAGGGGTCTAGTGTAGTCCATGCCTCGACGGGTCAGGGCTTTTTTGGCAGCAAAAGCAGCATTGATTTCTCAATATTAAGTGGTCTCTTAATTTTTTCCAGTGTGTGTGTGTGTGTATTATATATATATATATATATATATATATATATATATATATATATATATATATATATATATATATATATATATATATACTGATCTAAACATCACGTGCCACTGATCCACCATTTAAATTTGTATTTCCATTTATTTTCTTGGTAGATGTCATCTGTCAAATCGACTTACAGGAGAGTGCTCATTCACTTTGTGTTTTGTATGTTGCTATGCTGAAAGGCTATTAGACACACACACACACACACACACACTCTGATGCTCTACTCTGTGACAACCACATCCTTGGTTCCATCAACCAATCCAGATAATCTCTCTCTCCCTAGGAGCACTTCATGGAGGTCATGAGGCACCAAGAGTTTCTGCTCTTGCCTGCAGGTGAGGTAGAGAAGCTTTTAGCTTCTGATGACATGAACGTTCCAGAAGAGGAAACCGTGGTAACAGCCCTGCTCAGCTGGGTACGCCATGAAGCACCCACCCGTCAATCACAGCTTCCTGCTCTTCTCGCTCACATCCGCCTACCCCTGCTTAAACCACAGGTCAGTCAACCATCAATCCATCAGTCAGCCATTCTTTTATTCTGCTATGCTGTTACTTATTCAGTCAGCTTGATCAGTATACCCATACAGCCACATCAGAAAATCATTAATCTGCATTAATTAATTTATCAGCCAATCAGTTAACTGAGTGATCAGTCAGTAAGTCGGTCAGTCACAGTGATTAATGCTCACGTGCTTCTTGACGTCTTGCAGTAGAATGCTAAACAGCCTTTGAGCTTTGTCAAAAGCTCTTTTTAAGCAAGTCAGCCCACTTTGTGGCCATCATCTTGGTATCATCCCACCCAAATGGCTCTCATAATTGAAAAACTTTACTTACGATTCATGTTGAGCATTACATATACAGTATTTTACACAAGCACACCATGCTAATTTTACTTCACAATAAAGTCCAGCAATACTAAATGCTCTTTTATTGTTAAATAATGTTAGAAAAGAGCCTACAAACATTAGAAACACATCAAGTAATGTTGAAATGGTCACACTTTATAACAAGGTTCACAAAAATGCACAATAAATACTTTATTAAAGATAAATCATGTTAGTAAAGAACCTAGAAACATTAAAAACACATGAACTGATGTTCAAATGGTTTCTAATTTATAATCAGTGAGGTTCACAAACATATAAGTGCATATAAGTGTTGTTCGTTGTTAGTTCATGGTAATTTTTTTGTAAACGTTTTTTGGCTTTTAGTATGAATATGTTAGCCTTACTGTTATCTATAAGTTAGTGTGCTCCAAATCAATTACAAAATTCGCATTTAGAAGATATGAGCATTCTAAACTTACAGTCTCTCACTTCCGCCAATTTGGATCAATGATTTTGATGACATTACTCTGCACTTCAACTTCTCATCAGATTAAATAAAAAAAAAACAGATTAAAAAACAGTGTAAATTACGTCAACACATTGAATAATGCTGTGCGTTTCAAGCCACTTCAGTGGGCCTTTAGGTAATGTTAACACACAGCATGCACCTTGAATGTTAAGAAATCTAAATGTAGAAATTAACATAAACCAAGATGAATTAATTTGTAAAGACAGAGGTTCATTGTTGGTTCATGTTAACTAATTCATTAACAAATGTTAACAATTTAAGCATTTAATGTTAAGAGATGCATTAGTATATGTACAAGTTAACGTTAATAAAGATAAACTAATGCTGTATACAGGTGTTGTTCATTGTTAGTTCATGTTAACTAATGCATTAACTAATATAACCTTATTGTATAGTATTACAAATAATTTAGATCACTCTAATTCCCATTATGTAACCCAGCACATACTTGTATTCCATTATGAATTCCATTCTGAAACATTTTGGATTGTGTTTGCGTAAAATCAAGCTTGTGTAGCTAGAAACCTTTGTATTTATGTGTTCGCATAGAAGAGCATTGCTATTTGGCCCTTATAGTATCTCTGGTCTTTGTGTGTGTGTGTGAAGGTCAGTGCTGTTCTGCTGGGCTATGAGGCTGTGTACTCAATGATGAGATGCTTTTGGAGCCTGCAGAGTGTGATAAGGAGGATGTTGTTGTGTCTCTTTTTCTCTTATCACATTCTTCACTTCATACACGTACACACACTCACTGAAAAGTTTGTTGTTGTTGTTGCCTTCTACATCCTAAAATTGCATTCAACTCCCTTATTTAAAGGGTCCTTTTTAAATGTGCAGGGCTGTGTGACAAAAATGATCATTGTTGATTATTTACCTTGATATTATAATCATGATTATTCATTGTGATCTATAGAATTGAAATACTTTTTGCATTGTGTTATTTTGTACAGAGCAGTTGTTTTATTTAGCATGCATTCTTTATGTAAATAAGAAAAAATATTATATTTTAATATTTTGTCTTATTTACATTGTGATTATAATAGGAGTTGCAGTTTTGTCGCATAGCTTGCTTGCAGTGCATATTGTATTGTGTATGTTTTAAATGAAACTACAAATGTTCTAGTGAATCCAAATAATTTGCCAATCGTTTTCATTTTGGTTGTAAAGCTATTAGAAGTAAAACATAAAGGCTCTACTGTAGCTCAAACTACATGGCACTAGCAACAACAAGGTCATGGGTTAAATTTTCAGGGAATACATGAACTGATAAAAATGTATACCTTGAATGCAATATAAGTCGCTACGGATAAAAGCGTCTGCCAAATTCATAAAAAAATCATGTAAAATAAAACGGACATCTACGAATTAGACCACTTACAACTCGTGCATTAGCACTGGTTGTCATTAAAAAAAAACATTATAGATATTTTGATGCCAAAGGAGTAGACAGTTTTCACAATTTATAATCTTGTGATTTTCTTGTGTGTTTATGTGATTGTGCATACTACAGTGTTTTAATATACACTCACCTGAAGGATTATTAGGAACACCATACTAATACTGTGTTTGACCCCCTTTCGCCTTCAGAACTGCCTTATTTCTACGTGGCATTGATTCAACAAGGTGCTGAAAGCATTCTTTAGAAATGTTGGCCCATATTGATAGGATAGCATCTTGCAGTTGATGGAGATTTGTGGGATGCACATCCAGGGCACGAAGCTCCCGTTCCACCACATCCCAAAGATGCTCTATTGGGTTGAGATCTGGTGACTGTGGGGGCTATTTTAGTACAGTGAACTTATTGTCATGTTCAAGAAACCAATTTGAAATGATTCCAGGTTTGTGACATGGTGCATTATCCTGCTGGAAGTAGCCATCAGAGGATGGGTACATGGTGGTCATAAAGGGATGGACATGGTCAGAAACAATGCTCAGGTAGGCCGTGGCATTTAAACGATGCCCAATTGGCACTAAGGGGCCTAAAGTGTGCCAAGAAAACATCCTCCACACCATTACACCACCACCAGCAGCCTGCACAGTGGTAACAAGGCATGATGGATCCATGTTCTCATTCTGTTTAAGCCAAATTCTGACTCTACCATCTGAATGTCTCAACAGAAATCGAGACTCATCAGACCAGGCAACATTTTTCCAGTCTTCAACTGTCCAATTTTGGTGAGCTTGTGCAAATTGTAGCCTCTTTTTCCTATTTGTAGTGGAGATGAGTGGTACCCGGTGGGGTCTTCTGCTGTTGTAGCCCATCCGCCTCAAGGTTGTGCGTGTTGTGGCTTCACAAATGCTTTGCTGCATACCTCGGTTGTAACGAGTGGTTATTTCAGTCAAAGTTGCTCTTCTATCAGCTTGAATCAGTCGGCCCATTCTCCTCTGACCTCTAGCATCAACAAGGCATTTTCGCCCACAGGACTGCCGCATACTGGATGTTTTTCCCTTTTCACACCATTCTTTGTAATCTCTAGAAATGGTTGTGCGTGAAAATCCCAGTAATTGAGCAGATTGTGAAATACTCAGACTGGCCCGTTCAACCATGCCATGCTCAAAATTGCTTAAATCACCTTTCTTTCCCATTCTGACATTCAGTTTGGAGTTCAGGAGATTGTCTTGACCAGGACCACACCCCTAAATGCATTGAAGCAACTGCCACGTGATTGGTTGATTAGATAATTGCATTAATGAGAAATTGAACAGGTGTTCCTAATAATCCTTTAGGTGAGTGTAATCGTCATGCACTCAGTCTGTGGGCACAGGACATGATATTCAAATGGATATACAGCTTAATTGAGCTTCTTTCTCGTAAGAACTTAAAGCTTTGCACTTTCATCATTTTAATGCATAATGAATTCCACTGAACTCCCCCCCCCCCCCTTTTTCTCTGAGGTGAAAAAATAAGAAATATTTAAATCATTCCAGATGAGCATTCTCCCACTCGTGGCTGGCTGAGCAGAGTTCGTTCAGTTCCATCTAAATGTAAATTGCAGGTTGTTCTGTGCTTTCCAGTGAAGGAAAAAACATTTCTAAGCCACCGTCCAGCCGTCCTAACTCCAGAACATTCATATCCTCAGTATTCACGTTCAGTGGAAATGATCGATTTTGGTCCATGACAGATGCGCTTGTTCACTCTATGTGACATGAGCACTTTTATAAAAGAGGTGGAAATGATTAGCTTTTGTTTTTAGCACAAAGAGGAGAAGGAGAAAGGGAGGAGTGGAGATAAAGAAGTATAGATGATGGATGTAGAGTGGGAGGGAGGTGAAAGCAGAAACTGAGGAGGTGGATGGGGTGTTGAATGGGCAGAATATTGGAGCTCTAACTAGAAAACTCTGAGTGCAGTGATGGATGTGATTATGGATTCAGTGAGATGGTACTGAAAGATGGTGTATGCACATATGCATGTGAATGCATGTTGTTTATGTAGTATGTGCCAGTGATATTTTAGTTTTTAAAATTTTCATGTTAGTTTTAGTCATTTTGTTATGTGCTTTTGTCATTTTTATTATTTATTTATATTTCTATATAGCTTTGTTTTTATTTCAGTTTTAGAGTTAGTAATTGTATTACTTTAATTTTATTTCAGTTAGTTGCCAAGGGAACAATTTTAATTAGCAATTACATTAGACATGATACATTTCTGATGTTAGACAGTTATTTCTTATATTGCATATAAGAGTTGTTTGTTGTTAGTTCATGGTAAATTACGTTTTTTGGCTTTTAGTATGAATATGTTAGCCTTACTGTTATCTATAAGGTAGTGTGCTCCAAATCAATTACAAAATTCGCATTTAGAAGATATGAGCATTCAAAACTTACTGTCTCTCACTTCCGCCAATTTGGATCATTGATTTTGATGACATCACTCTGCACTTCAGCTTCTAATCAAACGCTCTCTAGAATCTAAAGCGTCCCCTAGACAATGACACAGTCAAAACGCACCATCAGAAAAGCACTACTTAAACATCACCGTTTCAGTTAATGATTTCAGTCCTCCAAAACCGTTTCAGCCTAAATTTTTGTTTTTGCTGAAATTTTGGTGCATCACTAAGGATGATAGTCTGACCTGCATGCTTCTAATCAAGAACATACAAATGTCTACCTAAGAACTGTGTGATGGCACGTACAGTATGTAGAGTTTATCACATTATGAGAAAAAATAGTTTAAATAATCATGAATGCTAAATTTTCTCAATTCTCTCCCTAATTTTGGACCCTGGGTATGTGTATGTACGTATAGAGTGTCTCTATAGGTCCATATCACTACAGCAGAATTCATTAAGACATTATTATTACTGACTATCCAAGACACCCATCTAATTAAAACCTTCTCCATTTACTAGTTAGCTGAGAGAGGAGATAAACAGGGCAGATGAGAGGATGAGAGGATGAATGTGATGAACGAACACTCGTTAACAGCCACGAGAAGTGTCATTTAAAAAAGATTATGAGAAAAAGAGAGACACGAGAGGAAAAAGAATAAAGAATGTCCTGTGTGATGTTTATGTATGAGCCAGTAATGAGTTTCTTAGAACTTGTAGCAGGAAACAGGTTTTGTGTGTGTGTGTGTCTGTTTTAGCTTCTTAAAAGCTTGTTTGCTCAGGAGTTCTAACCTATATAAGAGTATCTGCATTCTGTTTGAGACCCAGAGGGACACTAGCTGTGTCTCTCACTGGGATTCCCTATTTAAAAAAAAAAAAAAAAAAAAAGGAATGTAGGTAGGAGCTTTTGTCAGAAGTTTCATCAGAAGCTTGTTTCCTCTCTTCATTCTGTCCCCAGAGTCCTCCCCTCAAGGTCTGAGAAGCCGGCAATGGATTCACTACTGTCAGGTTATCAAAGTGTGTCTTTAAGTGGATGAGGGTAAGGGTTCGGTTTGGAACCTAGTTTATTCTGTAGCTCTTTGCGGCTATGGTGTTTAAAGAACTCCTGTCGGAAAAATGTGTTGTGTTATTGGTAATCAGAAAAAAATGTATTATGTTATTTGAAATGCCAGAACTAAGCTTTAATTTTCTTTTGATTTTATTCCCCTTTAAATAACACACTTATTGAGAATTCAGAAGGTCAGTGCACAATGGGAGATTGGGAGACGCTTGCTAATTTATAGTGACTATAATGTAACAAACTGTCAATACTTTAGTGTCATTGATAATCATTCAGTACCATGTTATGTACACTAGTAGCATTCAAATGTTTGGGGTCAGTAAGTTTTTTTTTTTTTTTTTTTTGCCATCACCTGAATAATTAAATTTGAAAATATATTAAAATAGATCAATTATTTTAAATTGTAATAATATTTCACAGTATGAAAATATTTTTGGTCAAATAAATGCAGCCTTGGTGAGCATAAGAGACAACCGATCCCAAACTTTTGAACAAGTACAATGGACTTAGCATCTGAAAACATAATTTGTCATTTGTCATAATTCATTTGTTAATCAATAAATAAAATACATTCATATATCAAAAATGTTTTATCCATTTATTGAGGAGGAAAGCTTTAGATTTTCATTCTTTTTGAGTCTTTTCTATGTCTGGAGAAACTTTGCACTTTAGTTTGTGAATGTTTTGACCATTTTCTTTTTCAAATTTGCCCCAATTCTACCTAATTGGATAAATTCCTTACTAGTTCCTAAACGCCAGTTTTTTTGTGTCATACCACAGATGTTCAAATGGATTCAAGATTTCGCCATAGTTTTCTGTGTGCTTTGGACAATTGTCCTACAGGAAAATTAGTCTTCACCATAAATGTAGATCTTTGGCTGACTAAAACATGTTCTCAATAGCGTCTTTTCCATTGCCAGGCCAGTGGTGCCAGGGCTAACAACGTGCTGGCCGGGGCCAATAGCCTTGGACCTCAATCACAGAGGCCAAAATCAAGTTGTGTTTCCACTGTCGGGCCAGTAGTTCCGTGGCGCTACCCTAAAACCCTAAAAACTTGATGACTTAAGATTCCAGCATCGATATTTAACCAATTTTTTACAATAAAAAATGTTACAGTGACAGTAATTTATTAATGTGTGTCAGGAGTGTACATCAATCATGCTGATACTGGTATTTACCATTTCACAGAACACATACCTATTTGGTTGCACCTGCTTCCATTTCTTTGCGACCACAAGAATGCACAAACAACTCCATTAAGGCCTTTAAGTCCAAAGGCTTACACATTTAAGCCGCTTTTCCACTGAAATTACCCGGAACAATTTGTCCCAGGAACTTTTTTCCCCCCAGACCTGTTGCTGTCTGTGTTTCCATCAGGGTCTAAACTACTGTGAAGATAGTCTGGTGACGTAGATGAACGTTTTCATTGCGCATCGCCGTTTCCAGTTCCTGCTGGAAAAGTTCCAGAACTTTAATAAAGTACTACCTCGCGAGCAGGGACTTGGTGAGAGAGAAATTTTTACCTGGAACTTCATTTAGACCTTATCCCTGCAGTCGAAACACACAGAGTACCAGCCCAAAGTCCCTAGATCCTGGGGAAAGTTCCTGCGGTGGAAACACGGCTTTAGAAAAATATTGATAAGATATCATGTATACGTCATGTTTACATATTTCTTTAGAAAGAGTGAGCATTTCTATTAATTTTCCATGAAATTATGCGATCTGAGGAGATTTGAGTGATCTCTTCCGTACCACTATACTGTTATCCTTTCAGTCAAATCAACAGAGGAGCTCACAAGAAGAAAACAGGAGTTACGAGATGTACGAGTGCATGTGTAAATAAATACACAATTATAATTATATATGATTTGTCTACGTTCTTTAAGCCGTCTCTGGTATTTTCCATAAACGTGTATTTATTATCACAATGGTTAGCATAAGTAGCCTTTAGCATCGCATATTAATATATTTCTGTTTCATACGGTGATCCGAATCCCCATCTGATCGCAAGGAAGTTATTTCAAACACTCGCTGGTGTCTGAAAGTGAGTACTGAGCTGAATCTTTTTAAAAAATGTCTTAAATGTTGAATTTAGCTGGTAGCCTGATATAATAACATGGGAAATGAGCAGACTCACGTAAACTCCTCCTTTGTTCATGACCACTCATGGGCCCAGTTGGCCCACTTTGGACCAAGGTATTTGGCAGGCCAAAAAACCCTGGCCGTTAGCTCCGAGGAAGCCCAGGAAGTGACAGTGGGAAACGCAAATGGCCCTGGCACACACTAGCACGCTCGCTTTTGGCCCGACAGTGGAGACACGGCTAATAATTTGCATGGATTTAGCTTTTTTCACGTTGTTGTTGATGTCGAGAAACTTTTAGTTCCTCCAACTGACAACAACACCAGCGTATGATTGGTCATGGTGTTACCTCTATCTAGAGCTGTAATTGGTTTGTGCCAAATAGACCTCGGAGTGATTCTTGACTTATTCTGGTTCTCAACTAGGTGAACAATATACCATGGACACAATAAACGGAAGAAATTTGTCTACAGGTAGAGATTTTGGATGATCATTTCTATCATACGCTGATATTTTCTTCGTACCATTCCCTTGCAGATGCAGTTTTGTTCATTTCAGAAAATTCAGACAAATAACTCTCTGACCTGTCAGTGTTTGGACTGGTGTCTTGGTCACTTCTCTTACAAATACCCTTCCTGTCTGGAAAGTTTAAAGCTTTTAGCTAATCTTAAAGCTAATCTTCTCCAACATAAATCAACATCTTGAAGTTGGCAAGCAGCTCCTTGGTCTTTATGACAGCATGACTGATGTGATTTCAGTTTTTAGAGAAGCAATTGAACAGCAGTGGGTTTACAGTAAACACCAAGGTGCCCTGAAGTGAGCTGAAGTGTCTTTTTTATCCTAGTTTATTATGCAGAAATAAAATGATGGAAACCAAGTAAAAAAATAAGAAAACCACCTTTCTGATTCAAAACTGCTGACAAGCCATTGTTTTTATAACGTAAAGCTTATGTTTGCTCACAATGTATAGAACATTTGTTGTCATAACCTTCAGTTTGCACATTGCAAAAGCATGTTCCATCAAAAAAATGCAGAAAAATATTTTTTTTATCCGATTAATCAAAGAAGCAATCGACAGAATAAGTATTAGTTGTGTATCCCTATCCCCAATTAATAAATCCCTTCTAATTCAAACATCTAAATGCTAATTTCTTCTCTACATGGCGGAAAAACATGTAAGCAACAATGCTAATGGGGAAATATAGCTTTGAGAAGGTATTAACCCCCTCCTCTAAACAAAGATTTGATCATTCATAATAGATTTTATAATCTGTTTGTAATCTGTAGTTTTTGGGTCATACAGTTATTGTCTTTTCATGCAGTTTTTAGCCGATATGGAGGCGAATCCATTGCTAAGGGACAGCGTGGAGTGTCAGCGGCTGGTGATGGAGGCCATGAAGTATCATTTGTTGCCAGAGAGACGGCCGCTCCTCCAGAGCCCAAGAACACGTCCACGCAAGGCCACTGTAGGGGCACTTTTTGCCGTGGGTGGCATGGATGCCACAAAAGGTATTCCTTTCATATCATTTTTATGTTTTTTCTATAGTTCTACATGTCTTCGCTTTTTTGTTTTAAACGTTATCTGGGCTTATAACAAGGTAACCCCTCCTCTTCATTTCTCCCTTGTTCACTCTACCTGTCAGATTTTCTCCATTAGTGAGACATTTCCATTATCACAGGATAGTCTTGAGTCTTTTGAATTAATGGTGCTTTAAACAGTAAATGTTTTACATTTAAATAGGCCAAAAATGAGACAGAAGTTTGTATTTAAATTGGTGTTGTGTCCTCTTTATGGTGAAAGGTCTGATTTGTTGCGCAGTAAGACCTGAAGTGTGTATTATGTTTAATGAGGCTGAAGGGAAATGGTCTTGGCTAAATTCAGAGAGATGATGAATCATGTGCTATACTGTAGGTGATTCACCTGATTCATAGTTTGTAATGAGTGGTGTATAGAGTGCTACAGTGACTGCCCACTTGGTTCCATTCATGTTCTCAATTGGGATTTCATAATATTTTTCATTAATAAGAGCGTGATCATTTATTGTAACGCTATGATGGGAAAAAAACGAATGCTGCATTACTTTACGTTTAAACAAAAAAACATGCGTTAACGTGTTAATTTTGACAGCGCTAAAAAAACATTAAAGGTATAGTTCTGTCATCATTTACTCACCCTCATAGCCGCTAAAGCCTAAAAGTTTATGTGTAATAAATTGTAGGTTGAATCAAATAAAAATGTATTTTCTAAAGCTACTTTTTGTAATGTCTATTCTTTTCTCAATTAACAGAATAATGACTTTAAATTTTCCTTTGGGGGTAATTTCTCATGTGCGATTAATTAGATTAATGAATTGCCACATTGTGTAATTAATTAGATTAAAAAAATGTAATCACTTGACAGCCCTAATTATAATATATTAACCTCACAGCTTATGGTAAAAAAAATCAAGTTCTTTATGGAGAAAAAACGAATAGGATTTTCTGCATTTATAAAGCCAATGACCTGTAAAACTAGGTTTACAAGGTTTTTTGAATCTTAATCATTCCATGCAATTACTTTACATTTTTAGAAGACAAAACTAGCTAATTGTCTAGAAAAGAATCATGGAGACTTCTGCTTTCACAGTTTGGTCCTTAGGGCTTTATACTTCCCGTTGTTCTTTTCTTATTTTAGCCTATTAACTCAGATATGGTTAAGAACAGGGTCAACTGTGTTCCCAATATGTTCCCTGTCCCCAGTAAAAATGCCTTGACAGCCTGAAAGACTTTTTGAGATTTGTTTTTAGCAAATGTATATTGTTAATAAATGTATTTTTATCTAACCAAATTTTTACTTAGCCTACAAGCATAAACCTCACAAAAATGTATTTTGTAAATGTTTTTTTCTTCAGATTTCTGCTTATTATACATTCAAGGCTTTAAAGATCATCATTTGTCCTCTGTATCAACAGGGAATGTATCTGAATTCTTGCATGTGTGGTTTACAGATGTCTTTATAACTGATTGTCCTTGTTTTTAAAGGGGCCACTAGTATTGAGCAGTACTGTTTACGGAGGGACACGTGGCGTCAGGTGGCCGTTATGAGTGGAAGAAGGCTGCAGTTCGGCGTGGCGGTTCTTGACGACCGCCTGTATGTGGTTGGAGGACGAGATGGCCTTAAAACTCTAAACACAGTGGAATGTTACAACCCCCGCAGCAAGAGCTGGAGCGTCATGCCCCCCATGTCCACGCACAGACACGGCCTAGGTGGGGAATAACATTTGCATTTAGTGTCCTCATTGGACTTTTCATGGTCATTCACTTGAATTATTATGTTTCTTGATTGCTTGTCACAATAATTAGGGCTCTATAAAATTCTTTATTTGACCAAGTTGTGTGTTATTTATTAAGAATTATTATAATTTTAACAATAATAGTCTCCTATGAAATTATTTATTTTTTCAGGGATTCTGTCCGTTTTAATAAAAATGTATTATCAGAAATTATGGTAATCAAATGAATACCTACATTTTGAGCAATTTAATTAATGTTTATAAATGTGTATAAATCTTTAAAAGTAGTCTACTGAAATTTGAACAATTCCTTTCATTTTTGGACGAACAAAGTTCTGCACAACAGAGGTTTTCTGGTAAAATTAAAGCGTGGATGATTTAATAAACTATTATTTTTGTTGTTGTTATAAGTACTACTTTCTACTGTACAATAGTGATATGTTTCTGTCATATTTTCTTCAAGTTAAACTAAACTTTTTTTTGGCAGCTTGTAGTGAAGGCCTTTGAGTTTCACTGTGTATTTGACAATAGTTTTATTAAATTAAATTGTGAAATGCTGGTGTAGTAGTAGTAATAATAATAATATTAGTAATAATAATAATAATACATTTTGTTTATAATGCTCTTTTCTTAAACACAAAGCGCTACAGTAAAATAAAACAGAAACAGCAAGGGCAATACAACAATTAATAAAAAAAAAAATTTCTTAATCAACTTTTTAAAGTGTTCCAATTTTGGTGCATTTCTGATGATAAGAGGAAGCACATTCCATAGCCATGTATGAAAAGGCTCTTTTGTGACTCCCAGAGCATCTCTGGTGATGAAGTTCATGTGTTCGTGTCCTTATATAGTGAGACAGCAGTCGTTGAACACCACGAGCATCACACGCGCTTGAGTATGTGTATAGTAGATGAGACTGTGCCACTCATTCACACAAAGACATGCAGAACATGGAGACGTAGCAGTCTTTTTGTGGTTTAATATTCACAGACACTAGTCCATATCACAATTTGAATGAAGCCTATAGCCTTACTTTTGATTTATTCATCCAAATTCCCAAATCTCTGATCATTTGTGTGTGCTTGTAGGTGTTGCAGTGTTAGAAGGCCCGATGTATGCAGTAGGTGGTCATGATGGTTGGAGTTATCTCAGCACGGTGGAACGTTGGGACCCTCAAGCTCGCCAATGGAGCTTTGTTGCATCCATGGCAACACCTCGAAGCACTGTGGGAGTTGCAGTTTTAAACAACAAGTAAGCATAGAAAGCATATTTCTAATTGAATAGACTACATGTATGCCATTAAAATGTTGACTATAAAATTCTCATTCTCTGTCTCTATTTTTAAGGCTGTATGCTGTGGGTGGCCGGGATGGAAGTTCATGTCTGAAATCAGTGGAGTGTTTCGATCCTCACACCAACAAATGGAGCAGCTGCGCTCCCATGTCGAAACGCAGAGGCGGTGTTGGCGTAGCGACGTGGAATGGCTTTCTGTATGCTATCGGTGGACATGATGCCCCAGCCTCAAGCTTAGCATCTCGACTGTCAGACTGTGTCGAAAGGTAAATGGCCCGAAATCAAAAAGGACAGAAACGTGATCAATGTTCTTATAAATGGGCTGTTGTCAACAAAAGAGAAGCTTTAAGGGCTCATTATGGTTTTCCGCCAAACAAATGATTTATGGTGTAAATTTATAGATATAAATTAAAGCACCACATTACAAGCCATACATATTAACAGTGTAATTTACAGGTGTACTGTAAAATAAAAATAATTATTAATATATTAATAATATTCATTTTATATATTATAATATATTCATATTTGTCTTAAATTTAATTTATAGTGAATACAGTTATAATAATTATTATAATAATAATATAGTCTTATTGATAAATCACAAGCTTTTATCTTACAGTGAAATATTACAATAGTATTATTAATTATTTTATTAGTTTTTCATTATAATATTGATAATAATAAATAATAAAACTTTTTTAAAATCACATTTTGAAATCACATTTTTGCATTGTGCAGCCCTATGAGATGGAGTTCATGGTGTTTTCTTCTCTCTATTAAAACAAAAACAATATGCCTAATTTTGGCAGTCCTATCCTTTGCACAATTATATGGTTAGTCACAAACTCGAGACCTATTTCTCACATCCCACCAGTTGAGAAACTCTGCTGTAGACTTAACTCAATATTTATGATTTTAGCAGACAGTTTTGGTCCAAAAAAAAAAAGACAAGAAGGTTCTCATTCGTGTGTAGGTGGCAAATACCAGTATATGTCACTACAAATAGACATATGCTATGATTGAGCTCAAAGCCCAAGGTGAACATCAAGAAGACAATGCAGCAATCCCAGAACAAATGTGTTTACATCAAAGTGCTACAGATGAGTCCCTAAAGAGAAACTGACTCAATGAACGCTGTACAAACTTAGGATAGTGCAGGTTAGTGAAGGGTATGCGATTTTTTATTTTTTTTTTCCCTTTGAAATTGTTTCATAGTTGAGAGTCAGGGAATGTGCAAACTCTGATAAAGTATTCTGCAATTCATTGCCACATGTTCTCTATAGAGTTCTTTTTTGTATCATTTAGAGTGCATTAAAAGGATAGTTTACCCAAAAATTAAAATTAGCCCATGATTTACTCGCCCTCAAGTTATCCTAGGTGTATATGACATTCTTCTTTCAGATGAATAAAATACAATAACAGAGTTATATTAAAATATGTCCTGGCTCTTTCAAGCTTTATAATGGCAGTGAATGGTTGTTTCTGTTTTGAAGTCCATAAAAGTGCATCTATCCATCATAAAAGTGCTCCACACGGCTCCGGGGGGTCAATAAAGGCCTTCTGAAGTGAAGTGATGCATGTGTGTAAGCAAAATATCCATATTTAAAACTTTACAAACTGTAATCTCTAACTTCCGCTAACTGTTGTACGCGTGTTCACGAGAGACAAATGATTTATGGTGTAAATTTATAGATATAAATTAAAGCACCACATTACAAGCCATACATATTAACAGTGTAATTTACAGGTGTACTGTAAAATATAAATAATTATTAATATATTAATAATATTCATTTTATATATTCTAATATATTCATATTTGTCTTAAATTTAATTTATAGTGAATACAGTTATAATAATAATATAGTCTTATTGATAAATCACAAGCTTTTATCTTACAGTGAAATATTACAATAGTATTATTAATTATTTTATTAGTTTTTCATTATAAAAACTATTGGCACCATTTTTGGGTGAACTATCCCTTTAAAGTGTCCAAAAAACAACCGTTTTAGCACAGTTTCATTCTCACCACTGTTTTGAGCGTAGAAGCATTAGGTAATACCTTCTAATGAATAATATGGAGATATAATGTACCACTGGTATAGATATGAACAAATCTGATGCTGCCTGGGTCGCACTTTTGAGTTTGGATGTCATAATTACATCAAAAACGATGCATAGAGTACTATAATATGGAACACGGATGCTTAACTGTACTTGCTTGACACGTGAGAACAAACCTCATTGGTTCATTTGACACGTTCTAGTAATTGATCATGTTGCTTAAGTTACACTTCTGAAATGTGCAAGCATGTTATGTGTTCGAGTCTATTGATTTGGACAGCAGCAACTTCATGAAGAGTGAAGCTCATGTGGGAAGTGCCAATTATTCTTTCATCACACTGTCTGAGCACCACATGGCACTGGAGCTTGGGTTTTATTAAAACATTTAGAGAATCCATTTGAACAGGAGCATGGGTAAAATCCCACTTGTGATTTATGCATGACCTTGTGAAAAAAGACTTGTTTTATCCTAGTGAGTTTCCAAATAAATGAACAGATAAAAGCTCTTTTCTGAGAGAAGGAACACCATGCTGCACAACATTTAAATTTTATGAGCTGCTTTGTGTTGTAAGTACTTTTAGCTAACGTCAGCCTACCAGGAAGATTTTTTATGGGTGGTGGTTAGTGGCCTCTGAGTGCGATTTCCTCTGGGTCATGTCTCGGAAACAGTATGTTCACTAAGAATGTATTTGGTCTTTAGTGTGATGCTCATCATCTTCTCTCATCTGTCTGTCTCTCTGCCCCTGTTGCATCTTTGTTTAAAAGAGCTGTCTGTCTGCTGAACACTTCCTGCACCTTGACTGCTCTCAGTCTCTGTCAGTCAAAGTTTGACAGAAAGGAGACCGAACAGATGCATGTCTCCTACCTGCATATACACGTCTGTTTTGCTGCACATTTTTTCTCATTACAAACGTCTCTTATGCTCACCAAGGCTGCATTTATATGATCAAATACAATAATAACAGTACTACTGAGAAATATTAATATAATTTCAAATAACTTTATTTATTTTAATGTATTTTAAAATGTAATTCTTTCCTGTGATTGATTTTCAGCAGTCATTACTGAATCAGTGTCACATGATCCTTCAGAAATCATTCTAATATGCTGATTTGGTGTTTAATATTTTTGTGGAAACCGTGATGCTTTTTTCAGGATTCTTTGATGAATAGAAAGTTCAAACTAACAGCATTTATTTGAAATAGAACATTTGTAACATTGTTTTTACTGTCACTTTTGATCAATTTAATGCATCCTTACTGAATAAAAGTAATAATTTAATTAAAAAAGACATACTAAACCCAAACTTTTGAATGGTAGTATATGATACAAATATCAAATATTTATCAACCCACCCTATACACTGTATGGACTGAGGACTTTTACTAGAGAAACTCTTTAATGGCGTTCTGTGGTGGAAATGACATTGGTAGAAATTTTTTAATAAAATGGTTAATTCGTTTTTTTTCTTATTTCATAACTAGCATTGTATGTACCCTAAATACAATTAAATAATATTTTCGCATATTTTTAATAATGTGAGAACAATACAGACTAAAAAGTAAATAAACAATAAAAATAAATGGATTTTGTTGTTTTCTTCACACATCACATTTCTCATGCTTCGTTTCAAGCCTTCTTCACCAACTATGTTTTCTTCTAAACTAGTAAAATCTTTTGAAACTTTATTGGGTCAAAATTGTTTGGTGTGGTGAAAATGGCACCACAACTGGGACGCCATCAGGGTTTAGTTGTACAATTCAATTTGAAGATGTCTGCACAGCTACACTTGATTTGATATACTTAAATCAGTGCTGTCAATCGATTAAAAACCGACTAATTAATCACAATTTTTTTAATTTTTAAAATGTAAAAAAGAGTTTTTAATATTTTTATACTGTAATAAATAACTTGAAGACAGTATATTTTAAATGTTTGCTGTAATGGCATCTTTTTATGAAGGCCAGTATCACTGATAATACTACTGCTACTGATGTCTCGATGAAATTGATTTTTTTTAAACATTAATGATAGACATTTATCATTACAGTATAATTGAAAGCTATATCAATTTCAACATTTATTTTAATCACATTTAATTTAAGTGAACTTCTTCACATAAACCGATTATAATAAATGTCATATTTACCTGTGGCCTTAATATACAGTATAATCAATATAAAGAAATGTAATAAAGTTATCAAACACTTGACAGTCTTAACTGCATAAATTATAAATTAAATATAGATGAATCCTTATTAAAGTTACAATTTTCTTTAATGAGAGACATCACAGTAACTGGTTTATTAGGCTGCTGTGACTTTAAGATCTGCCGCTGTCACACATGATGTGGATCTGACGCGCTGTCACGCGCATCTAATTTTCTCACAACTCTTTAAGTTCATTTAAGACTGCTCTTTTGAGAATAGTCGACAAAACGGGGATTTTGACATAATTCTGTGTGTTCAAGCACGAAAGAGAACTCGATACGGGCGGCGTCTTTTTGTGCGTTGTGTGTGTCTCACAGTCAGGACATTCACAGGCGGCATCTTCTCTTCTGTCTTGTTGCGCTTGAATGGGTTAAAAGCATTTGTATGAATAAGAGCTTGATTATATAATGTAACACTAGCCATAGGATAACAGAAAAAACTGATGCTGCATTAATTGCGTTAAATATTTTTCGCATTAAACTGAAAAAAATTATTGCATGCATTAACTACGCATGGCAAGGTCTAGTGTAATTCCCAGCCTATATATTTACTATTTTACCACTTCTTTCAGGTACGACCTGAAGACGGACATGTGGACAGCAGTAGCTCCCATGAGCCTCAGCAGAGACGCTGTGGGCGTGTGTCTTCTTGGGGACCGTCTATATGCTGTCGGTGGTTATGATGGGCAGGTGTACCTAAACACCGTGGAAGCCTATGATCCCCAAACCAATGAGTGGACGCAGGTAAACACATACAGTATCAGCTGATTGTGTTTGTCCATCTTCCTGACTTTCTTGTAATATCTGCACATTTACATTATTCACCCCTCTCCTGCTCGCTTCATGTCGCACGTACAAGTAACAGCTCCATTTTCTGTTACGGTTTGATTCTGCCTCGTTCCTCATGCCGCTGTTTGTTTATGGTACTGTTTGTTCATTATGTAAATGCAGGGCCTCCATCATTTTGACAGAAGCACAGCTCTTCTCTGCATCACAGCGTCTGTTATTACCTTGCGCTATAGCAACCCGCCTGATTTCTCTTGAGCTTCATTTCTCATTATGTTTTAAGGCGACATTTCCTTCGCCCACATGCTGAGAGTTCATATTGTTTCGTTTGTAAAAAAAACAAGCCTCGGGATGTGTGTGGGTAACGATGTATGTTTGCATAAAAGTGTATGCGAGCGGAGGACGGAGCAATAAAGCAGTGTGTGTGTGTTGACAGAGAGAAATTGACTCATCGTTGAGAACATCAATCCCATAAATCCACTACCAAAGAGACTGTTTGTGAAGCAGGATCCATTCTCTCTAATTGGGATTTGTGTTTATGTTCTAGGTGGCGCCGTTGTGTTTAGGTCGAGCCGGAGCTTGTGTGGTTGCTGTAAAGCTTTGAAATGCCTCCTGCTGTCAATCATCTCCATGGCGACCGTCCTGCAGTACAAGCCCTCCAGTGCTCTTGTTGTAGTGTATCCAGAAAGATCTGAGCTTCTGCTGACCAGAGCAGAGAAAATCACACTTATTGACATACAGCTGAATGCTCAACTCTGGTCTTCCTTTATGCCTTCTAGTATGTATTTATCTATTAAAAGCAGTTTATTTTATGGCTGTGCACATCAAAAGCTAGACTTCCTCCTTTTCTGTCTCTGGCTAACAGGGTTCATTCGATTTAATGTCCATCCATTCGTCTGTCTATCTATGTATCCCTCTATGTTTCCACACCATCACAATGTAGGGCCCAACAATAAGATTTTTTTTCTGCTAGATCCAATTTTTGCTTGCCACTTTATTGGCCCCACCACAAAAAAAGATTTATTATATATTTTTATTTAAAATGTAGCTATATATAATATATACAAAACCGTTAAAAAATATTAGTTCATTCAGCAAAGATGCATTAAATTGACCAAAAGAGACAGTAAAAAGATTTATGTTATGTATGTCTATTTCAAATAAAAGCTGTTCGGTTGAACAAAAAATTCAAAAAAAAAAAAAAATTAATGGTTTGCACAAAAATATTAAGCAGCACAACTGCTTCCATCATTGATAATAATAATAAGAAATGTTTATTGAGCAGCAAATTAGCATATTATGATTTCTAAAGGATTATGTGACACGTATATTATATTATATTAATTATATTATTTTATATTGTATTATATATAATGGAAAATGTTTATTTTAAATTGTAATGATATTAACAATATTTCTGTTTTTACTGTATTTTTTTTATCAAATTAATGCAGTCTTGGTGAGAATAAAACACTTTTTAAAAAAAATATTTAAAAAAATCTTACTTATCCCAAACTTTTGAACAGTAATTTGCAACAAATTATAACATCGAGATAACGTTAATTTGGTGGCTTATTTACATCAGCCGATTTTTATCTACAATATCACAAAGAAGAAACTGGAAATGATAAAGATTTATTAAGAGTCAATTAAAACATAACTGTAATGTTCACAGCCAAATTTTCTCTGTAGAAATCTGTCTGTCGTCTAAGAATAGCCGGAGTGCAGTAAAGTGTCTCTGGGGAGAAGGAGTGCTGGAGAGAGAACCAGACAAGGATTGCACTGTGTGTGCGTGTGTGTGTGTGTGTGTGTGTGTATTAAATTATCTATTTTAAAATCAAGCATTATTATTAATGTTTTAAGAGTGAAATCAAGGGTGACAGTGGTTCTTGATTAGATTTAGTTGTATTCACTAAGCATGCTGATTTTTTTTACAGAACAGCAAGGTCAGAACAAAAGTCCTGTAGCAGAAAATAAGATTTTGAGATTCGATCAAACGGTACTGATCATGGAGTAGCTTCTGCAACCAAAATCACATTAAATCTAGCAAATGTGTTTACGTTTGATAGGCAAATACAATGGAGAGCATGAGGAGAAAAGATAAGATAGAGGAAGCTATGGATAGAAGGACCAAAATTGGGAATGAAGACAAGAGATGGAAATCAGGCTGCATGCTGAGAGTGGAAATCACTTTGACATTATCAGCCCATTGTAAGCATGTATGTTTTTGATTTATATTTAATTTACCTGCCTAAACGCAGTTAGAGCATATCAGCAATATTGCATGTGAATATGGTAATTATATCTACAAGGGAGTAACACAATCCTTCATTATACCGTGCCCTTATTCCCCAACTCGCTTCAAGCTCAAAGAAAGAACATCATAACAAGGTCTAATGCATATTCAGAACTCTGAATCATTCTTTCTATTTTTTGAATTTAGAAACGCATCCCAGTACTCAGCGGAGGAAGTTAACCACACAAACTGAGATTTCTGTAGCAGTTCCTCTGCTGAGTAAAGGAAAGCTTTAGCAAAAGATTAAAAAAGATTGTTGTAAATAATGGTTATTATTGGGTTTTTCCTCATGGCTTACACAATGTTTTATTTATAGTATTTCTGTTTTTGCAAAGTGATTCATCTCCACAATAATAGCTGGATTCTGGGTCACTGTTCGTTTAATGGAAATAAATTTGGCTGGGGAGCAGAACAAAGGCAAAAAGACCACGATTTAGATTTTCATTCAAAATTCTGTCTTTCAATGAACCACAAACACCTGGGAAATATCAAGTTAATTAGGATGAAACATGAATATTCAGTTTTGAGAGACCTTTTAAAGTGCAGTCTGATATAAAATGACTAAATTCATGATTTTTGTAACCTGTCCTCCCTTATGTGCACTGCAAAATCATTTTCCTAAACAGTATTTCCTGAACATTCTTACAAAATAACTTTATTTAAAAATCTAAATTGTATAAGAAATTAAGGCTTGTTTTCAGAGAATGCATCTGGAATAAATGGCATGGTTCTTACGCCATTGGCAGGTTTTTAAGCGCAAATGTTGCCTAATATAGCATGGTTTATGCATTAAACAATTTGCCAATGGGTTTAGGAAAAATAAATTGGACTTGTTCTCTGTTTTGCTTCCCAAGTAAATTTATCTTGTTCAAAGAGTGGTGTAAAACAAAAATATTGATGTAAGAAAATAATTTTTTGCAGTATACCCAGAGCATTTTCTTTGATGGTGATATAAAATGTTTGCTTTTGTGTGTGTGCTGTTAGATGCAGAATCATAATTGAATTTAAAAGCAGAGTTTTAAACCAACTCTTTTGATCGTTTCAGTGCACCGTTTGTTTTGCACAACTACAGTATGTCTGGTTTCCAGGGTATATGTTCCTGCCTGGTCAGGAAGCTCTGGTCTCTTTTTTCAGTCCTGTGTGTGTGTGTGTTTGTGTGTTAGTGGCACTTAAACCCCATACTGAGTACAAAGTGCAGCTTGAGAAGTGAGAGAAAACAGTTTTGGTATTTTGATCTAGTTTTCTAAATCCCAGGATCCATTTCAGTGTTTTAAATGAAGAAAGAGAAGTGTACAGATTAGCATATGAAGAGAAACAGAATGAAATAAGGGAACAGTTGAGATCAGAGATCGCCACATACCATTTAAAACAGGATATTCACATTAGATTAACTTCATTTAGTCGATATTAAACTATTGTTGCTGTAATGTCTTTTTCTACATCATACTGTTGTTACTGTTTTTCTTAATTAAGCTGTAATATATGTACATTTATTTTGTTAAACTTGTTGTGCAGCTATGAGATTTTATGCGATACTAGATAAGAGTACATGAAAGACTTCCAAAGGAAGGGTTGTATTGGTTTGATTTGTTGGGGCGAACAGGTAATATCCAGGTTACATCTCTGAAAATCATATTGGTCAGAGGTATTTATATTTTATTGCACATTTCAAAAGTGTCATGGTCCTTTTATATGTGTTCTGTTATTGACCGGTCATCATATATTAAAGCATTATCTTGTAGCATAATCATATTCAGCCAAAGCAGAGCCTTTGTGAGGTTTAGTAGTTTTTTTTTATTTTTGATGATGTTGAATATATTTGAAAAGAATCAAGTCACCAAAGCGATTGGCTAATCACAGATATACTTCATTTGCATTGGATACCATATATATTGGGAACGTATATCATAAGAAGATACCACAGTATCTAGAAAAAAAAACAATCACATATGAACATGTACAGTGTACAATAGAGCACATACTTATTCTATACAATGTTAAATGAAATCGTATGGAAAATGTAAACCGTTTGTAAAAAAAAAAAATGCCGTTTCATTCCGTTGTGAGAGAATTCCTTTGATTTCATTGTAATTACCTCTAAACACACATACATAGTATTAGAATATTTATATATTCATGAGGCTGCATTACATCTGATTGTGCAACATTCTCACTGAATACACCACTGTTTTTTTTATATTTGTCATCTTTTGCATCTTAAATACTTGGAGCTGTATCAGTGAAAAGAGTGACTGACCTCACAGGGAAATCCCACTTAATGTTATGCATATTGTTATGTATATGTTGTAGTCATGATCATGGATGCATCTCTCACTTGTGCAGAGCTTGCTACCTGTATAATGTATGATGTAAGGCACACAATTTTTTATTGTAATATTAATTGCTGTCTACGCAATTGTTTTTCTTATACATTTCACACTTAAGTGTATTGTTTGATTTATGGATATTTTGGTTATTAAACTGTAAAAAAAAATATGTATTTTTGGCTTGTGTTTGTACTTTAGTGTGCGGCAGGTCTGCTGGGACAGATGCTCAACGGCCCATTATTTTTAACTGTGATTCAAGTGCAGAAGAATTAAATTAGGCCTGATGGAGAGGTGGGCAGGTTCACCATTGGGTCTGACAATCATCTGACCAATGCTGCTCCAGAGGTCATGGCCTCATGCATCACAGTGTGACCAGAAAAAGAAAGGAGTCAAAGATGGGTCAATGCCAAAGCTAAAGATCATTATATTCATCCCTCATTCCCCTCGGTGTGTGGAATTCCAAAGCTGCCAAAATTAAAAAGAAATGATTCAGATTCAAATAAAACATTTCAGAGTCCCTGTTATCAGATCTGTTGAAGATGTTGCTGTTCATGTTTGTTAGCCCAGGACATTTTACAAATCCAGACCAGACGATGTTCTACGGCCATGTCTGGAATAAAGAGTAGCCTATCCATGTCACACAGTAAGATTTAAGCCAGATTTTGGCCATATACCTATCCAAGTCATTCATCACAGACAGTATCAACGTCAGTAGGCTATAACTTATTGTATTTCGGCCACACCACAAGGTGTCACTGTGGCCTCTACACTTCGCCCTCACCTACTCTGAGCTCGATTGCTATGTCTGAGGTAAACCACGCCTTCCTTATTACCCTACCGACAAAGAAATGTAAAAATACATAAATGTAAAAATAAAGAAATGTAGAACTAAATGTAGAAATGAATAAATGTGGAAATAAATAAAAATAGAAATGAATAAATGTATAAATAAATAAAAGAATAAATAAATAAATGTGGAAAAAAATAAATATATACACAAGGAAATAAATGTATACATATATATATATTTTTTGCTTTTATATGTATATTTATTTATATATTTATTTTTTATTTTTGTTTTTTTTACATTTCTTTGTATATTTATTTATTTATTTATTTTTTATTTTTTTTAATTTTGGCAGCTTTATTAGTTGAAGGAATAGTTTGTTAAAGGGATAGTCATCATATACATCATATAAAAACTTAATTAAAGCTAAACAAAAATGAAAAAATTAAATAAAAGCTGAAAATATAAAAATAAAAGCAGCTAATTCAAAAGTTAATTAATTAACATTAATACATACTATAATAGTAAATAAATAATTCTAAAATAACACTGCTAAGCCAGTATGACATTCTTCTGTGGAACATAAAAGTTGTTATTGTTTTGCAAGTAATGAAAGTCAGTGGTTTCAGTGTTGTTTTGAACAAAAACTTTTTTTTTTCTCCCCCACAACTTGATGACCCAAAAGAGAGGATCTTAAATGAATGATCTTTTTTGGTGGAGGAGAAAGCCTATATTAAGGCCTGGTACCTATATCTTATTTGTTTCGAGCAGCTATAATCGGGCATTAATGTTATTTTTTGATAATTTGCATGTAAATCAGATATAGTGACTCATGTTGAGAGTTAAGGGACATCGGCTGAAGCAGTGTAATGTCAAGCTGATGTAATTGGGGTGTGTGTCTGTCTTTTTCTGTCTAAAATTTACTTAGAATATACACCCAGTTCACTCTCAAATTTATACATTTGAAATTTTACAGGGCCTTGTACTGCCCCCTAGTGTTCTGTGAACAGGACATTAACATTTCTTACACACTAAAAGTGGTGCTTGAGGCCCACTCAGTGAAACCATTCGCTCATTCACCTAATCTTCAGACCAAGTCTTACAAGTCCATACTTTTATTTCTATAGCAATTTATACAATACAGATAGTTTCAAAGCAGCTTTACAATAGTAAAAAAAATCTGATTCTGCTGTAAAGCAGCTCTAACAAGACAATAGTGTCATTATTCAGCTCAAGTCAGCTCAGTGTTGATTCAGTTCAGTTCAATAACTGTAAAGTTCATCAGACTTTAAAAAAAAATTTGTTGAATATTGTATAACATAAAAAAAAGTTGAAAATTGCTTAACTTATTTTGATGAATTAAAGCAATGTAACTTATTGATCATACAATTTTTTTTACAGTGTGTGCACTATACACTGCACACTGAACAAGCAAAAGACACAATAGTGTAGTGTTTTACATTTTTCCACATGTGTAGTTTGGCATGTTTGTCTAATTATTTGATGGTCTGTATGCAGTTACTATGTAATTTTTTTTAAAAACATTTTTAGAAGATTTATAGTTTTTCAAATAGTTTTGAATTAAGTGTTTGCTTTTGCAAGAGATGTGTTTTGCATGTTGTGTTTAGTGGTATTGTAGAGTTTAGAGAATTGCATAAGCAATTTTAAAACACTTTCATCTCCAGAAAATGTAACATTAAATGATATATTGTTTAAGTGGAAGGAAAATGCTATGAGAACCTGAAATGAATCTTTATGGAATCATACTGGCTTTATTTATGTTGTGAGATGCATAAATGCACAACAAATCTTGTCACGAGAGGATCAAAAGAGGCCTGAGTGGCAATATTTTTGTGTGTTCACTCACATGCACTTTTTTTGTGTTAAAACATACTCCAATAAACTTCAAACAAATAATTTTTACAGCGACAGGAGAAAACATCTGTTAGCCTACACATCCACTCATCACCATCCTCACAGTCAATATGAATTCACTTCTACTGATCAGTCTGGCTGTCTAACAGACATAATATTTTCTTGGGATGCTGGACAGCAGGAGCATAAAAACACTTTTATTCATGCTCAAGAAAAGAGCATCTGCCAAATAACTTGCATAATAATAATAATGCAGCACAAATGAGCACTGTATTTCAATGTGTTATAAACATGTGAAGGAAATAATTAATTCAATGAAAAATAAATGGAGATGGGTGGAAACAGCACTGGAATTGTTATTATGTATCCATTTATTTTTCGTTTAATTAATTATTTCCTGCATGTTTATTGTGACATGTGGTTCAGTTTCAGTTTACTGGATTTTTAGTTTTTATCTCTGTGTTTCCTGTTTCCCTTTTGTTTGGGTGCTTCTCAATCGGAAGACTGCATCAATCTCCATCAAAAGGACATCTCACTTTGAAGGATCCTTGGAAGGCAGCCTTCATTTCGTGTCCTTCATTCAGCTCATTTTGAAGGATGCATCAAGTGTATCCTTTGCGCCCTTAAATCACCCAATCTTTTGCACACATTCCAATTCACGAAAAAGAACTGACGGAAAACAAGTTGCAAGTGAGCTTGTCTGAGTTCATTATGAAATGTAAGACAAATGTTTTCGGAGAGGAAGGCATACGTCATTTTTTTTTTTTTTTGGTGTTAATTAATTACCTAACACTAAACTGTCAATAACGTAAGCCACTGGGAGACCACAGACGATTATCATGCACTGTATTGCATAGAAAGCCAGTTAATATAAAGATTTTTTTCCTAAATTAAATTTTAATTGCATTTTCTTGCCATGACCATGGGGGCAGGAACACGTGTGACGTAGCCATGCGCACTTACGTAAGTCTCATTTTAGCGTTTAATGCTGAGGAGGACTCTAGCCTACAAACCTCTGAAGGACTAGGAAGGACACATCCTCACTAGGATGCAGTCTTCTGTTTGAGAAGCACCATATGGTTTCAAGGCATGTTCCTGTTTGTTTCTATGGTGACTCATTGTTTGACTGATTTGTATCACCTGCACCTTGTTATGCCAGTTGAGTTGGTTTCTCTGTGTATTTATAGCGTGTAGATCCTGAAACACAATGCTCATTTACATTTGCATTTAAGACATTTGGCAGGTGCTCTTTTATATACAGATTGGAAGTTTACACTAAATATGTAATGTTCTATTTATTAACTCATTTGTGCCCAAATTTGGCATCTAACTCAAAATAACTGCTTTCAACAGATCAATCTTTATTCATAAACAAATTTATTATGTATAAAAGTCAAAGAACATTTGATGCAAACTCAAAAAAGCTGCACCTATTTTATAATATTTTGAATATGAAAACACCACAAACAACAAATACATTTGTCTTAAAGTGGTGGAACATAGTGCAGAACAAAGTGCAGCCATTAAGTTGCCCCAACAGGGCATTGTGTATCAAAAAGTTGAAAATAAATAAATAGAATGACACAAAAAATTACATATACATAGTCCCATAGTATTCAATGGCTGACTGTAGTAGGTGATTTCATATAATAATGTAAATGTAAACTCATTACTTTCCACATTATAATGGAAACATAAGCATTAGGATCCTTGACCGATTAGAATGAAACACATCCAAACTGGATGAAGGGGCCTTTACAAGACATAATACCATAAAAGACAATCTACAGTAATCCCATGCTTTAACTCTTTATCTTTCCATTCTTCCTTTTGTGTGACTGACTGAAGTTTGGAAACTGCTGCTATCACTTGAAAACTGGAAGGCCCATCCACCCCTGGACAGCAGACACAGCAGACACAGGGGTGGGACAGCACTTTAGTTGCCGCTTGGACTTTTGACTAAGTATACAAAAACTATAGATCTCTTGTAAGATTTGTTTCGTTTGGATGATTCTAGAGACCTTCATGATTATATATATATATATATATATATATATATATATATATATATATATATATATATATGTCAACAAAAAATACTTATTAGTAACATGAAAATGACCTTTCTTTGGGAGGGTTTGCCTTCACCATGCTTCCTGGAAGTAGGGGTAGGAAGTTGGCAGCCTCATGTGACAGGAAGGAAGTTAACACCTTTTCTTTTTTTCTTGAAATCCTTTATTTGGTTGTTTGCTTGCATGTCATTGAGACATAAACATGGAAAATGACAACTATACACTGTGGCAACTATAGTTGCCAGTGGGCTTAAATGGATTAAAACCAAGTATAGGTTTAATCAAGTTAGTGGTTTTACACATTTTTACATTTATTCCAAAATAATAACTAAAGGCATTAACTACTTGAACTAATATATATATATATATACACACTCACCTAAAGGATTATTAGGAACACCTGTTCAATTTCTCATTAATGCAATTATCTAATCAACCAATCACATGGCAGTTGCTTCAATGCATTTAGGGGTGTGGTCCTGGTCAAGACAATCTCCTGAACTCCAAACTGAATGTCAGAATGGGAAAGAAAGGTGATTTAAGGAATTTTGAGCGTGGCATGGTTGTTGGTGCCAGACGGGCCGGTCTGAGTATTTCACAATCTGCTCAGTTACTGGGATTTTCACGCACAACCATTTCAGAATTTGGCATAAACAGAATGAGAACATGGATCCATCATGCCTTGTTACCACTGTGCAGGCTGGTGGTGGTGGTGTAATGGTGTGGGGGATGTTTTCTTGGCACACTTTAGGCCCCTTAGTGCCAATTGGGCATCGTTTAAATGCCACGGCCTTCCTGAGCATTGTTTCTGACCATGTCCATCCCTTTATGACCACCATGTACCCATCCTCTGATGGCTACTTCCAGCAGGATAATGCACCATGTCACAAAGCTCGAATCATTTCAAATTGGTTTCTTGAACATGACAATGAGTTCACTGTACTAAAATGGCCCCACAGTCACCAGATCTCAACCCAATAGAGCATCTTTGGGATGTGGTGGAACGGGAGCTTCGTGCCCTGGATGTGCATCCCACAAATCTTCATCAACTGCAAGATGCTATCCTATCAATATGGGCCAACATTTCTAAAGAATGCTTTCAGCACCTTGTTGAATCAATGCCACGTAGAATTAAGGCAGTTCTGAAGGCGAAAGGGGGTCAAACACAGTATTAGTATGGTGTTCCTAATAATCCTTTAGGTGAGTGTATATATAGGCGTTTCTTTAACTAGGGGCACTTTTAGCCATGTGAAGTTGAATAAAAATAACTTGTTCAAAAGTCACGTAACACAGTCTCATACGTTTAAATAATTATTTTTTCTGATTTTGAGGTCTGTAAGAGGACAAACTTAGATTACAAGAGAAATTTTTATTATTTTACATTTTTCCAACCTGCAATTAACAAATGTCATTTCCACCACATCTCAATATACAGCTATTACTTAAAAACAGAATAACTTATGCCACTCAAGAATTGTCTAAGATAATTTTTGTCCACAATGTACAATAATTATACATTTGTCAATGAGATAAATTAACTGCCCTAAGGGCCAAATGCTGAACTGTACACCTGTCATACTCTGAAATTTAATATTGGTTTGGGTAAGAGCTTATTAGAAAATAAATAACTAGAATTTTTATATTAAGTAGAGCATGATCTCACAAATTTTGGATACATTTTTAATGTGTGATGAGAACTTTTTAAGTATTTGTAAAAAATTTGTGTGGTGATAGAAATGCCGGTGTTGTGGAAATGACAATGAATTAATGTGAATGTAGAGAAACATTAGATAAATATAAAAAGTATTGTAATATATTATAATATAAAAATTATTACACAAATCTACTCTGGCAATCCATATCAATTGTACTTTGTAATCATAAATGTAATTTCCACCACATGCTGTAATTTCAACCACAGAGGGCATTGTGGTGGAAATGACATTTCTGTAGTTTTTTGTGAAACAATGGAAGATAGCTTCACTGATTAGCTTTGAATTAATACTTAGCATTTCATGTATGCAAAATACTCTTATTTAACTTAAAATATTTAGCTTTTTAAAAACACCCTTGAAGGTACAGCATGTTTGGAAATGACGTAGAATAAATATATTAACTGTTCAAGCAATATTTAGCTTGATTTTTCTTTATTTGTTGTTGATGAAACTTTAAATTCCCTCCATGTCCAACATGTGCTCTGATGTCACTGAATATTTCCATAGAAACCACCTAAACAATCTTTCACACAAACTTTTTAAAGGGACATTACTGTGTTGTGGTGGAAATGACACCAATATTGTGCGACAGCTATATTTTGTATAAAAAGTAATATTGATAGTGGTCTCACATTAAATATTATAATGCATTTTAATTATTTTACTAGTGCTTAATTCAGGTGCATTAAGAGTTACCAGATAAGTCATATTTTTAAACTGTATTTTCATTGTTGAAGTTAAAAAGTCTGGGTGTTCGACAAGGAGAAAACAGTGATTTTGACACCTATAAGGAGGTTGAAAAAAGTAGTAAAACATTTTTATGGTGGTTTTATTGTTAGCTTGACAAAGAAAGAGGAATTTGTCTAAAATTATATGGATTTTTAAAAATATGACCAAAGAACATTAAAGTGCCCATAGTTAAAGAATCACTCATAGGGGGTATTTTTTTTTTTGTGAATTAATGTTCATAAATAAGTAAATAATAATGTAAATAAGAGATGACAACACATGACGCTGTACTTACAGCTTATGTCCTAGGATTTGGATTTATATGTTTTACTTGCGAAAAATAAATCTGCAGTGGGTCGCGTGGTACAAAGTCAAAATTACGAGTCTAAAGTTAGGTTAATTATCAGTTCTACAATCACGTGAATGCTTTTTACAAGTCAGAATAGTTACGCGTGAATGCACCTACAGACACAAAGATGTACCTCCATGTTTCCCCAAGCTGATTGCTCACTTAAAACCCCCACAGTCATCATGTTTCCAGGCCATTTCAAATTTGATTTTGACGTAACATAAAGCGGTGATATCTAAGGGGCTGAGCGATTACTTACTATTAATCTTTCCATTAACGCCATCATTGTCTTCCTTCATGCCGATTTGAGAACGTGCACGAAAACAAGAGGCGGGAATTATCGCACAAAACCAATCGTAACCGATCATATCCAATTAGCGCGATGGCGGCATTGCTTCCTCTCACGTGACTTTCCCCTATCAAACTCACCATACGCTTTGGGAGGTCTGTGAAAACTCAATGGGCTCACTGGAGGCAAACCTCCCGCTGTAACTTTACCTGTGGGTGGCGCTTTTGGACAGTGTTACTTTATAAAAAAACAAATGACTCTTACACTTTTTAATGTCACATTTTGTAATACTTGCGTTGTTTTATTTTTGTAATATTGATTATTTTCACATCCAGTTTTTTTTTTTTGAGGAGGCACTGTCTCCCTTGCCTCCTAAGAGGAAACGCCCCTATTGCCCGGCCAAAAGAAGTTGCTGCATATTCTATGATTGGATCATTATTGCAGTGATTATTATGTTTCTATCATGTTATGTTTGACAACAGTTTCTCTAACCCTAATTGATGGAGATTGTAGCTTTTCATTTCTTAAACAACCATGTAAGACACATCATGGCCATATTCCAGGATGACAATGTCAAGATGCATCAGGCTCAAATTGTGAAAGAATGGTTGGGAGGGACCAAAAATTTATGCACCTCTTGATGGAGATAACATCACAACATTTATTTCCATCAAGAGGTGCATTCATTTTTGGATAGATATTGTATTGACAATGCAAGAGTCAAACACTCTGTAAAGTACTCCAGCACTTTCCAAAGACTTTCAATGAATTCACAGATGCCAATTTGTGTGTGAAAATGATTCTTCATGCTCCACCCCTCCCAACCATTTTTCACATTCTTTCAAAATGTATTTTACTCAAAATTTTACTCTTGA
The DNA here is from genome assembly GCA_039654625.1 of Rhinogobio ventralis. Classification (NCBI taxonomy): domain Eukaryota; kingdom Metazoa; phylum Chordata; class Actinopteri; order Cypriniformes; family Gobionidae; genus Rhinogobio; species Rhinogobio ventralis. The sequence continues at coordinate 15,416,932 of CM077195.1, read as the reverse complement.
AGTAGATTTTCTTATATATTTTGGCATTTTAATATATCCTAAATATTTTTCTGTTTAAATTTATTCAGAATATATTCTATTTTTTTTTTTACGCACAGACGTGACATACCTAGAGACTGTCATAGTTAAATGAACTTGAATCCATGAAATGGATAAACATATGGTTTACATACAAGGTTATATATTCATTTAGATTTTTTTTTAACCTGCAATATGCCCTTTAACACTTGTTAAGCTCAGGACTGTAACTGTACCATTCTTCAAAAGGCATTAGTAGCAGTGCGCTTGTGGGAACAGATCGTGATCAGCAGAGATACAGAAAAGGATAGGGAAGGTAATTCAAGAGGAAGAGAATACAAAGCATCTACTTCCATAGGCTCCTCTCTCTCTGATAAGTTAGAATTAACAGGTCTTTAGTTGGCCGCCTAAAGCTGTTTGCTCCAGTCTTAGCCCTCTTAAAAGCATTAACAGGTGTCTGCTCAACAGTTGGGGTATACCTCTTGGATTGAAAGTATGAAGGTGATGCTGCTCTAAATCTTTCAGTTCCTTTCCCAAAATGAATCTTCTAAGGCTGTGGTCAGTCCATCAATGGAGGATGATGGGTGCCTAGTTAACCAACCAAAAGCAGCAGTCTGGCCAAAGAAAACCTTAACTATGCGCTGTCTAAAGGCAGACTGGTCAGGTTGAAACCTCATTACGACCTGCAGGTCTCCCTACCTGTCTCAGACAGCATCCTAAGCCCTCGTGGTCTTCCTCTCAGTGACTTTTTGGTCACTGATTGGGGAGACAGAGGGAGCAAGGGTTGTGTGTTCTGCAAAGAGAGTTTGAGGTAAATAAATAATTTTGCAATGTGCTGCAGTTGTGGCTGGTCAAGCAAATGTGCTTTTTTCTGTTTTATATCATTGTAAATCTATTAAAATATTGATCATCTGGTCTATAACTCCTCCCCGAACGTCCCGCTGCCCTGTATCTTGCACTCTCATTGGCTGTAGGCCATCGTCGATGTAATTTTCAGTCAGAACTCATTCCACACAGCAGGATTTTGAATAGCCGACAGGTCCAGATATTTAGCATGCCAAATATCTCACGGGCATCGGCGACTCGTTTGCGATTCTCTCTGATCGTGTCTTTGATAATTCACACTGCGTGATTGTCACTCACGTGCATAAGCACCGATTTGCCTATGATTTCGGGCATTTGGCGGCGAATTCGCAAAACCTGTCGGCTAAAATCGGGCAGTGTGAACTAGGCATTTGCAGTTATGCAACCGGCCCTGGATTCACTGTACCTCAACACTGCTTTTCTGTATATAATGTGAGTTTGAATGACTTCAGAAGACCCGACTCTTAGCCTATTATCTGATCCAGCAGAAACTAGCAAATGTACATGATAAATACTTCAAAGGCATGTCTGTGACTCTTCTTAGATGTCTGCGACTCTCCATAAAGGTACCTCTATGGCATGCTGGAAAAGTACTGTATGTGAAAGCTTTGGATTTACATTGATTTCTTTACTAATTTCACCTGCATGACATTATCTGGAGGTTAATGAATCACACGTGACATTTCAACATGGACTGATTGTGTATTTGTGCAGCAGAGCAGATGATCTGTGGGCAGCAATTTCCTACTGCAAGAACAGGGATTTCTGATGCTGACGATATAGCAATTATGGCAAAGCGAAAACAAATTTTAGATATGAAAAATTACAATCTGTGATTAGATTCTAGTGCCATTTAAATTGTACTTACTACAAAAGAATTAGTGGAGAGTTACAACCATCACAAGTCCACCCATCATCTCCAGATCAGCACGCTCCGCCCACTCGTTCACTCTCCCCGGAATTCTGATTCACTGCACCTGCACCTCATCATCAGCACTCACTATAAAGAGACACTTCTTCTTTGCCCCCTTGTCTGCAATGGGTAGATGAAGTAAGACCTCAAAGAAGAATCATCTGTTCTGACGCTGTTGCAGTACTCCATAGTTTGAATTCAACTGAAACAATAAGAGATGATTTATTTAAAGAAATATCCGTGATAATGCTAAGAATAGAGAGAATTGAAACTGATGTACAGTATTGTTGGGTTCTAGCTCATATTGGGGTGGTGGTTAATGAGAAAGCAGATTTGACTACAAAGAATGTACTGAAATTAAAGGATGAGGAAATAATGAAAGTTCCCTTTGGTAAAGGTGAGGCCAAATCATTGATTAAAACAGCAGTGAGAGAATCATGGCAGAAAAAGTGGGACGTAGACAACAAAGGGAGACACTATTATAATATTTAGAAATCGATTCATGTCAAGGCTTTTAAAGGGAAATATAGAAGAGAAGTGATTATATCAAGATTAAGACTTGGGAATACTGGTTTAAAATCAACCATGTTTTTAATGGGAAAAACATGGTTGATAAATTTTAGATAAATGTGATACCTGTAATGTTCCAGAAAGTGTGGAGCATGTCATAATGAGGTGTAAAAAATATAATTTAGAAAGGAGTATCTTGCAAGATAAGATATAAGAGTGGGAGCAAGAATGGAGTTTGAAGGGGATTTTGGGGATGAGTGAGGAAATGTGGGAATGTAATAAGGTTCTCCTTACTTTTCTTAAAGATACAAGGTTAGAACACAGAATATAGAATTATAATTTATTTATTTTTATTATAATTTTTTTTTTTAAAGTACATGAAGCATTGAAGTTGCACACCCCGGTACAGTAGGTGGCGGCATGCACCTGAACAAGTTGGTTGCGACCCGCCATAAAAATCAGAGAGAGAGAGAGACTCCCTTGTCTGGTCTCGTCATTACGAACATGATACAGACTCTACCTGATCTGTACCTGCTACAAAGATCCTTATCCATCATCTGTCTTCTGCCATCCGTCATCTTCCTGTGGTCTGATCACCCTCCAGTCATCTGCATCAAAAGGACATTAGTATTACTTCTAGCTAACTCATTTCATTCTATTCATTCTGATTTCTACTCACCATTCTGCATCCCTATCATTATCCGTACCTCTGCTCAATAAACTTTGTTACACCAGTTACCTGTTTGCATCCTTCTGTTCCGTGACAACTACACTAGCCTAACTAATAAAGTTTAAACATTATTAAAGAAAAAGTCAGTAATAAAATAAGAACAAGCATAAATGGATTAATATAGATCCAAAGTTACGAATAAAGTAAGGTCTAACAGTAGTATTCAGGTACAGAAATGACAAATTTGTACAAATGTAAATAAGACCTAATGCACGGATCCAATATAATGATAAACATCTGTTCCCTTTCTAGAGTACTCTCGTATTGCGTAAGTTAGCTTACGCTATGGGGAAAAACTTATTTTCTCGAGAATATGAAGCCAAATATTTTCCTTATAATTTTATTTATGTAAAATGCAGTGCAGCTGCACAACAGACCCAAGCAGAGCGTACTGCTGCGGCAACTGCACAAACCTATGCCGAGGCGGCTGAGGCGTGCAAACCAGTTGGGTCGCTTCTCGCCCAAAGCACGTCAACTACTGCCTAAATTTGCATGGCTAAGCTATAAAAGCCCACACTATGCCATATGATTCAGATTTAATCTCTTTCAGCGGACTCACCCTTCGGTGACCTCAAGATTGTGAAGTCACCGCTGTCGACAAGCCTTCAGCGGAACTAGCTCCTGCCCTGCAGCTCTGAGGACACCGGATTCCTTCTTCTGGATTCCGCCTTCAGCCCTTGCTGTTCCAGCTGCGCCATCCGGCGAGTTCGATATAGTTTTATATCCTTACAAGCTGTGTGTGTGTTCGCCGCTACAAAACACACACTCACAAAAGAGCTGAGGTGTTGTTTCAAATGCCTCGTATATCCTGTCAGAAGCTGCACTCTCTAAGTGCGGCTGCCCGGAGTGCGACGAAATGATGCTGTCGACCCTGCAGGCTCGACTCGTCAGCTTCAATGAGGATGCCATTCCTTCTGCTCTCCCTTTTCTCTCGCTCAGGCCGTGCAGAAAGAAGCGCAGTGGACAGAGAATGCCAGAGCAGACGAGCAAGCCCACGTCGGAGCTCTCAAAAGTGACAAACCCATTCTGCCGGCCAGGCTGCTTTGGCTCTACACACTCGCTGCATCCGGAAGTGAGGAGTGGTCGGACTCTGTCACTGACTACCCTTCTACTCAAGCCGCCAGTGGTGTCAGCATTGTCATAGACTCGGTGTGGATGCGGCTTACGTCACAGAGCACGCTCACTGTCCAGCGCCTAGCGGCGTTGTAAAATGGCGGCCATGCGCCATTTTCACTCTACGCTTCTCCCAGTCCTCTCTACTCAGGCGGCTGGAGAGGTCAACATTGCAGTAAACGAGCCTGTTATGAAGCACGCACGCCTGCACACAAACACAGTACTAATGGCGACCTTAATAAATTACAAAAATAGTTTTTCCTCTGTTCTGACTGTAGGCAGTGTGTCCACTATACAGTATGCACCCCTGCACATAAGCATTTCACACAGTGCCAAGTGCTTCACCGAAGCACAGAAGGCGTCACAAGCCATGCGCCATTTTCACTCTCTTTACACTTCTCCCAGTCCCCTCTATTCAGGTGGCTGGTGATGCAACATTGCAGTTAAGTAGCCTGTGATGAAGCACGCACGCCTGCACACAAACACCGTATGTGGCAAGCAGGACGAGGCAGAGGGACCGCGAGATTGGGGCGAGGCCGGTGGTGAGATAATGAGCGCCACGCTGCACTGGTCTCGTGTCTCACGAACGAGCTTGGGCGCATAAAGGAGGAGCGACGACAGTGAAGGACGAGAGAGGACCAGGCCTGGAGTTTACGTTGTGTTTTGTTTACGTTTTGTTATGTGTGTTTATTTATTTATTAAAGTCTTGTTTAAACGTTCACCGGTTCCCGCCTCCTTCTTCCCATATCTACAAACTGTGTTACATTGGTGCCGAAACCCGAGAGGAAGGAGGGACATGCTGTTGGAGAGCCCTCACTGCTGAGGGGGATCGCGGTGCTGCTGGAGCGATGGAAGACCCGGTGGGATGTAGAGCTCACTGCCGTTCCCCTGGGTCGAGGTGGGGTGGCTGCCGTCCTAGAAGGAGCAGAGGAGTCGCCGGCGTTCACCGTGGGCCAGAGCCTGCTACCATCCGCCATGACGGGGAAGAGCCACCACCGGCCGCCAGGGGGCGGAGGAGGATTGAGCCGTCCACCGAGTGTCCAGTACCATTGCATGGCACCGCGAGGAAGAGCCTCTCGGCTGGCTGAGGACCGAGCGGCAGTGTGTCCGGGAACCGGACCAAGATTTTTTTTTTCTTTCTTTCTTTTTTCCTCTCTCCCCTCTCTCGTCTCTGTCGCTCCTCATGCTTCCGGCTTCTTTTCTCTCACCTCGTCTGTTTTACCCCCAGGTGCGGCGGCCACCGTGATCGTTTCCCCCCCTTGGGGTGGGGATTAAAGCGCAGTCTCGGGTGTACCTCCCGGCCTGCGAGGGGAGATGGGGGTATGTGGCAAGCAGCGAGGCTGAGGGACCGTGAGAGCAAGACAAGGCCGGTTGTGAGTGATACTGAGCGCCAGCTGCGTGCCGCACAGACCTAGTGTCTCACTCGGTCACATAAAAGGAGGAGCAACGACAGTGAAGGACGAGAGAGGACCAGGCCTGGAGTTTACGTTGTGTTTTGTTTACGTTTTGTTATGTGTGTGCGCAGCAGCCGTCTGTGAGGGGCTGCCTGCGTTTTACTTTCAGTTTGTTTATTTATTTAGCGCGTGCCCACTAACTGCATTCCGCTACACATATGCGCTGTCCCCACAGTGTCACAAGCACAAACCAGCCGTGCGACCGGGTCCCTTTTACAGAGCAGCCCGTCTCCAAACTTAATTTAACCCCTTGCTATGCGGGCTGAGGCCTTGGAGGCCATCCCCGTTGTATCAGAATCGGTGTTGAACATAATAATTAAACGAGGTTACTCGCTACAGTTTGCTCACAGACCCCCGCACTTTCGCGCCGTGGTCGAGACAACGGTGAATAGCGACGTGAGTCACCCCACCTCGACCCAGGGGCACGGCAGCGAGTTCTCCATCCCACCGGGTCTTCCATCGCTCCAGCACCACCGACTCGGGCAGCCACTCGCGGTCTTCTCTCTTCCGCACTGCCCGACCTCCTCAGCACCGCGATCCCCCTCAGCAATGAGGGCTCTCCAACAGCATGTCCCTCCTTCCTCTCGGGTTTCGGCACCAATATAACACAGTTAGGCCTACTGTATATGCGCCCCATCCAGCGCTGGTTAAAACCCTGCGCACTGGCTGTGCGTTGCGGTCAGGCCACTTATGCATCAAAATGAACCACGGCTGTATGAAAGCCCTGGCTCCTTGGAAAGCAGCCGACTGGTACCAGTCTGGCTTGAGTATGGGCACGGTCTCAAAATGGAAAGTGATCTCGACAGATGCATCCAACCTAGGTTGGGGTGCCATGCACGAAGGCAGGCCCATTTCCGGCCTTTGGTCAAGCTCGGAGAGGCCCGGGAACCTCCCAAAAGGGGTGCTGAATACTATTTCTGATTTCTGATTTCTTATTTGAAACCTTCTGAGTTGGATGGTTCACACCAAGTTCTATCATCAATTTATAACATTTTTGTTGTGACCCACATTGATATCAGATAAACAGAAAGAGAGCACTTGTTGGAAATGCGCTCTATTCTGCCTCACTCCAAAAAATGCAGCAACAGCAATTAATAAAAAAGATTACAGTTTTGTGAGACATTAAACTGCATTAAATTGTTAAAAGCATTACATAATTGAAAAATACTTTGAAAATCGTTTTAAGGCAGTAACAGAACTATTCTTTTTGTATTTGGTTAAAATTAAATGTATGAAATTGCTGCGTTCACACACCATGTCAGTAATTAACGTGATTACTCGGTGATGTTCACGTCCTCGGACTCGAGTTTCTTTGGCAACATCAATGGCCATTTTTTTCTGTGGCAAGTTGACATCAACGCAAATTTCACATAGGGCCTACTGGTATGATATACAAGAGAATATATACTTCTCTTAACTTCAAAATTTCATGAATTTGTAGATGTAGCATATCTTAACGACGTGTTTTGTAATTTTCAAATCCGCTAAGGAGTGACACGACTCTCTCTTTTTGATTTATCCTCACCTTCTGCCTCAGGTCCACTGAACACATTTCTTTTTTGCTCAACTCGTCTGCTTCAAAAGCACTTATATTTTTTTTTATGCACAATCCACTGAAGGTGGTGTACTGTCATGTGATATACAGGAGAGGGCGACATTGCATCATAGTTGTGGAGACCAGATCAAAACTTGAAGTGCAGTGGAAAACAACTGTAGAAAGAAGAGTTCATTTTCTGTTTAATTTCTTGTCAATATGTATTTGTGCAAATATCATTCTTTAATCAAATTGTTTGTTGTATTGGACATATATTCACTATCTTTGTCTTGATAGTACATTGGCGCTGCCCTAAATGTGTTAGCATTCTTATGGCAGTCATTCACCAGTAGATGGCAAAATGTAGTGTGCTACAATGATCAGAACTAAATTGTTCAACAACAGCAGCTCCTGATTACTGATAATGGCACTAGCTTAGATGTTTGCATATGTGGATTTGAAGCTAATATTTAATCTGGAGTGAGGCCAAAATCAGATTATTTTATTGTCTCGTGGTTTTGAGCATAAGGTATGTCATTAGTTATTAATATAGCTCTGATTCATGACTCTCATGTGTTCCTCCTGGAGTCACACACACGCACACACACACACACACACACACACACAAACAAATGGATGATGCCCTGTGGCAGGTGGGTGAAGGCTTTAGAGTTCACAGTGCTGTCTTGCTGTCTTCCACATGGTCTGTTTTAGAGATGAAAATAAAACAGACATTCATAGAAACAATATTAGTCATCAAAATATTGCTCTCTTACAAACAATTCAAAACATTCACATAACTTTACAGATAAATAATAACAGAAGCTAAGATTCTAAGAGAAACATTAACAACATTAGAATTAGTTTATAGGGATTTAACTATCTAACACACTATGCATTACAGGAGAACATTTAATTTTGCATGATTGGAAATTAATCACAATTAAATATTAAATTTTCTTTAAACATCACATGTATTATATTTCATCTCAGTCTCTTCACTGATACTTTTGGCTCCTTGGTAAACAAGTACACAACTGAGTTTTGTTAAACCTTTTTAGTGACAAAATTTTGGCTGTAGTGGTTGCCACAACTGAGGGACAGTCTTTATGTTTTGTAAAAAATGTATATAAATCATTGTTGCACATTAAATATATACATTTTATGTTTGATTTTAGCTTGCCATTTATTTGTTTAGATGGTCTTCAGAATGTCACACTTTTAATTTTTTTTCTTTTTTCAACAGATTTTCATATTTAAAGAAAATCTGTAAAACAATAAAATCTATACATTAAATGTTTTTGAAAAATTGTTGATGAAGGCATAGTAATACGTTTTCCAATACAGCTTTAATGTAACCTTCACCTAATGCTAAGAAAAAAGTGGGATGTATTTTCATGTGTCTGTTGAAGTTAAAAGTTAATTTACTTAAAATCAACAGTTTCCATTTATTGAAGTCCAACGAGTGAGTGAGGGGAGGCGGGTTTGTGTATCAACTCACTGTCAGAGAGATGACAGAGCAAGAAAGTGCAGCTGGTATCGTGTATATATACTGCATCTGCGGGAAACGAGTATTGGAAGCGTTATTTTTTTGACAACACTACATTGCACGTAGTTCATTATTTCAGATGCTGAATTAAAAAACTACAATTGAAAAATGTATAGGATATATAAAATTCAACCCGCCAGTGTGGGTAGTAGGAGTGCCACTGCTGAAATCCACTCGCATGTCAAGCCATGTGTATTTTATATATATATATATATATATATATATATATATATATATATATATATATATATATATATAAAATACCACTTTTGATAGATACTGACCACTGCAGACCGGGAACACCCAACAAGAGCCATCACAATTTGGCCCTTGTCAAACTCGCTCAAATCCTTATGCTTGCCCATTTTTCCTGCTTCTAACACATCAACTTTGAGAACAAAATGTTCACTTGCTGCCTAATATATCCCACCCACTATGAAGACATAATCAGTGTTATTCACTACACCTGTCATAATGTTATGCCTAATTGGTGTGTGTGTGTGTATATACACTCACCTAAAGGATTATTAGTAACACCATACTAATACTGTGTTTGACCCCCTTTCGCCTTCAGAATTGCCTTAATTCTACGTGGCATTGATTCAACAAGGTGCTGAAAGCATTCTTTAGAAATGTTGGCCCATATTGATAGGATAGCATCTTGCAGTTGATGGAGATTTGTGGGATGCACATCCAGGGCACGAAGCTTCTATTCCACCACATCTCAAAGATGCTCTATTGGGTTGAGATCTGGTGACTGTGGGGCCATTTTAGTACAGTGAACTCATTGTCATGTTCAAGAAACCAATTTGAAATGATTCGAGCTTTGTGACATGGTGCATTATCCTGCTGGAAGTAGCCATCAGAGGATGGGTACATGTTGGTCATAAAGGGATGGACATGGTCAGAAACAATGCTCAGGTAGGCCGTGGCATTTAAACGATGCCCAATTGGCACTAAGGGGCCTAAAGTGTGCCAAGAAAACATCCCCCACACCATTACACCACCACCACCAGCCTGCACAGTGGTAACAAGGCATGATGGATCCATGTTCTCATTCTGTTTACGCCAAATTCTGACTCTACCATCTGAATGTCTCAACAGAAATCGAGACTCATCAGACCAGGCAACATTTTTCCAGTCTTCAACTGTCCAATTTTGGTGAGCTCGTGCAAATTGTAGCGTCTTTTTCCTATTTGTAGTGGAGATGAGTGGTACCCGGTGGGGTCTTCTGCTGTTGTAGCCCATCCGCCTCAAGGTTGTGCGTGTTGTGGCTTCACAAATGCTTTGCTGCATACCTCGGTTGTAACGAGTGGTTATTTCAGTCAAAGTTGCTCTTCTATCAGCTTGAATCAGTCGGCCCATTCTCCTCTGACCTCTAGCATCAACAAGGCATTTTCGCCCACAGGACTGCCGCATACTGGATGTTTTTCCCTTTTGACACCATTCTTTGTAAACTCTAGAAATGGTTGTGCGTGAAAATCCCAGTAACTGAGCAGATTGTGAAATACTCAGACCGGCCCGTCTGGCACCAACAACCATGCCACGCTCAAAATTGCTTAAATCACCTTTCTTTCCCATTCTGACATTCAGTTTGGAGTTCAGGAGATTGTCTTGACCAGGACCACACCCCTAAATGCATTGAAGCAACTGCCATGTGATTGGTTGATTAGATAATTGCATTAATGACAAATTGAACAGGTGTTCCTAATAATCCTTTAGGTGAGTATATATACACATACAGGTTTTTAAAGGGTTCCTATTACCCTTTTACAGTCTTGATTTTGTTTTTGGGGTGTACTAGAACAGGTTTTCATACTTGATTGTTCAAAAAATGCATAATTTTCCAGATATTTTTCACCTCTCTTCCCAGTCTGTCTCAAAGCTCTGTTTAGTTCCTGTTTGTTTGATCTTTTCTTCGATGTTGTTTTCTTTTGTTTTTGTTGTGTTTTTTTTCTTTCTGTTATTATTGATCTTTGTCTTTTTGTTCTGTTTTATTATTGTTTGTATACTTTTTTTCTTACAGACCTTTTTTTCTACTCTGTAGTGGATAGGGCTTAATAAATAAACCAGACTTGAGACTTGTTTCGATGAAGCCCCGCCTTCTGAAATACGAAATGTGCTCTGATTGGTTAGCTGGCCCAGTGTGTTGTGATTGGTGAACCACTCAGAGCGTGTTCCGTAAATGTCATTTCCCTTACCATAAACGCAAGTTTTATCTGCTCAGGTGTAAATATTAACGATGGCGTCAATTCTGGCATACCAATTCGAGCCTGATTCAGACCCAGAGAATGTTTTCAAACATGAGGATTGTGCAGAACTTTTGCAAGCACAGATTTTACAGGACGTTTCAGAGTGGTAAGTTCCTAAGGATCTGTAAGCAGTCTTACAAAAGCGAGAGCCCTGTAGCTAAACACGACTACACTGTAATGTTAGCTAGCAGGCTAGTGGGGCCAAACAGCTTTGCCCTTCGTTTACATCATAGCAACAACATAAAACTTAAAATTGGAACTGTTAATAGAAAACAACAAATAATAAAACATACTTACAGGTTATGATCCTGACAAAATGGGAACTGCTTTGTGCTTTTGTGGGTAGCCGGCACTGAACTCTCTTACAAAGTTTTGCTTAGGGCCCCCAGAAGTGTAGGACCCTTTCTCACTGCAGTATTACATAAAAAATAGATAGAGAGAGAGAGAGAGAATTGTCAATTTTTATTTAATGTTGACTTGTTATATAGAGGATTTTATAAGATCATAAAAATTGTTGCAGGTTAAAAATGTACATTTGGGGATACTTCACCCCAAAATGAAAATTCTGTCATCATCTACTCAACCTCATGTCATTCCAAACTTGTATGACTTTCTTTCTTCACATTAACTTCAGAGGCTTTCAAACATACAATCCTAAAGTACAATGGGACAGATGTTTGAAACAGTAATGCCATTTCCATGTATTTATCTCTACATACATTGTCCAACAACATTTCATCTCTCTTTCCCCTTGCCTTCACTTTCTCTGGTTAGGAACATCTCATGCTCCGCATTACGGGAGCACATAGATTTGCATTTAGTTTAACGCATAGTCTATTCATTGTAAATGTAAAAATATTTCACAGTTAAGTCTCCCTTTAAACCACCTGACAAATTGGGAGAGAGGCAGTGCGAGTGAGAGACAGTAATTAACTGCTTTTATGACTAGGAGCACAGCGCTGCATTAAAATTGCATCGTAATGGCTGGAGGCAGACATGGCTGCTTGAACAGTAGATGCATCTGAGTTCTGCTGGGGGTAGAGTGCTGATGGGACATCACAAGCTCACGTTTTTGAACTTAAGATGAGGAGACAGCCTGCAATCCTTGAGATGTTTTAAGGTTACAGTCACAAAAGGGGATGAGACCGTATAGTGCCATTATGGAATCCTCTGCCTCTTGCTCTCGCCCTACCAGGGGTGACGCTAGACCCTTTTTACTAGGGCAAAAGCCCTAGTAATGTTTTGCTGTGCCCCAGTTAAAAATGTCCTGACAAATCATTGTCTGATGAGGTAGGTTACAGTAGATACACACACACACACACAAACTAATTGGACAAACTTAATTTAATTGAGTTGGTCCAACTCATTTTGATCAAATACAGTTTAAATGAAATTGATACATTTATAAAATGACTTTTTATGCGTGTCAAACTTAAATTATAAGCAGTTTGAGTCATCAGTGCCCACAGCCTATAAGCACAGGCAACACTCTTCTGCATAATGGTAACCACACAATTCAAAAACATTACAGAAACTCCTCTAAATGTCCAACATAACTGAACATTAAACACTAACATTAACAACACTAACATTTTTCCCTTTATTGAAAAACACATAAAATAATACTTTAATCCCTAAATTTACTCTCCTAATGCAGTCCCTTGCAAAGCATGCTGGGAACTACAGATCCACTACTGCAGATCCACTGAAGATCATGTCAGCAAAGATTATGCATGTAGTTTTGACACAAATGAATTAAGTAAACGTCAGTTTTAAATATATTAGGTTGACTTAACACAATTAAATTAAGTTATGTTACGTTAGCTCATTTTAATTAATAAAACAGAACAAGTAATTTTATAAGTGTAGGTCTGAAAATAGGCTTTCCTATTTATTGAGTGTCATCATTTACATAATTTGAATTATTTAAAACTTGAAGGCTGATTGTAATGCCAGCTGTATTGTGTACACTGTGAGTTTTTAAAAGCTTAGCTTAAATGAATAGTACTCATAAATGGCATTTGAGATTATTATTATTATTATTATTATTATTGAAACATTCAGGCTTGGACCTGGAAACAGTATTCAATACATCATTTAAAAGGGGGATTATACAAATTAGAACGTTTATTTCAAAAGTACAAAGTAAAACATACACTTTAACATACTCATTGAGTATATTGTGAACATCTAGATTCTGCATGTCAAATACTATATTCACAAACAAACTTTTCTATTATTACTTTTAAGAGTAATAATAGAAAAAATTAATTAGTCAGTAAAAAATCTGTAAAAAATAAATTAAGTACATTTGCTGGGATAGGCTATTAGTAGACCTACATTATGTATGTTTTACTTATAACAACATTTAAGGTTAAAATGATTTTGTATATAGGCCTAGTTTTTTTTCTGTCAATGAAAATAGCTTCTAGCAATGAAAACAAGCCACTACTCTATTTGTGACCAAGCATTGCACTGACTCTAAAAACACCTCGCTGGAACACAGCTCAGCCAATCAAATTAGAGGACTAGAACAAATTTGTGTTTAATTACCCTGCTTAAGGGCAATCAAATCAAATCAAATATATATATTGTTTTATTGTTTTATATAATATTACAGGTGTGAATAATAATAGTAATAATAATAATAATAATAATTGTATTATTATTATGGTATTAAGAGAGCTGTCTGAGAGACTCCATCACGTATACCCCACATTTTCCTGAATTAAAAACTGGATAAAGCTTCTTTGAGTGCGGATAAATAATAATGAATGATGGGATGAAAGAGGGCTCATTATAAAGCCCACGATTAAACGGTTGAATGAAGCAACATTACCGGTGACGACCACAGGGTGGCAACACACACAACTCTGCAGTTAATCACATGTTCACAGGAGCTTTGAAGTTGCCTGTGGATGTCATGTACCAACATTGTGATGGGTGAACACATAGCCATAAAAGTGCAGACCCCGACACACGAAAGCCCCGACGAGAGAACCGATGAAAGTTGTCCGGGGCGCACAACTTATCCAGACCTTACGAAGAGATGAGATCCCACCGGAGAGACGCGCGCCACCTGAGCTGCGCGGTTTATTTTGTTGATTGAGAAAAGTTTCATGAAGATATACAATGTTTATGAATGGGAGTTCTCTGAACAGCTCTGCACTGGACCCTAGCGAGCAAGCACTTCACCGGCCGCCCTGGGTCACTACTACTCTCGGGTGTTTCCTCATATTCACTATAGTGGTGGATATTTTAGGAAACCTGCTGGTGATTTTCTCCGTCTACAGAAACAAGAAACTTAGGAATGCAGGTGAGTTGCGCGCGCGAGCTAGCACATTCACGTTTGACACGCTTGTCACATTTATTTCTAATTAACTGCTTAAAGGTGATGTTTCGAAGGATGGAGACAGAAGATGATACACCCATGACAGGCAGGATTCAGAAAGAAGAGCGCGCGCCTCTCTCTGATATGCACGTTTAATGGTTCCATCAATCGACTCGCCGGTTTTATTCAAAGTAACCTATATTTCCTGTTTCCGCTAGCTAATATACTTAAGGTTTTGTTTCAAATGCTACCAGATCTCTTTAAACTAAATGTGTGCGTGTTTTTACGCACGGCTGTTTGCAAAAGTGCCATCATATCTAACATGAGTACCATCACATCACAATTAGACAATGTTTAGCGAATAAAACGTTATGTTTGTGTTAATTCCACACTAGTTTACATTCCAGTGTTCATGTTACAGTGTAATTATAGCCTAAATACAGAATAATGCAAATGTCCCACGTAATGTTATTGAGCAACTTTTTTTTTTAAATGCTATATGACTTTAAATGTAAAATGGACACTGTAATGCATGTTTGGTCGAGTCTATCAAATATATTAAACCCTAGAGATGTGCTTCAACCCATTCAGTGTCCATTCCAATGGACGTTATGTTTTTGGATGAATTCTGCCATTCCATTTACATCAATAATACTATATTAAAATGAAGCTGGGAGGTGGCATTGGTAAGACAAGTTATAATATCATATGGTAGAGTGAGATTTCGATTATAATGGACAGTGGCCTCAATACAGTGTGCTATTGCAAAACATCTGTGATGTGATTTCAGTAATAATCCTACTACACATTTTGTCTAGTCTTCATCAAATTTGAGTGCCTTTTAGACCATGTCTTACATAAAGTTATTATATATTTTATTTTCAAAACCATTTGCCTGTAACAGCAACATAGGTGATTTTAGCAATGCTTCTTCATGCTTTGTCGCAATTTCTACAGTATTTCTCTTTGGTAAGATTGGGTAAAAAGTTGGGGGTGGCATGGCACTGTGGTAAATAAAAAAAAAAGCTGGAGCTGGTCAGTGAAAGGTTGCAGTTTTGAACCCCGCAGAAGGCGATCCAAGGGCCATCTTCATTGAACCGTGGAGCGAGGGACATAAACCCATACTAGTTGCTCAGTCTAGTGATTCTCCCTTTAAGAGTATGCTTGTATAAATAATCACTGCATTTAGATTTTTTTTTTTTTACTTTGTTATTGATGACCTTTTACCATTCAGAACAAGCAATTGAATTCCAGCTATTAGACTGTTTAATATTTGTTTTGTTTTTTAATCCAGTGATTTTAAAACAACCACTACAATGATTGTGCATAATAATGACTTTTTCAAAATAATGTAGAAGTAAATCTATATGTATAATCTGTAAGTTGCTACTACTGTTCAGAGCCAATTTCCATTATAATGGACATTAGAAAAAATATTCCTTTAATATATAAATACCTTTAAAAATATTTTTATTTCAAGTTTGAACGAGTTAAATGAATTATTTAGGGAACTCCCTATCTGTGTACCTGTCAGCAGTTGTGCTTTGGGTCTTCCCTCTCTATTGCTGTTTTATCTTTTGAGATCGTCTAGGCACGTATCCGAGTATTAAACGCTGAACTGAACCTAGAGAGGCTGTTTGTCTCTATTAGGGAAAATGAACTCTTTCGTTGGATTTGATTGACATGCTGAGCCGGATATGTGGCAGTTTATTTTGGCATTCATCTGTCCACATCAGTATGATGTGCCATGGGATTGTATTTCTCGTCCTATCATTCATAGAGTGGGAAAATAATAACACACGGACAGGAAACCTCTCCAAAATCTTAATATCAACAGATAAGTGCTGGAAAACATGACTCGTTAGAAAAACATTGGACTCAATTTAATTAAACTTTGACCCACATTGTGGGAATTGACATTTTTTTCCAAGGCCCTCATTAAATGCGTGTTAGGAGCGCGGATATTTGGGACGTTAGAGAAGTGTATGGAAAGAGTGTGATGAATATCCGCTCGCACAAGTTGTGCTCGCGTGCCAGTTGAGGCTGTTGTAGTGTCAAGTTCACAAGCTCCCCACTGTCAGTTCCCGTGCGCCTTTGCGCTGACCGATTCTAATCACAGAGATTGCATTGCATGTTCGTCTGTACTTCGGCAGCGGAACATGTGATTCATGCTTTTATTCATTTGGTAACAATTATAATCCCCTATTCATTTCTAATCCACAGGAATCAAACAAATCAAATATACACGTGCTTACGCAATATAATCCATAATGTGTTGCCAAGTCATTGTAAAAGTCACATCAAATACTATCGAAAGACGCTATTTTACAAATATCCAGCAAATTATTTATCAGTCTTAGCCTGGATAGCCTAAGTATAATTTAAGAGATCAACAATTCAATTGCAGACTGATATGATTTTATGTATTTGATTTTTTTGTCAGGTGGGCTTAAGGAAGAGTTATTGTTATTGACTGCTAGTGTTGGAAATGATTGGGAGCCCCTGAGACAGAGAGTGGAAGACCAGATAGTTGTCAGAGAAAGACCAGAGAAAAGAGTGTTAGAGAGATTACAGACTTTCTTAAGGAAAGATCAGAAAAGTTTAAAGTGACCATGATAAGATGAAGAAACATCCTGACAAAAACGGACAAATTAGGATTTGTTGTTGAACGGATGCTGTAAAATGTCTGTAATCCAAATTCATCAATTTTGGTCAACAATTAATAGAGCAAATTATTACACTTTCTGCATTTTTACATTTTCAAAAAAACATAATTTAGTAGCCTACATGTATTAATCCTTTTCCCTCGTGAGGACTGCAGAGGACCTACATACCTACACATGCACACACACACACACACACACACACACACACACACACACACACACACACACACACACACGTACGTGCATTAACATGTAAAGCTTAGATTTAGGTGTGAATCTTAAGTTGATGAGTACTTGTCTTGAACACTTAGTATCCTTGGAAAAATAATGTAATTTGAAAAATAGAGCTTATGTCATTTTTTATTCCGTTAAAAGGACACTAAAACATGTCACATCAGCTCCCCACTTTACCTTTTTTGCTGATTAAACACACAGCACATTTAAAAATGGCTCTTCCTTTGCCTGTTTTCATTTAGTGAGGATTGGCCCACTTAAAGGTGCTACTTTCAGTATGGAGTCACACCTGGATTTTGTCCAGCAGCCCAGAGGCAAACCAAGCAGAGCAGGACAAGACATGGGAACATTTTTACTGTGGACCCCTGCATCTGCTGGGCTCGCTTCACATCGGAAGAAATGCACAGAAATCACACACACAAGACTAACAATTACCACAAAGTCTCTGTTTGAAATTCAGAATGATCGAAGCAGCCACCACAACTGCTGGACATATGGCTGTCCTCTAGTGCCAGATGAATGAGTGGCAGTGTGTGCTGGGGGAGGAGCGCTGTGCCACTGCCTGTGTGATTGCAGTGCTCACCCATAATCTGGGATGTCTCTCTCTCGAGTCATTGTACGTGTAGCGGGCAATCGGAGTCTTGTTTTTAGGTCAGAGGAGGATGTGTGTGGTGTGTGTAGTCACAGAGAGCTCTTACTGTATGCAACCCACAGGCTTTAGCACACAGCTCAGGTTTACAGTAGAGTGGTTTTTGTAGTATTTCTACACACTTTTACTTCTGTTTGGTAAATAGTTGTTTCGAGTGAAGACATGGAGTGCGGTAGTTGGATGGGAATTATTTTGAAACGTTTTTTTATTTTTACTTTTACAACCACCAATCATATACATATGCAGCATGGGCTTTGTGCTCAATATGATTTAAAAAAAAATGTTTTTGAAAGAAGTCTCTTACCAACACTGCGTTTATTGGCTCAAAAAACTGTGAAAACTGCAATATTGTGAAATATTATTGCAATTTTAAATACTGTTTTCTATTTTAATATATTTTAAAATATGATTTATTCCTGTGATGTCAAAGCTGAATTTTCAGTATCATTACTCCAGTCTTCAGTGTCACATGATCCTTAAAACATTCTAATATGCTGATTTGGTGCTTAAGGAACATTTCTTCTTATTATTAATACTGAAAACAGTTGTTCTAGTTAATATTTTTGTGGAAACCGTGACACATTTTTCGAGGATACAAGTTGAAAAGAACAGCATTTATTTGAAATATATTTTTTTTGTAACAGTATAAATACTTCTGCTTGTTTTCATTCAAAACATTTAACTTTTGGAAATCACCTAATGTGTCCCCCCACTTTATGAGGAATATGAATTACATTTTAGTTATCAGTTCATAACCAGTATGAACTATTGTGGTTCCCAGTGTATTAAGACATTTTTTTTTGTTTTTTTTGTAGATTTGATAAATTCACTAGATGTGCTGTAAGCTTAACTTCTGTTTGAGGTGTTGACTGTGTTCTCCCTCTGGTATTTTCACCAATAATCCTGTAATAATTTGTTTGTCACAAATTATTCACTGTTTGTATTGGCTGACTCTTGTTTACCCTTTTTGCTCTTTGCTGGTTTGTGGTTTGGGTTTATGCACACACCACACATCACTGTTGCTGTCCATTATGCTGTGATTGTTTATTATTGTATAATTTTGAGGTTTGCTGTTTCTAATAAGTGTAGTCAAGGAATTAGTGCATGATATTCTTTTCCAAAGACTTTCCAAAGTCTAAAATGAGTTCATTCACATGATGTAGTGTTTATAGTTCTCACTCAGTGGATTGAAACGGATTTACAGTGGTAGGTCACAGCTGGTTGTGTGCTACTGAGTTTGAGGGAAAGAATCAAAGACCCCAACAGCAGCCTACTTTGTTTGTGGAGTATGTTAGGTCTTTCAGTTGTGTTTTGATTCAGTCACGTGTTCCTTTGTCTTAGTTTCCCGCCGTCTGTTTCCTAGGTTACCCTCGTTAGTTAAGTTCTGTTCATCTGTGTTTAGTTAATTATCTCGTTTCTGTCTCCTATTTAAATTCCTCTTGTTCACTCAGTCTTTGTTGTGTTTCCGTTTCCGTTGCCTGTTGTCATGTTCCTGAGAAGTTTAGATTAAAGTTTATGTTGGATTATTATCTCCTGAGTCTTCATCCTGTTTCTGGTACCTCCAACTGTTACACCTACTTCCATTTCATTGGGACTTTAAGCTCTGTCCAGTGGAGGAAGGTGTGGGACTGGCTTCAAAAAGACAATCTGGGGGATTAGCACATTTATAATTTGACAATAATTGTTTCATATTGCTTTTAAAGACCGTTAAATCAGAAATAATTATTTGTGAAAAGAGCTATTCATTTAATAATAATGCTAATAATAAGTTAATAATGGTTTAATTGACTAAGTTTAATTAGGTTTAATTTTATATAAAATAATTGGTTTTATACTGTCTGTATACACCGATCAGGCATAACATTGACCACCTTCTTAATATTGTGTTGGTCCCCCTTTTGCTGCCAAAACAGCCCTCAGCTGTCGAGGCATGGACTCCTCTAGACCCCTGAAGGTGTGCTGTGGTATCTGGCACCAAGATGTTAGCAGCAGATCCTTTAAGTCCTGTAAGTTGTGAGGTGGAGTATCTATGGATCAAACTTGTTTGTTCAGCACATCCCCATTTCGGCGGTGGACAGGGGTAAGCATGGGCACCCTGACTGGTCTGCGGCTATGCTGCCCCATACGCAACAAACTGCAATGCACTGTGCATTCTGACAACTTTCTAACAGAACCAGCATTAACTGGTTAAGTAGCTTGTCTGTTTGTTCGGACCACACGGGCCAGCCTTCGTTCCTGACGTGCATCAATGAGCCTTGGCGGCCATGACCCTGTTGCCGGTTTACCGCTGTTTCTTCCTTGGACCACTTTTGATAGATACTGACCACTGCAGACCGGGAACACCCCACAAGAGCTGCAGTTTTGGATATGCTCTGACCCACTGTATCTACAATCTGTTAGTTATTTAAATCCACATTCAATATCTAGGAATAAGAACTAATGTGTATCCATTAGGCCATAAAGCTGAACAAGGTAACTGTCCCATCTTGACTTGTTAAGCTTTTACAGGCATATTGCGTGTTTCAAGGGAGAGTTAAAGTAAGAGTGCACTCTACCGTAAGAAACATCCTCTCAGTTCGTGTCCCCATGAGTCTGACCCCTCTGCACATTTAGGTAAAACTTTTATGTTCTTTCCTCATGTGTGCCCCACTAACCATATTCGATCCTTAAGCGTTTATGAGAAAACTAAAAAGTGATCTCAGTTCAGCTGAATTTTTTTTATCCACTTCTAGAAAAGATGGAATGGACAGACTGACTGTTCTTTGTGGAACATTTATTGCTCTAGATAGATCTTCAGCATTTAGTCTTTCAAAAATATGAAGTTAACAATATTAAGCAAGTTTTACTTCTGTAGGGGTGTGGAAAAATGCAGATCATGCTTTATCACTTGCTGTAATGTTGTTGTCTTATACATGTGGTTATCCTTAGCATGTACTAATTAGCAGAATGAGGAACATCATAGTGGGAATCATAATCACATCCATGTGCTGAAATGTCATCATATCACTGCTGATTTTTTTTTTTCTTCTGCTCACAGGCCCTTTTCCAGCTTGGAGAGGGTTATATAGGGCATTCAATCTGTCACTGTCCTCTGTCTTTCTGTTCTGACCATTGTTAGCCATAATAAGATGAGAGGCTGGTAAATTTCAGGAAGTTGGTGATGTGTGCTTCGGTTCTGTCACATCCTGCTGTGCTCAAGTGTGGGTGTTTGTATACACGGCTGCATCTGTAACCCCCTGTAGAGCTCAGGTGCTCTGTCTTGCACACACAGATGAGTATGTGTACACACACAAACACACAACCAGCACTTCCAATAAAGATCACACGTTTTTCACTGAGGGACGGAATCC
This sequence comes from Rhinogobio ventralis, assembly GCA_039654625.1. Taxonomy (NCBI): domain Eukaryota; kingdom Metazoa; phylum Chordata; class Actinopteri; order Cypriniformes; family Gobionidae; genus Rhinogobio; species Rhinogobio ventralis. Next base: position 15,395,765 of record CM077195.1, on the reverse strand, counting down.
CAAAGCATGTGTTGAAGAACATTAGTTTTAAAAGTCATGTTACATTTATTATGTTACTCCTAAATATGTTATTATTTATGTTACATTGTTGCTTTTTATGGAAAGTAGTGCATTACTTTTGCATTACCTTTCTCACTGACAGCTGACTGAGACTCTCTCTCTTCCAGAACAGGAGATACAGATTAAAAAGTAGATCAGATAGTCATTAGACATGGAGGAACTAGAATAGATTATTATCAATGAAACACAATGTGCATTATAAATAGTTTACTAATAATACATAGTTGCTGTTATTATTTATATTTATGCAAGTTGTTTTATTAATAATATTTATTAAGTTGTTCTGATAGCTAAATGGTAAAATTTTCATATTTGTTTTGGTCTGTCTAATTCTTAAGCATTTCTCACTTCTGAATTGCTGTTATTCAAAAAGCTGAATGATTAACCAAACAAAACATTAATGTGACTTTATCTATACTATTCTTTAGAGTCTTAAAGGTGCACTATGTATTTTTTCTGTCCACTAGAGGTCGCCTATTCAAAACAAAGGCGTAGTTTGATGACGCCAAGTTTGAGTGCAGAATCTTGGGACATGTGGTCTTCACCTCACAGCCGGTGGAAAAGAATTGGGATAGGACTCGGGCAGAAATCATGTTCATGGATGCGATTATTAACGTTACTGTAGTATGAAGCAGAGCAGGACCGAGTGTTGTGGGAGCGGAGCAAGGCCGCTGGAGCGATTGTTAATAAGATGAACGCAACACACGCCTCGCGAGCAGCGGAGCTTTTATTATGCCACTGTCGCCGGTGCCATTTCCACTTTTCCGGTCATGAATATGAGGTAACACAGCTCTGTTTATCATATAAGATACATTTGAGTGTGTTGAAAATGATGTTATGACGTTACTCTGTGCGCTCGCTCGGCGGCTGCTATGACACTTGTTGCACACTGCAGTAAGAGTAAAGCCGGAAACCGAGGGTAACGCAGATATGACGCAATTGACAGGTGACTCCCTCACACGTCCCGGTTCCTTGGTTAAAATAGCAATTTTCTCACGATTTACAAATAGTTGGAAACATTTGGGATATTGTAAGTACAACTGAACAAAATATATAACACTGGCCTAGTGGTTTTTGGATATTTTACAGAATTTTTTTTACATAGTGCACCTTTAACAAGTACTTCCATTTATCGGTTGACCCGATATTAAGGAATTAATTTGGAATATGTGAATATATCATGCCAAAATGATTATTAGTCTGTCTCTGTTGTGGACAACTGTTTGTTTCCTTAAAGGCACAATGTGTAAGATTTTTGGATTAAAATATCCAAAAACCACTAGAACAACGTTATATATTTTGTTAACTTGTGTACTTATATTATCCCAGATGTTTCCAAGAATGTTTAAATCCAGAGAAATAAGCAATTTTAACCAGGACCATGTGTATGCATCGCCTATAAATGACATCATACCTGCGTTACCCTTGATTTGATTTATTGATTTATTTTGTAGAAACCATGGAAACACCAAAGATGCTTTAATATATTATGTGTTTCATTAGACAGGTGAGCAACTGTTTGAATACATTAATCGACAGAAAACTAATCATTGTTATATAGCTCAACACAGTTAGTCTTAATGTTTAAATATCGTTTCTTGATTTACCGTGAGTACCATGTTTTACCATGCCTAATATCCATCTAGCTCACTGCAGTGTGCAACAAGTGTCTCATAGCAACCACAGAGGTTAGAACGCACAGAGTAGCATTATAACATAACTTTCAACACACTCAAATGTATTTATTGTGATAAAACAGTGCGGCATTACCTCACATACACATGAGCAGAAGAAGCGGAAGCGGTCGCCTGCAGCATAATAAAAGCTCCACGAAATCAATGCGGCATCAAGCTATCCCTTTGTTTTGAATAAGCGACCTCTAGTGGCGAAAAATTACATATTGTGGCTTTAACATAGGATATCTGCAATGACTATACTCTTTTATACACGTCACAAGTCTACAGCTTTGTTGATACATAGTGGGAACAATCCAGTTGTTGTGTTTTGCTGGCTTGTAGAGCATAAGCTTAGGTGGAGTTTAAAGTCTGCATGAAACTGAAGTTGTGATAGTGTTTTCTTCCCCATTGTGAGGAATATCCGAGGAAAACAGCTTCCCAAACAAGAAAAAATTGTAGGGTGGACTTGATTTTTGTTAATCTGGAATAGATTGGATTGTTGCCATTTGCTATTGCTGCGATGTGAGGGACAGATTGTCCTGTCCTTGAACCAGCAATACGTCATTAGAGAAAGGATGTTGCAAGAGGGAGAAGTTATTTTGATTAAAGGACACGAGGGATAAAGTTAAGTGCATGAAGTGCACGGATAAATATTATATTTTTTATAATAGTCATAGACTTTAAGTATGAAATAATGAAATTTCAAATGAATTTGTCAGTATATAAATGAAAATAAGAGTTTTAAAAAAGTGATTTAGGTGTTATGGTGTATAGTCAATATGTAATTCGTAACTATGAATCATTACTACCACTTCTGAAAACCAATTTAAAAAATCAAAAATTTCTATTTCACAAAAGATGTTTTCTGTAATCCAGGCACCCCATACTTCATAGCCAATTGTGTTTACCACTTTTAAGGATTAAATGAGCATGTCAGCTTGTGAAAGTTAATTAAAGGACTCTAGAGACAGGTTCTCTGACCCATGCAGTTTTTTTTAATGGTCTGCTCCACATCGGTACGATCAGTGGGATCATTTTTCCGGTTACGTTATTAATGTTGTTTTTGAGCAATTTGCAGCTTGCTGCGATTAAGCTTTCTGCTTGCTGTGATTAAGCAGCAATGTCCTTACCACTACATATGATATGAATGAATGAAGTGTGTGTCTTTGGTGTGGTGTGAGTGCAGCTAATGGAGCAGTATTTGTGAGTTTGTGAGCAAGGCAGGTGTGTTTGTGCTAATAGTTAGGAGGTAGTGTGTTGAGAATTGTGTGTATGCACATGTACATGTGTGTAGAGCAGAAGTAGTTTAGTGTGATGCCTGAAAGGAGTTATGTGTGTGTGCATGTGTAGCTGCTAGAGGTGAGAGTCAGTGACCCGAAAAGCATGAAAGGCACTGAAATCACTCATGCCTGCTGTGAGCATCGCAAAACATGTTCTTTAAAAGGCACAACACGCGTAACACATAACCCAACGTGTTTGTGCTGAGATGCTTCTCGGATGCACACTTGTTTACTTGTCCTCAGGACCCCTCTCTCAGTCTTTTCGGTTGCATTCCCCCCACCTCTTCCATCTGTTTCTATCCGCCTGTTTTTACCTCTTTGTGACCCCCTTCTCCCTCCCATTCGTTCTTTCGCACAGACATATTTTGGTTGGGGTGTACTCATTCTTTGTGACATCTTTGTCTGTGTGCATCACTCTCAGTCTGTGCCCCCCTGCTGCTGGAGGAAGTTAATGTGTACACACATTTTACACACACACTTGTACCTGTAGAGGAGCTCTGCCAATAGTGTTTTCCATCAACACAATCACACAAGCAAGTTGTTTAATTCAGATAATATTCTGGGCTTATTTTGCCTGATTCAACAGTAAAAAGGTGAATTTGATTCTCTGTCTTTTATTTACTTTACTGCTACCTGATCAGAAGGCATAGTTCACCTAAAATTAAAATTGTCAACATTTATTCAACCACATACAGTTCTATGCCCATATGACTTTTTTTTTTCTGCAGATAATTTAATGAATATCCAATTGGGGGAAATCAATCCCATGGCAGTACATCATGACTAAATTTATTATTCTGTGTTGTGATGTACATTCGAGTGAAATGGATTATAAAAAAAAAAAAAAGTGGGACATGGACTTGATTCTATCCATCAGTTGTTGATTGGATGGAGGCAGATGTGAAAAAAAGGGCTGATTGTAGGAAAGGGGCAGGGTTTAAGCAGATTAATGATTGAGAAGTTGTTCACAGTAAGATCAATAACATGCTTCTAGAAAATAGTGATTTTTTTATTTCATGCTGACTTTAATAAAGCATCTGATATTTAAGAATTTTGAAACAAAATTGTGGCAGCTATCATTACTCTCCTGTGTGCTTTCCAGTGATTTACACTCCAATCCAGTAGGTGGCGAAAAGGAGTGTGAAGTGCTGGATGGTGAACAGGAATTCATTGATAACAATTTTCTTCTTAAAATTGCTTATATAAGCATATTCAGCATAACCAGTCAGAACACTTGTAATCAGCATGCTACATTTACTTTTTTCAGAAACTTTTGAGTGCTTTGTTATGCATTTAATTGGGTCACGATGCGCTGCTATTAGGGCTGTGCCGGTAAACGTGACAACCGTGCCACCGCGGTGGTGGAGTAGCACCGGCGGTGGTCGGCCAGAACACACCTGCGTTTTGCGATCTGGTCTCAGGTTGCTTGCATTAAAAGCTAAATCTGCTGTTCTTACTCTACACTCCACTCTCTCACTTATCAGATAGGGTTTTGTCATTTTGTCTGACTCAACCAGACAGTGGTAGTCATATTTAATATGAAAAGTTTTTCTTTCTCCATAATTAATCGCACTAAATTAGCCTGTAAAGAAGAGACGGCTCTAATATTTACACATGCACACGCAAATCAATTTTCTCCTGCCGCAGCTGCTCTAGGTTCTGCATGTCTTGATTGACAGATGTCTCGTCCAATCAGCGGTCAGTATTCCATTCGCCACATATACCTACCTTTTCCGTTTTGTCCGACTAGTCGTTGTGTTTTCTAAATTGCCATTTTGATTTCTTATTTGTTATTTTGTTTCTGGAATTGTTATTGTGTTTTCTAACTTGTTAATTTGTTTTTAGACTTTCCATTGCGTTTATAATTTGTTGTTTTGTTTTTGAATTTGTTATTTTGTTTTCGTAAATGTGATTTTGTCTTGCACTTCTCGGCCACCGTAGGATTCAAGTTGGTCGCGTAAATTTATCCGCGTTGACCAACAGAAAGCTGCTTGATTTGAAAATGACTTCTACTGCATGTGAGCTGTGCTGCACTGTGCTGCACGATAGTGTTGCCTGCTAAATTTTGTTAAAGTAATTGCACTTACATCTATTGAAATATTTTTTACATGGAGAAATACATTGTTAAACTTTTTAAATTAGCAACAAACTATTGAATGCACCTTTAACATGTAAATCTACCAATTATAGCAGGGGTTCTTAACTTCAGATCAAGATCCACTTTCCTCCAGAGTTTATCTCCAAACAGAACCTGAACAAACTAATAGTTCTTCAGGATTATTAGAAAGTTAAAGGCAGGCAAATTTGATCTGGGTTGGAGTTACAGAATCTGCGGTACAAACTACCATCTCAATACGGTACCCACACACTGTCTGACTGACTGACTGAACGCTCAAATGCATATTTGTGCACTTGATCTGTGAAGAGCACTCTTGCCTCATGTAATTTGACTGCGTGTGAATGTCATGGTCAAAGGCCCATCTCAGTGAGGTAATAATGTACTTAGTTGTTTATTTATATATACAGCACATTGGAAAAGTGCATCCAAACACCGTAAACACCCCCATGTCTGCAAATGCGAGATCTCTTTGGCCCCCTCATCCATCCCACCCACTCTGCGAACAGACTGTGCTAAGGAAACGCTTGTTATCCCTTTATCCAATCATTTATCCTTCTCTTCCTGTCTCAGGACCTTGCACGAATCGCACATGCTGTACATAACCAGTTAATGCGCATAGTCACGTTTGCTGCTGACGCTGTACTGACAGTGAGAGAGAGAATGAAACGAAGAGAAAGGAATGATAAATAAAGATTCAAAGAACTAAAGGACAGTAGCTCTATTTTCCCATAATTTCCCAAGTTTCATGTTCCCATAAAAGTCAAATTTTGAAGTCAAGTGCTCTTGTTATTTTGTCTTTCTGAGGTTGTATATGTGAAAAAGAAAAGGAGTGAGTGTGAAAGAGGAAGCTTATTTTTCACAGGTTGTATAATGGAAGTGGCCCTAAATTAAAGTTAGAAATATGTCATATAATCATGTAGCTGATGCATTACCTGTGAATCTCACAGGCTGTGGATGTTGTTATTCTCTGCATAGATCTTATCCTGCTCATTTTCCTCTCCTTTCCTCCACTAGTAGCTATTAAAGAAACGCATGACCATGAGATACTATTTTTTTTTTTTATGGCTTCTGCCATAGGTCAGAGACACATTGGACCCATTAACAAAGATGGCCCAATACTGAGAAATCTCAGAGAGAACACAATTCCTGTTCTCTTGATCTACATGCCTCTCATTACCAACCTGTCTTCTGATTAGGGATACTCTGATCGATTGGCTGCAGATTGATATCGGCCGATAATCACATTCTATGACTCAATCGGTAGTCACTAAATTTGGCTGAAGTGCATGTAAACAGTATACACTTGAGGCAACACATTAGTAAACCATTGTAAATCGCACATCTATATTTAGATCAGGTTGTCTTGATTCAAACGAGCCCACACAGAACATGATGCGGAGATCTTGAGAAAATCCTCACGGAGTGACATAACATCCTGCTTGGCTAAAGCTATAGAACTTCTGGGATCTGATCATATTGCGATCGTGACTCAGTGTTTTCAAACGTCATTTGAAAGTTCAACCAAAAGAAACTAGATCTCAGGTACGGTGAGTAGGGTAGTGATGGTTGCTTTCGAAACACTGCTCACTGCTCATCCGTGGTTTGTAGCATGTATCACGTGTTTTCAGGAAACGAGGCTTTGTTACGTCATAACTGTTTAGAAATGTTTCGCAGTTCCAATAGTTCACTGCTGGGGGGCGATCTCTGTGAACCCTTGAATCATGTGGATTCACTGAGATCCGCCCCCCCCCCCCCCAAGTGTCAATGGTTTTTACCTGATCTCTGACTTGTTACTTATTCTGTGTAATTATAAGTATTTTAGGCTTTGTGGCATTTACACATGTAAGTAGCTCTTATGTTCAGTAAAACACTCTGTTTTGTAGAGGTTTTTAGTTCCAAATGCCATAACTTTTGATTGCTCTGATATATCAACACAAAAGTTGGCCCAGATGCAATTGAAATGAATGTAAACAAGCCCAAACTTTCTAATAGTCATCATGTCAAACACCAGTAATAACAAAATAAAGCAATAAATTCCATCACTTTTTTTCTGGGGTTCTTCTTTAGTTCTCTCGGCCAGTTGAAGGTGTTGCATTTTACAGAACCATTGTTCTAAATTGTGGTTTATCTCTTTTTCCACACAAATAAATGCATAATTGCATGTATTTGTATATTTATGTGTGTGTGTGTCAGTGTTCGTCTAGGTGCGTGCAGGAGGGATAAGGAGACACCAGGGAAATAAATGTACGAGTGAGAGATAAAATATGAGAAAGAGTGACGCGCTTTGAGCCTTGTAATGTGCTTTGGGGACAAAGTTGCAGGAATAGATTGGCTCTAGTATAATACAGTAAATCACTGTCAGGCTTTCATTACCATATCAGAAAAATCTATCTGTCTATCTGTCTGTCTGTCTGTCTGTCTGTCGTTCTTTGTATCATTCTGTCACTATGATTGTCTCTGTCTGTCTGTCATTCTTTTTATCATTCTATCTGTCTGTCTATCTATGTATATCTGTCTGTCTGTCTGTCTGTCTGTTTGTCTGTCTGTAGAGATAGACCTCCATCTGTCTGCCTGTTCGTCCATATTTCTGTCCGTCCGTTTATCTTTCTGGCTGTGTCTATGGTCTGGGTATCTTTCTACATAAATGGGTATCTTTCTGTCTTTCCATCAGTCCATCAGCCTATCTGTCCATATGTCTATTTGTGTATCTGTCTGTCTATCACAGTTTAAGTCCTTTTAATGTCACACTAATCCATTTGTTCTAATTCAGTAATTTTAGCATTACTGACATATAAACACTTCACACCTTGATCACATGCTCACTGTTCAATAAGATGAGTCACATTGATGTTTTACTTAATCATATACACTGTTTGGACCACACAGAGATTGAAAATAACAGGAGATCAGGTGAAGTGTGCATGAGTCACAAGTGTTTAAAGAAGCAACTGCTTTATTTCATCTCCATCTGAGGAAAGCATATGAATAACTGACTCATCGTGTCAGGATGACACATTGAATCACCTGCATGCTTAATACAGCTTGCTTTTACTTAAGCATGTGTGTAATGTATTATACAGCATATTTGGGTGAAATGCATCTAGAAAAGTCTGTTTGTGGGTGTGTGTTTTGCTCATCGTTGTATTAGCAGGACAGCCTGAGCGTAGTCAGATGTGTATTGATAGACTTAGCAAGGACACACACACACACACACACACACACACACACACACACACACACACACACACACACACACACACACACACACACATATATACACACACATATATACACACACACACACACACACACACACAGTAAAAGATAAAAATGTATTTCGTCCAGGGTTTCCAGCGAGGATCCATGTAGGTAAACATGTCGATAAAATGCATGGGAACATCACATATCATTTTAGAATCAGCTCAAACATGGTTCAGCAGGGATAGACTGACACCTACCAGAGAGAATAATGTCCCACTTTATGTGTGAAAGCAACTTACATTGCATTCAAGATAGACATTCTATTAGTTCTTGCTTTCCCTGGGAATTGAACCCGTGACCTTGAACCCACGACGTTTTTGATCTACAGGAAGGCCAATGAAATGTAGAATGCAACAAATTACAAATTTGTTATATAAACGTAATGAAATATTAGCTATATACAGAGATGCATTCATGTCATAGGAATGATGATATTTGCAAGTTAAAGGTCCAGTGTGTAAATTTTAGCGGCATCTAGAGGTAAGGTTGTGAATTGCAACCATCCACTGCTCACCCCTCTCTTTCGATGCACACAGAGAAGCTATGGTGGCCGGCAGAGAGCAAAGATGTCGTCACCCGGCACATAAAGTCCTAATTATACACTAAAAAGCTTCTTGTCTTTGTCGGTAAGTGGAAATGAGAGAGAAATATGACCCCCTCCCTCCCCCACACCATGTGTCCATTTCATTAAAACCAAAATCACTTGAATTCCACATCAATATCTCAACTCAAATATTGCATACAAATCAGATGCTTTTTTAATGTATACGTATACACCCTTCACATACAGTATACAGTCTTTTTATACTCCTAAAATCCAGTGTCCACTTAAAATACTGCAACACAGTTTATAATCCAAACACAATGTTTGTAAAAACTGCTACCTTAGCACTGTCTCTGTGCTGTAGCTCCCAGCTACACGGAGCCAGCTGATCCACACTTTGTCTTACCTTTACACAGATGTGTACTCAGCTGATATAGAAATATAGTCTTCTTGGCAGAAGAATTCTTTTGAAAATGAAATTGTATGAAAGAGAAAAAAAAAACAAATACATCTGCTTAATAAAGCAAAGAGTGACAGAAATGAAGGAATCAGCCTGCTGGCCAATCAAATGAGACGTGGCCAGATCACGTGCGTGCTATGAGCATAGAATATTTGAGAATGTCACAAAGAAGAATGTACTGTATGTGGGGGTGCAATTTCACACATGCATGTGTTTGTTCCTTTTGTTTTCTCCATCTTGCTTTTTCCATCTATTGGACATGTTAATTTATTCCACTTTTCTGCCTGTCATGAGAAATCCCATCTGCAGGAGCATCGAGTCATTGAAATTATTTTGCCTGGGAATAAGGTTTGTACAGAGTCTGAATGGTTTGTGCCCTCCTTTAATGACTCCAGAAACTTTACTTACTATAGGAAGTTACTATACTTGGGCGTCCAGTCTCAATGTTCAATGCATCTTACTGTGTGGGAAATACAGTTGGCTATCTGGTCATTTCATTTCTTGGTAGATGATGAGGTGTTTTTCCATCCTCCCAAATAAAACCCATAGCAGTAATATATTATATTATGTAAGACTTTTTGATAAAGTATGCACCATACTACTGATACTAGTCAAAAATGATGATTTGTAGGAGACAGATAGTTTCTTCAAAGGTGGGTGCTATAATTTCTTGTTTTATTTATTTCTTGGCAGCAGCTGACTGGAAATTTTCCTGGAATCTGGATCTGTATACAAATGGCTTTTTAAGAGACTTTGTCCACTTTGTTAAGATACAGTATATAAGTGGTTTGTTATAAAGTGCTTCCTATATGGCACTTGAAAAGCTAGCAGGCAGAAATAGGATTAATCCAATCTTTGTCAAGAATCTGCATGGCCCAGTAATTGCAAATTGAAGCACAAGCCTTGCTATTTGGTTTTATGAAGAGGAGGAGTGAAAGAGGGCAAAGTGAGAAACTATAATTTCTCCTCATATATTGATACGATGGACCCTTTAGTGGGGTCAAGGTTTAACTAATTAGCATGCTGGTAGATCTTGTAAGACACTCTTGACTAAAATTCATCTTTCTACATTGATGAGTATTCTGTGTTGTCTGACGAAATAGTTTTCCCCCCAAGCAACATACAGTATATATCACCAAGATTTCATTATAATATAGAAGATGTTTTTATAAAATAGTGAATTTTCCCCCGTCTACTTCTTTTGGCTTAGGATAGTAGCTGTTGAATGGGTTGGATGGTGTCATCAGTCATTTAGTGTTATAACATACTATAATTTTTCCTTAAAGCTGCAGTCCGTAAGTTCTGCCTCTGTGTCGCCATCTCTGTTTGAAACCTGCAATGGCAGTTATTTGAGTTATCATCTGTACATGAGTTGTGCGTCGGTGTGGCTCCTCTGTGCGGATGAATCTAATCTAATGTTTTGAGGAGTATGTACGGCTTTGCTGTCAGTCACCACACCAATGTGGATACTGTACTTCAGAATCACAGATTCTACGTCTGGGAATATAACCTAAATAAGAATTTTCACTGGAAAATGTCATCTGAACAAGTAAGTAACATGTCTGCCACTTTTGGGAACAAAACATTCTAATAAATCGCGCTACCAACGGTGATTAAATCAACGATCGCTCGTATCAAACCGTGCAAATTATTATTATTGTTATACTTTGTTCTCAAATTGTTAATGTTAACAGCATTAGTATTGCGTGACTATGTGTGTTTAGTGTTTATTAGCGTTACCTGTAGATTTCAATTTCTGTACAGTCTAATCTTTTGCTTTTGACTACGGGTGAATGTCCAGTTGTCACTGATGATGTCATTTGGGCCTTTCTGGATTACAATCCGCCATCAAAATGATACATTTATTTACTTCAGCTGCTGTGAGAAAAGGCTATAAATGATCCGCTGAAGAACATGCGGTCCGCTCCTCACATGCGATACTACTAGCCGGACTCTTTCTTTATGTATACAGACGTGATGTAATGACGCTTAATGATGTAAGACATGCTTAAATTTCCTGCGGAAATCCACCATACCACTCTAATTATAACACATTATTACAAGCTTACCATTGTGAATGGGGCTAATGTAAGGAGATAGTTTTGAATACTGGCTTGTTGTGTACTCGCTCAAAAATAGATTTTTGGATAATTCTTAACCCAAAAAAATTACGGAGTGCAGCTTTAACTTCAGAGTGATTGAGAGCATTTATAGATCTTGTGATTGAGTCAAAAACAGTTCCAAAACTGAGTGCCTGTGAGGAAAAGTAGCAGATTTAAAATCATAGATGCCTAGGTCCTGTGCCATTTAAGCAATTGCCATCGAGATGAGAGGGAATAACCTGCTGTGAGTTTGCTGTCGAGTTTTTAATTCCCCCATTTTTCAGCAAGCGCCACTTTGAAAAGCATGCATTTACATTGTGAAAGTCTCACAAAACAATCTGTGCCGAATAAGTTCAAAATGAGTTGTTGCATTTTTGCAGCTCACTTTCAGTAAATAGTCTTTTTGGAGTGGGGAAGTTTTACAATCCCAAGTTCTTTTGTCTCAGAACATTAAGGAACATGAATCTTGATCCTATTAAGAGTGCATGATTTCATACTTCTCTGTGAAATCTGTTATTGGGAAAATAAATGAAATAGCAGTTTATATGAGATAATAATGAAAATGTTCTTTAGCACATTTGTCTTTCACCTATAATCAGGATATAATAGTTTTACATCCTTATGCTTCAGCAATGCTTGATCTTTATGCTTGATTCTTCTTAGAGAAATAAAAATACAACTTTAAAGTGCGAGCTGATTGCCCTCACCTGTCGCTTGTTCCCTTCATCCCTTATATTCTCTGCTGTGTCTGCCCCTTGTTGTCAGTAGATTTTGTGATGTTGTTTCATGTACGATTGTACCTGTGCTGTGTGTCTTTGTGTCTTGCCTTCATCTGCTGCTGTGCCCAGGACGCCTAGATGAGGAGTCTTACAGCTGGCCATACGCCCGCTATCCTCAGTCTCATTCCCCGTCCTGTTGGGCATTGCACCTGAGGTGGTCTCCACAGTCCTCAGGTGTCTGTACGGATGGCTCTGGAGTTGTTACACCAGTTTTCTGTTTGTGTGTGTATCACTATTCACGTTGGATGTTTATTGGGTTTTCTGTTGTGCCTAATAAACTGTTGCATGAATCCTCTGTGTTTGAGTCCTCTCTTCACGTGCCTGACAATAGCTGCAAAGGGTGGGCCAACTCCATATTAAACCCTACGGATTAAGAATGGGATGTCATTAAAATTCATGTGCATGTAAAGGCAGACGTCCCAAAACTCTTGGCAATATAGTGTATGTGTGGGGAGACTTGTTAATGGAAGTGAAATTTTTCTACCAATTTTTTTTTTGTCCAGTGTGTATAAATTATGCTTTTAATTGTCATAGTATAACTTCAGTAAATCGCATGATATAAGGTATCAATCATGTCCATAGCCCAAAGTTTTGTTCGGAAGAAGTAGGAGTGGTAGTAATAGCACCAGTAATGAAGGTCAGAGTGTGCTGAGTGAGCATTGAATGATGGAATCTTCCATTGTGGTATTCATTTCTTTATTCTGCTGTGCTCTTTTCCTCCTCTTATCATTGATTTTTGGTTGCCAGATCTTTTTCCACTTTCTCTCTCACTTTCTCTTTTACCTGATCAGTGTTGGGAAATAAATTTTTCTTCTAAACCGTCAGTGTAGCTACAACTTTTTCAAGTAATGCATGTAATTCTAAATGTCACAGTAAAATGTCATGAACATTTCTTATGACACATTTTTACAATATGTATGGAATTTGTTTCAGTGAATCGTTTTTTTTTTTTCAAATACGTTTTGTTGTTCATTCAGTTCACTTCTTGATTTACATAAACTACCTGAACCAAACTATCCATCTATTCATTTTACAATCTGCTTGTCTGCGTGACAGGGATGCTGGAGCCCACCTGACCAAACCAATGCACTAAAATTATTCACTTCATTGTTTTGTGCGAAATAAATTCTAAAATAAGATATATATATATATAATTTGAAAACACTTCCCCCCTCCCCTTAAATATCTTAAGTAAAGTTACTACTATACTTTAGTAGCTTGTCTAAAGATTTTAAGATAAATTAATATCATGGTCCCACAATGATCCCCTTCTGAGGAACCTTCCTTTAATATGCCCATTTATACTCTTTAAAATGTATAAACCAATTTAGTGTATAAATGTGTAAAATATTCTAAGATTCAAAGATTTACTTGCTAGTAAAATGGTTACACCAAGTATATTCATTTGTTTTCTATGTAACCACAATAAGGAGTACTGTAAGAGTACTTTATGTTATGAGTACATTGCAAAGCTCAAGTTTCAAAGCTTCTTCCCTAACACTATACCTGATCTAGCAGTTGTGAAGACTGCAATAGCTTGCTTTGCCTGGAGGCAACATTTCTGAAACTGTGATCTGCAGGTCCCATACCACTTGCACAGACACATATACAAATGCTGACCAGGCTTTATATAGGGCATCATGCCAGAGCTGAACTGTGTCTCTTCTGATATCTGCCTCTTAATGGTGATTCCAGAGAAGCTGATGGCAAATGTAAGATGATAAACTGCCACTGTGAATAAAGAGACTGAAAGCTATCTATCTGGTTTCAGAGTATGCATGCTATTGTGTTATACTTTACATAAACAAATACAGTATGTGTAAGAGAGAAAGAAAAAGAGAAAGAGGAGTATTTCTTTCTTTTGCAGATACTGTGATCCCCTAAATCTTATTATATGTGCGCACACACACACACACACACACACACACACACACACACACACACTTCAAACACATCAAAAGCGATTTACTGATAAAAAGGCTGGAAAAGCCTCTAAGCCCTATCCACCACTGGGTTTTACTGCTCATGTTATGATGTACTGTAGCTTTTCCTGAGATGAGCTGTGTAAAATCTCTCACTGGGAGTGGGAAGTTCTGACACTGAGCACCTCTTAAAGGTTGATTGTCCTTAAATCATGGACTTATAACATAGAATGTTCTGAAAACAAGCTTCTTCTTTATTGTTCATGCTTAATAAATGTGCTTAATGCTTTTCTAGGACCCTTTCCAACCCAAATCATAACTAATATTCAGCAGCACAAAAGGGCAGCAGACACTGTATTGTTCATATAACCCTTGTCACGTTCCAGTAACCATGACCTTAGTGGATTCCAACCACTTGACGTGTTATAAATTATAAAATGATGTGTCAATGTATTTATATGCGCTTAAATAAATAAATAAATAAATATAATTAATAAATAATGTCAATAAAACATAAATGCTAATATACTGTAGTATATATTATAAAAACTGTGACATTTTATATATATATATATATATATATATATATATATATATATATATATATATATATATATATATATATATATATATATATATATATATATAAATATATTTTTTAAGATGTATACTACAGTATATTAGAATTTATAATGTTTATAATATAATAAATTGGGATCTGAGAATAAATTAATATCTGGTAAAGAAATATAAAAGATAAACAAGAATATTTGTGACAATGAACGTGAACATCTATGTACATAAATAAACATAACATTTCTCAGGAGCAATTTTGAAGGGGACACAAATAATACAGCCAAAATCGTACTTTTAAGGATATCTTTTCTCTGTCATTTCATCTGACCAACAACACAAAGCGATAGTTATTTAAATATGAGTAAGCAAAGAAGTCACATACTCGAGTATAGGTACAGGTAAAGAAGTTTGTGAAAGCAACTGTTCACTCGGTAACCTAAGTGGGCCTCTAACTGTATGGCCAAACACAAACTGTACAGGGCTGAACAAGACTCCTGAACACTCTCTCAATCTCTCTTATTGCGAACATCATCAGTGATAGACCTTCCACCTGATCTCTACCAGTCTCTGTGTAACATTTTTGGAGCATAGACTTAAGAGTCTGATGAAATCTTTCTAATGCAACCTGAGACTCTGGGTGATACACACTCGCCAATTAATTCATAACTCCCAGTTCATTCAGCATCTGTGTAAACACTTTTGATGTAAAATTGGAACCCTGGTCTGATTGAATAACCCTAGGCAAACCAAAGAGACAGTGGTTCATGAAGGACAGGGATGGGTTTAAGAGGAGCTAACAGTATGGTCTGGTTTGGTTTTCCTGCTAACTGGCATGTATGGCATGTATGGCATGTATGACATGTGCGGAAAAATGTAGAAACAGCTGACTTCAAACCAGGCCAAAAGAAGAATTAACAAAAGAATTAACAAAACCGCGACATGTAGCTTCTTCTCTGAGGTAAATATATTCTCTGTGTTCAACGTAACAAAGTTATCGCGTTCACATCTTTCAACTGTCATTCTTACTGTCATCAGACAAACGGAGTTCCAGTCAGTGAAGAAAGTACATGGATACATTTTTGGGATTTCTAGGCGTTGTGTTTCATGTCACGTTTTTGTTCATCTTGATTTCTCACAACTTGTGTGCTTTTCCTAGGCGAGACGGAGTGAACTGCAGTGCTAATAGAGTCACACAAAGGCACAGACCAATGGCCAAGATCAGTATTTTCCTTAAATAATACATTACATTTCATATTGTATACCCACAGAACATGACATGTCACATGGGATCATTCTGTGATACTTTTGCGCCTTTTTAAAGAAGCTTGATGCTGGTCACTATTCACTGCCATTATATGGACAAGCGTGAGTGGGACAGTTTTTTTTTTTTTTTTTTTTCTTTTTGTGGTCCATAAGAGAAAGAATTTTAATTTTAGGGTTAACTATCCCTTTAAGGGTATTGTAAGAACAAATTTAAAATTTTACCTTAGTGTGCACTAAATTTAGTCATTATAAACAGAAACATTACCACTTTGAAAATAAGACTTATTGTTCTTGTAAAACATCCCCTTCCAACCACATGCTGTGAATTAAATTGCCCTAAAAATTCAGATGAAAAAATAATCAATAATGCAAATGTTATTAAAATGAGATTTGAATATTGATATACACTACCATACAAAAGTTTGGGGTTGGTACGATTTTTGGTAACACTTTACAATAAGCTTTCATTTGTTTACATTAACTATATTAGTTAACATAAACTAACAACGAACAATACTTTTTACTAATAACTAATTTTTTTTTTCACTAATGTTTAAAAACCAAAGTTGTATTGTTAATATTTGTTAATGTACTGACGTTAACAAAGATTAATAAGTGCTTTAAAAAATATATTGCTCATTGTTACTTCATGTTAACTAATGCATTAACTAATGTTAACAAATGAGTACTTATTGTCGTCTTATCAATCAATCAAAAAAAAGTTAAATGTTTTTGAAGCCTCTTATACCAAGGCTGAATTAATTACATAAAAAATATTATTATTTTATTATTAAATATTATTATTATTAATATTATTATTTTAAACTGCAATTTATTCCTGTGATGGCAAAGTTGAATTTTCAGCAGTCATTACTCCAGTCTTCAGTGTCACATTAAACTTTTAAAACGTCATGAATTTACACCGGACTAAAATCAACAAGTGCAGAGATGAAACCTTGTCTCCTCATTTCAGAAGACCATCAAACGCCACTGCTCTTGGAGGACATGCTTGTTTGAATAGGACAGTCTAATGCTTGACACTCGGGTGGACGAGAAGTAGAACTGACAGTCCTGTCAGTGTGAGGACTGCTGGAGTGTGTGTGTTCGGTGACTTGAGCTCAAACCTGACATCTGACAGGGTGAAGGCCTCAGTATAGCGCTATGCATATTTCTCTGTCTCCACCTCTCTTTCTGTGTTTGTGTGAATGTGCATGTGTGTATGTTTCAGAGTCTGTGGCACGGATCTGTCAGCTCGTGTCTTGCCAACTTTGCTCCGAACTTGCCTGACGCGGAGTGTGACACCACCTGTGGTGTTTTGTCATATCTGTTTGCTCAGGGGAGACGCTGAGCTTGTACGACAGGTACCGTCACACCGTCCGCAATCTGCGTTATAACACCCGTGACACGATGTCGTATCGCACTGGCCGCAAATGATCCATGAGAGCGTGTGGGTGTGAGGTTGTGATCATACATCAAGAATAAGAGCACATGAAAGTGAAGTGTTTTATTGGAAAGTTCAAATGGTGGACATGTGCTTTTGTTCCACCACCAGCACAGTACTTGAGTTGTGAAAAAGCCAGGTATAAAAGTTAATTGACTACTTCAGTATCTTTTGAATGAGAAGTTTCATCATATGCATAGAGACAGGAAACGTTAAAGGAGAATAGTGCAACGAAGAGAGAGAGAGAGATGTCTGTGCATGCGTCATGAAAAAATATGTTCACCCCAGCAATCTTTGCTGTTCTTAATTCAAACGGGCAAGCAATGCCAGGAGACAAAAAGAGAGAAGATAAGGACATGACTGAGCGGAGAAGATATGAACTGTTCTGGTCTTTTTAAAATTTTAAATAGCATCCTTGAACTGTCTTTTTATATAGCAGTGGTTCACGACTGGTTTTTGACTCAAAGAGCCCATGTTGAACACAATATGTCAGATATTTGGTAGATTTTGCTGTAATTATGACACAACTGCTTGTTTAAAAAAAAAAAAATTATTTACATGAACTGTGAGTGTGATTCATTTTGTGATTCCAGAAGTTTCAAGAACTGTATATTCTTCAATAAAAACTCTATTAATTGAGGGGAAAATATAATAATTACTAATAATATTTCAGCATACATCTTGATTTTTTGCACTTTTAGCATTTCAGTTTAGATTAAAGTTAGATTATTTTAATATGTCAAAAATAATGTATTACTTTAAATATGTTTTAGTCATTAAGTGACCACCTTAAAAGTTTGCTAAGGCCCCCAGGTGGGCCCCGCCCCCTGATAGGAGAAGAAGAAGAGTCTCTTTTTGGCTTTTCATCCTTCATATGTTTTAGGCCTTAAAAAACAGCCCAGTGCCTATGCTAGCAACTCACTGTGGATAATTCCCATTATATTAGTTATCACATGCATGTAATGCAAACTCACCTGCTGTATTACATTAGTTGACTGATTTTTGACTGTATTTTTACTGTATTTTGATGTTCTAAAGGGGTAATTCACCATTGGCAAGATGAGGTTATAATACAAGTTGGTTATCTATGCAGTAGATTAAAAAAAAATCTGTGCTACATGAGGAAATAGAGAAAAAGGGCTATATCCAAAAAGCTAGGAAAACTTCAATGCCCAGAATGCATTGGCCGACTGTCCATGAGTGGGGATACAAAAATATGGAAGTATGATCTGTAGTTTTCACAAACTACACAAGCCCTAAAGCTGTCAAAAAGCTGTCGGATGATGTGTTTTATGTTGATTTTGCTGACAAATAAGTGGAGATATCTCGATGCAGGTAACATGGAGAAAGAGAAATACAAATACTGGTTAAAAATCTGCAAACTTACCCTTTAAATAGCCATTTTACATGACACAGGCAGCACTTTCCAATGACAAAATCTTAATACATGTAATTTTTTATAATTGTAAATTAAATATTTATTATTGACAATAAATTAAATAAAAATGTAACCCTAACAAAGTGATTGCATTTTACTGACTTGATTACCTGTGCTATTAACATAAATCCTTGTCCATGTTTGGCTTCTAGCAGGTGAGGACACTTGTGGGCAGAGGTGGAAGGGGCCTCTGGCAATAGGAAGGGAGGTAAAGCACAGGGAGCTGCTTCTGAAAAATGACCCATAAGCTACTCAAAAGTTATCCAATGTATCAATGTGAGTGGTGGCTGCAATCTAACGAAATTGCTTTGAATGTGAGAAAGATTCGAAAAAAAATATCTGAGAGCGCCCTTCGCTGCCCTAGGCATGTCTCCAATGTCTCCTATGCTGGGTCCACCAACTCTGATGATGTCTTTTACTGTGATTTTATATGATTAGGGATGTCAGTGCTAGAATTTGAAGCTTTTAATGTTTTGCAGCGTGTTTGCTGTGGTGGTCATCAACGATGGCAATATTCTCTTATGCACACAGTTCTTTCTGTCACTTATCTGTGGCTCTGTATATTCCAGGGAAATCATACAACTCTTGATATACATGGATTTATAGGTATGAATTTGGTGTTTTTTTTTATCATTAAGTTACTCTGGGTTTGGGTCAACATGGGCTGAATTACAGTAACATCCCAACTCTGAGTGGGTGCAGCAGGTGCACTGAGGGTGTGTCCAAATCCACTTTTGCTAGTTTAATTACGGAAAAAACAGTCGGCATGCCAGGCGCATAGTTCAAAAGGGTACTTAGTCTCTTAATGAGTCATGGGTGTGTTTTGGGCGTAAAGTGTAATAAACCAATCAGAGTCTCATCTCCCAATCCCTTTAAAAGCCAGTTGCACTTGCACCATGGCGGATTCCCTATTTACATGGCGGAATTTGCGAGCGGAAAGACTGACCACTTCTCCAGAGAGGAATTCTTTTATTTTTAATATTTGGCATGTTTGTGTGCTGCTGCGCGTAATAAGCAGAGTATACGCACGTTATGCACCCGCCTATAGGTGCATATTATTAACGCTCCCTTTAAATAACACAAAAAATACTGTGCTATTGACTTTAGACCATGTTTTTGTTGGTCAACGGCGCAGTCGTTTTCAGTTGCCTCAAAATAGCAACGCACCAACAATGCACCTGAACACACCTCGTTTTTAGACCAGCATGCCGATTGGCGAACAGATGGGCGCGAGTGCATTTGCTATTTAAACAACGCGGCGCTGGACGTGAAAATGATAACTGCGTCGGGCTGAAACTAGCAAGAAACACTTGCCTTGCGTCGCATTATGCCGGGCGTATGTAGGGCCCTTAGACTTAAAAACTTTTTCAAATCAAGAAGTCAAGAAGTACAATAGGAAATTTCTGTAATACAGGAACTCAGGATTATTTTATGTAGAATAACATTTAAAAAATAAAGCATATTTCACAACATTACTGTTTTACTGTGTTTTTTTAATAAATAAATGCAGCATTGGTGAGCATAAGAGACTTCTTTCAAAAGTATTTAAAAATCTTACCAACCCTAGACATTTTAACAGTAGTTTCTATATTTTTTAAATATATGAAGGCCATTGGTTTGATTTTAAGGGAATGCATGAATTGATAAAAATGTCCACTTTGAATGCAATGTAAGTTTCTTTGGATGAAAGCTTTTGACCAATGCATAAATAACTTAAGACATGGAATTTTTTGAGCACCATACATGCACACCTTCATTGTGAATAAATAAATGCATCCTTACTCAACCAAGGAGCGAAGACATCTATGAAGACATCATTGACAAGTCCTCCTCACCTTCACCTCATTCTGATTCTAAATATGGCCACAAAGCTTCTGGAATCTGCAGTTTCATGCCGCATGTGTGTAGATGCTAATGTGTTGATGTGTCTCTGTGTTCCCTTGTCCCTCAGTTTAACTCCACGCTAGCAGCGTGGCATCATGTTTGGAGGGGTTGGTGGTTTTGAATTTCAATGCTGTTTGCTGAAGGGAGTTAATCAGACAGATTACTGTGCTCACAGTCCTCAATGTAACACCTTGTTGCTCTGAGTGCTGCACTAAACCCAATGACTGAAAACTATTTGACCTTGTCTGTGTGCCCTTGGGGGTATCCGTGACCATAAAAGAGAGCCATTTCCATTCAGATGCATAAATAAAATTCAGTGTCCCTTTATACTTCAACTTCAGCCTGTGTATATGAACTTCTGTGTTGCAGTACTGTTATTGGTATTCATAGAGTCATCAAAGTGCGAGATTGAGGCTTGTCATTACTGTCTGACTGCCTTTCTCGTTTATAAACATGATATCAGTATCAGCCCAAATCGAATAACTTCATGCAGGCTTTCCGCTATGGTAGACTGCATAGGTGAAAGGGCTTCTGCTGACACAGTAATCAGCTTGGGAAAAAAACTGGAGGCTATTTCTGTCACAGGTTGCCTGTCCTATTTTTGTCTCAGAAAGACACATTAAGGGACCATAGCCATTAGCCAACTACTGAAAGAAAGGGTAATTGGTTGATAATTATCTGAAAACCTAGAGGTTTTCATTTTATTGACTGTATTGTAGTCATTGTAAATGTTACATTCAAAACCACCTACTTGCTGTTTTCCACTCACAGAGTCATTGGCATTAATTTTTTTTCTGTAGCGTTAATCTTTAAAGGGGTCATGAATTGAGAAATCAAATTTTCCTTGATCTTTTAACATATAAGAGGTAATCGAACTAGCTATAAAATATCCTTTAAAGGGTTAGTTCACCCAAAAATTAAAATTAGCCCATGATTTACTTTTTTTAAATATGGATATTTTTCTTACACAAACACGCAACTTTGCTTTAGAAGGCCTTTATTAACCCCCTGGAGCCGTGTGGAGCAGTTGTATGATGGATAGATGCACTTTTATGGACTTCAAAACAGAACTACCCTTTCACTGCCATTATAATGCTTGGATTAGCCAGAAAGTTTTTAATATAATTTCATTATTTCATTTGTGGGTGAACTATCCAGCTTCAGAACTCAAAACTTTCTCATTAGTCCAAAAACAGCTTTTATTGAAACCAAGCTAATAAAAATCAATAATTCAGCCACAATGCAGTAAAAAAAATTACAACAAGGAAGGGGTTACACTCTAAAACATCAAGAGTACAAAAAAAACACTCCCACTCAAACACACACACACACACACATTAACTAGTGTTTTTTTTTGTCTAAAAACAACAATTCAGCTCAAGAGGAGGCATATACTATATATACTCACCTAGTTACCTCGACAGTTTTCTGCATCTTTCCGCCACCCCGACTCTTTGCTCTCGGCTGTTTCCTATCCCCATTCATATTTATTTAAGATTTATTTTTGCCGTTTTTGCCTTTTTATTATGATATGACAGTGAGTAGACAGGAAGCGAAGCAGGAGAGAGAAAGGTGGGGACAGGATCTGGAAAGGTCCACGACAAGACAGAACTCAAACTTGGGTCACCCAAGCTGCCCAGAAGGCTATCAGTGCAGATGATGGGATTTTCAACTTGACTGTTTTATTCTCCATCATTCAATGCATATTGCCTGTACATAAATGAACCTTTATGTTATGTCATCGCAGATTACATAGTTTTTGTATTTATAAGGGGAGAAGGCTAAGCACCCAATGCTCTATCGCCTATTGTCTCAATGGTGTACAGTGTCTTTGGGCGGATTGCTGAGGCAGATTGCCAGCAGGAGTCCTCTTGACTATCCCTAATTTTTCATAGATTTATGAGCTGGTTTTAATGCTAAAAGGCTTTGTGAAATACTTTTAGAGCAAAAATTAGGACTGACATGGCCATTATTTATTAGTTTCTCCTTAAAGGGATAGTTCACCCAAAAATTAAAATGTTACCATTTCAGAATGTTTGTAAACAATAGGCACCAAGATACTTCCGGGTGGCAGAACGCGAGCGGCTTCTACTGACCAACTGAAGAGATCCAGCTGGCTACTGTAAACAGTTACATAGTTAAAAACATTGTTGTTGATCAAAGTTGAAACTATGACGAAAACGTGTTGTGTTTGGGGTTGCACCGCCAGATATACAGCAAAAGGTGTAGGATTTTATCGATTTCCTTCAGAAAAAAGTGAATCCTGTGGGTGAGGAGGTTAAAGCGAGTGGACTTCTCAAAACTGTCCATCTACAAAATCATAGCAGAGCATAATTATCTTCAATATTGCGATTAAACTTTACCTCATGTAAACGCAATACTTCAATCAAACTAATGCAATTAAGCTCATAATCGCAGTAACCATAGTCGCATTAAACTAGGTGGCTTACGCCGATTTTAATCGCAATAAACAGGCATGTAAACACCTTAATCGCATTATTCTGACCAAAGTGCGCATGTGCACGGACGTACACGGATACCGTGTGTTGTTCACACAACTTCATGAATGAACTTCGTGACATTATTCTGAAGTTTTCTCTTCTCCAAATCACTAAACTCATAACTCAACACAACTCGCTGCGTAGTCTCTGCTCCGTATCTTCATCTAGACGGCGGAAAACACGACGGCAGCGTAGGCAAACCCGGCATTGCGATGTTCATCACGGTGCCGATAATATCCAGTAAGCTACGTCCATAAAAATGTGTTTTGAATTTGATGCGAATAGATTAAAACAATGGCCGGTAACATACTGTATGCCTATTTGAGTGTGGTATAACCAGAATAATGAAAATTGCACGTAAATTGGAGTGAAGAGTTCTGCTCATGTCCTGTAAACATCTTACTGCGATTAAGACCTTACTCTGATTATTATAAATAGTCGCATTATTGGTGCACATGTAAACATAGTCACTGCCTGAAGTAAAAGTATTATACAAGGAAGAGACAGAACTTCTAGTGTCATGTAGGCTACTGATCAAATGTCAATGGAAGAAATAGGAAAAGCAAAACATAGTTGTAGGCTACTGCTGATGGATGATTGATGCGTGTACCACATTGGTTTCATCATCACCGGGAGTTTAGTTTGAGTGAATGCCTAGCTGAGTAGCGCTAGTCTACAGCGTGCTATCCTTTTCACCGTCAAAAGCTCATGTCTGTGCCATCCGATCCGAGCAACAGAAAACGATCATAGCCTTTTTAGTTAGATAACAGGGAAATAGACCATCTACCATAGCCTAACATATTGTAAGTCAAAGAGCAACAGTCACTAAAATAACTACTCAATGGTAGGCTGAGGCTCATTTAAAAATTATGGTAGTAGACTAGTGCTACATCTACTAGACCAAGGTTAGGCGTTTCATGTATTGCTATCTCCTGAATTAGTTAATCAGTCCCTCAATGATCATGTTAACTATGTCTGAATTTCCACCACGTCTGTTTTTGAATCAACTGTTGAAATGTAGATTAGGCTACTGCCGAGTGCCGACGATGGGTCTCCCTTCCAAGCAATTTACTAGCATTGCCATAGGAACGCTTCGGCTTTTGCCACCCGGAAGAACGTCTATTATTGTTGTGACGTCATGGTATTAGAGGGGACAGACATTTGTAGTGGTGTCCGAAACCATAGTGGACGTTACCGAGTGCACTTATTCAGTCTCACAATGCACTGTAATAACGAGTATATAACCGATATGCGCTCAACGGCTAGACAATACCCATATGCACTGTGAGAGTCACACGCCGAATGAATTCCCGCATCTGACCAGAAGATGGCACCCCCAGCTTAATCATTCATCCATCTTCCAAACCGCTGGCCCAATGTGTCTACAGCATAATATCATACAGGTATAAATTCCTTTTTAATTGATTATTAAATTGCTTAATCAAAGGCACAATATGTAATTTTCGCCACCAGAGGTCGCTTATTCAAAACAAAGGTGTAGCTTGATAACACCTTGATTTTGCAGAATCATTTAAATTGTTGTCTTCACCTCAGCCGGTGGAAATGAATTCAACAGAACTCGGGCAAAAATCATATTCATGGATGAGCTAATGTATTAAAGATTTATTAACGTTACTTTAGTATGAAGCAGGGTGGGGCTAAAAGCCGTTGGGCCGGAACGAGGCCACTGGAGTGAATGCTAACGAGAGACAAGCGTGACACACAGCTCGAGAGCAGTGGAGCTTTTATTATGCTGCAGACGACCGCTTTTGCTTCTTCCGGTATGTGGGATAACGCAGCACTGTTATATTATATTAGATACATTTGAGTGTGTTGAAAGTTATGTTATAATACTCTGTGCGTTCGCTCGGTGGCTACTATGAGACACTTGTTGCATACTGCAGTAAGCTAGATCTATATTAGGCATGAACATATAAAACATGCTACTCGTGGAAATATAAGAAAATTATATTTAAACAATAAGACTAACTGTGTTGAGCTATATAACAATGATTAATATTCTGTCTATGAATGCATCCAAACAGTTGCTCACCTGTCTAATAAAACATAAAGTGTCTTTCACGGTTTCTACAAAATAAAACCTGAAATCGAGGGTATTGCAGGTATGATGTCATTGATAGGCGACACACAGACATGGTCCATGTCCTAGTTAAAATAGCTTATTTCTCTGGATTTAAACATTCTTGGAAACATTTGGGATAATGTAAGTACACAAGTCAACAAAATATATAATCTATTGTGCCTTTAAGTTTAATGCTGCGAGTTCAAGATAAACCTTTTCATTTTACTACTGGAGCTGCCAGTTTGATCAGTTTCAAATAATGATTAAACAGCAATCACAAACTACAGCACACTCATTTCACGGCAAACAAAGGCCACATTTGAAGGAGCCTTCGAATTGAGACAGCCTTCGCCGCGCTGCAGTGACGCAATCAGCCTTCGAATGTGCCCTTCGAAGGATGCAGCCTCTGAATTAGGACGCTCACTCAGTTTCATTCACTCCCTCAAGTGAACTATATAGACTAATATTGAGAATAATAAATGAGGGTATAGGGGCAATTTCGGACAAAGGAACTTCCAGACAGGTGTGTTGCGGCAAAGTTGAAGCTAAACTCTGTAGGCCGTTGGCTCTCCAGGAGCAGGATTGGATCCCACTCTTATATGTAAATCACATATATTTTGTTATGATGTTCTGTCTGTGAAAGAATGCAGACATTTCAGAGCCATTTCAGGAACCAAATATCATGAAAATAATTTGACTGTTGAATTAAATTCAGTCATGCTGGTATCCCTAAAATTTACATATATTGCTGAATCCACAAAAAAACCCTAATGAATTTGAAAAACCTTCCCCATTTCAACAGCTCATGAAGAGATCTAGAACATTGTTTATATGTAAAGTAGAGTGACATTCATTATAATGTATTTATACACTAAAACAGTATTCAGAATCTTAATTGTAAAGTAGTCGATTGTAAATGTAATGTATGTGTGCAATTACAGTGCTGTCCTCAGTTGATAGATCTTTAAAATGGCATGCCTTGACATATTGAAATGCAGTCATATTTGTGAGGTATTTAACATACATTAACATGCATTATCCTGAAGGTTATGCATAATGACCTGCCGGAAGGAATCTGCCACATGTTTTGACCTTGTTGATATGGCGACCTGCTGACCTATCTCCTATTGCACAATTTGAGCGCTGACCCTAGGCATTCCGCTCTAATTAAGATGATGTCATTGCAAGGATATTGGCCGCACCTGACGAGTCGGGCCATGCCTGAAGCAGCCTTTTAACATGTGAATGGCCATTCTATAGGTTAGATGGAAGATGCTGAAAAGATAAGATGATATGCACATGCTAATGTGGTTCACCCATGCTGGAAGATTACAAAGTGTTTAATGGTTAGAGGAAATGTTAAGGGCCATTTGTTTAAGGGCAGTCACAGACTCATTAAAAGTACTGAGTCTCATATCTTTCTAGTAATATGCTTCTGTCACTTGTCAGTCTGGGTACCACTCACATCCTGAAATCCCACAAGGGAAACATTTTAGAGTTTGGGACCCAACTGAAATAAGTAATGGGGAAAATAAGGAATGACTTCCATGAGCCTGAGCCCATCTCCCTGTAAACTAAATAAAATAGTTTCACTATTTTCAGAGTGACACTTTCATCGCTCTGATAACCCAAGCCTGCAGAATGGAAGCAAAGCCAGGCCGATGGCACTACATTCCCCTGGGACTTGACAGTTTGACTTTGTCAAGGACAATTCTTTGATTTCTTCTATTCCTCCTTCCGTCTGTAAGAACGAAGGCTGCCTAGCCTCCATCATCTACCCCTCTTAGTCACAAATAAGCTGAGTGCACCAGTGAAGTCGTCATGGAGACAACCCAAGTAACCTCTGCTGTCAGTGTGCATCAAGACTTAACCTGTAATGGCTCCATCCGAGGTATTGAGTAGGACAAACCGTGACTGCTGAGAGATTTGAATGTCTCCATGTGTAAGTGTATGTTTAGATAGAAGGTCACTAATGGAATAGTTCACCTCAAAATGAAATCATTTACGCTCCCTCATTTTCTTCCAAACCTGTATGCCTGTAAATCTAAAAGAATATATATTGAATGTTTCAATTGTTTTTGTCAACATATGCCTTTTGGAAAAAAGTCCCTCTACCTAAATTTTTTCAAAAACTACAAAAAAACGTACATAACATGCAAGTCACTGCAGTTTCAAGCTTAAATGACCACTAGTGGCAGTAAAACACTAATTGTTTATTATTAATGATTACAGGGGCTGATTATCAATTAATAAATACTTTTTGGCGCTGTTCCTAGCACATGTAACGTAAGTTCACTGGAGGCGAGTGTAGATGAACCCAAGTGCAGTTTTATTGCCAATAATCCAAAGTGAGCAAACAGAAACAATGACTTGACAAAGAACTCACCAACAGCGGTTTACAGGAAACAATACTCGACCAACTGACAAGGCAAACATGAGGACTATATATAGAGACTAGGGAAACACATGACTATGACAACCAATGAACAACCAGTTCATTCCTAACTCAACCAAATGACAAGACAATGAACCAATGAGAACTATGGACACATGACTAGACCAACCAATGAGAACATGACACATACAGGTGCTGGTCATATAATTAGAATATCATCAAAAAGTTTATTTATTTCACTAATTCCATTCAAAAAGTGAAACTTGTATATTATATTCATTCATTACACACAGACTGATATATTTCAAATGTTTATTTCTTTTAATTTTGATGATTATAACTGACAACTAAGGAAAATCCCAAATTCAGTATCTCAGAAAATTAGAATACTGTGAAAAGCCACACTCTAATCAGCTAATTAACTCAAAACACCTGCAAAGGCCTTTAAATGGTCTCTCAGTCTAGTTCTGTAGGCTACACAATCATGGGGAAGACTGCTGACTTGACAGTTGTCCAAAAGACGACCATTGACACCTTGCACAAGGAGGGCAAGACACAAAGGGTCATTGCAAAAGAGGCTGGCTGTTCACAGAGCTCTGTGTCCAAGCACATTAATAGAGAGGCGAAGGGAAGGAAAAGATGTGGTAGAAAAAAGTGTACAAGCAATAGGGATAACCGCACCCTGGAGAGGATTGTGAAACAAAACACATTCAAAAATGTGAGGGAAATTCACAAAGAGTGGACTGCAGCTGGAGTCAGTGCTTCAAGAACCACTACGCACAGATGTATACAAGACATGGGTTTTAGCTGTCGCATTCCTTGTGTCAAGCCACTCTTGAACAACAGACAGCGTCAGAAGCGTCTCGCCTGGGCTAAAGGCAAAAAGGACTGGACTGCTGCTGAGTGGTCCAAAGTTATGTTCTCTGATGAAAGTAAATTTTGCATTTCCTTTGGAAATCAGGGTCCCAGAGTCTGGAGGAAGAGAGGAGAGGCACACAATCCACGTTGCTTGAGGTCCAGTGTAAAGTTTCCGCTTTCCAGTCAGTGATGGTTTGGGCTGCCATGTCATCTGCTGGTGTTGGTCCACTGTGTTTTCTGAGGTCCAAGGTCAACACAGCCGTATACCAGGAAGTTTTAGAGCACTTCATGCTTCCTGCTGCTGACCAACTTTATGGAGATGCAGATTTCATTTTCCAACAGGACTTGGCACCTGCACACAGTGCCAAAGCAACCAGTACCTGGTTTAAGGAC
Organism: Rhinogobio ventralis; assembly: GCA_039654625.1. Taxonomy (NCBI): domain Eukaryota; kingdom Metazoa; phylum Chordata; class Actinopteri; order Cypriniformes; family Gobionidae; genus Rhinogobio; species Rhinogobio ventralis. The sequence continues at coordinate 15,366,730 of CM077195.1, read as the reverse complement.
CATGGTATCCCTGTTCTTAATTGGCCAGCAAACTCGCCTGACCTTAACCCCATAGAAAATCTATGGGGTATTGTGAAGAGGAAGATGCGATATGCCAGACCCAACAATGCAGAAGAGCTGAAGGCCACTATCAGAGCAACCTGGGCTCTCATAACACCTGAGCAGTGCCACAGACTGATCGACTCCATGCCACGCCGCATTGCTGCAGTAGTTCAGGCAAAAGGAGCCCCAACTAAGTATTGAGTGCTGTACATGCTCATACTTTTCATGTTCATACTTTTCAGTTGGCCAAGATTTCTAAAAATTTTTTTTTTGTATTGGTCTTAAGTAATATTCAAATTTTCTGAGATACTGAATTTGGGATTTTCCTTAGTTGTCAGTTATAATCATAAAAATTAAAAGAAATAAACATTTGAAATATATCAGTCTGTGTGTAATGAATGAATATAATATACAAGTTTCACTTTTTGAATGGAATTAGTAAACTAAATCAACTTTTTGATGATATTCTAATTATATGACCAGCACCTGTAGACAAGGGAACCGATCAGAACAAGACACATGAAACTAGGGAAGCACGTGACATGATTACATGATGGGAAGGGAATCACATGACAAGACCAGGAACTTGAAACATGACTATGAAATTACAAAATAAAAGACCTGGAGGGCCAGGCCCGTGCAGAGGACAAGGACCGTGGAGCTTGGGCGGACCTAGGCCGTGAAGCACTGGAGGACCTGAGCCATGGTGAAGTGGTAGGCCTGGGCAGTGGAGCACTTTGGAAAGAACATAATCCTCTATGGATCGATCACCTTGACGGAGGTGAAGCAGAGCAACTGCTGGGTTCATTGTCAGTGGTCGAGTATTCTGTAACGTAAGTCCACTGGAGGCGAGTGTAGATGAACCCAAGTGCAGTTTTATTGCCAATAATCCAAAGTGAGCAAAGACTTGACTTGACTTGACTTGACTAAGAATTCACCAACAGCAGTTTACAGGAAACAATCAACCAACTGACAAGGCAAACATGAGGACTTTATATACAGAGACTAGGGGAACACATGACTGACAACCAATGAATAACCAGAACTCAACCACATAACAAGACAATGAACCAATGAGAACTATGGACACATGGCAGGACCAACCAATGAGAACATGACACATAGACAAGGGAACCAATCAGAATAAGACACATGAAACTAGGGAAGCACATGATGGGAAGGGAATCACATGGAATCACAAGACCAGGAACTTTAAAACATGACTACAAAATTACAAAATAAAAGATATAACCAGCTATATGGCTTTTCTGAGGTAGTAAACTTGCTCGGTAGCTCACCTAGTACAGCACTCACTTGTGATGCTAAGCACTCAGGTACGAGTCCCATGAAACACAAGTCACAATAAAAGAGCTCAAAGACTTTATATGGTAAGAAATTATATGGTTGCTTCAGCAATTGTGTTTTTATCTAATATATGCTTTTGTTAACACTATAGGTTAGGTTAGGGTTTAGTGTAGGTGGTACAATTATTTTCAAATGCGATGGAGCATTATCCTTTTAGAACAACTCACCAGACATTTTATTTACTTTACTTTTATTTTATTTTTATTTGAACTGCCACGATAATCAGTAATAAATGTTGCCAGATTCAGATCTGTTTTGGGAAAAATCGAACACACTCACTGGACGTTTCACATTGAAAAGTGTTGCAAAATTGCAGCTAGCAACGTTTTGCAGAAATGTCACCACAGGCACATTTTTCCAATGATCCTGTGTGGGTTTGTTTCTATATAATTGAAGTCATTGGGGCCAAAACAACACTGGACTCCACTGAGATTCACTGTATTATTAAAACAAACAAACAAAAGATTTAAGCCAAGATTTTTTTTTATTTTTTTATAAATATCTCCCTTTATGATCTTAAAGCTTAGAACAATTTGTAAGTAAATGACAGAATTACGATGAGTGAACTATCCCTTTAAGCTTTACAATAGAATGAAAGTAGAACAAACGGAGGCAGAAACTATATAAGGCATGATATCCCGTATTGTGCTTTGAAGAAGGATGCTCTAAGAAATCCTTTGGTATTTAAGAACAGCCAAGGTTATTTGCCTGAAATGCACGGATGATATTTGTGCAAATGGTGAGAATGTTAGTGTGTATGTGCCCCTATGTGGATGGCATGTTAGCGGTGTGTTCAAGGGGACGTTTGAGTGACAGCTTTGCTTTAGGCTACTGCAAGTTAATCGTCACAACCAACTGCCACTACTCACAAATTAGTGCTTCTGTTCTACGCTTTGACAACACTACTGACATGTGCTGATGTTGTGAGGGGGCTCCAAGAAAGCTGACGGGTTCATGTGCCCATTTCTCAATGACTTATCGACATTTTTAAGGGTTTGTCTTAAAGGCAAATAAGACCTTTTCACTGCAAACCCACCTTAAAAATAATATCCCTAATGAGAGTTTAAATAGTTTACGAGACATGATAGTGATTCTCAGTGGTTTTTAAGTAGCACCTTTTTTTCTTTCACCTATTTACAATAAATGTGTAAATTTAGTATATAAATAAAGTATCAAAATCAAGTAATCATCTTATAGTTTTACTTTAATAGAAAAACACTGTTAAAGTGGATGCGTTCAGATAAAAAAAAAGTTCGAAAGCACTTGTCAGAGGCACAAAACTTATTTTAGCTTTAGGTAAATGCCTATTACCAACAGAATCCAATCAGAATTTTATTAATTTAATTAATAAATCATTCGACTGGACCTAACTGTTAAAGGTTATATATAAATTATGTGTTTATATATATATATATATATATATATATATATATATATATATATATTATTTATAATATATATTATATTATATTATAATATATTATTATTAATGCTCAAAACAATTAATAACAAATAACAACAGAATACAAAACAACAACAACAAAAACAACTGGGGGGGTAATATAAATTAAACAAATTGACAAATTATGAGAATTACATAACTGTAAAAAGCGAAAGAATTGCAAACAGATAATGTTTTAAGGCTTTTTGGTTCTAAGATAATTTAACTGAAAATATATATTTAAAATTTTTTTTTTTTTTTTAAAGAAAGAGAGGTTCAGAATTTAGATATTTAGATTTATGAATGTGGAATTTAGCAAGTAACAAGATCAGATTAATTGCATAAAATTGACCTTTTTTAGATTGATCAAAATCAACAAAGCCTAATACCTCATCCTGACAATACAACACACATTCATTACAAATGTTCTGTTTGTTCTGTTTTCTTTCCTTTTTGGAATTATATTTAGTGCTATTTTAATGTGGTATTGTGTTTATGTATGAAACATAATCATCTCTGTGTTGCCATTCACATGTCTTTTCTTACACAATCTTCAGAGAGGAGGGACCTACAGAGTGCAACTCAGCTGCAACTGGCATTAGTGTTTCGCTCTTGATTACACTGTTAGTTAATTATTTCAGTTTTATACACAATGTCAAGTCCTTGTGCCTGGCGGCAAATAGAGATGTGCATTCATTAAAACCGCCCATGTTCTTTCCCTAATGCAGCCATAAACTATAGGCCATGCCTAACCATCCACACAATGGGGGAAACTAATTGATAACTGCACACTCTCACATTTATAAACACACATGTAGAGCACACATTCTGTGGATTCATTGAGGCAAATATTTGGACTGTGGAGTGCAGCTCATGCATATGTTTATGGGGCAATAAGGTTTATTAAACTCCTAAAAGACTTAGTAAACATATTCTGTTTACTTGATAAAAAGGAAAGTTACTATGTAGACTGCTTCCGAAAGCTGAAAATGCTGTCTCCACTGGCAGCATAGGGAGGTAAGAAGGCAACAAGGCATGTCCTGATTGATTTTTCAAGGCAGCATAGATGTTTTCTTCGCGCCTATCCTTCAATGTCCCACATTTCTGTGTTCTATTCCGTGACAGTTGAGCTAAAAAAAATAAAATGTTAAATGTTAATAAAAACTTTTTCCAATTTTTAGGTCAATATTAAATATTAAAATTAATATTACAATAATCACAAAAGCTCTCTCTATTCTACTGTAGATCATTAAACGGTTATGCTGCCTCAGTCAGTCTGAATTCAGTTTAGGGAAGTACCTTAATGCACAAACACTAGTTAGCATGATATAACCCTCGTTCCCTGATAGAGGGACTGGAGACGTTATGTCAAAGACTTACAAATGGGGTCTTATGGGGGGGCATAACGTGTCCATTCCCTCCACCAGGGAACAAAGGTTACATCAATAACCAAGGCGTTCCCCATCTGTCAGTCACTTCAATGTTATGTCGACTGACAAATGGGGTCCCAATGGAAAGTGCCACAACCACTGAACTGTGTTACAAGTGTTGGAGATACAGATGCTGGTAAGCTGTAGCGTGCCCTTTTGGCAAATGCTCCTATAAAGTCGTAACCTACCAAGTGCCTCACGTAAGCCCAAAGAGATAGTCCTTCATGCCAACAGGGTGGAAGGGACAAGGTCATTGCTGCTGTTAATTTTGTATGTTTGTTTAATGGGAAGAGTGCTTCAGATCATTCCCATTTTTTTTCAGCCATAACCAATGTTGTTAACACTGGGGAAGCGTACCTAGTTCAATGGAGAAGAATGTTACGGAGGACGCATCCTACCTGTAGGGAGGAGCATGTGGAAATACACATATGGACGGGTTTACCAACAGGCAAACTGTACCGTGGAAGAATACACATATGGTTTTACAAATGGTGAGTCACAACATATGGGGCATTTAACCCAGTCCAAGAACTGACCGTCTGACTGCCGAAGGATTTTCAGAGGAAAGTCAATTGAGGGTTTGCCAAGTGGGGAATTCAACTGAAGAGCAAATAATGCGCTAATATCCCCCCTTAGAGGGGAATGGTGCAGTAAGCAAGACACTGAGCCAGCCTTCTTGCACATTACCTGTTTTTACCAAACACACGGGAAGTATCCAGTGGGCCAACCTCTACTTGGAGACAGCCGTTCCCTTCTGCTGACCTCCAAAGCAGACAAAGAGCTGCTCAGAGTCCACATAAACATACAGGGAGTGAACAGGACACAGCAATGGAAGGGCTGGGTCTGCCTCCTTCTGGGGGCAGCGCTTGCAAGTTCACCACCTGGTCCCGAAAAGGAGTAGTGGGAACTTTGGCCACATATCCGGGCTGAACTCAAGGCATTATTCGCTTACCAGTCCCCCACCCTCTTGATGGAATTGAGCGTGGTCAGGAACGCTGTCTTTAGAGACAGGATCTTAAGCTCAACTGACTCGAGCAGCTCAAAGGGAGCACTCTGCAGACCAGAAAGGACCACAAAGAGATTCCAGGAGGGGATGAGGCATGGCCTAGGAGGATTTAACCTCCTGGCGCCTGTCAGGAAACTGATTACCAGGTTGTGCTTTCCTAGTGACTTACCGTTAACTTCAATGTAATGTGATGTAATGGTGGCAACATACACCAAGGTGGAGGGGGACAGCCTCCGCTCCAACCCTTCTTGCAGAAAGGAAAGCACAGAGCCGATTGGGGTTTTCGTGATGGGAAGAGTACCACTCAGACTCCACTTCATTGTGTAAGCTTGCCTGGTAGAGGGAGCTCTAGCTTGAGTAATAGTGTCTACCACCGCTGGTGGTACAAACACACGTGTGAATGCGTTTTTGTGTTAGCATCTTGAACAGGAGCTTGTGAAGGACCCAAGATCGTCCGTAACCCACTGCCTTTTTTGGGTACAGTGAAGTAAGGGCTTAGAACCCCATCTTCATCTCAGCTGTAGGGACAGTCTCTATTGCGTCCTTCGCCAGCAGGACTGTAATCTCCACGTGCAGGACAGGGGTATCTTTGCCTGCATCTGTGGTAAAGAATACGCAGCTGAACCTGGGGGGACATCTAGTGGCAGCCTGGTGAACTGAAACACGTAGCCGAGTCTGATTGAACCACGACGACTTGGCTTGTGGTAAATGTAGAAGAGAGGGCTGGGAACTCACTGACAGACATCGCCCTGTATGGCCCAGAGATTGAGGAAACTGCTCTTTTATTGAAAATGTGAGTATTGACTTTTATTGACACCCCCTGCAACAAGCAAACTGAGGGGCAGCATTTGGCGGCTTGGTGGAGGTGGTATCACACTGGGGCAGGGTGTTCTTTATTGCCCCCATCTGCTTCTGGACTGCCTAGAACTGCTGGGTGAAGTCCTCAACAGTGTCACAGAAGAGGCCACCTTGCGAGATGTGGGCGTTGAGAGAGAGCACTTTGTCAGCATCCCACATTTCTGCAAGGTTTAGCCAGAGATGACGTTCCTTGACCACCAATCTGCTCTTTTTCACTGGAGCACCCAGGCTGTGCACTGATCTTTATGAATGGTGAAATCCGCTGAATGTGCCCTTCCACCAGCAAGAGAGATATCCTCTGTTACGCACTATTTTCTCTTGAACGTTGCTTGGTGACTGGAAAGAGTAAGAGCTTTCCGCAGTCACTCGGCTCCGAAGCAAAAATCTGAGTGCCGCCATTTTATATACCTATGTATGTATCGGCATGCAAATTCCACTCCCCGATTCCATTGGCCATTTTTCTAAAAATCAAAGGTGACTGGAGATCCCAAGTAGAAAAAAAACTCAAAAAATCTTTGCAGCTGGTTGCTTCAATTTAACTTTACGTTTTAACTTTTTTATTTTTTACTGCGAGGGCAGCAAGGCAACATTTAAACTGTCTAAGCTTTCGGATGCAGTCATAGACTCCTTAACCTTTACTTCTCTCTTTCTGTCTGTCTCTCAGGTAACATCTTCGTGGTGAGTTTGGCAGTGGCGGACCTGGTGGTGGCCATCTACCCGTATCCGCTGGTCCTGACCTCCATATTTCACCAGGGTTGGAACCTGGGATACATGCACTGCCAAATTAGCGGCTTCCTGATGGGTGTCAGTGTAATCGGCTCCATTTTCAACATCACCGGCATCGCAATTAATCGCTACTGCTATATATGCCACAGCCTGAAGTATGACAAGCTCTACAGTGACAAAAACTCAGTCTGCTATGTACTGTTAATCTGGGCCTTGACGGTGCTCGCTATCGTGCCCAACTTGTTTGTGGGCTCCTTGCAGTATGACCCACGGGTTTATTCCTGTACGTTCGAGCAGTCGGCGAGCTCGGCGTACACAATCGCCGTCGTCTTCTTCCATTTCATCCTTCCCATCATGATTGTCACCTACTGTTACCTACGAATTTGGGTTCTGGTCATACAAGTCCGTCGACGAGTCAAGCCTGACAATCGGCCCAAGCTTACGCCTCACGACGTACGAAACTTCGTCACAATGTTTGTTGTTTTCGTGCTCTTTGCCGTGTGCTGGGCACCATTAAACTTCATCGGGCTGGCAGTAGCGATTTCTCCAGAGCATGTGGTTCCTTTAATACCTGAATGGCTCTTTGTGGCAAGTTATTTCATGGCGTACTTTAACAGTTGCCTCAATGCAATAGTCTATGGAGTGTTGAACCAGAACTTCCGTCGCGAGTATAAGCGCATTGTGGTGTCGGTATGTACTGCGAGGATCTTCTTTGGGGAAAGTTCAAATGAAGCGCAAGAGAGACTTAAGAGCAAACCCTCGCCACTCATGACTAACAACAACCAGGTCAAGGTGGACTCTGTGTGAACATCATGAGGGTATATGTGTGTGAGGTGAAGCGAACACAACTGAGCAAACTTGATTTAGAAAAAAAACAACTGATAACCAAATAGGAAGCAGCCCTGAAACTGTGATTTGTTGCCTCAACACAATTAAAACAAACAGGAAATTATTATCATTGTCTTTTATAAAGCACTTTTTTCAATGTTGGTCAGAAGTACTTGTAAGTATGTATGAATTTTTTGTTTTAATGTTTATGGTGATAATATCAACAAATCTATGTAAAACATAATTTCTGTAATGATTTTATATCAATATCTTTGTATGAAAGAAAACAAACAAACATGAAGGTGTGAATGAATACATATAGAGTGCAACAGTCGGGTTCTGGAAGTATAAACTCTATTCATTTTATCCACTGAGAAATACATTTGTAATGATATAAACCTTTAAAGACAGACCTGGTGTGAGTTCTGAGGTTGTTAAAGGGATAGTTGGAGTTGGATTCCTGGCTTGAGGGTAAGTAAATCATGGGGTCATTTTCATTTTTGGGTGAGCTTTCCCTTTAAGCGATGGTATGTGCTTTTGTTGAAGCCACCTGTTTGCATTATTTCAACTTATTTTAAATTTTTAACAGCTGAATTCCTGGTGAAAACTACATTTCCCATGATGCTGTACAGAAAATTCCACGAATCAGAGAGTCACAGCAATCAAATCGTGCCAAAAGAGCTTTGCTGGGAAATAGGGATTATGTCAAGGGATTATGTCATTTGCAATACTTCATGGGATTGTAGTTCTTTCCCTCAATAAAGCTGTTAAGTACACAGTCTTGTAATTTTTTTTGTCCGATTTTCAAGTATAGGCTACTTGACTATTTTCAAGTAAAAACATTTTAATGTTGTGATTCACCTTTAGCTGGTTGGCTGGTTGGCTGGTTGGCTTGGTTCATGGTTTATAATGCTTTACCAAATACTTTTTTTCAATCCCTATGGGAAAAATGAAAGGGAAAAATACTTCTGGAACCAACGGCGCTAAAAAAGGGGGTGGGCACTAATGCACTATTAGTGTATAAAAATATATATTGAGTGTGTTTCAGAGAATGTGGAGAATGAATAACAACGTTGTCAAAATAATGCACCTCAGCATATCTCCACAATGCCTGGCCACAAATGTGACCAAAACTTTACAAACACTCTACCAAAAGAGTTTTTTATGGAGTTTATTGCTTTGAAATGACCTCACCCGGTTTGCCACTGTTACTCTCCATTTGAGAAAGCAATACACCTGGATTGCTGCTTTCCTACAACTCCCTGCAAATATGAATGGAAGTATGGGATTCCTCCTCTTTAGGGTCTCTGTCCTCTCCACCTGCTACTTTTATTTTTTAAGCTTTATCTGTCTTTGTCCTTATAAACATCTCCTTACATTCTCTCCCTCTATTTTTATTTTTATCTGTCTCTCTCCACTCTTTGTATGCATGGATCTAATGACAAGTTTATATGCAAACTGAGTAAAAATATTAAAATCAAAATGTTTGATGAATAAAAAATAAAATTGGAATTTTATATATCTTGAATATGTGAGAATGAGGTTATTATTTTTATTTGTATTATTTTACTGGTCTCACAAATTTTTAAAACATGGAACGGCTAAAACAAGATTAAAGATATATAAGATAAGACTTTTTATTCCTGTGAATAAATCCTGAATTGCAAATAGTTTAAAATCTAACATTTTAAAAGGTTATTCTTAAAAACGGGTTCAGATATTTTCTGGGGCAAAAAGCAGGCAGTATCAACACTCCAATATAAGTATTAAAGTACAATATTAGTTTGAAGCTTATGCAATAGTTCTAGCTAAACACTCACCATTGCTCCTCGATAAAGAGAGAGAGAAACATGACATGCAGTGGTGACATCACTCTGTTTAATCCAACCTAGCCCACTGAACAAGTGTGCGAGAGCGAATGAGCAACATAAAAATGCCAGGATTTACACTGCCCTGTAACAGAATTATGCACTAATCTGTCCTTTTCTTGCCTTCATCGCCCTCTGCGACCAAAATATTCATATCTTTGTATAAAATAACTTAACACGTTATGTGAAAGGAGGGGTGATATACTCGCCCAGGTGTGGATATGGAACATGAGAGGTGGTCAGTTTTTTGGAGGCTATAATTTACAGTGTTTGGAATTTTTTTGCATGAACAGCAATTTGAAGTTTAATGAATCTGTGTTGATTTGCTGTTTCTTGTACGCAAGGATCGCAAGGATTTTTTTTATCAGGGTTTAGTCTGTTGTATGATATCAGAGCTGATTCAAAAATAGTCCATTTAATTTGGTGAGATTTGCAAATGAGCAGGCCTGGTTTCCCAGACACAGATTAAGACTATTCCTAGACTGCAAAACATTTCCGATGGAGAATCACCTGTGAAAGAGTTATTTGACCCAGTTCTGTTATTCTGAGTCTAAGCAACCAACCTGTGTTGTCTGTGTATGGGTTTTGCGTTTTGCCACTAAATGACACATGAAAAGTAGATACTTCTCGACCTACAGTACAAGTAAGAATCATCTGTATAATAAAAAAGCCTACATATCAGCCAACAAGTCTAGATTCCTATTCTTTTTAAACCAAACACCATGCATCAGGGTAGAATAGCTAAATTGTCCTCTTCTTATATTGGCTGTAACTATGAAAGCTCAGGTTCAGGTGTTGGCAGTGTTTAATTTGTGCTGGAAATGTGTGGATCGGGATCCAGCATCCCTAAAATTGGGTCTAAACTTTAGTAAATCTTCCACCACATTCACCTTTGCATGTGTAACATTTTACTCTTTTTTTTTTACCTCGGCTTAATCACTGAATTTCAGAGCACCAGGTAATGGACCAGTAGCTTAGGTTCGCTACAGAGGGCAGAAGTATTTATAAGGCACAGTATGACAATATGAGAACAATTCAACTCCTCAAAACAATATAACAGCTCAATAAAGTCTCAGTCTGTGTATGGATGAATGTTCCTCTGTGTCATCCAAAAATGGGAAAAAATCTGAGTGTGTGCGCAATAGTCACTTGGTGTATGTGAAAGTTGTGGTGCAACAGTCAATAGTGCAAAGCAATCGATGGAGAAGAGTCAGTTCAATCCTACCGATCAGAATTCACGCAATTAAGTGGGTTCCACCTTATCAGTGGAAAGGCACTAATCCGGTGAGTAAGTGCAGAATTCCTCCTTCTGTGTTTCTCTTAAATCAACAGTCTCTCGGTGGGAGGCTCGCCATCTCGGTGTTTGAAGGGTTTGATCCAATCACGTAAAAAAACCTGACCTGCCACTTTTAGTGTTTAGTCATTTTAATTCATTTATTATTTTTTTATTTTAAATTACAATTAACATTTTGTTGCATCTTTTCAGCATTTTTGTTGGAATTATAATTATTGCAAACTATATATATATATATATATATATATATATATATATATATATATATATATATATATATATATATTTTTTTTTTCTTTTTTAGTCAGTTAAATTCTGATCTGTGTTACACATGAGATTCACTGGCACAAAAATCTACTGACAGAATGCGAGGACAACCATATCCCTGTGTAAATGGATGCCAAACTCATGTGAAAAAAAAAAAAAACCTGGCGCACAAGATATGTAGTTATGCATGGATTGGTCTATCACTCAACCAACAATGTGAACACACTAAATTTCAACCGCCCACCGCTCACCCCTACCTTTTAAAACATAGAGAAGCTACGGTGGCCGACACAGGACAAAGATGTCATCATCTGAGACAGCAGAGATTTAGCTAGCTCTGTAGAGCAGTTTGTCTGTTCAGGGCTACTGTAGAAACATGGCGGCACAAAATGCTGACTTCACTGTAAGGGGACCCACGGTGTATGTATATAGAAATGGCTCATTCTAAGGTAATACAAACATAATGGTTCATTATGTAAGGTCTTTATGCACCACTGAAAACATAGTTCCCTTTCGTTCAGTCACTCCGAGTTACGTCAGTGACTGACAAATGGGGATTTCGCTTAGAAGCCTATCACCTTCGAGTTCTTACAAAACGACCCAATGGCAATGAAATGCCATGGGTCTGCGGAATTTGCATAGCGTAGCTCCGCCCCACCTCGTGTGTATATAAGGAGGACACTGGCAATCTCGCATTATGTTTCTGCTTCGGAGCCAAGAGCATCTCTTCCCTCTGCAAGCCTGAATTCGGAGTTCTCTCTTCAGTTCTTCGAGATGAGCGGTTCTCCAGTGTGTTGGTGTGACGGCGCGTTCCAGCGATCTCACATTGCCTGCCTGCTGATCTGTGCAGTGATCTGCAACAGCTGTGTGTGTGTTTCTCTGGGCGCTTCAACACTTCTGCAGAGCTTTCCTCTCACAAAAAGAGCTTGTGTGTGGCATGTCTTTTTAAAGATGTCTCGCCCGTGCACTTCTGGGTGCGGTCGATCTCTGTTGCTGTCTGATGGGCACAATCACTGCTTGACGTGTTTGGGCTTACAGCACGCTCAAGCAGCGTTTGTGGGTGAGTCATGATCTCACTGCGGGAACATGACCATCACGATGTTGCGGTCGAGACTCAATGACCTCCGTAAAGGAGAGAGAGTCCCCTCTGCCACACCCCAATCTACCGTCAATCTACAATCTACCGGTTACAGTGTGGAATAAAGCCCCGATGATCATTCCTCGGGCTACACCCCCTCATTCCTCGGGCTACACCCCCTCTCGCACACCGCTACCCGCGAGTGGTCGGATTGAAGCAGCGGGACCGTCTGTTGACACCCCGCTTGTTTCGTTCAGCGCTCCAGATGACAACGAGATGTCCATCGCCACATCTCAAGGTGGGCTGGAGTTCTCTGGGGATGAAGATTTGGCTGTGCTGCCACCTTTGGGTGTGCCAACATTGCCTGAGTCCGACCCAGAGCTGATGTTATCTCGGGCAGCAACGAGCCTCGGGCTGGTGTGGAACCCTCCGTCCTGTCACAAGCGCTCGCGGTTGAGCGATTGGTTTTTGGGGGCCCCAATGCCTTTCTTTCCCGAGGTGCATGAGGAGGTCACGCGGTCCTGGAAGTCCCTGTTGTCTTCCCGCGACCGTTCGGTGGCCTCCTCTGCCTTCTCTGCCCTCGAAGGGGCTGCGGCCAAAGTGTACACTGGGGTCCCCCCTGTTGAACGCTCTGTTGCGATGCAACTGTGTCCACAGAGTGCTTCAATGTGGCGTGGCGATCCTAAGCACCCCTCCAAAGCCTGTAGGCTCTCGTCTACTTCGGTGGCGAAGTCCTATAGAGCTGCGGGGCAGGCAGCCCCGGGCGACGAAGGTGACCACACACTTCCTGGGTCAGGTGATGTCCACAGCTGTGGTCCAGGAAAGACACCTGTGGCTTAACCTGATCAGTGTGAGAGAAGCCGAGCGAACCCGGTTCCTCAACTCTCCCATATCCCAGGCTGGCCTCTTCGACGGCGCGGTCGAAGACTTCGCCCAACAGTTCTCGGCCGCCCAGAAGCAGACTGAGGGCATTAAACATGTACTGCCCCGGTGGCCAGCTGCTGCCACCCAGCCGCCGGCTCAGTCGCCTCAGCCTCCTCGCCACCGAGGGCGCCCCCCTGCGGCTCCCGCCACTCCCACCCGGCCCCAGCAGCAGCCTTCACCCGGGCTGCGCCGTGGAGGTGGTCGCAGGAAGGCGCCCCAGTCCGCTCCAGCCCCGCAGCCTGCCAAACGCTTGGCGAAGCGGCGCTCCTGACAAAGTCCGGCTTCTACAGCCCCTACTTCATTGTACCCAAGAAAACCAGTGGGTTACGGCCAATCCTGGACCTGCGTGTCTTGAACCGATCCCTTCACAGGCTTCTGTTCAAGATGTTGACAGCCAAACGCCTTTTCGAATGCGCTCGTCCATCGGATTGGTTTGGAGTGATCGACCTAAAAGACGCGTACTTTCATGTCTCCATTCTTCCTCGACACAGACCGATTCTACGGTTTGCTTTCAAGAGGCAGGCATTCCAGTACACGGTTCTCTCATTCGGGTCAGGCAGTCCTTGTGCCCCTCAGGCAACACGGGGTTCGCATCCTGAACTATCTCGACGACTGGCTGTCTTGAGACCAGGTGTGCAAACACAGGGACCTGGTGCTCCAGCACCTCACCCGTCTGGGCCTTCGGGTCAACTAGGAAAAGAGCAAACTCTCCCCCGTGCAGAGGATCTCTTTTCTCGGTATGGAAATCGACTTGGCCACCATGTACGCGCAGCTTACGAGCGAGCGCGCGCAGTCACTGATGACTTGCCTTCGCCAAATCGAGCCCTTAGAACGAGTTTCCAGGCATGTTGTTGTATCAACAGATGCCTCTGCCACGGGCTGGGGTGCCATGTGCAATGGGCATGCTGCCGCGGGCTCCTGGACAGGACCCCAGCGCCTCCTGCATGTCAATTGCCTCGAGTTGCTGGCAGTACGGTTCGCTCTGCACTGCTTCCGGGCGTTGCTCAAGGGCCAACATGTACTAGTCCGGTCAGACAACATGGCCACAGTAGCGTACATGAACCGACAAGGTGGTCTACGCTCTCGCCGTATGTCGCAACTCGCCCGACATCTCCTCATATAGAGTCAGAAGCATCTGAGGTCGCTTTGTACCATTCACATCCTGGGAGACCTGAACCATGCAGCCGACGAGCTCTCACGGGTTCAGCCACTTCCTGGAGAATGGAGACTCCATCCCCAGACGGTTCAGCAGATTTGGGAACAGTTCGACGACGCACAGGTAGATCTGTTTTCCTCCCACAACTCTTCCCATTGCAGCTTGTTTTACTCCCTGACTGAGGGAACCCTCGGCATGGATGCACTAGCGCACAGCTAGCCACGGGGCCTCCGCAAGTATGTGTTTCCCCCAGTGAGCCTTCTTGCACAGACTCTGTGCAAGATCAGGGAGGACAAGGAGCAGGTCCTTTTGGTCGCCCCATATTGGCCCCGCCGGACCTGGTTCTTCGAACTCATACTCCTTGCGACAGCCCCCCCCCACCGGTCGATTCCTCTGAGGAAGGACCTCCTTTCTCAGAGACGAGGCACCCTTTGGCACCCGCGTCCCGATCTTTGGAACCTCCACGTGTGGGTCCTGGACGGTACGCGGCAGGTTTTAGTACCCTACCGCCATAGGTGGTGGCTACCATCACTTCCGCTAGGGCTTTGTCCATGAGACAAGCCTATGCGTTGAAGTGGAACCTCTTCATCACATGGTGTTCTTCTCGCCGAGAAGACCCCAGGAAATGCCCAATCGGGTCTGTGCTCTCCTTCCTCCAAGAAGGGTTGGAACGAAGGCTGTCTCCTTCCACCCTGAAGGTTTACGTGGCTGCTATATCTGCGTACCATGACCTTGTGGAGTCGAAAACAGTGGGTCAGCACGACCTGGTCATCAGCTTCCTGAGGGGGGCTAGGAGACTAAATCCTCCTCGCTCTCCCCTTATACCCTCTTGGGACCTCGCAGTGGTCTTATCTGCCCTGCAGAGAGCTCCCTTTGAGCCTTTGCAATTAGTGGAGCTTAAGTTCCTGTCTATGAAGACAGTGCTTCTGGTCGCTGTGCTTACGTAGACAGAACGCAGTGTTTCAGGACCTCAGACCAGCTCTTTGTCTGTTATGGTGGGAAGCTGAAGGGAAAGGCTCTCTCCAAGCAAAGGTTGTCGCACTCGATAGTGGACGCCATTGTCTTGGCTTACCAGACACAGGGTCGTCCATGCCCCCTAGGGGTGAGTAACTAGGACCTGCTCTGTGTCATCGCTTGCTTGCCATTCCACTCCACGGACTGGATACGTGCGATATTTCCTCAGGTGAGTTTCCCCTGAAGCCCTGAGTTCCATGATGTGGTGTGTATCAGTTTTATTTGAATGAACATGACAATATAACATAAGGTTACATGAAAAGAGTGTTTACTCTTATAAAAATTTGTGGAATTGAAGGTGTTAGAATACACACACATCACACCTCATTGTTGTCATCAGTGAGTCTGGTTAATCATGAAACAGCTGTGTCATCATCAGAGCTTGTGCAGTCACTCTGAAGAAGCATTGCAGAATGCCAGCCTACTGCTCTCGAATCAATCTTGCGGTACTTTAATGGCATACATCACAGTAACATGGCATTGGTGATTTCTCAAGTCAAAATTTCTAACCAGCATGCACAGCTTTCAAGTCAGAAACCTATTGGTCTGTGCAGAGCCTCACACATCTAATCCATAGACAGTAAAAGAAATGGACACAGCGACCCCATACACTTCCACGGAGAAATATGAAGTCAATTAGAAGCACTCACTTCCTGATGGCTGAGCGTACTGCGCAGCCTAAGACTGAGCTTGACGACGTAGATGTGACGTGAGCAACCTGTCTGACAGTTGTAAGTCTTCTAGTAGTTGTGCAAAGTGAAATCTGAATCACCGAATCTTGCAGAGACGGAGAGCGTGAGCAGGAGCAACTTTTGGTAAGTATTCTGATTAAGTATTTAGTCATTTTGCATAGTATTTATTTATTTAAAAATTTAACGCCGGATTGCCTGCGAGCTTCTCCTTCTTGTCTATATGGGTCTATACGGTAATTTCTCTACTGTGCGACAGAGAGTTGCGTGGTTATGACGCAATCGTTAGCCTATTTTTACAAAAACGCCTTCTACGGGGCGATAGTGTAAGATACAAGGTAATGGAGCCTTTTATACATTGTTGTGTTTCTTTAGAAATAAACAATGGACAAATGAAGTCTTTAAACGCCTCAGATGTAAAGTTATTCGCTGTCAAAGTGACGCCAAAATGAATGGGAGTCAATGGAATGCTAACAGCAGGTGATGGCTTGGTTAGCATTGGCTGCCCCTATGGAAGGTACGCTTTCCGGGTGCTGGATTACCCCCTCGATCTAATCTAAAGCCACAGGGAAATTATGTTACTACAATGCAGACAGGCAAAAATAATTTTCAATTTATGCTTTTATAAAAAAAGCCCTAAAAAAAATAAAAATAAAAATCAGTGCTAGTAAAACATCTAATGTACCATACTGAAAGACTTTACTTTGTCAGAATAAACATCTACGCTTGAATGGCTGAAAAATGCTTTTTTGCATCCAAATGGTTTACTTATAAAATCTACCAGACAATCCATCCAAACCCACTTGGGTAGTGATGGACCAAAGACAATCTTCTAGTGAAACATAGAGCAAACAACTTACATTGATTCAAGACTTTTATAAAGCCTGTTTATTAAGTGACAACACTATGTCAACGCACCAGTTAAACACACTCTTTTTTATTCGTTGTATAACCTCCTGCCCCAAATCCGTCACTACTCCTTGTTCTGGGATTTCATGTTTATGAATAAAG
Organism: Rhinogobio ventralis; assembly: GCA_039654625.1. NCBI lineage: Eukaryota > Metazoa > Chordata > Actinopteri > Cypriniformes > Gobionidae > Rhinogobio > Rhinogobio ventralis. Next base: position 15,349,733 of record CM077195.1, on the reverse strand, counting down.
TACTGGGTGTAGGAATTAATTTTCTTGGAACCTAATAAAATTGAGGGTTCCCAAGAACTGTAAACACTCAGGTACAATGTGATGTGCTACACTTCATTGTGCAGTTAAATTATGGGATGCCAGAAATATAAAATGTAAGTATATAAACTACCGGTAAAAAGTTTGGAGTAATTATGATTTCTTAATATTTTTGAAAAAATTCTCTTATCCTTAATTTTCAGCCTAGTAGTGCACAACACAACAAAATGTAAAAAGCAAACATAAGTTAACAACACAGCGAAATCAAGCCACAACACAACGGAATCAAGCCACAACACAACGGAAAAGCCACAACACAACGGAAATGCTCCCGACCACTAGGGGGCTCTCGGCATGCGGTAAAGTTAGTTTTGCTTGCCATTGTTTCATAGATTCGCCAGTCTTACAAAGATATAAACACTACGATCAGTTTTAAGTGTGTAACCATTGTATATCGACATGAAATATAAATTCAAAATCACCTACATGCATTATAGCTGCATATTTATACTCGAGAACGCTTTTACCCGCTACCACGGTGCTTGATGCCCAAGGGTACATTTGTCAATTCCACCATGTAGTTGAAACATAATTTGTATTAATTAAATTACTTTTAACATTTAAAAACAGACATGTTAAAATTCCACCGCTTGGTTGTATTGGTAAAACTGACTCAGTAATGCACAACAGTGAAATTTGAACATTTAAAAAAAAATAATAATTTAAATTCATACAAATTATGTTTCAACCACTTGGTGGAATTGGCAGACGTTCCCTTAGGCATCATGCGCTGTGATAGTGAGTAAAAGCGTTCTCCAGTATAAATATGCAGCTATAATGCATGTAGGTGACTTGTTGGCTTGATTCCGTTGTGTTGTGAACTTATGTATGCTTTTTAAAATTCGTTGTGTTGTGCACTACTGGGCCACTGTACATTAATGTTAATTGAGGACCAATAATTGAGCGCTAAATCAGCATATTAGAATGATTTCTGAATGATCATGTGACACTGAAGACTGGCATAATGGATGCTGAAAATTAAGCTTTGCCATCACAGGAATAGGTTCAATTTTTTAATATTTTTGAATAGAAAACACATTTATTTTTTAAAATTACATTTATTATAAATTGTAATAATATTTCATAATATTATTGTATTTTGTATCAAATAAATTCAGCCTTGGCGAGCATAAGAGACTCAAAAACCTTTCAAACCTTTCTTTCAAAAAATATTCCAAACCTTTGACCGGTTGTTAATGTATATGAATATGAATATGAACGACCTCTCAAGTTGTATTTAACATCTAACTGAGTGAGATGGCCAATCAAATCAAAGAAGGCGGGGCTTACTGTTCCAACAAATTCCAATGCAACACTTTAGCGTTGTAAGATATAAGTAGCTAAACATTTAATATTTGACAACTGTTTTACGATAAAAACGTTTAGCGACCAACAGTAATATCAAATGAAGCAAACTACTTGACATTGAAATTTCAAAGTTTTGAATTGAAAATATGACATTATTTATGTAAACCATAACTGAATTTGATGAGATAAGAAACATTTTGCATTTTTACATATTATAGGCAGACGAAAATAAGACTGTGCATATTTTTTAAATAAATATATTATTTGCAAATAGTTTACTTCACTACAATAGAACTGGAACTTTTACCGTTCTTATTTCTTTTTCTTTATTTCCTTAAATCCCCTTTAATCCTTAATAATTTAATTCCTTTAAATAAAGCAATAGCACCAATATCTAAATGTGAGCAAAACCCCAAAGTGCTATAACTGTCAGATTTAGAAGTTTTTATTCTATACAATAAAGCACAATAAATTGGCATTTAACTAATTAATTAATTAGCATTTAAATGCAACTACATATGGAGTAAACTGTTAAGCTAAGTACTGTAATACCTTGTGGAGCCTGTCTGCATGTGTTGTGTGCGTGCATGACATATTGCGCCCACATTTTGCCTTAAGCCTGTAAAAAATATAGAGTGACAGATTGAGCCAGGCGATGGGATTGCCAATACGTGTTGTGCAGTTTCACATGATTTTTTTAATTTTTATTTCTATTTCTTGTTTCTCTTTTTGTCCTGCATTCTTCTAGCAATTCACCCACACACCATCAACCAAGTGAATGGCTATCTGAACTCGGCTTGGGTTCATCGCTCTCAGTGCTGAAGATGGATCGCATCCCTTGAGATGAAGAGTGGGAGAGAAAGTATGGGTGAGAGCTTGAATACTTACATGAAAAATTTGCATGTCAAACCAAGAGTTCACTTAATTGCTCAATCTTTTTGTAATTTGTAAAAAGCTGACAGACCCCTTTGATATCTGACTTTAAACATCTGCCTTCCTCTTGTTCTGTTCCTGTCTAACTGCACCCCCCCACCGCCACCCCCCCCCCCCTCTCTCTCTGTCTGTCTGTCTTTGCCTGACTGCAAAAGAAATGTAAAACATCTGAGATTTTAGAGCAAGACCATGGGCAAAATCTCTCAGTAAGTAGTTTTATATTTTTTTTTTGAGAAATTGACTCATTCATTAATACATCCCATTACATTATACTCAGTCAATGTTGAGTTTAAAAATGTTAATTGCTGCATCGCTTATTATCTAGCATTTTTCTGTGGTCTAGGAAACCATATAATATTAAATGTCCAGTAAGATATTTGGACTTGTGACTGTTTTTTCTTCTCTATCTACCATATGATGACTTCAAGTGCACGTGGGAGCTCGTACCTCAGAGTCAGGCATTTGCTATTACAACATACAGCCTAAACAAAACAAAAGATTATTTTGAACAAAATCCTAAATAATTACACCTGAATGCAAAATTATACAATTGATTCATTTTTCAACTTATACATATAAACTAAATGTTACATAAACCAAAGCGGGAAAATTGAGTGATTAAAGGGTACATAACACACACAGTTTCTGCCAATCTCATGTTAATCGTGAGAACCCATAGAGTAGTATTGCATCCTTCATATCTCCGAGTATGATATGAGTCTTTAGTTTTATCGGATTTATACATCTTATACAGAATACATCATTACATTATCCCTGGATAACTTTTGATTCACTATATGTTTGTGTTGTTTACATTATTTGCAATTCCGCGGCGACTGCCAACAAAACACATGAACAAACTGCATCCACTGTTCCCTTTACACTGGGTTCTTTGGGAAGCTGAACAAGGTTATCTTTCCCACACAACCAATAACATATGCTTCTTTAGTGAAATTGTTGATTTCTTGGTCTAAAAACAAAATGACAAATCTTTCTCGAGCAAGTCCTATGCAGTGCTGCCGACGGCTTCTGTAAACCGAACTAAGCTCGTTGATGATGATGCTCTCGCGCTGGTTGACGTGTGCACGCGCTCATCCGGGAGAAGTGCCCATACAAGGAATTCCGCCCTTTATGGCGTCATACAGGGCCATACTCTATAAAAACTGTCCAAAACGTATACACTCCTGAAGGAGTGTATTTGGCACAGAAATACGCCGTCATATGTCCAACTCGTTTTTTAAAACTTTGGCCACATTTAGCATGAGGATCCAACTTTTTAACAGTGTAAATAAGTCAGAATGCATGAAACAGCATAACACATTCCCTTTAACTTCACACCATTATATTATATTATATTATATTATATTATATTATATTATATTATATTATAGATCAGTGTTTCCACCATGTTTCATGTTTCAGTGTTTCAAATTGACACGCCTATTCCAACGACACAACTTGTATTTCCACTTGTAAATACAACTCACAATTATGATTATTCCAACTCCACTTGAAGGGTATGGCACAGTATACTTGAATGGCTTCTTGAACAAGAAATAATCAGTAAGTCAATGTTGTTTGCTATGTGATCATTTATGTGAGTGACTGGAGGGGAGAGATTGATACTCATCTGGCTATTGGACAACCTTAATGCCTACTCCACCATCTAGTATACACATCATCAGAGAAGACTAAAGACTTTTTAAAAAATAATGATGTGCTTGGATAAATTATTTATAACAAACACTGCAAAAATGGTATCTTGATTCCATAGTCTAAAGCATGCCAAATTTCAGTCTCCAGTGACCACTTGTGATATGATTGTGAAGCCTCTGATTTCATCAGTACATACATCACTCAATATTTTTTTGTTTTGTTTTGTACAGTCTCTCAAAGGTTCATATAATTTTCCAACATGTATCTGCTAAAATTAAAAATTGTTAAACTTAAACTGGTGGGACAGTAATAGAATGGACATCAGATTATTATTATTTTATTTATTTCTTCTTTGCGTACCTGAGTGATCAGATCACAGATTACTTTCTACCATTGTTTACCTGTATTTAGCGCTGTCCACTTGTGATTAAATCATCTGATGCAAATGTTAATACCAGGTGTAAAAGTGGTCAAAGTCACAGCATCTGTCAGCTTACCACATGCATGCACTTTTTTTTTGCACACTCCATCACTCCGCCAAGTGATGCAGGACAGGTCTGATAGACTCTTATGAATATGCAACTAAAGAGATCTCAGGAGCGATGGCCCCACAACTTCGAACTGGGCTCCCATTTGCACCCTTCTAAACAAATATTTGCATATTCATAAATATTTCAGCACTGACCTAGAACTAGATGTTGCATTTTGGAGAGATTCTAAGACCCATTATACCAAACAGATGTGTGAGCAGCAACATGAGAGAAATGAATAATTGAAGCAGCTGCACTCTTTACCAGATTTAACCCCAAGCACTAGAAAAAAAAAAAAGAATAACCACATGAGGACAGCTGGCCATCTATCACCCTGGAAATCAAATCAGTGTGTCTGGAAACACTCTGCAGGCTGCATATAGATTAGGATTAGGAAATCCCGGTGTGAATCATATATTAATCCCTGCTGCAATGAAAGTGTCTTGTTAATCACTTACTGATGACAGAGATAAAGTTACCTAATATGGAAATATGACAGCTCAAGCAACATGATTCTCATAGTGATAATGTATGGAAAATTGTGTGGAATGTGTACGATTATGAAATGTGATCTTGTCTGTTCAATTTGGCTGCTATTTATCCATTACATGCTTTGAGGTCATCAAGGTCAACTTGATGCAGCACGTTCGTTACTGTATCACAAGGCCGTGCAGCTGATATCAGCTTTGACCTCCCCTTGACTGTATTCCTGAGGCAAATCCGCAGCATTCCCTAAAGCTGCAGGTGGTCAGGGTAGATTTCAGAGCACAAACTCTCCGTGCATAAACGCTATGCAGGTAGGGCTTTCCCTCCTGCTATTTTAAACAGAATCTACATTCGCTATTGACATATGGAAGGGCCACCTCTGCATGGAGTATTGACCTTTTTGCTTAACATGATTAGTGGTCTGTCAGTCTATGCACATCAACTAAAGGGGTCATGGAATCAAAATCAGAGAAAGTTCTGAGCCTCATGGATTTTTTTTTAATCTCATAAGCACAAGTTTTCTCTCAAACCGGTTTTACCCAACCAGATTCACCCGTTGACTTTGAGGATGGAGACGGCAAGTCAGCAGATTTCGCCCCAAGCTTTATGGCAGATGAAAGCAGAGCTCTGATGCAAGAGGACAGCAGGACCTCTGATATCTGCATTTCACTCAAACTCACCAGACTTATTGCCCCTGATTTTAAAAAAAATATTGTACGCTTAATATAATGTTTTAATATGTTCCATTTGTGACAGAAAAAGCAGATTGACTACCATAGAACCCCCCCCCCCCCTCCCCCACTATGGTAATCAATGGCTGCCGAGATCTGCCTGGTTACTAAAATTCTTCCAAAAATCTTCCTTTGTGTTCAGCAGAACAAAGACATTTATACAGGTTTGGAACAACTTGAGCTTGACTAAATGATGACAGAATTTTCATTTTGGGGTGAACTATCCCTTTAAGTAAATTCAACTGTAGCTTTGCAATTTTTGCGTATTAATTGGCACAAAGAAATCCTGGGTTGGTCCCTTATAGACAGTGTGTAGTGATAATCGTTATTGAGGAAAGCTCAATACATCTAATTTGATCATCTACATTGACAATTATTTAATCTGCCATTGTTCCATTACCAATGATTTTAGCTTGGCGAGTCTGTGTCTCATCTGTCACCTCTCTCTCACACACACACACACACACACAAACACACACACTCACACACACTCACTCCTTCTAGTCCCTGTCTGGCACATTTGTGCTGCTCCCACAGACCATAATTTTACTCCACTGGATCTGTTCTACTTCACTGGGCTCATTACATTCACTGCAGACATTGGCTGAATTAAATCTTATAATTATCGGGCCAATTCAATTTTCTAGTCATCCAAATCTAATTCCTCTTTCCTTCTTTTTCTTTCTTTCTTTCTTTCTTTTTTCCTTCTTTCTTTCTTTCTTTCTTTCATTTCACCGCTAGTTAACCCAACCCGAAAGGTTACAATCTCAAACGTGCCCCCGTTAATCCCTGATGATGAAATTGAGCGTGCACTTTTATTGTACGGAAAGTTTGCTAGTCTGCTAAAAACAATTCCACTCGAAAGCAAAAATACAGCCTTAAAACATGTAATGTCAGTTAGGAGACAGGTGGCAATGTTTCTGAAACAACCTGAAATGGATGTGTCTTTCAGAGTTTCATATGAAGGGAAGACATATGGTTTATGCTAGTACAGGAAGTCTAACGTGCTTTAAATGTGGAAATGTTGGACATAAAAGGTCTACATGTCCACAAAAGGCTGGTAGTAGTGGCATTAATATTACACCGAATCCTACTGTTGATTCAGAGGCCAATGCATCCATTGAAGAGCAAACAAATCCCAATGTGGATCCTATTGCTGATTCAGAGGATAAAAACTAATCTAATGGAGATCAAACGACTCCTAATGAAATAAAAGAAAGTGATGGAAATTATATTGCATGTAGTGGTGTAGGACATGAAAAAAAAGACTTTTGACAAGACTGTAGAAACAGGGAAATGTCTTGGATCAGAAACATGTAAGGATAGTGAGGATGTTCAGATGAATGAAGTGGTTAATGTGGAGATGAATAAGATGTTGAGTTGTCCTGAGATGGTTAGAGAGGAAGAAATAAGGAATGATGATATGCTTTCTGATATTTCTGAGATAGGGTCTCAAAATATGGAGGATCTGTATTCTTTGGATGAGATTTATTACTTTTTGGACACAACTTTCGGTAAATCGGTAGAGGTGAAAGACTTTTTCAAAGTTTGTTGTTTCAGTGAAAGCACTGCAACGTACAGTGAGTTATGATGTATTGAGCAAACAGAAGAGGTTTAGATTAAAGAAACTTGTTATGAAGCTGAGGAAAAATAAAGGGCAATCTATTTTTAAAAAGTAATGGTTAAAACGCACTGGGTTACTCTCATGATGTGTTGTCTTTTTTTCCTTCTGTCTCTATCCACTATATATTTTAACCTCTTAATGGAAAACTTAAAAGTGGGTTCATTAAATATAAATGGAGGAAGAGATAGGGGTAAATTGGCAGTAGTATCAAAGTTTTTAAATATAAATCGGGTGTGGCGAGGGGGGCGTGGCCTAGCGAGGTCTGTGACGGGAGAGAGAGTCAGAGGACGAGCGGCACCTGTCTCTTGTTGCAGTAATTGGCGTGGAGAGGATATAAGCCTGCAGGAAAGGAAGACGAGGGGTTGACGTTCTGGGACTCTGGTTCTCTTTTATTTCCTTTTAAGTCAGTAACCAAAACTGTGTGCACATCGCACCAAACATAAACAATCAAAACTCTCTCTTTTGGTTCAGTCGTTGGTTTGTGCAGTTCCTCTCTGCTTGTGTGGCTTGTGTTGAGTCCCAGGAACATTAGTGTTTCTCTCTCTTCCTGGTCTTCCTTTCCTGCAGGCTTATATCCTGTCTCTCCATGCCAATTACTGCAACAAGAGACAGGTGTTCGTCATTTGCACTTGACCTACTTACGTGCCGCTTGTCCTCTGACTCTCTCTCCCGTCACAGACCTCGCTAGGCCACTCCCCCTCGTATAGCTAGATACCAATGGGTGATCCTTCATGTGGTGGAGCCACTGCAGAGGGGCGTGGTCCGAACAGAGGGTGAACTCTCTTCCCAGGAGATAATAGCGGAGGGTAAGAACGGCCCAGCGGATTGCCAAACATTCTTTTTCAATGGTGCTGTACATTGTCTCACTCTTTGAGACCTTGCGACTGATGTACAGCACCGTGCGCTCCAACCCCTCCCTCTCCTGGGTTAGGACCGCCCCCAACCCTTGGTTCGACGCATCAGTCTGTAACATAAAAGGGAGAGAAAAATCAGGTGACTGTAAGAGCGGCCCACCACACAAAGCAGCCTTCACTTGGGTAAAAGCCTGCTGGCACAGCTCTGACCACTGCTTCCTTTTTAGTGAGGTCAGTCAGCGGGCTGGTGAGGTCCGAATAATTAGGAACAAATCTCCTATAGTATCCCGCCAGCCCGAGGAACGGCCTCACCTCCTTTTTGGTCTTGGGTCTCAGAGAGGTTGCAACTGTTGCCGTCTTATCAATTTGAGGACGCACCTGCCCGTGACCCAAGTGGAAGCCCAGATACCTGACCTCCACACGCCCAATCGCACATTTCTTCAGGTTGGCCGTTAACCCGGCCACTCTCAGCGACCTCAGGATGGCATGCACATGCTCCATATGACGCGGCCAGTCGTTACTATATATGATGATGTCATCCAAGTAGGCCACGGCATATGTAGCATGCGGCCGAAAATTTTTATCCATGAGGCGCTGAAAAGTGTCCGGTGCCCCGAACAACCCGAATGGAAGCGTGACATATTGGTGTAATCCAAACGGCGTCGTAAAGGCTGTTTTTTCTTTAGATAAAGGCATTAAGGGGATCTGCCAATATCTCTTTGCATCGAATTTCGACACAGCGTTCACCTTGCGGTAATCCACACAGAACCGGACCGAGCCGTCCGTTTTAGGAACTAAAACTATCAGGCTGGCCCAATCACTGTAGGATTCTTCTATTACTCCCATATCTAGCATCACCTCTAATTCTTCCTGAACCACTTTTTTCTTGTGTTCGGGTAATCTATACGGCCGACTGAATACTGAATTTCGTTCTTGCCCTGCGAAGGTCCGTCCTCCCAAGCCTCTCTGAGAACGTCTAACACCCCACGGGGCTGACGTCCATAGAGAAGCTCAAACGGGGAAAACCCAGTGGAGGCTTGTGGGACCTTGCGTACAGCAAACAAGAGGGGTTCCAACCATTTATCCCAATTTTTGGCGTCTTCCTGTACGAACTTTCGAATCATTGTTTTTAATGTGCGATTAAATCGTTCCACTAAGTGGAACATCTGTTTGTGGGTGATGGCCAAATCGATTTAATGCCCAACAATTCGTAAAAGTTCACGTAAAGTACGTGACATAGTTAATGCTAATGCAAAACGATGCCCTCATGGGGATCGCTCTAATGGTCCGATGAGGTCCATGCCAATTCTTTCGAAGGGGACCTGCATGAACGGTAGAGGGCGCAATGGAGCTTTTGAAAGGGCCGGTGGGTTTACCAGCTGACATTCACGACAAGCCGCGCACCACCTGCCCGGCTCTAGCCGGCGCTCGGGGTCCCAATGGTCGGTCCTTCCCGGGCTGTTCCATGGGACAGGAAACTTCCCCTGGTGCGGGGAGCAGGAACAGGCCTGTATGGAGAGGGAGAGAGAGAGGAAGGGGAAGAGAGAGAGGAAGGGGAAGGGAGAGAGAGAGAAACTGATGGCAGGGTTTCGCCGACCCCCTGGCACGCCACCATTTGGTCCTCCGCCAGCTGGATGGCCTGATCCAGCGACGCCGGGCGGTGGCACTGGACCCACTGCGCGGTTTTCTTTGGCAACCGCACAATAAACTGCTCCAGCACCACTCGATCCATGATGTTGTTGGCGTCATTCTGGTCAGGCATCAGCCATCTGCGGCAGGCGTCCTGGAGCTGCTGGGCCATCACAAAGGGTTGGCTATTCTCCCCCAGTGTCAGCGACCGGAAGCACTGACGATGCTGTTCGGGGGAGAGACTGACCCGTTGAAGGATGGCCCGTCGAAGGTCGTTGTAAACCAGGAGGTTCTGGACTGACAACTGTTGGGCTGCTATCTGTGCCTCCCCGGATGAGGCGCACCGGCCAGTCCTGTCGTGGCCACCCACATGCCTCAGTGGACCTCTCAAAGAGATCCAGAAAGGCTTCTGGATCGTCGTGTTGGCCCATCTTGCTGAGAGACATGTGAGGGGGTGGGGCCCAGGGTCGTTGGTGTTCCCCCGGCTTAAACCTCCCGGTCTATCCAGCTCCGGAACAGCTCGCGGTCCTGCTGCTGGGTCTGGATGAGTGCTTGGAATCGCCGTTCCTGCTCATCCCGGATCTCCAGCATGGCCTGATGTTGCGCCCTGTGCAGGCCCGCGAGCGAGTGGATTACCTCCGCAAACGGCGATCCTGACGGGGACTGCATGGCGGCAGCGGCGGTCTTCTTCCTCCCGGGTTTCGGCACCACTGTAACAATGTTCAAAGTGAGGTGAGGAAGAAGACGAGGGGTCGGCGTTCTGGGACTCGTGAGTTCTCTTTTATTTCCTTTTAAGTCAGTAACCAAAACGGTGTGCACATCGCACCAAACACAAACCATCAAAACTCTCTCTTTTGGTTCAGTCATCGGTTTGTGCAGTTCCTCTCTGCTTGTGTGGCTTGTGTCGAATCCCAGGAACGTTAGTGTTTCTCTCTCTTCCTGGTCTTCCTTTCCTGCAGGCTTATATCCTGTCTCTCCACGCCAATTACTGCAACAAGAGACAGGTGTTCGTCATTTGCACTTGACCTACTTATGTGCTGCTCGTCCTCTGACTCTCTCTCCCGTCACAGACCTCGCTAGGCCACGCCCCCCTCGCCACATCGGGTTAATGTTGTGTTTTTACAAGAGACTGAAATTAAGTGGAATAGATGGTGGGAGGGAAATTTGTATTAAGTCACGGGACAAACAATAGTGCGGGAATAGCTATATTATTTTAAAAAGGCTTGAATGTCAATATTTTATATACTGAAGAGATTGAAAAAGGAAGGGTACTATTACTAAAAATAGAGTATGGGGAATGTGATATAGTGAATGTGTATGCTCCAAATAATGGGTTGGAAAGAGTAAGAGTATTTGATAAATTAGATAAAGCGCTTCAAAAATATGATGGTAATACTTAGTTAGTGTTAGGAGGGGACTGGAACTGTACTATAAATTTTTTAATTGATAGAAATGAAGAACCACATAGTCATTCTGGTGAATCACTGTCCAATATAATAAGAAAATATGATTTAGTAGATGTATGGATTATAGTAGAAAATATGGTTAGTGGGGCTAGACTGGATAGATTTTATTTAAGTAAGATGGTGGAAAATAGACTAATGAGTGCATCAATATTGTTAAGTAGTTTTTCTTTTCATCATCTGATCATTTTTGATTTTAACATAAAGCAAATTTTAAGACCTAAGTATTATTGGCATTTTAATGTTAATTTAAATGTTTCTGCTTATAATTTTACGAATGTGAAAAAGACTATACAAAGTTTGCAAAAAGAAATTGAGTGTTTGGAAGAGGACTTGACAAATAACAAAGGAGTACAGGACAATAGTACAATTTTAAATAAGAAAATGAAAGAACTTGAAACTTTGTTACAAGAACAAGTGAAAGGGGCACATGTAAGATCAAAGATTTGTTCCATTGGATGCTCCAACTTCATATTTCTTTAACCTGGAAAAAAAAGACTGTTCAATATAAATATAAATGCATCATCTTCGTTATCTAAATGAAAATATAACAACAAATTCAGTTGAAATGAGGAAGTTGGCTGTGGATTTTTTTTCTATGTTGTACAGTGCTGAGGAATGTGATCCTGATAGTGTAAAGGACTTACTTAAAGATCTACCACAGTTGGAACAAGGAAGAAAAGCTTTGGATGATATAATTACATATGGGGAATTAACAGAAGCAGTGCAGCAGTTGTCTATGGGACGTTCTCCAGGAATAGATAAATTAACAGTTCTATAAACATTACTGGGGAATATTAGGGGAAGATTTTTGTATTAGAAGTTGTACTAGAATTTTTTAATTGGAGGCCAGTGTCCTTATTATGTTTGGACTATAAAATAATATAAAAATCTATAGCAAATAGGCAAAAAACTGTTTAAACATGTTGATTCATAAAGATCAAACATATTGTATAACAAAGCGATCAATAATGAACAATTTGTTTTTATTTAAGAGATGTGATTGATTGTGGTTGTATAAGTGAAGTTCTAAACGTAATTTAGGGAGGAGCGAGCCCATCTAATCTTCCAATCAACAGCCAACAGCCAGAGTATATAAACAGCTGCTTACCTCTCCTCAGTCTCAGATGTTCCAGCATCCCACCACCTCCCCAAACTCCACCTTTATCTTAGGTACCTTGCCCTACATAATCAATTAGTCACTGTGGGGGTATATCACAGCTCGAGTTGAAGCTGCTTCATCGAGCCCCTCATCAGTAGACAGACCAAGTATTTTAAGATTATATGGGCAAACAAACTCGTTAAATGATTCTAATTTGGGTGTCCTGTCAATAGATCAAGAAAAAGCATCCGATCGGGTGGACCATGATTATATTCTTAAGGTGTTAAAGAGTTTTGTAATTGGTGATCAATTTATTTTTCATATGTTAAATTGTTATATTCTTATTTATCAGCACTAATTTGTGGAGGAATAAGTGCCATAGTAACAGTCACAAGAGGTATTAGACAGGGTTGTCCTCTTTCGGGACAATTATATGGTCTTGTAATTGAACCTTTGTTGTGTGATGCTGAGTTCACACTGGCTGATTTTAGGCCTGATTTTGACTCGCCAACAGGTTTTGCAAAATTGCCGACAAATGCCCTAAATCATAGGCAAATCAGTGCTTGTGCACGTGAGTGACAATCACGCAGTGTGAATGATCAAAGACGCAATCAGAGAGAATTGCAGACGCCCATGAGATATTTGGCGATTCAAACTCCTGCTGTGTGAAATGAGTTCTGACTGAACATTTGCTTGACCAGCCGCAACAGCAGCACATTGCAAAATTATTTATTTACCTCAAACTCTCTTTGCAGAACACAATACTTGCTCCCTGTGTCTCCCCAACCATTTCCTTCTCCATAATCTTTTTTATTTTTCTCCTTTTCATTGCAAATCAGCGCACAGACAATTTGGATCACAAACTTTTTTTGCAGTTTATCATTTTTAATAACAATTCCGGTCTCGCGCGAGAACTCCGGTCAGACGCACATCTGTGTGTTTGGTTTTGAAATTTATTTTGCGCACCGGAGAGAGTTGTCTGTGATTCTTCCAATTGTAAAGTCATGCAGTGTGAAACCCCCTGTCGCCGATTCATCGTGCAGTGTGAACACAGCAGTCTCAGCATAAGTTAAGAAGAGATCTGGGAGGTTTTTCAGTTGCAGGTGTAAAGGAAACTTTTAAAGTGTATATGTCTGCTTTTGCCGCTGATATAACTGTTTGTATTTCAGGACAAAATGATGTAACAACTTTGGAAACAAGCATTAGGCAGTATGAGAGGGTTTCCACAGCTAAAGTTAACTGGGAGAAAAGTGAGGGGTTTATTATTGGCCGGTGGAGAGACACCGGACCTGCGAAACTTCCAGGGCGACTAATCTGGGGGAGGGAGGGTATAAAAGTGTTAGGTGTTTTTTTAGGATAGGAAAGTTTTAAAAAGAAGAATTGGGAGGGATTGCTGGAGAAGGTAGTAGCTAGATTGTCTAAATGGAATTGGCTATTACCACAATTATCCTACAGAGGGAGAGTTTTAGTGGCAAATAATCTGGCAGCTTCCACGTTGTGGCACAAAGTTATTGTTCTGGAACCACCAAGTGAACTGATCTGTAATATACAGAGGACAATTGTGGACTTTTTCTGGAGTGGTGAACACTGGACTCGGGCTGCAGTACTTTACTTGCCAGTACAAGAGAGAGGTCAAGGTCTGGTGGATGTAAAGAGTCAAATTGTTGCTTTCAGACTGCAAGCAGTACAGAAATTGCTCTATCAAGAGGATTTAGCATGGACACAGACGCATGTGCATTCCTGCAGAAGGTTGAAAGTTTTGGACTAGACAAACACCTGTTTTTATTGAAAAATAATTTTTTTTTGAATGAATGAGTCATTAAACTGGGACATTTACTGGACAATGGTGGATGGAGTTCAGTGGAAACTTTTAAACAACTGTCTGGTTTGTGCTAGACAAGAATTGCTTTGAAACTGAGAGATGAGATATTTGCTGTTTTGTCAAGCAGTTACAGAAACATTGTTCCTGGAGGAAATGTCTTTTATAAGTATGATAAAACTAAAGAGATATAAAGGATGCAATACAACTTTATATGTACTCAAGATTAACATGAGACTGGCAGAAATATAATATTTTTAATATAATATCTTTAATATATTTTAAAATGTAATTCATTCCTGTGATGGCAAAGCTGATTTTCAGCAGTCATTACTCCAGTCTTCGGTGTCACATTATCCTTCAGAAATCATTCTAATATGCTGATTTAGTGCTCAAGAAGCATTTCATATTATCACTAGTTGAAAACAGCTGTGCTGCTTAATATTTTGTGGAAACTATGACACATTTTTATCAGGATTCTGTGTTTAATAGAATGTTCAAAATAACTGCATTTAGTTGAAATATATATATTTATTGTGTTTCATATTGTGTAAGTATCTGACTAACAGGCTAACTCACGTTATTACTGTCTTACTGAAATACTACTGTAAATCAGCTATGGGCTGCAGTATTACCTAAAACTGTGTCTATTAATGCAGGTTGTCTGTCATTCTTACTACTTTGAGTAAATATAAATGATGGAGCAAGATTTGTTTTGCAAACAGTTATTTATGTTAGTGCTGGGCTAATGTATGCACCGTTATTGATAGAGTTCTCACATGTGCACCGCAATACATTAGACACACACACACACACACACACACACACACTTGTTAATGCTGACTATGAGAAATTACAGTTGAAACACCGCATAATGTACCTCAAACTGAGTAGCATCACTGAGAAATGTCCTGCTCAAGGTTCGGGTTGAATAACTAGTTCTTCCGATGTTTTGTCATGGATTCGGACTCGCGCTGGGCTTTGGTGTAAAATTGGCGTCATCATTACTGTCTTTACAGTGTTTACAGTCACTGAGCTTTAGGAATAGGAAGCCTGCTGACGGAGCTGAAGATCAGTTATGGTAATAGGTGGTTATGTTACAGAAATGCGCGCTGTACACGGTAGACCAATCACAACAGACAGATGAGCCATCTGACCAATCAGAGCAGAGTAGGCTTGTGGAAAGGAGGGACTGATTCATCCATTGAGTCGTTTGAGAATCGAACACTGTGGTGATGTGCAATGTATATTAGGAGAAAATGAAACTGTTTTTTGACCTTTGATGCATGTAAACCGGTTGTTGGAGACCTCCAAAACAAAATTAGGAAACTTTAAAATAGCATAATAGGGGCACTTTAAGATGTCTGAGCCGTTAAACAGCATGTGTTGTTTTGGTAGCAAGATATAAGCAAGTTGAAAATTAAATTTAAATTACTCATCAAGATTCTCTTGAAACTTTTGCTCCACAATGACCACAGGTGACCTGAAAGAGAAACAGAAAGAAAACAGACTTTGCCTGTGGCAAAGCTGAGACTCATGCTTGCGTTGCTTTATGAACTGTGCTCTGATAAGTTTTGGAAAACAAAAGCGTATGAAATTATGCTTGTATAGTTACAACCATATGTGGTCACATTATGTTTCTATTTTAAAAGTGAGACAAAACCATGCATTTTACCAAGTATCTGCATAGCTCACAGTGATCACAGAAATCGTGAATTACTGGTTAGTATATTTTCCCCACATGGGAAAAGTAGCAAAAAACACACAAACTATACTACATGCTATGTATAAATTCACTGTAATAATAAATCAAAAATACATTTCTGAAATACAGTATATGACCCTTTTCACAAATAGGGTCCAGAAACCCCATTTTAAGTCCAGAAACACATATTTCATCAAATGATCAGTGAATGGAGCAGCTCAACCTTTAAAAAATATTGACAGTCAGCATCATATTTGTGGTTTTATTTTCTGTTTATTCTATATAGAATTTAGTTTTTACAACCCTGTAAAAAAATTGGGACGTTTCTATATTTATCCTTTTATATTTTGTTTAAAAACCTGATTTGACCAATCCAAGGCTCATCGAAGCACAAGGGCAAAGAAGGCTATCCCCAGAAGTTCTAATCTGGCACAAGTCAAACAAACTTTTAATGATGGTTATGGGAGGAATGTGTAACAACGCCTACAATAGGCATGCAAGCGTCGGAACTGGACCTTGGAGCAGTGGAAGAAGGTCGCCTGCTCTGATGAGTTCAGTTTTCTTTTACATCATGTGGACGGCTGTGTATGTGTGCTCTGTTTACCTGGGGAAATGATGGCACCACAATGCACTCTGGGGCGATAAGCCCGTGGCCACACTGCACACATTGTTCAGGAATGGTTTGAGGAATCTCAATCCAATTGAGCATCTGTGGGATGTGCTAGACCAACAAGTTTGATCCACGGTGGCTCCACCTCGCAACTTACAGGACTTGTAGGATCTTCTGCTAATGTCTTGGTGCCAGATACCACAGGACACCTTCAAGGGTCTTAATAGTGTCCATGCCTCGGCAGGTCGGTGCTGTTTTGGCAGTACGTGGAAGACCAACAGCTTATTAGGCATGTGGTCATAATGTTTTGGCTCATTACCAAATAGGTGACAGGGCCTTAATTAGGCAATCAATAAGGTAGTTTGGAACCAAATGTTACTACATGTTACTTAAGCTGCATTTCCAGCACAGTAACTTTCCCCAGGAACTAGGGACTTTGGGGTGGTACTCTGTGTGTTTCGACCACATGGATCAGGGTCTAAATAAAGTTCCAGGTAAAAAGTTCTTTGCTAAAGAGTTGTTTCTACTAATCTTCACTGTACTTTAGATCGCGATGGAAACGCAGACAGCAACAGGTCTGGGGGGAAAAAAGTTCCTGGGAAAAAAGTTCTTGGGACAAATTGTTCCGGGTAATTTCGGTGGAAACAGGGCTGTATTTGTATTACTTATTTTTTTTTTTTTTTGATAAGTGATTTGAATATCAATTAAACCAATTATGTCAACATTATGACATATGATTTTAAATGTTGGATACAGGTGATTAGGATACAACTGACAACTGATATTCTGTGCTATGATTATTTTGTTTCGTTTTTTGTTTGCAACAAAATGCAATTTGTTTGTTTTGTTAATTTTTTTTCTACACCATTAGTATATTTTGACACCATGTGGACCAGTGTCACCCTGCCCCTCATTAAAGCTAAACTCATTCCAACTCATTCTGCTAGGCCTGCTGCTTCCTTCAAAGGACATCATCATCAAGTAATAGTCATTAAGTGGACAAGTACACCCCCATGAGATGAAACATTAACATCCAAGATTTTCTGGTATCAACATGTTCTGCTGGGGCATAAAATGAGAAGCTGTGTTGGTTAACTAAATCCTTCACATTCAGGCTCTGGCATCTGTGAACACACACACACACTCTCTCTCTCTCTCTCTCCTTTTTAGCCTACATTATCCCTTCTAATCATTTTTTGGCTTTTCAGCTGTCCTCTATTTTTAGCTTCCCTCATTCTGTGCGTCACAAACCAACCTAATGTCATTTTCTTATCCAGTCAGGATCAATACACATATTAGTACTGCCTATATCTCAACCAAAAGAGTCAGACTGCCAATTTCTGCCCTTGTAGTTGAAGTCAACATTTCTTCAATTTGAACACCATTTATTGCTCCTGTTGGACAGCGAAAAGGTGTGGTGCCTAAGTACGGTTCTTCATCTTGAAGGCCTTTTCATGAACATATTCTGATCTAATGAACAGACTAGACTAGAATAGCAAGGATTAATTGGGGTGTTTTTTGATGGCCCTGTCATAACTTACAGTTGTAGAAGCATAAATTATCTCTCCTGACCCGGATTCTCAGATGCCAGACAGACCTACTTGGTAAGAGAAGATAAAGAAATGTGACGAACAGGGTTTGTAGAATTGCATGAGATGAAGGGCAGAAGGAAGCGTGGGACCTCTGATGCACAGAAAGTTAGAAACTGGTCTAGATTTCAACAAGATAGGAGAGCATTTCATAATTTAAGGAAAGCATTGCAGAGGGTTTTAAAACCCTTCTTTTGAGCTTTTTTATTTGGTCCATACCAAAATGATTTGCAATATACAGCAAATCATTCCAGTTGTTTTAAACAGTCCATTTCTTGTATAATTGATGGAAACTTGCATGGTTTTGGTGCGTGGTGCGTAGTCATAAGAATTAAAACATTGTTAGTAAGAAATAGTAACAGTTAAAACATAATTGTCAGGAAACAGACACAGACAGATGGTGAGTATCACACAACATAGTTTTATTATCAGATGCAGAGAGATAAGAAAGTATTTATGTTCAATGCTAAACACCCGCTGAATACTGAATAACTGGTTAGGAATGTCTCTGAGAAGAGGTCTAGTAGTACCAGTAGTCTAATTAACATTTTCTCTTTCTTACAGGTTATCTTGAGGAATTACTGAAGATCGAAGCTTGGGAACATTGAAACAGGAACAATGACAAGGAGGAAAAACAGAAGGTAAGTAACTCAGGTAAGTTGAGCATGAAAGCTTCTGGTAGTCCTAGTCAAGACCAGGCTTAAATGTGGTGCTGATTATGGCAGTGATTGAAATCAGGTGGCAATGATCAGAACTCAGGAGAAGGTGGAACCTGGCAAACACGTGAAAGGAGTTCCAAGAGTTCTAATGGCTGTAGCGACTCGGCTACATATAATATTTAATCAATTAAATTAGCTCAATAGGGAATTATGATTATTAATATTGAATTATTTATAACTAATCGCAACGGGTTATGATTAAATTATAAATCTCCAAATCACCCAAAAAGGGAAATACCTAACCTAGGTATTTATGCAATATATACACTCACCTAAAGGATTATTAGGAACACCTGTTCAATTTCTCATTAATGCAATCATCTAATCAACCAATCACATGGCAGTTGCTTCAATGCATTTAGGGGTGTGGTCCTGGTCAAGACAATCTCCTGAACTCCAAACTGAATGTCAGAATGGGAAAGAAAGGTGATTTAAGCAATTTTGAGCGTTGCATGGTTGTTGGTGCCAGACGGGCCGGTCTGAGTATTTCACAATCTGCTCAGTTACTGGGATTTTCACGCACAACCATTTCTAGAGTTTACAAAGAATGATGTGAAAAGGGAAAAACATCCAGTATGCGGCAGTCCTGTGGGCGAAAATGCCTTGTTGATGCTAGAGGTTAGAGGAGAATGGGCCGACTGATTCAAGCTGATAGAAGAGCAACTTTGACTGAAATAACCACTCGTTACAACCGAGGTATGCAGCAAAGCATTTGTGAAGCCACAACACGCACAACCTTGAGGCGGATGGGCTACAACAGCAGAAGACCCCACCGGGTACCACTCATCTCCACTACAAATAGGAAAAAGAGGCTACAATTTGTACGAGCTCACCAAAATTGGACAGTTGAAGACTGGAAAAATGTTGCCTGGTCTGATGAGTCTCGATTTCTGTTAAGACATTCAGATGGTAGAGTTAGAATTTGGCGTAAACAGAATGAGAACATGGATCCATCATGCCTTGTTACCACTGTGCAGGCTGGTGGTGGTGGTGTAATGGTGTGGGGGATGTTTTCTTGGCACACTTTAGGCCCCTTAGTGCCAATTGGGCATCGTTTAAATGCCACGGCCTACCTGAGCATTGTTTCTGACTATGTCCATCCCTTTATGACCACCATGTACCCATCCTCTGATGGCTACTTCCAGCAGGATAATGCACCATGTCACAAAGCTCGAATCATTTCAAATTGGTTTCTTGAACATGACAATGAGTTCACTGTACTAAAATGGCCCCCACAGTCACCAGATCTCAACCTAATAGAGCATCTTTGGGATGTGGTGGAACGGGAGCTTCGTGCCCTGGATGTGCATCCCACAAATCTTCATCAACTGCAAGATGCTATCCTATCAATATGGGCCAACATTTCTAAAGAATGCTTTCAGCACCTTGTTGAATCAATGCCACGTAGAATTAAGGCAGTTCTGAAGGCGAAAGGGGGTCAAACACAGTATTAGTATGGTGTTCCTAATAATCCTTTAGGAACACCATCGATCCGCGGGAAGTTTGAAGGTGGTTGGAGCGAATGCCGAAAAGGGGAGGAAAAGAAGATTGTCTCGTCTGAGGTTTTGGAAGATGGCTGAGCGCTGAGATGGAGCGCGCTGAGATGGCGCGCGTTGCCTGTCCGCCTGGCTGCGGAGCGCGCCGACTTCAAAGGAACCAACCTGAGCCGCCAAGCCAGGGCCGAAGCCGCCTGGCCAGGGGACGAGCCGAGATGACAAGAGGGTTGTGTATCGACTGCACCGACTGAGCAAAGATATGCTGGTCCTTTAAAGAAACATTAACATCCGCCCATCTTTTCTGAAATGACCAATCAAATGCTCCTGCCACGGTTCAGTGGCAGGAGCCATCTCTGGATGCTGGTCAGTGGCTGGAGAACTGGAGGAAGCCCTGTGCTTACTCCAAGCACGCAGGTATGCCATAACCAAAAACCGCCCTCTTGATAGTGTCAAGACTGACAGGAACCTCTTAAAGGTTGATGGCAGGCTCTCAGACTTTCTCCGGGCAAGGAATCACCGAAGTCGGGTCCTCCTGGACCACAGGACTCGGGACCGCCGAAGCCGGATCCTCCTGGACCACCGGCTTACCTACCCCCGAAGTCAGATTCTCCTCAGTGGAGGTGACCGACGAGGTAGGCCTGTTCTTCCTCCTTTTCCATCTCTGGGTCATCGGAGGGCTGGAGCCTCCACTGACTGTAGATGGAAGGGAACAGTCAGTGGGCTGGGACTCTACTGGACGTGGACGTTCAGGCTCTCCAAGATATTAGACGTGGTAGACAAAGTCCCAGAATCCCAGATTCCCCAGCTTCTCCATCTCCCCCAGGCTGAAAGGCATGTCCAGAGAGAGATTGAACACCTCCTTAATCTCCGCCTCACTGTAGACCATATGATCAACCTCAATGAGGAACATGCAGGTGAATCCCTCACATCAGCCCCCTGCTGACAGATCTGGCAAATAGCAGACGGTTGGAGGGTTCAGTGGGGGGAGACGGAAAAAGGAAGATGCCCATCTTCTGCTGAGTCCTCTAATGGCTGGTTCATTCTGTCACGGTTGGTGTGACTGAAAAGGAGCGAGGACTCAAATGCAGGAAGAAAAGGTTCTTTATTAAATAATAAAATAAAACAAACAAACAAAATATCCACAAGGGGGAAGACTAAACAAACTGAAATACATCCACAGAATCAGGAACAAAATGTCAGGCAGGGAACAACCGTCAACAAAACAAAAGACAACGAACCAGCACAGCAAACACAAGAAGACTAAATAGGTAACAAACAAGGCAGGTGATGAGGGAGAACAGGTGGGGCAAATAAATCAATGATCAGATAAGAAGGGTGGGGTTAGACAATAGACAGGAGACATGACAAGCACATGACCAGAAATGACAAAATACAAGACATGTGCTTACACAAGACAAGACAGACATATGACAATATGAGCAAAGGCAGCTGTGAAAACAAATCTGTATTGTTTATCCTTTTGATTAATAAATGGTCTTAGCCTCCTTTAGAGATCATACTTATACAGATTTGCATATTTTTATTCTGCCAATGACCTTTTTAAAATCTGTTATTTAATAAAGATATTACACTGTAAAATATTGTGTTGTTTTTAATGTAGTCTAGATCTGTTTTTATTACTAATACAGCAAATTCTCTGTGCTTTTTTCCCTTGAGATTATTCAAATGCATGACTTTTTATGCAACACAAACTGAATTTGACAGATGTTAATTTGACAAGGTGTAACAGGATCAGGATGTCTGTTAGCATGTAGCGCAGGGAAGAGTCGTGTGGATAACTTGTCAAAATGTATAGGGTGAAGCCAAGGAGTTGTGACAGGGTTACACCTGTTGGGTTTCTGCAGTAAATGGACTGCCAGCAAAAGAAGGGCACCAACAACCTGTGTTAACACAAAATCTATTAACTGACATAATGGATTTCACAGCTTGAATTTTCTCTGTCCTGCACCTTTAAAACAGAGCTTTTAGAGACTGACAGAGCAGAGTTCTCCTGCCCACCTGTTACCCATTTAATTTTCTCTCTTTCTCACTCTCGTAGTCCCTTTTCTCAACAGTCTTCTCTGAGACGTGTGGCTAATTAGCTGACTGTTTTGTGTAAAAGCTCACAGTGAGATATCGCGTAGAACCATCATTTCACAGTCAGATGCTGATCTTGGCAATGACATCGAAGAAATATCACAGCCCCAAATGGCTTTTGCCCTAATAGTGACACATTACTAACAACTACTAACAACATTAATTACAACTCTCTTTAAATGCAGTCTCTTGAGAACTCAATGAAAAGTGAGAAAAAAGGTTGAGTCTCACTATTGACTAACTCTTCTAATGATGATCATCCTGTTTCAGTGCTTAACTCTTCTGGCACTGGAATAAAATTTGAGGGTCTCAAAAGCCTGAATGTGTGACAAAAACACCAGGCAAGACCAGTGTAACGACTGGACCGATCAAACACACAATCTTCACCACCACTCACCCAGGCAGACTCCGTGATGTCTGGTGCCCCACTGTTAATTATTATCACCCTTTTGCCCACTCATACACTTCAAAAACACTTGGGCCGATTGTTCTCAAATGAGAGAACAGTACAACCAACAGACATGCAATCCCCTATAGAAATGGAATTCTATCCACTAATTCATTGACAATCTGTTTAATGAATGAACATGCATTTCCCCAGTACATTTTGTGTATCATTACTGTTTGTATATTGTCTTTTTATATTGTATAGTGTTATGCACGCTTGATGGTAGAATTACTAGTTAATTTTAGCCCATCTAGCTTATGTCTCCTTTTAAAATATTCCTCATTTAATGACATACATTTCTCATAGAATGCAGTGTTTGAATATAAATATAAATGAATATAAATGATCACAAAATTACCAAAATTACTAAGTCCAATCATGCAAATGAGTCAGTCTTTCAAACAAAGGGACTCTCCCACCTGAGAATTGCACGTTTGTCATTGGTCAAGCCAAAACTCAAAGGTGTGACCTCTGTTGAACTTAAAAGCCAACACAGTAGTAGTAATCGCTGAATGCTCCCGAATGCTGTTCGCATGAGACCGCGCCAGCCAGCCCCACACACATCAAGCGCTGTCTTCATTGACAGGAACTTAAGCTCAACTGACCGCAAAGGCTTGAAGGGGGCTCTCTGCAGGGCAGACAAGACCACTGCGAGATCCCAAGAGGGTATGAGGGGAGAGTGAGGTGGATTTAGTCTTCTCACCCCCCTCAAGAACCTGATGAACAGGTCATGCTGACTAACTGTTTTTGTCTCTACAAGGACGTGGAGGCTGAGATAGCGGCCACATGGACTTTCAGGGTGGAAGGAGACAGCCTTCGTTCCAACCCTTCTTGTAGAACAGGAGCACAGCCCCAGTCGGACATTTCCGGGGGTCTTCTCATCGAGAAGAGCACCAGGTGATGAAGAGGTTCCACTTCAACGCATAGGCGTGTCAGTAGACAAGGCCCTAGCGGAAGTGATGGTAGCCACCACCTGAGGTGCCATAGGGTGCCCCGTCTCTGAGAAAGGAGGTCTCTCCCCAGAGGAATCAACCAGGGAGGGGCTGTCACAAGGAGCATGAGTTCGGGGAACCAAGTCCGGCCGGGCCGATACGGGGCGACCAAAGGACCTGCTCCTTGTCCTTCCGGCCTCCCGACTCGGTCTCACTGGGGGAACGCATACTTGCATAGGCCCCGCGGCCAGCTGTGTGCCAGTGCGTCCGTGCCAAGGGTTCCTTCGGACAGGAAGTAAAACAGGTGGCAGCGGGAAGAGTCGTGGGAGGCAACAGATCTACCTGCGCTTTGCCGAGCTGTTCCCAAAACAGATGGACCATCTGGGGATGGAGTCTCCATTCCCCCGGAAGTGGCTGGAGCCGAGAGAGCTCATCGGCTGCACAGTTCAGATCTCCCAGAGTGTGAATGGCACAAAGCGACCTCAGATGCTTCTGACTACATAGGAGGTGGCGGATGAGTTGCGACATCTGGCGGGAGCGTAGACCACCTTGACGGTAGGTGTACACTACTGTAGCCGTGTTGTCTGAGTGGACTAGAACGTGTTGACCCTTGAGCAACGCTAGGAAGCGGTGCAAGGCGAACCGTACCGCTAGCAACTCGAGGCAATTGACATGCAGGCGGCGCTGGGGTCCTGTCCAGGAGCCCGCGGCAGCATGTCCATTGCACATGGCGCCCCAGCCCGTGATAGAGGCATCTGTTGATACAACAATATGCTTGGAAACTCATTCTAAGGGAACACCGGCCTGTAGAAACTGAGGTTCGACCACGGGGTGAAGGTCTGTAGGCAGGCCCGAGTTACTGGAACCCGGAGTGTGCCTGTCTGCCATGCCCACCTCGGGACTCGATCGCGAAGCCAATGCTGAAGCGGTCTCATATGATGCAGTCCGAGCTGCGTGACCACGGCTGCGGATGCCATATGCCCAAAGAAGCCTCTGAAATAACTTCAGTGGAACCGCACTCTTGCTTTCGATTTAACGGAGGCAAGTCAGCAGTGACTGAGCGCGCACATGGCGAGTTTGCTCTTTTCCCAGTTGACCCGAAGGCCCAGACGGGCTAAGTGCTGGAACACCAGGTCTCTGTGTTTGCACACCTTCTCTTGAGAGTGACTCAGGATCGGCCAGGAGTGGCACAAGGGCTGCCTCGACGATCTTTGTATAGACGCGAGGGGACAGAGCTAACCCGAATGGGAGGACCGCGTACTGATATGAAAGTAGGCGTCCTTCAGGTTGATCGCTGCAGACCAATCTATTGGACGAACACATTAGAAAAGGCACTTCGCCGTTAACATCCTGAACGGAAGCCTGATAAGGGATCAGTTCAGGATGCGCGGGTCGAGGATCGGTCGTAACCCACCGGTTTTCTTGGGTACAATGAAGTAAGGGCTGTAGAAGCCGGACTTCATTTCGGCTGGAGGGACAGGCTCAATCACACCCTTCGGCAGCAGGGTAGCGACCTACGCACGCATGACAGGGCCCCACCATGGTGTATCGGACTCCCCGGAAACGGAGAGGAGCCTGAGCGAACTGAATCGCATAACCAAGCCTCATGGTCTTCGCGACCCAGCGGGACAATCCGGAAGCTCTAGCCTGGCTCCCAAAAGCTGCACCAGCGGGGTCATGCGAACCACAGACATACCCCGGGTGGGGCAGACGTGGGAGGCATAGTGTCCCGGTGTGGGGGCACGGTCATCAGCCACGTCCTGACAGAAGAGACCAGGGAAGGACTCGCTTTCCACTGTGGTCTGTTCTGAGAGGAGACTGGCGTCAGAGAGGGACGAGAGTGGCGTGGCCCAGGGGCGGCGCACACTGCTGTGCACGGTCTCTGGGTACTCAGGGATGGGTGTGTTAGCTGGCAGCCGGGACAGTACATGTTTCATGCGGCACGCAGCTTATTCAAAGCCCTGGGACAGCTCTACCCTCGTGCATGCTGCGGGCATCCTGGCCTGGTAGACCTGAAGGATGGCCATGGCGTGCTGAGAGGTGGTGGCTCTGCAGCTCTGCAGTACCTCGCCACCAAGGTAGACGAGAACATACAGGCCTTGGAGGGGTGCTTAGGACCACCACACCCATTGAAGCACTCTGTGCAAGAGGGGGGGTGTGGCCCGAGGAATAATCGTCGGGGTCTATGCCACACCGCAGCCCTCAGGTCACCCTGGCCACCAGCCAAGCATCCCATCATGTGGAGAGGATAATAGGGGTGTGGCAGAGGGGACTCTACCTCCATACGGGGGTCATTGAGTCTCGACTGTGATTGCAACTGAGCATCAACAGGGGGGACCACAGTGTACCCTTGGCCGCGGCGCCAGAGGGCAGAGAAGGCGAAGAAGGCCCGCGAACGGTCACGGGAAGACAACGGGGACTTCCAGGACCGCGTGACCTCCTCATGCACCTCGGGAGAGAAAAGTAATCGGGGGCAGGGCCTGACAGCTGTCAGGACGCGCCACACCCAAAGACCAATCATCCCCCGAGATGACATGGCTGTCAACTCTGGGTCGGACTCGGGCAATGCTGACACGCCCGAAGGCGACAGCATAGCCGAACCTTCATCCCCAGAGGACTCCAGTCCTCCAGCCCACCTCCAGTTACGCTATGCAAATTTAGCATGCCCATGGCATTGCATCGCCATTGGGCGCTTTGTTACATCTCAAAGATGATAGGCTTCCAAGCTGACGGTAGTGACTGAACGAAAGGGAACAGCTCTTTCTCCATGTTTTACATTTCATAGTGTGTGTGTGTGTACAATATGTCTCCACAAGGATAGCAATACCAGTAAATCTTGACCTTATAGGACATGACTCATGACAAAAACAGCTTATAAATCATACTAAATTAACTGTTTTGAAAATATTTTCTGTGATCGGTAGGTTTATGGGTAGGGTTACTGTAATGTATTGTTTTTTTGCATTAAATTAATATTAATTGCAACATTTGCCAACAGTATAATCAGTACAGCAATACTTAATGCAATTATCTAATCAACCAATCACATGGCAGTTGCTTCAATGCATTTAGGGGTGTGGTCCTGGTCAAGACAATCTCCTGAACTCCAAACTGAATGTCAGAATGGGAAAGAAAGGTGATTTAAGCAATTTTGAGCATGGCATGGTTGTTGGTGCCAGACGGGCCGGTCTGAGTATTTCACAATCTGCTCAGTTACTGGGATTTTCACGCACAACCATTTCTAGAGTTTACAAAGAATGGTGTGAAAAGGGAAAAACATCCAGTATGCGGCAATCCTGTGGGCGAAAATGCCTTCTAGCATCAACAAGTCAGAGGAGAATGGGCCAACTGATTCAAGCTGATAGAAGAGCAACTTTGACTGAAATAACCACTTGTTACAACCGAGGTATGCAGCAAAGCATTTGTGAAGCCACAACACGCACAACCTTGAGGCGGATGGGCTACAACAGCAGAAGACCCCACCGGGTACCACTCATCTCCACTACAAATAGGAAAAAGAGGCTACAATTTGCACGAGCTCACCAAAATTGGACAGTTGAAGACTGGAAAAATTTTGCCTGGTCTGATGAGACTCGATTTCTGTTGAGACATTCAGATGGTAGATTCAGAATTTGGTGTAAACAGAATGAGAACATGGATCCATCATGCCTTGTTACCACTGTGCAGGCTGGTGGTGGTGGTGTAATGGTGTGGAGGATGTTTTCTTGGCACACTTTAGGCCCCTTAGTGCCAATTGGGCATCGTTTAAATGCCACGACCTACCTGAGCATTGTTTCTGACCATGTCCATCCCTTTATGACCACCATGCACCCATCCTCTGATGGCTACTTCCAGCAGGATAATGCCCCATTGTCACAAAGCTCGAATCATTTCAAATTGGTTTCTTGAACATGACAATGAGTTCACTGTACTAAAATGGCCCCCACAGTCACCAGATCTCACCCCAATAGAGCATCTTTGGGATGTGGTGGAACGGGAGCTTCGTGCCCTGAATGTGCATCCCACAACTGCAAGATGCTATCCTATCAATATGGGCCAACATTTCTAAAGAAGGCTTTCAGCACCTTGTTGAATCAATGCCACGTAGAATTAAGACAGTTCTTTAGGCGAAAGGGGGTCAAACACAGTATTAGTATGGTGTTCCTAATAATCCTTTAGGTGAGTGTATATATAAGAACCACTTTCTTTTACACAGCTATAAACTCATGCAAACAGTCCAATTTGAGCAGATGAGCTGGCTTTACCCACTCTGACCCAATTAACCTTTCATGCAAGTGCACTCTTTCCTCCAGATGCTAAAAATATATGCTTGCACATGTTAATAAAAATATGACTGGACTTTGGTCTAAATAATGCATTGACTGGTTTAAGAGATTGATGACTAAGGTCGTGTTCAGACTGCCAGCAAAAAAAATATTTTTTGCATATCCAGATTTTAACTAGTATTTTGAAAGTATGATTCAAACCACTATGGAGGTGGTTTGAAATTCAATTCCAATCAGATTTTTACAGTGCGTCTCAGTCTGTACACCCTGGCTGCATGCTCAAATTCAAGCTGTCTTTTGCATCACTCTTAAAGAGGACATATTATGCAAAATTCACTTTTATAAGGTGTTTGAACACAGATGTGTGCCCACAGTATGTGTAAACTACCAGCCTATCATGGTAAAAATCCACCAAAATACATCCCCATCAATCATTATCAATCTCTCATAACACGCTGTTTCACATTTCCCTCACTCCTACGTAAGAGTAGGGAAACCCCATCCATTACTGTTGATGATCTGCCCTTTTAGCATAGACACACCCCTGAGTGAGAAGCATAGAGACCGCCATCTCTGTTTACTCACTGTATCAACTAGCTAGAGTATTATAATGTCTATAAAAAAATACCAACGAACATACAAGTCTCCATAGACTCCCAGCATCCGAGCCACTGAGGACATTGTAGTTGAATTTAATTTTTGAAGGAAATGTGCCAAAGAATGTCGGTAAAATTTTATATATTTACACAAATCATTTTACGCATGACTGCTTCACCAAAAAGGGTTAGTACAACGCTGGATTTGCGAAAAAGTTGTTTCTGAAGGATGGGTCAATACCATCGCTTTATGCTCTAACTTCATATCCAGAACAAGTAAGGATGGCACTTTATATTTTATGAATGTTTGCACAGTTCCTTTCTGAATGAGCTTTCTGGAATGCTGTATGGCTAATATGGCTAAAGTTACCATAGTCTCTGACTGTATTCACAGATACTAGAGTTTTATCCCGAAAATGCTCACTGTCTGCGTAATTCATAAACACACATTTATTATGCATTGTATAGTCGGGTGACAGACGCGTTACGTTCCCACATGAGCACGAGCACATGCTAGTCGATGAGTTCAATGTAACTCCACAACAACTAACGTTATGTATCCACTAACCATTCAGAAACGTAGTCTAAAAGTTGCAACATCTTCCTGAGTCAGTCCATCAATGTCCGACTCCTGTTCAAACATGTAAGGCTGCACTCCACAACTGGTTATTTCTGACATTTTGCTGAGTGAGATTCGTTTTGTTGTTGACGATGTATCCGAAGCTTGTGTAAAGGAGCTGCTGGAAGGGGGGCGGGGCACAGCAGCTCATTTGCATTTAAAGGGACTCATTCAAGCATGATGTAACACCTCAGTCAATTTGGCACAGACACAAAGTGAATCAGAAAGCCAAATTCGTCTGCAGAGAATAAGGATGTCACAACAATAATGAACCACTCATTCAACAGGTAAGGTTTAACTCAATGTATTTTTTGAGTTCAAACAAACTCAATGTGGAGAGAAAAATAAATAAATAAAAATAAATAAATAAATACAACAAAATACAAAGAAAAAAACAAAACTGAAATAAAATACAATGCATATTTCCCAAACAAATAAAATGAAAACAACTTCTTTAAGCACCAATTAAATTCCTTCTGGTATTCTTAACTCTGTTCTCTTTTTTCCTTACAGGCTTCAAGACTCAATTGTGCTCAAAGGACTCAAAAGGTAAGTGTAATCACCAAAACAAAAATATAGTTTTTATAAATCAATGAAATTAACCTTTCATTTGTTCCCTCCTAGGTTTTAATCTCGTCTCTTTCAGTTGTTTTCCTGAAATACAAAATTTAACCCTGTTACCAGTAACAATGAATTCACCTTATGATTGAAAATTCAAATGTCAAAAATAATAAGAAAAAAAAAGTTAAATCCCTTATTTGATAACTTTTGAAATGTGTCTCCTTCTGGCTTCAAATTTACAAAACAACAGAGAAATGAAAAAAAAAAAAAAAAAAAGCAGTTACATTTGATCAAGCAACAAAACCCCCCCCCAATAAATTCACATTTAATTCTCTTCACAGAGATTTAAACCTCAGTTTTCACAATGTGTTCAGTAACTCAGTCTCTTAATTTATTCACAACTTTGTGAACATGGCTGAATTGAACGACGATTGTATTGTTCGTTACTCAGTCTCTCCTCTGCAATCGAATCCTTCCAAAAAAAACAATGAATCAGGTGTAAGTGCTGTTAGTTCATCCTACCGTCCAAATCGGCAACAAAAATGTCAATATCACGAAATCACACTCGCTGTTACGTCCGTGTGGCTCGCCAGTCCCCACTCCCTCCGCGAACACGGGAGTTAGAACGAAATCCAGGAATCCAGAAACTCCACTCCATTAAATATCGATCATGTTGCATCAACTCAGCAGAGCACTCGACAGGATAAAGATCCAATCAACCCAGGAAAAATAAACAAGAAGAAACAGAAAGAGGGAAAAAAAACCTGACCTTGAATACAAGGTCACAAAGTCATCATTAGTATTTTTTTTTCTCGTAACATACACATCTCACATCCATTACCACAGTTTAACAGCATCAAAATGGCGATTGTGTATCACTTATGAACGTGCAAACGTTCGTTCCTCACATGTGGTCTTACATCATACAGATCACGATTAAAAGGAACTTAAATACATCCTTCTCTTTTACATTTCACTATTATGAACATTTCACCCAGATTAGTACTTGAAATAAGAGTTAACTCACCAAGACCTGATGAACTTGAACACTTAGCTGTTAATCTTTTGTAGATCTGAACTCCGTAACAACTTAAACTTTAGATTATCCAGCTTGCAAAATAAAAATAAAAAATAAATTTGGCTAAGTCTCAGTTTCCTTATAAAACTGGTATTTCAACGCACTATGCCTTAAGGAGGCTTCTTTTCAATAGCTGCGTCACGTATTATAAATCAACTAAACAGTCTCTTTCACATCATCTTCACTTCTCTTTTCTACATTGCCTCTGGACATATATAACTTCAATTTTAATCACATAATTCTATTTGACTTCAATTTCGTATTTTTTTTGGAGAGACTCAAATCATGTCTGCTCTTCTGATCCGCCGATTAGAGAGAGCGCGAGCTCCAGCCACGTGCAAAACCGGGAAAACAAAAAATTGTGCTACACAACATCTTTGATCCTCATTGGTCGGTTCTCACAACTACTAAATATTTCAATTGGATGTTCTAATACTCTAATAAAATAAATGATAAACTGAAAAGAAAATAAATTTCTGCTCATTTATTTAATTCAATCATGTATTTTGGTAACCTGGGTTACAATGACAAGCTATAATAAATTATCTGGGGGGTATTTTGAGCTGAAACTTTACAGACACATTCTGGGGACACCAGAGATTTATATTACATCTTGTAAAAAACGGGCATAATATGTCCCCTTTAAAGGTACACTAGGTGCAACATTTTTTCAGTAAAATATATTCAAAAACCACTAGGCCAGTGTTATATATTTTGTTCAGTTGTACTTACAATATCCCAAATGTTTCCTACTATTTGTAAATAGTGAGAGATTTTAACCAAGGAACCGGGATGTGTGAGGGAGTCGCCTGTCAATTGCGTCATATCTGCATTACCCTCGGTTTCCGGTTTTATTTTGCAGAAACGCTTTACTCTTACTGCAGTGTGCAACAAGTGTCATAGCAGCCGCCGAGCGAACGCACAGAGTAACGTCATAACATAATTTTCAACACACTCAAATATATCTAATATGATAAACAGAGCGGTGTTACCTCATACTTATGTCCGGAAAAGCGGAAATTGCGCTGGCGACTGTGGCATAATAAAAGACCCGCTGCTCGCGAGACGTGTGTTGCGTTCATCTTATTAACAATTGCTGCAGCGGCCTTGCTCAGTTCACACAACACTTGGTCCTGCTCTGCTTCATACTACAGTAACGTTAATAATCGCATCCATGAACATGATTTCTGCCCGAGTCCTATCCCGATTCTTTTCCACCGGCTGTGAGGTGAAGACCACATGTCCCAAGATTCTGCGCTCAAACTAGGCATCATCAAACTACGCCTTTGTTTTGAATAGGCGACCTCTAGTGGACAGAAAAGTTACATAGTGCACCTTTAATGCGACAGAACGATAACGTAAGTATTCATACAGTGTTCAAATGGTATGTCCTAAAGATTTCTGCATTTTCCTGTGCGACAGGAGTTCTGCACTGCAATTTGACAGGGCTATTATTTGGATAGCGAGATGATGCCCCTTCATTTTTCCTGCATCTGTTTTTTCAAAAACTTGTCAAGCAGAAACACAATAAAAAAAATTACTAGCTGATCCCAACAAACATGTCCAACTATTCAAGAGCCGTTGTTGTTCCTATGTCTGAAAAGCTGCCTGAAGGTGTTGTCATGTACACATGTGATTTCTCACCTGTCAGTGAATGTGTTTGTGAAACAGTGCTCAGTGAATAGACCTAATGACTGAACATCTCAGAACAACATATTTGTGTTCTTTCATATCACCATAAATAACAGCATGTCATTTTTGAACCACAAGCAATGTCAAGCAGAATGGCAAAAAATAATGATTTCCAATGTTAGCAAATAGGTTTCCCAAATCAACATACTCTCAATAAGGAAACAAATGTCACTCTAGTAACTTTTAATAACATTTAAACAGCAAACATAGCTCTGGTTCTGAATTCAGCTTTTTTGAGGATTCCTTTAGTTTACCCAAGATTAAACTTCTAGTTTTTATTCCAGAATGTCGAAGCTGATTCTATTCATTTCCAATCAATGAATCTACTGATCTACTGTCAGGTACCAAAAACAAAAAACACATTTTCTGAATCCATATGATATCTTTGTGTGGAGCAGGCCTGTTTTTAATTTGTTTTCCTAGAAAATATTCCCATCTAGCATTCAGTTGTCATTTAAACATTTAAATTCTGCTGTCTCCATTGGCAACTGCGTGTCTTGTGATTGATTTTGACAAGACAAGTTTGAATGTATAATTCTGAATGACATTTGACAGCCTTGGCATTGCGCTTCAAAATTGCATTGCTACTTTGTAATATTATTTTTTATATATTATTAACATGCAGTTATGACATCTAACTGCAGGGAGTTAATTTTTAAATCTGAACCCTGACTCCTTGATTTGGACAAACAGCTAATTCTACTCCAAACTTAGAAGTAGACACTTCCAACCTGTCCACATAGAGACGCATAGAATAATAGAGCAATGTTTGAAAGTGGCAGTGTTACACTCTTCAGGATCGTTAGCATGTCTTAAAATTACATAATACAACCTCAGATGAACAAAAACATATGACATATTACACTGTGTCATTATTTATTTAACAAAAATAAAGCCAAAATGGAGAAGCCGTGGGTGACAAACTAAGTACACCTTATGTTTTAGTTGCTTGCAGAGACACTTTTAGCAGCAATAATTTGAAGTAACCATCTTCTGTATAACTTTATCAGTCTCTCGCATCGTTCTGGAAGAATTTTTCTTTATAATGCTGCTTCAATTCATTGAAGTTTGCGGGCATGTGTTTATGCACAGCTCTCTGAAGGTCCCGCCACAGCATTTCAATTAAGTTGATATCTGCACTTTGACTTGGCCAGTGCAACACTTAGATTGTTTTTTTTTTCTTGTTTTTTTTCAGTTATTCTGTTGTAGATTTGCTGGTGTGCTTGGAGTCATTGTCCTGCTGCATAACTCAATTTCAGCCAAGCTTTAGCTTGACTCTAGAATACTTTGGTATACAGAGGAGTTCATGGTCGACTCAATGACTGCAAGTTTCCCAGGGGTCCTATGGCTGCAAAACAAGCCCAAATCATCACCCTCCACCACCGTGCTTGACAGTTGGTATGGAGGTGTTTGTGCTGATATGCTAAATATGTAGTTTTTGCCCTACTTGGTGCTGTGCATTATGGCCAAATATCTCTGTCTGTCCAAAGGACATTGTTGCAGAAGTCTTGTGGTTTGTTCAGATTAGGGCTGGGCGGTATATCGAGTTTGTACGATATATCAATATATTTTTTAGAAACTATATGGAATGAGAACCGTTTATATCGATATACAGTAGTTTGATACAAGCGCATCTTAAAAATTGCGGAGGACGCATTAGCTGCTGCAGGTAAAATGCATAATAAAATTTCCTAAAACATGACACATGCTTTATATTAACGGCTTCAAACTAACTGGTAAGATATAGTTAACGTATAGTTTAAAGCAGCATGCCCTGTCAGATGCCGCTTGACAGATAAATACTTAACCTGTTTAACGCATTTGAGATGTGGTGCTTTCCTCAGTGCATAACTTACATTTCACAGGTATGTTCTCCATCTGTAAATGTTACAAAGTTATGCAAATATGTCCATTTAGCTGTCAGGAGAGGACGAGCCTTCTGCAATCTCCAGGCTTCCGCGGACGAACGCCGCTGCGCACATGCGCGCCAAACAGACGGAGCGCAATAGAATAGGAGTGCAATAATTTTGACTAAAATATACATTTTGCTAAAATATTTGTTGTTGCACAACAAATGTGCCATAAATGAAATTGTACTTGTTTAAACCTACAAGTGAATTTTTATGGCCATTATGATGGGGTAATCAAATGTAATATAATTAGTCTGTGCTTTTGTTTTTATTTTCATTTTTAGTTTAGTGAACTTAAAAAAAAACCATTATTTTTGTTTTTAGATTGTAATGTTACAATGTTAGAATGTAATGTGATTTTAATTCCCTTTTTGCATATATTTGCATAGCCTACATCAGGGGTCGGCAAGTAAGTTTGGCATTGGGCCAAAAAAAAATTAAAAATCGCCACTAGATGGCGGGCCAGAACATAGTCAAGGGATAATTTAAGAAATGAATTGATGAAAAATGCAACTAGAATTGCCTGTGACATACTGTGTGTCTTTTGTAACTGTGTGTCTTTTGTAAAAAATTGGATAAATGAATAAAGCAGTAGTGACACGTAACCTGGCAAGTATCTTCATTCACCAACTTGCAACACAGACTGCCTTGCTAAAACACACATATGTGGGAGATGCGGAATGGATAAAAGTAACAAAAAAAAATTAAAGTGGACTTGAATAAGCCCATTAATGGCATGTTTGAGTCATGCTCTTAACAAACTGTTTTATTTCCTCTTTCCATATTGTGAATAATAAATGTGTATTTTAATTAGCTTGTTACACAATGGAGCCGAACTTATTGTAATAATTATTTGACTTAGCCTACTTTTACACTCAGAATTATTCCTTGGCATCCTCATGTACTAAACTGCATTTTTTTTTTTATTGTTTGCGTGCTGGAGCCTAGAGGTACGCGATTACATCGCGTGCAGAGTGATGTTAACATTTAAGATAGCCGGTGAGAGAAAATGGCACTATCAAAGAGTCTAAAGAGGAAAGTTGACAGAGAAAATAGGGCATACAAAGAAGAATGGAAAGACAACAATGCGTTCATCCTACCTTATTTTGTGAATACAAAGCCGGTGTGTCTTATCTGTAATGAAGTTGTCGCTGTTTGTAAAGAATATAATATCAAAATATTTTTTTTGCTGGTTGTCTATATTTTTTATAAAAAGTAAGCTGAATTTGATTTGTTATTGTTCACGTGTTGGTGCTGAGGCCCCGCGTAATAAGCAAACATTTCAATGGTTCACTGTTCGTTTTTTCATACCACATGATGGCTATTTTAGAGGCGTGTCTAGCGATCCATTCCTCTTTTGAATGTCTTTCAGAATTAAAAGCTCTCAATTCATCCCAAAATAAAACATGGCTGCAAAAACGTTCTCGAAGGCAAAATCACTAAAGACAAATTGATGATGAGTAAGTGTTGTTGTTCTTGTAATCTCTCCGGCACGTACTGCCCACTTCCAAGCGGTGCTCGAACCCGGGTTTTTCGGCATGGGAGTCGGGCGCTCTAACAAGGAGGCTAAAGGCTGCATCTTTTTGCATCTGTCACTAGAGCCTCTCTTGACATCAGGGGAGTTTAGCTGCACAGTTCTCACTAGCTGGCCTCCGTTACACTATCATGACAGATCTATTTCAGAACCAGCCGCTATCAAAATAATCTGGCTGTGAGCGCGGGCCAGATATTTGTCGACCACTGGCCTACATTACATTCACTATAATTGTTATCATATCCTTCAATATCAACCAATGTTAATTAAATAGCTGTCTATGGAGAGGTCAGAAACCTCTCGGATTTCATAAAAAATATCTTAATTTGTGTTCCGAAGATGAACGAAGGTCTTACGTGTTTGGAACAACATGAGGATTAATGACATTAATGAAAAAAATTTCATTTTTGGGTGAATTATCCCTTTAACATTCTAACTGATGCCTTTAGAGTCTGAGATTTAGCTCTTGTTTTGTTTTGTTTTTTGTTGTTGTTTTTTTGCAATTTGCACGGACTGACCTTGAGGTGAATTTTCTGGGACGTCCACTCCTGGGAAGATTGGAAACTGTTGAATGTTTTCCACTTGT
The DNA here is from genome assembly GCA_039654625.1 of Rhinogobio ventralis. Taxonomy (NCBI): domain Eukaryota; kingdom Metazoa; phylum Chordata; class Actinopteri; order Cypriniformes; family Gobionidae; genus Rhinogobio; species Rhinogobio ventralis. The sequence continues at coordinate 15,313,062 of CM077195.1, read as the reverse complement.
GAATAATCTTCCTCACTGTTGAATGATGGACTTCAGATTGTTTGGAAACAGCCATATAACCATTCCCAGATTCATGGGCAGCAACAATTGCTTCTCTAAGATTACTGCTGATGTCTTTCCTCGTTGGCATTATTTTAACATACACCTGAATGTGCCAGACCAGCAAACTGCCAAAACTTCTGCTTTTATAGAGTTGGTCATGCTTGCTGATGATCAGTTAATCAAAGGCAGTTGATTAGCAGTGCCTGACTGCTACTTACCCTCTTAATTCCCATAGAAGCAGCAAGGGTGTACTTAGATTGTCATCCATTTTGGCCAAGTTTTTGTTAAATAAATAATGACACAGTGTAATATGTCATGTGTTGTTGTTCATCTGAGGTTGTATTTACCTAATTTTAAGAACTTGCCACGGACTAGATGATTTTTTTATTATGTCCTGATACGTAAAACCATAGAATCCAATATGTCCTTTTTTTTTTTCTTCACATGACTATATATGTTCTAGTTTTGTTTGATTTCTGCATTACATTATGAGCTATTATTATGCTTTTTAAAGATTGTGTCCATATAGATTACATAAGTATTTTCTGCTATAAGTAGGACAAGAAGGATAATTTCTTTAACGACCAAACTCATTTCAATGTCTTACTCCCTTTAAAAGCATACCAACAATTGAAGAAATGTATTTATAGACCCATAATTACAGTCTTTTTTCAAAAGCCTGAGGCCATTATATGACATTTCTTTTTTTAGGTAATATTACAGCAACATTTAAAATGTAATTTTGTTCTATAAAAGATGGTTTTCCTGCCATGTTGGTCCACCTCCGAGAAGCTGTAATTCAGATTCAGAATATGTCATCTCCTACTGAACATGCTTCTCACACACATCCTACCTCAATAGCACCCAACACATATGCACTAAAATTATTTACACACATATGCTCAGCCCATTTTAAGGTAACCCAAATAACCTGCTCCGTCTTATCTCCAAACTCAACACACAATCACGGCCACCACATACAGACTATCTTCATCTGTTTAATAACAGTTATAATTACTTCTTATCTGCACCCAGTTACAGCTGCCCGGCCCAGGGACCAACTGTTATCAGAAAAGCGCAGTTTGCTAAATAGCATGATGTGAATTCATGATATCTGCTTATTAAGCTAGTGTGTGTATGTTTGTGGGTTGCAGTTGTTTATCATCCTAATATGAGAGTATGTATATGCATGTACAGAGGAGGGGCAGCTCCAATATTATCTGTTGGCATATTGCATACGTGTGTGTGTGTGTGTGTGTAGGTGTGTGTGTGTGTGAATTGCATGGGTGTATGCATATGAGTGTTCTACTTTCCTAATCTCGGTAATGAGGACTGGGATATTATTAAACTGGTTATGATGGCAAATATAAATGGTGTATGTATTTTAAACATATAGGGGAAAGAAAAAGTCGTCGTTTTCAAAAGGGAAAGTTCATAAAAAACAAATAAAAAAAAACATTATGTGTTCTTTAGGTTTTGGATTGATGTTAGTCAATGGAAAAAATAATTCGCTTTATTCATTAACAACAAAAGCCAATATAGAGCATCCCACCTTTTAGATATAGGTAAACATAAAATTTGATAAACATTTCTAGGGGTTTGTCTATAGTAATTTAAATTAGGTTTATATATAAATAATAGCTGTCTATGATATGTCTTAATTTAAATTACACTTTAGTGTGACAGTTGTGCCATGTCTGATTTATTTGTGTCTGGGGTGTAACAATATATCGCAATACAAAAATGCAACAAATGTGGATAGTGACAATGTATTGAGTATAGTTCACCCAAAATGAAAATTACTGTGTGAGAAAAAATTCAAGTACAGAGTTTTAGTGTCAGTAGGCCTACTACATTAATCTACATATAATGATAAATAGAATGTATGATAATGCAATGGGGGAATATTTGTGGGTCCTGATAATGCCAAATGTCTTATGTTACCAGTAAAAAGTGGCCTACATTATTTTAAATATATCTAGTCAGTGACAAGCATATTCGTCTAAAATGATTCTGTATTTTCTAGCTTCAGAATCATGAATATTTTTATTCTGGTGTCACCATTGTCCTGTGCATTGGGCTACCAGCAATAAGTCCAAGCCTATTCATTTCCACCCCCAATGTAATACCAAATTTAGCATTTTAATCAACAGTAAATTTTTTGTTAACCTTTTACCATATGTCTTGGAGTATCGCAATAATATCATATTGTGAGTTCAGTATCGTAATATGTATCGAATCGTGACATGAGGGTATCGTTACACCCCTACTTGTGTCATATCTGGTATCTGCAAAAGAAATGCTGGAATTACAGTATTCCATTACTAGAATTATAATCAGCACCCCAAGCAACTCTCAGATTTACTTTGGCACTGAGATAGTCTTACTGCTGCGCTTTGGATCATGTTACAGTCTGTTTTCTTTAAAGCTTAGTCATCTAGGTTTATAAATCCTGACACTTAAATCTTTGCAGCAGTAGGGACAACATGATACTGCACACACTCTCAAATATTTCTATCTATTTATTTCAACATAAATACCTATATCTGAAGTTTGCTCTTACAGGAATTCTCAAGGTTCAATACAAGTTCAGCTCAATCTTTTTACACAGAAAATAATTATTGACTCAGGTCTGTAGTCCACAGGAAATATATATACACTGTTTTTGAAAATATATCTACAAGACTTAAATTATTGTCACAGGTTACCCAGGCTCCACCTTCACTCCCTCACTCCATGTATAGTTCTGATCATCACCACCTGATTTCAATCACCTGCATAATCAGCACATTTAAGCCTGCACACCACACACTCTCTTTTTCTGGTCTTGACTAGGACTACCTGAAGCTTTCATGCTCCACTTATGCCGAGTTCACACTGTGCGATTTTCATAGTTGTCGGATCACTGTTCTTTTCACACTGCATGACTATCTGGGGTATAGCATTCAGTTGCTGCTATGTGCACACTGCATGATGGATTGGCGAATGGGGTGTTTCACACTACATGACTTTACTCGCCGACATCTCTGTCTGGTCTGCAAACGTTTCACAACTAAACACATGTGAGAAGTGATAATGAAATAACGCAAGATCATGCACGTATGTGTGAGACTGGAATTGTTATTAAAAATGCTTGCAATCCAGATTGTGTGCTGATTTGCAGCAAAAAGGAGAAAAGGAAAAAAAAGAGGAGGAAATGGTTGGGGAGACGCGGAGAGCAAGGTTTGTGTTCTGCAAAGACAGTTGGTGGTAAATAAATAATTGTGCAATGTGCTGCTGTTGCGGCTGCCAAACAAATGTTTGTGCTTTGTTTCTGTTTGATATAATTGTAAATAACATATCTATTAAAATACTGATATTCCGGTCTAGAACTCCTCCCCGAACTTCCCGCTGCCCTGTATCTTGCCTTCTCATTGGCTGTAGGTCAGCGCAGATGTTATTTTCAGTCAGAGCACATTTCACACAGCAGGATTTTGAATCGGCAACAGGCCGATTCAAGGGCGCAGACAGACATGTCAGCGACACGTTGGCGATTCTCTCAGATCGTGTCTTTGATAATTCACACTGCATGATTGTCACTCACGTGAACGAGCACACTTTTGTCGGCACCCATTTGTCGACGATTTCGCAAAGAATGTAAATGAAAATCGGGCCTAAAAACGTGTAGTGTGAACTCGGCATTACCTGTATCAGTGATTCCAAAGTGTGTGTGTGTGTGTGATGATGTGCATACATCTCCTCAGAGACTCATCCATTCCTTACCAGTTATTCAGTATTCTGCAGTTATAATCCTAGCAGTTACCATATAATTAAACATCAATACCTGCTTATCTCTCTGCATCTGTTAAAGAAAATCAAGTTTCCAATATTGTTTATGTGTCTATGTGGTGTTTTTAATAATGCTTTAAGACAAACCATGTGCAAATTCATGTCAACATCATTGCTGAGTATTTTCTCTTTAAAACTGCAGTGAAAAAAAATCACTGGTGTTCTCTACGTCACAAACTAACCAATAACGTCAACGTGCAGACGGGCTTTAGCATATCATTAACTATGCTGTGAAGCAGGGAAGTCTCAAGAGAAGCCAGGTTATCTTGGTTTATTTTTCTGATGATATGAAAAATCGGTTACATTTTAGCAATATAGCAGGTAAATTACGTATATGATATACACTCACCTAAAGGATTATTAAGAACACCATACTAATACTGTGTTTGACCCCCTTTCGCCTTCAGAACTGCCTTAATTCTACGTGGCATTGATTCAACAAGGTGCTGAAAGCATTCTTTAGAAATGTTGGCCCATATTGATAGGATAGCATCTTGCAGTTGATGGAGATTTGTGGGATGCACATCCAGGGCACGAAGCTCCCGTTCCACCACATCCCAAAGATGCTCTATTGGGTTGAGATCTGGTGACTGTGGGGGCCATTTTAGTACAGTGAACTCATTGTCATGTTCAAGAAACCAATTTGAAATTATTTGAGCTTTGTGACATGGTGCATTATCCTGCTGGAAGTAGCCATCAGAGAATGGGTACATGGTGGTCATAAAGGGATGGACATGGTCAGAAACAATGCTCAGGTAGGCCGTGGTATTTAAATGATGCCCAATTGGCACTAAGGGGCCTAAAGTGTGCCAAGAAAACATCCCCCACACCATTACACCACCACCACCAGCCTGCACAGTGGTAACAAGGCATGATGGATCCATGTTATCATTCTGTTTACGCCAAATTCTGACTCTACCATCTGAATGCCTCAACAGAAATCGAGACTCATCAGACCAGGCAACATTTTTCCAGTCTTCAACTGTCAAATTTTGGTGAGCTTGTGCAAATTGTAGTCTCTTTTTCCTATTTGTAGTGGAGATGAGTGGTACCCGGTGGGGTCTTCTGCTGTTGTAGCCCATCCGCCTCAAGGTTGTGCGTGTTGTGGCTTCACAAATGCTTTGCTACATACCTCGGTTGTAACGAGTGGTTATTTCAGTCAAAGTTGCTCTTCTATCAGCTTGAATCAGTCGGCCCATTCTCCTCTGACCTCTAGCATCAACAAGGCATTTTCGCCCACAGGACTGCCGCATACTGGATGTTTTTCCCTTTTCACGCCATTCTTTGTAAACTCTAGAAATGGTTGTGCGTGAAAATCCCAGTAATTGAGCAGATTGTGAAATACTCAGACCGGCCCGTCTGGCACCAACAACCATGCCACGCTCAAAATTGCTTAAATCACCTTTCTTTCCCATTCTGACATTCAGTTTGGAGTTCAGGAGATTGTCTTGACCAGGACCACACCCCTAAATGCATTGAAGCAACTGCCATGTGGTTGGTTGATTAGATAATTGCATTAATGAGAAATTGAACAGGTGTTCCTAATAATCCTTTAGGTGAGTGTATGTATTTCCACATTTATGTATATATATGCATTTCCACATGTATGTATGTATTTCCACATGTATGTATGTATTTCCACATGTATGTATGTATGTATTTCCACATTTATGTATGTATATATGTATTTCCACATGTATGTATGTATTTCCACATGTATGTATGCATTTCCACATGTATGTATGTATTTCCACATTTATGTATGTATATATGTATTTCCACATTTATGTATGTATTTCCACATGTATGTATTTCCACTTTTATGTATGTATGTATGTATTTCCACTTTTATGTATGTATGTATGTATTTCCACATGTATGTATGTATGCATTTCCACATGTATGTATGTATGTATGTATGCATTTCCACATGTATGTATGTATGTATGCATTTCCACATGTATACATCTACATCAATATATTACAACAAATTCGTGCTATGGGCACTGCCACTGATACAGGCAGTGGAAGCCTGTTTTGCACTGAGCTTGCTTCTGCTTTTCAAACATGGAAGTGTGACAAAGGCACATAGGCTATATAAATTCTCTAATGTGGAGCAGTTTTTATCCACATCACTATACAACATACAGTATGTCCTTATTAGGAGAAAAATATGTTGTTTTAACGGCATAAGATCTCATTATTACGAGAAAATAGCTAGCCTATGTAATTTTTACAACAAAACATCTCGTTATTACGAGAAAAGATGTTGTTAAAACGACATAACATCTCGTTATTACGACATAATTGAGTGGAAAAAATAATATGTAGGCCCTATGCGGCAGCAATGCGGCAACGTACCAGGTGACCTGTAAATGCGAAAAAACCATTGCACGAAATTTCCTTTTTCGAATTGCCTGAAAAACCACCTCATGCGAGCGTAAAAACTTTTTTGCGATATATGGATATATTTCCATTGGCCGTATTTTCAATTTACAATTTCAATTTGCGCAATTTGAAGGCTAGTGATGCTGTGACTGTCCACACGTGAAGTGACGCAATGCGGCAAAATGGCCTCGTTCTATTTTCAATATTTGAAATATGTTGTATTTTAAGCGTTTGTCACATGTTGTGCCTGTACAAATAGGAAATATGAATGTGAAGTGAATTTGTGGTCTCGTTTCAAATGCATTGATCAATATGCTTGCGTCGACTATAGCACACTGTAGCCTATATGTGCGCTGCTTCCTTTCCGTGTGTTCTGACCGGTAATGGAAAATATCAAGCGCTTCCATTTCAGAGTCCCTGTTATCAGATCTGTTGAAGATGTTGCTGTTCATGTTTGTTAGCCCAGGACATTTTACAAATCCAGACCAGACGATGTTCTACGGCCATGTCCGGAATAAAGAGTAGCCTATACATGTCACACAGTACAGTTCGGGTGATATGACTTGACCAGTGATAAAAGATTTTGGCCATATACCTATCCAAGTCATTCATCACAGACAGTATTAACGTCAGTAGGCTATAACTTATTGTATTTCGGCCACACCACAAGGTGTCACTGTGGCCTCAATGCTTCGCCCTCACCTACTCTGAGCTCGATTGCTATGTCTGAGGTAAACCACGCCCTCCTCATTACCCTACGGACAAAGAAATGTAAAAATAAATAAATGTAAAAATGTTAAATAAATAAATGTGGAAATGAATAAAAATAGAAATGAATAAATGTATAAAAAAATAAATAAATGTGGAAAAAAATAAATATATACATAAGGAAATAAATGTATAAATACTTTTTTTTTGTATATTTATTTATTTATATATTTATTTTTGCTTTTTTTCATTTCTTTGTATATTTATTTATGTATTAATTTATTTTTAATTTTGGCAGATTTGGAATTCCATATGTGCTCTTGGCAAAGTTTTCTGCATTCAAGCTATTGGCCTTGTCCATCTGTCAGAGTTACTACTGTATATCCATAGATTCCTGCAGAAGACTCTCAGGTCTTCTGTGTGTGGTTCACCAGCTGTCCTTGGCTTAGATTATATCCTCCTTGGGTGGTAGATCTTTCAATGTTATTGATTTAGAATCCTAGACCTATCTTCTGCTAAGCCTCTCTAAAATCTACATTACTTTTTTTTAAACATTTTATGAGACGCTCATATTTTGCAGCAGTCCAATCTAATTAATTCCCCAGTGATCTTACTTTGTGCTCATATACTATGCCTGTTTTTTTTTTTTTTTTACTGTTTCAACTTGATTTTTATAACATTTTCTTTAGAGTTTGACAGCAGCTGTTCATGGTCTACTACAAAAAAAGAGCAATATCTGCAAAACACAAAAGGTTATGATGACAGATTTTTTATTATTTTTATTTTTATGAACCCTTCATGAAGAATAAATTTTTCCTTGATCATCTGAGATAAAAGAGTACAATACTAAACATACTATACTGTCAGAACTGTCAGGACTCAAAACATGTTATTACCTGCATTTTGAGAGAATAATATGAGAGAATGAGTTTAACTGGAAAGGAGTAGAAACACAAGTGTTTGTTCTGCTGTTCGTAAACCCCAATCCCAATCTTAGTCATTGTGTGCATTACACAACCAGTGCGATCACGATCCAACCCCCTTTTTTTATAAATATGACCCCTAAAGCCTGATACGCATCACATGAACACTTTTATGTGGTCAAGCATGAGAGTCCTGTGATTCAGTCAACAACAGCAGGAGAATGGGAAAGGCTGTTGCTGAGGTGAATTAAAAATATAAACCTCACAGGGGAAGATTAAGGGAGTTTAAGAGCGAAAAACAGGTCAAGAGAAATAATGAGTGGCAGGTAGAGAAAATAAATAAGAAATGAAATGGGGAAAGAGAAAAGCAAAAAGCTGGATAAGGATGAGTAGACCATCAGACAGTGTGTGTGTTTGTGTGTGTCTGAGAGATTGAGAGAAACACTGTGTGAGCTACAGACAAAGAAGACCAGAGGCACAATCTAAGAATAAGACCTGACATGTTGTCTTCTGTTGGTAGGCTTCATTGGCTGGCTGACATATTTGGTACCAGACGAGAGGACATGATGTCAGCATTCCTTCTCACACATCAAAACCAACGGAGCGGCCCAGTCTGCAACAATGTTTCAGTGCCGTGTCCTCTATGGTCAAATCATAAGCTAAGACTAAGCGTTTAGCACTAGTTTGCCAACATGATCACTGACTGAACTAGAAGAAGTGTTGAATGTGATAAATGCTCAAGATATATATTTCAGTGTCTGTCTAAAAGATTACCAATGATCTAAATTAGTTTTTTACAAGAAAGAAATCCATTATGAATGACAAAATGGTGTTTATTAAATAACTTCTGGGCCTCTACAGCATTAGTACATGTACATTTTTTTACAAATTACCATAAATCACCTAGTCATTAAATCCAAGTTTACCTCTTAAAGGCACACTATGTAGTTTTTCGCTGCTAGAGGTTGCCTATTCAAAACAAAGGCATAGCTTGATGATGCCGAGATTGAGCGTGGAATCTTCGGAGTTGTACTCTTCACCTCACAGCCGGAGGAAAAGAAACGGGACAAGACACGGGCAGAAATCATGTTCATGGATGAGATTATTAACGTTAATGTAATATGAAGCAGAGCAGGGACGAGTGCTGTGGGAGCTGAAGCGATTACTAATGAGAGACGAACGCGACACATGGCTTGACAGCAGCAGAACTTTTATTATGCCGCTTCTTCTGGTCAAGCGTATGTGGGATAACACAGCGCATTATATCATATTAGATACATTTGAGTGTGTTGAAGATGATGTTATAACGTTACTCTGTGCGTTCACATTAATTGCCAGGACAATATTAATACATGCTGGATGGCTTGTGTTGCGAAATGGCATGCAATTAATTTGAAAACATATTGTATAACGGAGAAAATGCTGTATTACTGTACAATAATTTGTTTTTTTTTTTGTCTATAATGTCTCCAAACAGTTGTTCCCTTGTCTAATAAAACATATAACATATTAAATGTCTTTGGTGTTTCCATGGAAATCGAGAGTAACACAGGTGTGATGTCATTGATAGGCGACGCACGGACATGTACCGTGTCCTGGTTAAAATAGCTTATTTCTCTGGATTTAAACATTCTTGGAAACATTTGGGATAATGTAAGTACACAAGTCAACAAAATATATAACACTGTTCTAGTGTTTTTTGATATTTTAATCCAAAAATCGTACATATTGTGACTTTAATAAATGTTTTGTCATTGTATGTGATGACTTCATAAATCAGGGCAATTAAGTGCGTATGGACAAACAGATGCTTGGGAAAGTGCTGTTGTGATTTTGTTTCACTTTTACTCAGGGTAACTTTAGCCTTGTTGTACCTGAAATATAATTACTTTTGGTCTTTTCATCTTGTTACGATCCTCGGGATCTGTTTTGTGTGGGTTGTTTTTTCTTTGTATATGTGTGCAGGGATTGGCTGTTGTTGGAGGAGCCTTTAAAAGGGTGGCGCTAATTGAAGATGTCGAGCTCATTCTGGTGTTGGCCTTGTGGCGTGAAGAGTTCCGGATGCCTCCTCCCGTCGACAGATCCCACAACCTTCAGTTGATCATGTTCACTTGATTAGAATTATTTAATTAGGTGCATTTTTATGTTTTAGGAGTGTAGGGGTGTCCTGCCATTTATTTTTGACTTTGTTTGTGATTTGTTTATTTGTAGGGAGATGTAATTTTGTTTTGTCCCTGATTAGGGACAAATAAGTCAAAGATAAGTCTATTTTGTTTATTATGTTGGCCTTGGGGCACCCTGAAGCCATTGCTCCTTAATTTAATTACTTTTTCCAACTTAATAAATTATACTTTTTGTGGAATTTAGAATTGTGTCTTTGGTGATCTGTCGGCTAGGGCTGGTTCACGTCAACCCCCTCTTTATGGAACGGGTCATAACACATCCCTTTTATTTATAGAAACAATATAGCGATGACAAGAAGTGATAGGCAGAAGAGGAAAAGGATTTGGAAATGTCATGTGAATGTCCTGTGAATGTCACGACTCGTGTCAATATGCGTGTATGTGCACCGTTTGGTCACATCTCCAGTATGTTTAGATTAAAGGGTTTTGTCTGTCTTTGTTGTTTGGATAAGAGTCATGTGAAACATGAGTCATGACAAAAGAGCTCAAAGAGGCAAGCCAAACTGCTTTTTTTAACATTATGGGTTAAGTTTAGAGTATGGTATAAAAGCGACATTAACCTTTTAGTGCCACTCATCGGACATTTAATTTCCATACTGCTGTGATATGTACAACAGCCAATAAAACATTCCCAGTTTCACATTTATCTCTTTCTAATCAAACTGAATGCGCTTTTAGCGACCCTCAATGGACATTTCACTTTAAACTGTCTCAGAATGTCCAAGAAGCATTGTAATTTTGAAGAAATATCACCACAGGCACGTATTTCCAATGAGCATGGGTTGAATAAGAAGTACAGTGAGTAAAAAATATTTTATGTTTAGTGTGCAGAATGTGAGGGAATACAGATACACTGCCTCCTTAATAAGCCTTTAATCTCATATCCATAATTGATAAATTCTTTTTGGAAAATCCATAATTGCTGAGCCATACATGCTAAATAATTTAGATTACCTGGTGTGCATGTGATACATTTTGATTAATTATGCACATTTTACACTCCCCTTTTTTGAGTAGAACTGAAATAACTGTCTCCTCATAACTTCCTGAAGATATCCCATGATGTCTCAAGGTCTTGTTTACTGTACTGAGTCTAATCTGTGGCTACAGTTGTCAGCAGCATAAGCAATGTAGCTGCCTAGAAGTTCAACTTTAAGTGAAGGAATAAAAAGAAGAGAGGTAGAATGGAGGGAAAGCCAGGACAGCTCAGTTCCTTTAGGTCTGAGCGGCTTGTCGCCCGTAGTAAAGAAGTCAGTCAGGGTTTCTCGTGCTCAGTCCCGTGGGTAGTGACGCTAATATGAAGTGTCCGTGCTAGCGACAGCTTTGGGAGAGAGATGGTGGAGCACAAAGGCTTTGAAGCCCTTCTCTGTTTAAAAACCTTCTTGCTCACAGAGTCCTCATTGCCTGAAAACGTGCATGCTGTTTTTAGAAAGTGCCCTAACTCCCTTGTTAAGCTGTCTGCTCTGGTAGGTGGTTTGGTTGGATAAAAATAGATATGTTCATGTGGAGTCCTCTAAATATTTGATGCAGTTTACTTTGTTTTGTGAGGACCAAGCAACAAGTCAAATAACAGGCAATGAACCAACGTGAAGGGACTGTTGCTAAAAATATACAGCCTGTACTCTCAAGGCTTAGCTGAAGCCACTATTGATTGGAAGAGCCTGTTCAAGTGAGAACTGTCCTAGAAGGACAGTCCCCAGAACAAACAGAGTTATGCAGATTATGAGCCTAGAACCATAACCATCACAATGACATCCTAAACATCTTGAATGCCTGAGCAGTGTTCAGGTAAACACTGGGAGATAGTCCTGGAACCAGGTATGGACAATATGCAATTATATGCAATGTCACTGTAAAAAAAGCAACAACATATTCAATTCAATTCACATTTATTTGGATAGAGCTTTACAATACATATAATTTTAAAGCAGCTTTACAGAAAATGCATGTGTCTACATTACAATATAGAGTAATTCGTTATCGGGTGACTGTGTCAAAGTAATCTCCATATGACAGAAATGTAAGATAATAAATCATGCAGTTAGCTAACATCATGTATCAATTTAAGCGGAAACAATGATCTCATTAAAGCAGTTATTACAAGTTGTGATCATAATTTATAATTATTACTATATGTAGAAAATCATATAACCATTTTTCTAGTTTAAAGGACCTTTTGAGTCACAAATTGAAATGTTGAAATACATAAAAACCCATGTTAGACCAATAAAACTGCTTTCCCAACTAGTCAAACACAGCTCACGTCACATACTAAAGGCACAATATGTAATTTTCGCCACTAGAGGTCGCTTATTCATAACAAAGGTGTAGCTTGATGACACTTGATGATTTTTGTTGCGTATGTGGGTTAACACAGCACTGTTTTACATAGTTAAAACAATCATACTAAATACATTTGAGTGTGTTGAAAGTTATGTTAGCAGCAATCTAGATCGATATTAGAATATCATATTAATAAAACCTGGATAACTGACTGTTGCTAAATGAAATGCAATTAATTTTAAAATGTATGATGGAGAAAGCTCTCTCTAACTATGTTATGTTTTAGCCACTTGACAAAATAATGCATGGTAAAACATGGTACTTGTGGTAAATCAAGAAAACAAGCGATTCAAACAATAAGACTAACCGTGTTGAGCTGTATAACAATATGGCTGCCGTCGCATCATCCAGGTGGATGCTGCCCAGAAAAGCGCTATAAGCGCTACAAGCATTTAAAGCCATATTAATCTAAACTTCTGATATATGGTTTTCTGAGCGCACACATCCGAAGCACACGCACAGAAAGCTGTCTGTCAGACAGCGCGTCCCGTGAGTACTAAACTAAGTTCTCTTTCACGTCTTATCATATACATACAAGGTTATGTCAAAACACACAAAGTTCACATAAACACAGTCAGTTATGTCTGTGAATGTAAACAGCAGGGAAAGAATTTGCATGTGTACATTAGATCTGTGTTTTAAAGTGAAAGCAGCATAATATACAGTACCTACTGCTAAATAAGCTGTTAATATGAATCAAACAACAAAAGAAAAATAACTCATTGCTCTTGATTGAATAACTCTAGTAGCTTTAATAAGAATACATTTCTTGCTGCTGGCGGGCTGTGTACAGCTCAAACAGGGCGGGGTCTATGCTAATAGGGCAGAGTCCGTCAGCAGTCGTGGGCTGAGCAAATGTGATGTCACACTGCTAGAATCTGCAAACTGCTTGTTCTGATACACTGCTTATGATTTATGGGGATTAAAAAGGTGGGTGGGTGGATTGATTTTTACCATTATAGTGTGGTTGTGTACACACTTTTGTACACCATGGAACATTGAATTTTGCTTAATAGGTCCCCATTGGTCTTGGAAAGAGTTTCAAAGGACAGTAACCATATACGTTTTAATTAGAACAACTAATCAGATGAAATCACAGAGCCTTGATCATTTAATTACACTACCCTGGATGCAGATAGATTACACACAGATGTTTCCACTATCTGCAGCTTTTACAAAAGCAGAAAAGCTAGTAGATATCAAATCATTTAGCGTGGAAGCCAGGATTTTTGTTTTTGTTTTTTACGAAGCAATAAAAATTGTTCACATAAAAATAAAAACAAAAAACTCAATGTGCACGACAGTTTAATCTCATGATTTTTTTTTTATGAGGTGGATATTAAAAACATGCTCATTCATCGGCTCTCTGGTTTCGAAGCAGGGCAAGATCTTTCACTGGATCTGATGCCATGAAAGGTCATGGATCATAATATCAGCAGTGCTTCTGAAACAAGCAGAATGTTGCATTTTATTTCACAAGCCATAATTCCAAAATGATTTCAAAAGCTATTAGAAAACAAATATCTCCATTCACCTTTAGCATTTTCCTTGTAGCATAGTGATTTGATGCGATTTGAAATGAGAAGACTCAATTCGTGTTGCACAGCCATGTCTTCACTTCGACGCAGTCTGCATGTCAATCAAATAACTATCATCAAAGCATTCCATGCGGAGACTACATTAAAGTCAAGGATGGAGAGATAACTTTAATAAGAGATACGGCAGAAAGGGAGACAGCGTGTGTTGGCAGGCAAAATATGTGAATTGGCAGCTGCCAAATCTCCTTCAATCTGACTAGCGAAATTGAAATACTTTCATTTCAGTGCAGGTATTCACATGCATACTTCAAACTAGTTTCTATCAGCTTTGTGATTGAACTGTGATTGATCAATTATAGAGCTCACCCTAAATAATACAGATGCCTGTTCAGCAATGCACATACACACTAGTGGCACTCACTTGGAATAGGATTATAAATAAATCTCTACATTACTTCTCTAATTCAAAACTACAACACAGGTTTGATGGGAATTTTTTGTTGTTGTTGCTTCAACAGTTAGTTTTTTAGTTAATGTCAAGTTTAGGCTTACAACAAGGGTTAGGGGCATCTACACTATGCTTATTCATCTTTCATTTTCCTCTGAATTTAGGGATAAATTATGGATAGGATTAGCTTTAGGACTTTTTGGACAGGAATGTTGTTCCAGAATCAACAATAGATGTTAATAATAATAATAATAATAATCTGTTACATGTTATATAGCTCTTTCTTGGCCCTTAAAGTGCTTTACATATGGAAGGGGGAATCTCCTCAACCACCACCAATGTGCAGCATCCACCTGGATGATGCGACGGCAGACATAGTGCGGCAGAATGCCCACCACACATCAGCTCATTGGTGGAGAGGAGACAGAGTGAGGAAGCCAATCAGTATATGGGGATGATTAGGAGGCCACAATGATGGGCAAATTTGGCCAAGATGCCGGGGTTACACCCCTACTCTTTCTTTAAACAACATCCTGGGATTTTTAATGACCACAGAGAGTCATGACCTCAGTTTAATGTCTCATTCAAAGGACTGTACTTTTTGACAGTATGGTGTCCCCATCACTATACTGTGGTGTTAGGACCCACACAGACCACAGGGTGAGCACCTCCTGCTGGCCTCACTAATACCTCTTCCAGCAGGAACCTAGTTTTCCCAGGAGGTCTCCCATCCAGGTACTGACCAGGCTCAACCCTGCTTAGCTTCATTGGGCAACCAGTCTTGGGCTACTGTTGATCCAGGAACATGTTTTCTTGGCAAAATCACGGTGACCGTTAGAACTCACAAGTATTATGGTAACAGCTCTGTACAAGCAAAACTTTATCATAAGTTTGTATCATAAATATTAAAAAATGTTGCTCCTTATCATCTGCGCACAATTCTTTAGCTACTGTGTCACATCACCTTATAGACTAGGTCGATTTTCAGATAATGTGACACCCTCTGACATTTTTGAGTAAAAGTTGGCAAACAGACTTTTCTAGGGGTATTTTTTCTGCTGAATCCATTTTTGCTGTTTGCCAAGCTGTATCTCTTATGTGAAACTCAGTGGAGCGCAAACTCCGAGATTACCTCTAAAATGTCAGGAAATTCGATATTTTAAAACTTTACATCATGCGTGACATCAATTAACGAGTATAGAAAGTTTATTTAAGTGGGAATTAAGATACTTGTATGTGACAATGATAATTGCATTATTTCTGATTGTAGTCATGAAAATATCTGTTTTTATCCTTATATTTCAAATGGACAAACAGAATATCTAAAATGCGAGAGTCGTTTGTTTGGAGTCACATGCATACTATTGTCTTTGGATCAAAGTGTGTGAATTGAGTTCGGAGGTATCCAAGAGGTTTTTTATTCTACTTTCTATTTCTATTACTTTCTGCAGTTATTTCCACACATCGTATTTTTCATCAGAATTAATTTCTATATCCAAAGAGTGACATGAACCGACACAAAATATTTCCAGTTGTGGAACTGTACCCATGAAGTTGGTCAGATTATAAGATCACCATTAAGCTGTGTGTAGTTTGAAGCCTGACCGCTCAATGTCATTGGATACTTGCATTATATGCCAAGAATCCAAGAAAGATAAGCTATACAATGCGACAGAGCAGGGCCTTTTGACACTAAAAGCAGCTGCACAAATTAGAGGAAAGCTTCACAATCCTCAACACAGAGAAGCAATTGACAGAGTGCTTATTGTCCAGAACACAGAACAGCACGTGGTCTGGTGCGGCTTGTGCTATGCGTCTTTTACTAGTAAAAGCCACATTTCCAGGCTGCAACCAAAGTCCAGTGAAAAATCTGCAGATGTGGATAAAGGTGCTGGTCCAAGCAATCCACCAACATTGACAAGGAGTTCTGTTGTGACCATGAACTGGAATGCCTGCATGTTCTGCCAAGAAGTGAACTCAAAGGTTAGACTTTCCATGGTCTCAACAAAAAACATGAGTGATCGAATATTGGCAGCCTCAAAATATGACCAGATCTTTCAGTCCATCTTGCTAGCATTAGTGACCTCATTGCAGCAGAAGGAAGGTATCACACTCCGTGCTATATGACATTCCTCTGGAAAACCACAAAGACAAAAGAAAAATTCTCATCATCACATTTAGCCATGGAATGGCTTTCTGATTATTTTGACGTGTGCAGCAAAAGACGCAAATGTCTATGAACTTTCTGAGGTTTGGAACAGATACTGTGCTTTGGCAGAAATTGGCAAGGTCACCATCCGGCCATCTTACCTAAGCAGAAGGTCGACCTTCAGAGAGAAGCTTGAACAACGGCTAAGGAATACATATGACTTCATCAACCTAGAGCGGGAAATACTGCTTGTTCCAGTAGAATTTGGACATGTCCCTTTGACAACCCTGCTATCAGTACCTAAACCAGCGTGAACAAGTCAAGGGAACTCCTGTTTGTACAGTCCCGAGCTCCTAGAAAGTCTACCGCCAACCAGTGATGCACTGTCGTTTCACATCCGTTGAGCACATTACCAAATTGCTTTGTGGCGCCAAGCAAACAAGCGGTATCCTGTCCTTCCCCCGCCAGAGACAATGGGGTGGAGACTGGAAGATTCTACGCTGCTGCCCATCTTGATGTCACTTCCTCCAGTCCCAGACTTCAGCTGCAGCTGCGCCTCAAGATGTATGAGTGCACGATGTAAATGTAAAAAGTCTCGTCTGCGTTTCTCTGCTGCATGCAAGTGCAAGACAAGTGATGCAGAATGTAGCATTTGCTGAATGAATAAGAGCACTGCTATGTGTTGTTGTGATCCTATTGGAGAATCTTGTCGTAGTAACTTTTATATGCCATGCAGTTCATGTTTTAGTTATTAAGCTAATGTTATGTCCAACTTCATAAGGTAATTTTAGGCCAAGTTTACTGCGTTTATTTCCTTTATCTGTTCAAAGCTAATGTTAGTGGTGTGACACATTACCGTGATATGTGTTGGTAATTTGTTAACTTGTCTCAATTCTTAATATTTACAACCAATCTTTCTGGGAATATCTTAAACTTGTTTACATGGACATGTAAATGTTGAAAAGTAATAAACACTCTTAACATAATGTAATAGGATAATGATTTAATGCTGCCACCAGCATGATGTTGATGTTCTTACATGGACATACTCAAAAAATACACAAAATAACAGGTCAGTGTTTACCAGAAATATTGTAAGACAGAATGACTAACTTGTTCTGACTATTCAGTTTGTTTCCTTTACTCAATAAATGCTATATCACAATAAAAACAGTTTATCTTTGAGCCAGTGCTGAGAAATTTGCTCATTTTGGCAAATGAGGCAGTTATCTTGGATTTTACACTCTACTGAGTTTCACGTAAGAGATACAGCTTGGCAATTAGCAAAAATGGATTCAGTATAAAAAATACCCCTAGAATGGTCTATTTGCCAACTTTTACTCAAAAATGGCACATTTTTGTGATTTCAACCTGTTCTATTATAAATGAATGCGCAAACACTGATTTCAGTGGCCTTCATGTTTACAGTGTGCTGTTGTTGTTCTTTTGTGCATTCAGGTCAGTTCAGGACTGTGATCAATTCACACTGGAATCTGATATTGGCCACATTTAAAAAAAGGAAAAATAAATAATAATAAATCAGAATTAAAAACTAAGGCTTGAACGTAGCCTATGTTGCAATCATATCAGTTAAGTATAATGGGCACTTTTATGAGACGCTACTCACCAGGTAAAAATATTTTTTGTGTGTATTATCTCTAGAACCTCCTTTTAAATGGCCAAAACAGATGATATTGAACATTCCTCAGTCTCCCCTAAATTTTCATGAATTGTGAAAGTCTTTTATATTGCTGAGTATCTTTCTGAATATTTTATATTTAGTCTGTATTTCATTGGTTGGGTAATGCTTCTAAATGGTTTAGTTCTTTTTTACTTCAGGAATTGCTCAGGAGGACAGGCTGGATTTTCATGACACCTTGTGTTGTAGTGAAACACTTCTGTGTGACTGTGACATTCTGTGTGTGACTGCAGAGCGAATAATGGAGGATACAATGACAGACACACACAAAAGCAAACCCAGCTAATCTTCTTCTTGACTAGCATAGACCCGTCTAATGAAAAGAAAATCTCTCTCTTCCTCATCCATTCCTCTCTCACCTAGTCAGATCTCTCCATGGCGCTCTTTCTGTCTGTCTTTCTTTTATTCTCTGGCACTGTTTTCTTGTGTAATAAATGCACCCGTCCTCAGCACTCTCTCACCCACATAAAACCTTGTCTCCCACTTAGGCTTTTTAATTCTTCATCCCTCATTTTTTCATCTCCCATCCTTTCACCAACAGTGCTTTGAGTTTTGAATTTCAAACTGGGAGGATTAGTGAAGGTGGTTTTCACAATGCGTTCTCTCCATTCAGACAAACTGCAGGCCAACCGAGCTGTAATGAGATTTTAAAAGGACCTTTTACGTTCTGTCTAACCCTCCCTCCCCTTCCTCCATCCCTCAGTGAAAAGACAGCTACCTTAGTCAGAAGAGTGCAAACAAACACGCGGCCCACAATAGAGAAAGAAAAATATGAAAGCAGATAACGCTATTCCTTCTTCCACCGCTCTATTCTCTCTCCGTCTGTGTATGTCGTCTATCTTTTTTTCCTTATGCATTCTCTGCAGCTCTCCCCCTCAAAATGCGATTATCTGCCCTTTCCAAACACACATCACTCTCACATCCATGTGCAAAAGGGAAGCATGGGGAGAAAGCAAAGGAAGAGAGAATAGAATGTATGTCACAGTGGATGGAAGTAATTGAAGATCTTTTTTTGTTTTGAAGTGTAGGAAATAGGCATATGTGTCAGGCTGCAACCAAATTGTCATTCAGAGTGAGAGAGGAAGAGGCACAAATAGAAAGAGAATCACTTCACAAATAGAATCCTCTGAGGTGAGCACTACAAAGGAGGCTGAGCACCTGGAAGCGAATCTTAAAGGAGTAGTTCATGCAAAAATGAAGAATCTGCCATATTTAGTCACACTCATGTCGTTCCAAACCTGTATTCTGTTATTTTTCTCTGGAACACAAAAGTAGGCATTTATTTGATGAACAAACAGGAAATGTTGTGTCTACCTCATGAACCATCATGCCATTAAATGCATAATGCACAAGCTGGATGCAGACACAAGCTTTGGCAGATTTTGACTTTAGAAGACATAAAAAAATGGCATAGAAACAATTTTCAATCAAAAATTGCTAGTAAATTAGCCTGACAAGCCAGACCCACATCAAGATGTTGGGTCTGGGAACATTCCATTGGCGGGGCTCAATCCGAGGGGCGGGATAAACGGTTGTCTTTCAAATTCCCTCTGCACGCAATAGGATAGCGCTACAACCAACCAGAGCAGCGAAGAAGGTGAACTTTTGCCGTATCTGGTCGGCAAAACTCCGAACACATCTTCCTTTTTTAGGAATGACTTCAGTGCCATTCTTTGTTCTTTTCTCAAAGAAAAGCTTAACTCTAAGTCTTCCAGAGTCGTGGCCAAAGTCGATTCGAAAGACTGCTTTTCGATAGCTTCTTTGTTTTCAAGTAGCACGCAGAACCGTTTTTGTCCTTTATGAATCTAATAAAACACACCTGCCTGTAATTTTTAAGCTTTTTTTTTGGCTCACTTTTTTTTAGGTAATCATTGCAGGACTGGAGTTGCCCATCCCTGTTTTTGGAGCTTGACAGTCACTATGACCCATTTTGTAATGCAAGAGCTATGCAAGCTGTAGTGATTCTTCAAAAATTTTGGTTTGAAATTACATGAGTTACATAATGAAAAACAAAATGTCAGTTTATTTATTTTTTTAAAGCAAGATATTGGCACCAAACCTTTTGGACAGATGTTTTGTGCCTTTGACTTCCACATAAGTTCCACATAAGTTCATTTGGTGCACATGGTTTTTTACATTCATGTCATCTTTCATGTGCAGTCCAAGTCCACAGAGTGAACTTTCAAAATAAGGAGTGCATGCATGCACGAGCGCACAAACAGTGTTGGCTTGCAAGCATAGCAAAATTGATTAAACTGAGATTTGACTGATCAAACCACCTCTGTAAGTGATCAGCCTTTCAACGTGTTTTAATGTATGAAGGGTGTGATTATACAGTATAATGCAATTATTCACCCTCGTGATTTGATAACATGTGTTTGTCATTGTGTTTGTGTACATTTGTTTACATTTTCTGTGCATCTTTACTTTAAAATTATGAATTAATCAATACATATTTGTTACCTCCATCATGTTCGATATACATTAAAGCAGTGGTTCTCAACTGGTGGATTGTAATCCAGAAATGGGATTTTCAGACATGAGGGGCAAATTAATGCTAAATGCAAATAATGAAAGGCTACCATATAACATGCATAGTTGAGATCACAAAATAAATCTGCTTATAGTAACCTTTAAAATGGAGTATAAAAGCTTTACCTCTCTTATGTGGTTGATGTTAAAGTCCAATTAAACTCCCACTACAATTCCTCGACATAGAAAGAGATATTTTTTATGAACATGCAAATCTATTTCTCCACATGTCAAAAATACTCCATAGCTGCAGTGAAATATGATGGTAGCAGCATCATGCTGTGGGGCTGCTTTTCATCAGCAGGAACTGGGCATCTCATTAAAACTGGAAGAATGGATGGATCAAAATACTGGCAAATTCTGCAAAAGAAAATGAAGCTTAGAACCAAGTTTATTTGTCAGCAGAACCAGGGGCGTCACTTGGGTATGGCAGGATATGGCGACTGCCATACCTTGGCTGCCTGGTCAAGTCAATGCAACTAATATATTTTTATTCATTGCCTGCAAATTCCGTGTGTTTGCCACGAGAGCCCGTCCACACGCTGTTCTGATTGGCTGTGGTTTTTGATTGATTGACTTTTAGTTTTACAAAATGAGGACAACCTTTGTAGGATAAGCAAAAATTGTTTTTTTGTAATCATATTATAAATAACATTAAAATTTGATAATATTTAGACTTTTGAGCTTTAAATTAAAATTTTTAGTTTAAATAAAATGCTGGAAAAAGTTGTGTGAAGAAAGTTGGACAGTCACGTTGAGGGAATAAGACTGGATGACGTCATCAGGGTCTGCCTTACCTTGGCTTTTGGTGAATTGATGCCAGTGAGCAAAACTACTCCCAGATTCCAAATACAAGGTAAAAAAACACTATAAAATAATGTGTTAGCTGAAAAAAAGCTAACAAACAAACAAATAAATAATTTAAAATAAATCAACAATTTGCATCAACAGAGAAATATGCAATGATGATAAAAATTAAGTGATTCTTTTAAATATTAAACTAAAACCTCCAGTAGGTGGACCGTCATGTAAACCTCTTGGACGTATTTTAAAAAGTCTCCGGTAGCCCTTTATTTTATTTTTCCTGTTCCCCATGTACATACTATGTACTTATTATTGTAATTAGTATTACTAGAACTATACAGTATAACAATAACTAGATACTAACCTTAGTAACCTTATTGAAAAATAAAAAAATTAAGTCACTGAAATAAGGCCACAAATCACATACTATGTTTCCACAAGACGTCTGAGTACTGAATGTTGTTGCCTAGAGTTTTTGCTTCAAAATGAAGTGACAATCATCCTGCCTACTCATTCACATAAAACAATATATTGATTTAAATTTTGTAAGGCACTTGTCGTTTACAAATGCATTCACACCTGAATACACAGCTATACTTGGAAATAAATCCTGTTAAAAGATATAAGTGAACATCACATAACTGGCATTGTTTGGTGTTTCTATGCACTGAGAAGAAAAAAAAAAGTTCCTGCTTCCAGTCAGTGAGCTCACCGTCACCATATTTATGCAGAATGTCCAATGTGGGCCAGTATCTGGTCACTATGATTCTCAAATCTGTGAGATAAAAGAAAAAAGAAAAACATCTGTGAGCATGCTGACAACAAGATCATAGCAACTACTGTATTAACGTTAATATAATGTCCACTTTTAACAGAAAACATGATTTTTGTGATCTCATGCATGCATGTACTATTGCACAGCATGTGGAAAATTAAGCCATTTTATTTTAGTGTTTATTACATATATCAGTCGATTTCACTCATTTCAGTATAGCAATATAATTTACATGGCATGTTTACTAATGCAAGTAGGCTATGTGTAGTAAATGAACCAGCGCATCTGCGCCATTCATTCACACAGAGACACGCAGAACATGCAGGATTTATATTTATATCTTTTCACGGTTTGAAGGGATAGTTCACCCGAAAATGAAAATAAGCCCATGATTTACTCATCCTCGAGTCATCCTAGGTGTATATGACATTCTTCTTTCAGACGAATGCAATCGGAGTTATATTAAAAAATGGGTAACACTTTACGGTAAGGGTACATGAATTATCATGAATTCATGCATTAATTCATGCATGACTTATGCATTACTACATGCATTAATATCTCATGAATCATCAGGAACTAACAGGAGCTCAAAGTCTTTCATTAATGACTTCATGTTTGAACAACACCTTAATTAAAACATTAACTAAGAGGAGTACATCATGAATTATGGTTTATTACGCATGATCATGATGTTTTCTATGCTCACAAAAAAAACATTGATCTTTACTATCTATGGATAAAGCTATGGTTATGGTACATGAATCATGAATCAGTTCGCTGGGGTTTGTTGGAGATAACTGAATGATACAGTCATTGTACTTGCAGGTGACGAGGGATGGAGACAGCACAGGATCGAGGTAGACTCTGGAGGATCACACGAGACAAGGAAACACGATGGAGACTTAGATGAACACAGGAGACAGGTAAGTCGATGGAGGAAGTCCTTGAGGTAAGCATGAAGGTAAACTTCTATGTGCTAACGAGACCGGACAGTGACTGAATGCGTGAGAGTGTCTTTTATGCTGTGGGTGATTGCCGTGCTGATGAGGTGCAGGTGTTCATGATTAGTACTCTGGTGAAAGCGTGCGTTGTGATTGGGTGACGTGGGAACCTGGCGTGTCTGTGACAATGTGGAAGATACCTGGATCATTCTTTTGTGCAAGGCATCAGGCTTGACTTAATTACTTTCCTAACTTTGTAAAACAAAATAGGCTACATTCATGAAAAACAAGTAAATATATATAAATATATACTATAAAATTAAAAGACATTTTATAGCGCTGTTTTTTAATAAGGCAGCAACATATGATAGATAGGACAGAAGAAGAATGGATAACAATCTTTCATTGCGCAAAAGTATTATAATATGAAAGACTTCAATACAGAGCGGCAGCACGTATGCGCTAATGCGCATCCTGCGCATAATGATGTGCTTGAAGCAACATGGAGTCATAGCACGCAGAGGCAGCGCTTCGCAATGTTCAAAGCACAAAGGGAAAAGATATTGATGCACGTACTGTAGGCCTAATATATAGCCTATTTATGCAATAGTTTGTTGAGCCTTTTCTGTAAACAGTTTTAAATTTTTGTTACTGTGCATGTGAAGAACAATTATAGTGCTCTCTACTCTTTTGTGATCTAACAGACACCCGGGAGAAAGTAACAGGATTTAGAAACCACAATACACTTCAGCAAGATAAAGTCCTTTATGCAAAACCATAGAACTATATCTACAGATCAAGTATAACAATAGGAATATTGAATCATCTTGAATTATTATCGTGTTGACTGTCGTAAATATTCATCTGTACCTCACATTAAACTATGAAAAAGCTTAAGAATACTGTGTAAAGACTTGAACTTTCATGTTCATATTCATGTAATTTCACAATTATGCCATAACACATTCTTCATCAGTGTTTCAGGGCCAAGTCGTCACCACTTTAGTTGAGCGGCCAGACACATGATAAAGTCATGAGAAGCTAATGCTTAGTTAATGATGACTACTGTATTTCAGTGTCAACAGAATTAATGTGCTATGTGCTAAGATTGGCCAATTTTGGGGTCTGTCCATTTATGAAGAAGACATGAACATGCTTAACTCAGAGATCATGATTAATGAATCTCTCACATTAATTAATATACTGGTCTAGCCTGTGCATGCATAAGGTAATTTGGATTTTTGTATATTCCTTTAATAATTCACAAGTTCACACTTACATTAGCTACATTAAATAGAGTATGAGTAGGGTATGCATATTTGGTGTGCTGTCCGGGGGAGGGCTCCGAGCTCTGAATTTTGGCCCAAACCCAGAGTAGCCCATTAATTAGGTTAATTATCTGAATGTGCTCCTCCTGATAAATAAAATAAATAACCATAATTTCAAGTAGTCTTACATGCATTAATGAGACCAATGTATTTTTTGTGAACATAGAAAACATCATGATCATGTGTAATAAACTATAATTCAAGATGATGTACTCCTCTTAGTTAATGTTTTAATTAAGGTGTTTTTCATCCATTAAGTCATGAATGAAAGACTTTGAACTCCTGTTAGTTCCTGATGATTCATGAGATATTAATGCATGTAGTAATGCATAAGTCATGCATGAATTAATGCATGAATTCATGATAATTCATATACCCTTACTGTAAAGTGTTACCAAAAAATGTCCTGGCTAGTCCAAGCTTTATAATGGCAGTGAATGGTTGTTTCTGTTTTGAAGTCCATAAAAGTGCATCTATCCATCATAAAAGTGCTCCACACGGCTCTTTATTTTGCAAAAAGCACAGCATTTAGTTTTTACTGTGAGTGTACACAAATAGACATTTCTGAGTTTTGAATTAAACTGTCAGGCTGCAGGCAGCAAGGAAAAAGCACACACAAGTGACAATTCTCTGTCAACCAATCAACATTCTGCAGTGAGTCTAGCTCCACCCTTTAGTACCGGACTACTGTGCTAGGTACTCCAACAGAAGGGTGCCAAACAAGTGGTACAGTACAGTTTGGAATTAGGGTACCCCGGAGCTCTTGAAATGCTACATCAGGCATGGGGGGCTTGTGCTTTTCAGGAGCTGATAGAGACTATACGGCAAGCCGGGTTCTGTTCTCGATATTTCCCAATCCCCAAAAGAAATGGCAGCTTTCGTCCTGTCCTGGATTTCAGGGGCCTAAACAAGTATCTTCGGCCTTTGAGGTTCCGAATGTTAACAGTGTCATGGGTAAAACAGGCCATTCAGCAGTACAACTGGTTTGCATGTATAGACCTAAACAATGCCTATTTTCAATTCCAATTGCATTCAAGAGTATTCGAATTTCGGGTTCTCCCTTTTGGCCTGTCTCTTGCCCCAAGGACTTTTACCCAATGCATGGATGCGGCACTGGCCCCTCTACACCATCAAGGTGTGAGGATTCTCAATTATTTGGATGACTTGTTAATATGTGATATATGATATTATGATATCTGTGGCTCAGGTTGTGCCTTTGGCACTGCTTTTCATGGGGTCAGTTCAGGGCTGTTGAGAAGAAAGCTGCCCCCAGAGAGACCAGGCTGTAAAAGTGCCAGTTACAAGAAAGCTACAGAGGGTGGGAAGATGAACACTCTGCCCGGGTCAATGTTGGGTCCAGTGCTGAGAGCCATACACTGGGCAGTGCATTACTTTCTCCCATGCCTTCGTTGGAGTCATATTCTAGTGAGAACTGATAGCACAGTAAAGCTGATATATGTGAGTAGGTAGGGTGTAGAATGGAGGATAACAGGAGAACCTCTTATCTCTAAAAGCAGTTTATCTCCCAGGGAGAGAGAATCTGGCTGCGAATATGCTGTCCAGGAGAGGCCCCAGATGCGGAGAGTGGAGACTGCACCCAGAGGTGGTCCAGTTAATTTGGGATAATTTGTGATTGCAAACAGATCTTTTCTCCTCCAGGGAAAACACGCAATGCCCTCTCTTTTGATCGCTGGAGGGAGGGCAGGCTTCCCTAAGAAGCGAGGCAATGTCGCACGACTGACTGAAATGATTTCTGTATGCTTTCCTGCCATTTGGGCTTCTTCCCCATGCGGTGGAAGTCATTCTAGTGGCACCCAGGTGGCCACACATGCCATAGTTTTCTGGTCTTACATGGGGCTCCCCTGGAGCTTACCCTCAGATAGTATCTACTGACTCAGGCCCAAGAGATGTTGTTCCATCCACTTCCTCAGGGACCCTGAGAGGGCCCACCTCCTAGCGATGGGGCTCTCCCAATCAGTGGTGCACACCTTACAGAGTGCAAGGGCACCATCTACTAGGGTAGTATATGGCTATCATTGGCAGACTTTTCAATCTTAGTGTAAGGCATGCCAGGAAGATCCACATGCTTGTGAAACAGCAGTAATGTTGGCTTTTTTGCCAGAGCTTTTTGACAAGGGGAGATCACCGACTACACTTAGAGGATTCATGGCAGCAACAGTCGCTTCTCGGGCAAGTAGCCTGCCAGAGTCAGGCAATACCCTGATTCACCAGTTCCTTAATGGAGCGGGACATCTTAGGCCTCAAAGGGCGACAACCAATGCCAACTTGGAATTTGGAAAGTGCCCTGGACGCTCTTGTGGTGGAACCATATGAGCCTTTGCTCACAGCAGATCTTAAGTGGGTGTCGATGAAAACCACCTTCCTTTTGGCTATTATATCAGCTAAATGGGTGAGCGAGTTAAAAGCTCTGTCTGTGCACAAAGAGTGTTGCAGATTCTTACCAGATGATGCAGGGGTGGTACTTCCGAAACCAGCATTTCTCCCAAAATTCATGTCTCAAATCCATCTCAACCAAGCAATTACACTTAACAACTTTCTTTGTCATTGTTTAGAAGGTTTAGAATCAAAAGTTGTCATAGTTGTCACTTAAAATCTACATAAGGCGCCACAGAGCAGCACAGGCACACAGATCAGCTCTTTATATATTTTAAGCCAGAGTTTCTGAGCTACCCATTGTCTAAATCTAGGCTATCTCACTGAATTGTAGACACAATTCAGCTGGTTTACGGTGGGGCAGGCATACCTATCCCCTCTAAAGTCCGGGCACATTCCACGAGGGGTGTGGCCACTTCATAGGCCTTATTCAGAGGGGCATCTTTAGCAGAAATCTGTGTGGCTGCGAATTGGTCAGGCCCATTAACATTCACATGATTTTGTAGGTTGATTAAAATCTGGCGAGCCGACCTGAGTTCCCCTTCATATTCTGGTAGTCAGCAGCTAGCTGGACCAGATTTATTGGTTCTTTTTTTGATTTTAGTTTTTTTGTTGAAGGGGCTGTATGTTGTACAGTTGTTCTGAATATAAAAGAATAGCAGAGTCCACACCACAGCTATAATGATAACAGTATAGAGGAATAATATCGTTGGGATCATAGTTTTTTTTCCAGATGTTGAATGATAAAACACTGACAACCAATCAGAATCCATTCTAATTTAAGGGCTTGCACATTTAAAATGGTAGACGACATTGCCGAGGTCCAGAAAAATCCACCACTGTTTGCAAGTCAAACCTTTTCAAGGATACTTTAAAGAAAATGGATATATGTAAAACAATTGGTCATACCCTCAGAATAAATGGTGAGTATTAACGGAGATGAGCTCATTATGCCAGGGTAGCAAACAATAAAACATAAAATTACCTTAGGTATTCAGTGCTGGTTTTGACAACATTGCCTTACTTCCTTTGAAGTTGCAGTGAAAAACTGTTGTTGTTTGTTCCACTATATTGACTACGTCAGCTAAATTCCCTGTTAGATTAGAGCGATTACACTAGCTAGATTCACCCGAAACATAGCATACTGAGGACATCTGCTGGACATCTGCTGTGTAAATGCAACAAGAACAGCAAAAACATGTTTATTGACATGTTGTACACATTTTGAAACCGCAGCTTTGAATAAAAAGACCATTATCGTTCGTTGGTGTGGGCGCAAATATAGTTATCGTTATAGTTATCTTTATAGTTATCGTTCTTGGTGTGAATGGGCCTTCACCAGATGTCTCTCTGAGAAGTGTGTCATCAAATAAAGGAAGATGTGCACAGTCTTACCAAAGTGTCCACGTCACATGCCACCTGTAGTGTCATAGTCCCATACATCTGCAATATGTATCTGGGTAGAGAAATAGTCTCTCACTCAGTGAACCATGGTTCCCTTTCAGTCGGTCACGTTCCACGTTCAAGATATAGAGAACGGGCCAATGGCCATTGGCGTGCGAGATTTGCATCTGCGCCGCGGGTATAAACAGGTGGCGAATGCAGCGCATCATTGTCATTCACTTCGGAGCCGAACACGGTGTTGATGAAGGAGACTGTTCCTGCTTCAGCAGAGAGAGAAAGAGAGAGAACAAGAGAAGAGGCTTCTTTGAGTGCTGGGAGAGAAGGCACGATTAGCGGCGGCCGCGAGCTCACTGGTACAATGATAAACAGCTGTTTTTATAGCACTGTTTGGTCTGTTGGTTCAGTGAGGGCGTTCCCAACGGTGAGTGCATACACAGGCTGCACTACTCTCCTGTGTTTTGCCGCGGTCATTCCTGGGTGCTTCAGCACATTTAAAAGAGCTTTCTTCTAAAAGAGCAGCGCGGGGGTGACACTGCATCTTTTTCAAGACGTCATTCCACTCGTGCGTTCTGGATGCGGTTGTTTCCTGTCCTTATTTGACGGCCAAGATCCCTCTCGCATAAGCATGTTGAGATTGCGTTCGTGGGTGGTTCATGTTCTCTCATGAGAGCATGACCACATCGACGCGTTGTTCGTCTTGCCTTCTTCATAAGGGCTTGAGTGTTCAGCGCGGCGTGTGCCGTCTGATGGCCACGCTCACAGTCTCACGTGCCTGCTGGTAGCTTACAGGTGGGATTGCTGATTCCAAAAAAAAAAAAAAAATCTGGGGCTCAATCGCTGCATCGGAGAGAGGGCTGTTATAAGCTGGAAATGAAGATGCTGCTGAGTTTCCCACTATAATGGTGTGTGCTCATGCTGAATCAGATTCAGACTTGACAGCCATGCTTTCCCGGGTGGCTGAGGCGTAGTGCAACGCGTAAATCGCCTTGCCCGCCCCCTTGCCTTTTCCCCGGATGTGCATTGGAAAGCTTTGGAAGTATGGAACTATTTGGTGCCAAAATATGGAGCGCCAAAAGGACCATAATCTGTACAAAGTCACAGCGCTGGCCCTCAGCCAGACGATGTCCACCCCGGTCCAGAAACACCCTTGGGCTACCTTGCAGGGGTGTGAGACGTCGCCAAAGTATGCTTTCTCGATGCTTACATCTCACAAGGTGACCCTTTTTGGCGACACTGTCGGTGACTGTGCCCAGCAGTCCTCCACAGTGCAAAGCAGATGAAACCCCTCAGTCTGCTCGCCATGGGCATCGGTTCCGCGATGCCACCCGTCTCGGCTGCCAGTCAGACCTGGACTTGGTTGAAGCTGCTCTTCCCCGGAGGAGGGCCGGACGGAGAATCATTGCTAAATTCTGTTCCGCCACTGGTGTTACAGCCAGTGGTACCCAAATTCTTAAGAGCAGTTACAATACCTCTGGGTCTCGGGAGTTCAGGAATGGCAGCGTGTGACGCTACAAAGCCTCGTCGCTCTCGTTCCCCTCCCCACAAGAGGGCGAGAAATGGCAGTGTGTGATGCCAGGGAGACTTGCCACTCTCATTCCCCTCTTCTCAGCGGTGCGAGGACGTTCCTACCTACGTTCCGACGTTCCCTCCTTCAGTCGCCAGCAGACTGCAGCGTATGGCTTGAGAACGTTACCATGCCTTCTCTCATACCCTCTGTCCAACCGTGGGGGCAGGTAGGTGCTGCGTGCGCACTCAGACCCCACTTCAGGACACTATGCCTCTTAGGTCGGGTCCCTGCCCTCCACTTTGCTGCCCTACTGCAGGTACGTGGGGCGGGTGTGTTCGTGGTACGGTTTCCGGAAGCCTAGCTAGCACTTCCGAGACCGTCCCGCTGACTCACCTGCACCACCAGGCTCGGCTATGCGGTTCAGTTCGCACGGCATCCTCCCAAGTTCTGGGCGTCCACTTCACTGTTGTGTGGAGCTGCCTGTCTTGTGGAAAGAGATAGAAGTCCTACTGGCGAAGGACGCGATTGGAGCCAGTCCCTCCAGCCGATATGAAGATGGGGTTCTATAACTCCTACTTCATTGTGCCCAAGAAAAGAGGTTGGTTATGACCAATCTTGGACCTGCGAGTCCTGAAACGGGCCCTTCACAAACCGCCCGTTCAGATGTTGACGCAGAAGCGCACTTTCGAGTACATCCGTCCCCAAGATTGGTTTGCAGCGATTGACCTGAAGGTCCTTCCCTTCGGGCTGTCCCTGTTGTGTGAACACAGAAACACTGTGATCAGTCACCTTAGCCTGTTGGGACTTCGGGTCAACTGGGGAAGGAGCAAACTCTGCCGCGTGCAGAGGATCTCTTTTCTCTGTATTGAGCTGGACTTGGTCAATCTGACAGCGCGTCTCACAGAAGAGCGTGTACAGTCGGTGTTGAACTGCTTGAATTTGTTCAAACGCAGGACAGCGGTACCACTGAAATGTTTTCAGAGGCTCCTGGGGCATATGGCATCCGCAGCCGCAGTGACGCCACTCGGATTGCTTCATATGAGCCCGCTTCAACACTAGCTACACGACCGAGTCCCGAGATGGGCGTGGCAGAGTGGCTCGTTCCATAGTGGAAGTGGAACCTGTTTGTTGAGTGGTGTTCTTCTCCATATGTCGTGACCCCTACGGCGGTCCCATATGTGTATTCTTCCACGGTAGGGCTCCCTACGGCTAGCCCGTGTCTTTCCCTTGGCAGAGCTCCCTCTGCTGTCTCTATGCGGTGTAGTCCCCCGCCTGCATTTGCCAGGGCCACCCCTGGGACTTCCGTATGTTGTACTGCCCACGGCCAGTCCATACATGCATATTCCACATGATACCTCCCTACGGGTAGGATGTGGCTTCCCAGCGTTATCCAATACTCTGTTGAGTGGGTCTTGCGGAACAGCAGCAGTGACTCCCCTGCGTGAGTTTCCCACCCTGAACAGACGGGGTCTGAGGGGCTTTCGCTGGGCGCTGGAAGTGGTAGTAACTGTGGCGTTTTTCCAAAGGGATCCCAATTTGTCTGAAAGGGAACGTCTCAGTTATGTATGGTAACCCTCGTTCCCTGAAGGAGGGAACGGAGACATACGTCCCGTCGCCACAGTTGCTGTACCATCACTGCATGGCCGAGTCACTAATTTGGCTCCTCAGTGAAAAACAATGGTGCACTGCATTCGCCTCCTGTTTATACCCGCGGGGCGGAGCACGAGATGCAAATCTCGCACGCCAATGGCCATTGGCCCGTTCTCTATATATCTCGAAGCTGATAGGGGCTCCCAGAAGTGATCCCAATTCGTCGGTGACGTCCGACGTACGTCTCCGTTGCCTCCTTCAGGGAACGAGGGTTACCATACGTAACCGAGACGTTACACTGTAACCCACCGTTCTATATGGTAATATTCATTCAATGTTTATTTATGTTATGTGATACAGTGCAGATTTTAATTTGTTTATTGTTTATTAATTTCAGTAAACATGCATTTGTGTACTACTGACCTTTTGGTCATTTTACAATTCATCTCACAGTAGGAACTCTGTAGCACTGTCTAATTTATCAGCACCTCTTAATAAATTACATTCCTCTTAATCTACTTATCTTCAATGTCCTGTTGACTCTTAGCCCTTGTGGGCTGCATTCATGTTATCTCTTTCCATAGTCTACGTCCTTGTCCTAGTACTGGTCCACCTCCTTTCTCACATGACTACATGCATAATTCTCACCTGGTTACAGATCCATAATTGCTGTTCTCCTTGATTTAATAAAGACATTGTTGCGCAGTACGAGAAGGTCATTGTGCAATGAAGGAACGTTATTCTGTTTTTACCTATACATCATACAATGTATAGCAGTGCATGTGGTTTTCTCTGAAAAGACAAGAACAAGAGAGAAAGAAAGAGGTGGAGTGAATGAAAAGAGATGGACCCTGTGGTCTTCACAGACATAGACTAAAATTACAATCACCTCCCAATCAAAAAGTCCTGCAGCGCATCCTAAAGATTGTCCATTCATATTCACCTGAGAACATCATGTTCATTCTTTGTGGGTGTAGCAGTTACCTTCTCTATTTGGCAAAGTTCTTACCTTTTTATTTTCAAACCAATGCAAGGGTTTTTCTTGTGTGTATGTGGGTTGCATAGAAAAAGTCAGAGCTTTCATATGTCCCTGCATTTCCATATTTATTGATTTCTTTGCACACACCACAGCAATCTCACAGTTTACAACTGTAGAGGACATATCACTTAACATTATATTAATTGTGACAGATCACCTTTATAAAATATGCTAAATATTTCAGCTTTTCATGACTTCACTGGGAACAATGAGTTTCCTGGATTATTTTTTGATTCTAGCTGGAACTGCTAGTGTACTTTGAACAAACACAAAAAGATGCAGTAGTTTTACTATGTGGTGACAAACAGACTGTCCTATCTGCCATTTGCAGTGGCTGCACATTGGTTGCACGCTGTTGGGGGAATGTCCATGCTGTTTTATTCTCAAAAATATAACCCTCTCACTAGTCAATGTGATCTCATGAGTATTTGTATGTATTTTATATAAAGTGTTCTACCACATGTACATTTACTTACATTTCCATAGACACTAAAACATACAATACTGACAAATTGACAGCACTAAAACGTAAATAATTACCAACTTTACAGACATACAAATGTGTCCTTATGTGTCCAATCCTTATGAATATTAAAATCATGCTATTAATAGTTTTATTCTATCGTATTAAATTGTCATATCAATGAAATTGTTTTGTCACATTTATTAAACACAGTTTACTCATCTACTTAATATGAAATGATAACATTTCGCCCTGTTCTGTGTGACTTTTGCTGCAAACTCGTTTTGAAGGATTACATAATGTTAAACAAGACTACACATTAAAACCTGTAGCATTTCTCTAATCGTTTAACCATTATTTACCATGTAATATTTATTTTGTTTGCCGTGGAACCCATCCACTGCTTTTTATATTCTTTTTATATCCTCTATAAAATGCCTTTGTTTGGGGGTAGGGGTAAGGGGTGTCCAGTCCTACTCCTGGAGGCAAGTTGGAGCTAAACTCTGCAGTACAGAGTTTGGACATCCCTGGGTTAAGTGATCTAAAATTTTCAAAATGGTAAAAGGGCAATTATACAAATATCTTTCTGATATAAAAGATCTGATATAAAAATCTTTTTTTTTTCTTTTTTTTGCTGTAAATAAATGAAGGGATACGTTTGGTAAAATTATGTTTGTTTAAATGTCCTCGATACGCTCATATTGTACATTTTGTACCTTTTTTTTAATGTTATGTATATTGTATATATATATATATATATATATATATATATATATATATATATATATATATATATATATATATACCCAAGATAGGAACCAATATCAGTTTACTGAACAAGATAGATTTTCTTTAAAGAATTACTGACATGGATGAACATCAAACCATCAAACTAAAAGCTATGGTCCATTATGCTGGCTAGGAGCCATTTCCGCAGTGACCATTGCACAGTAAGGGACTTAGTGCAAATTGTCTTGTCTTTAATATCTGTAGTAAGAAGTTGAACTGACTCAGAATATATCAGAATCAGAATACCATGTGTTCAAATATATCATTATCAAACAATCACATTAGAAGTAAAGTATGCTATCCTGTCTTAGCCTTCATTTAATTTTTAATTTATTTATTAATTTTTTGGTCTATGCACAATGGCTACTGTTATCTCTGTATGTTTCATTCAGCCCATACCTGTATCTATTTAGGATGGCAGAGAATTCAAAATTAAAAGAAAAAGAAAAATGGAAACAAGCCTGTTTTTACACTATCCATTTTCAAGGAATGAACGGAAGATATGCAGGTTCAATACGTATCCACAATTTTGACAAAACCGCCTATTTTTTCATAATATTTTATAGTTGTAGCATTATTCTTATAATTGTAGCATATATTTTAATTTAAAATTGTTTTTATAAATATTTTAGAAGACAGTTCATTTATGCTTTTATCCAAAGCAACCTACATTTCATTCAAGGAACACATTTGATCAGCTCTTGCTTTACCTGGGAATCAAACCCATGACTTTGATGCAACATTTCAACATTTTTTTAGCAACATTTGCTACTGTTTGAGCTACAGAAAGGTAACTAACTATACCCTTACTAAAAAAAAAAAAGTATACTTCAAGTTCATTTTAAGTATACTTAGTATACTTAAGTTAAACTTTATATAGTAAGACTTTTTATATAAACTTTGTATAGTAAGTAACTAATATCAATGTACTAGTAGTATATTTATAACTAAACTGGTCCACTTTTTAGTAGCCTATATAAAAGTATACTTTAAGTGTAACAGTAGTAAACTTTAAGTACACAAGTTTTCTTTATATAGGCCTACTGTTAAATTTATAAGAACGTATGTATGTGTAAAAAGTATTTAATATGCTAATAAATAACTACATAAATAACGGAACCTTATTGTAAAATGTTACCAAATTGTTTCTCCCATTTCCCCTGACATTCGATAGAAAGCAAATGGACACTTTTATCTAAATCTTTTGCTTCTTAGATTTTTTTTCTCTATACTACTAATTCAGATTGAATTTGATCAACAGAGTAAACACAATCACAAGCCAAGTATACTTAGAATACTTAATTATACTTAAGCAGTGTTGGGTACGTTAGTGTTGGGTATGTTACTCTAAAAAAGTAATTAATTACTAGTTACTAATTACATCTTCAATAGTGTAATTAGATTACTCTGCAAATTACTCTCTCCAAAAAGTATTTAATTACTTATTACTAATTACTTTCTAAATCCTTTATTAACCTCGACTAGTTAAGGGATTCAAGGATAGACATGAAATTAATTAAATTACAGTAACTAATTACTTAGTAACTAGTTACACCCCAACACTGCTTTTAAGTATATCTAGATCAAATGATTGAGTATAAGTATAGGCCAAATATATTTAGACATTTTGTCAGTATAAATCAAGTATACTTAAGTGTAATATTGAGTATATTTCTGAGATGTACATAAAAAGTAGACTGAAAGTATACTTTCTTATTTTTAATATTAATATACTAATAGCACACTTGAATATTTTTTTTGTATACCATCATCTCTTCTGTGCTTTTTCTCCTGCTCTAAACAAAAAACAAATATCACAAAATAGAAAGAATTTTACTTTAAATGGAAGGTGATAAAAGAAAAGGTGTTTTGCAGTAATCAGTACAGTGCTCCTAAAAGAGATCTGCACCAGAGTATCTAATAAACACAATAACGCAAGACGTGGGAACTATTATTCTAACAGTCTAATATACGATCCAGTATAATTAATTTAATGTATTTTGTGGTGTCGGGTCCCTCTTTTTCTTTTGACGTGGACCAGTGGTTTGAATAAAATGTAATCTAATCTTAAATTAATCTGAAATTAACAAAATGTATAACTTTATTGTCTTAATACTATCTTAATTTGAAGAGAATATGTGGTCAATCCTATTCTTTAAATGCTACACAAAACTGGATATGTTTTGAATGTCAAATGGGAAATTCATTTTGAGTCACTAATTAAAAATTGGAAACAGAATTGGATCATCAATTCAAACAGAAATCACAATAAAAAAATAAATAAATGCACAAATCATTTCCCTATCTGATGCAAGTAGTTTTAACATTTCAGTCTATGCAAAAAAATAGTCTTATCTTCTGCTCTGCTGGATGTTCTGTAACAAAACAGAGGAGAGGAGTTCATGCATGTTGTCATTATGTCAGGGAAAGAAACACAAATCTGTTGACTATAAAAGATTAGAAAGGAAGGTGAATGAGGCCAGAAACAGTGCAGGGGCACAAAGTGTCACCACCAATTTTTTCCTAGATTATTTTTTGCGGAGTTTCAGAACTTATTGAATCACTGAAGAATGTTAATTCACTTTCATTTAGGTTGATCATGGACATTAATTAAGCATTAACTGTTATTCGTGGTTATCATATAATAATCTTAATAATTTAAATTAATTTTGTTTTTAAGGTCGCAGACATTCCTTACAGTCATCAACACAGGGCATTCTCATAGTCCTCATCATATACTGTAGCAAACTGGCCTTTACATCATTAATAAGTAAGTGGTAAATGAATGTGTGAGTGAGTGAGTCTAGATGGCCAGTCTTAGTCTCTCTTTCACTCTAGTTTCCTGCATTAAGTTTTCAAAATAGGGATTTTCAATTTAGATCTATTTCTTACAGTCCATCGCTGTGTTGAGAATGTGCCTGCTTGAACCCAGCTCTTTAAATATTGATTTCTTGGGAATAGCAGCAGAGCTCCAAAACCAGTAATCATGTGCTAATAGAGGACGAGTGGGCGCATCCCTTCAAATAGCACTGAATGTGCTTTCGTCATCAAGAAAGTCAAGGCAGTGCTTCTTATCGAATGCTCAAACATTTTACGTAGCCAACAGAGAATAACAAATTGAATGAATGTCTAAGAACCAGAAATGGTCATATGTAATCTTGAAGACACAAAAGCAGAGGTATGGGATATTCTGAATGCATGAAGGCTATGAATAAATAAACTCTTCTTTGCCTTTTAACTACACACGACTGATAAAGAGGGCAGAACAACTTGGTGTGAATGGACACATCATTTGAATACTGATGCTAGTTTTTTTTTCTCCATCTCTCTCGGTCTCTTTTTATGTGGGCATTTCCCTGAACACCTGACTGCACTGTTATTGATACACCTCATTCACATTCCTTTTTAACAAGATTATAAATTTTTCCGTAGACTGTTGGAATAGATGTTAGAAAATAAGAAATAATAACTTTGCTGAGGTTTATGGTTAAAACACGAAACTGAATATTCATACTAAAAATTATAAGATAAATGCACTGATTAATTGATTGCAGCGAGTTGCTTTTAATTAATTTGTGCAAATCATATTAGTAAACCATTTGAGGTTTGATTCCTCTGAACGGTATAAATGATTAGATTCTGTGGTGCTATCAAAACACAGTTTGAGTACAGGGGTGTCCAAACTCAGGAGGGCTGGAGGGTCACTGTCCTGCAGAGTTTAGATTCAACTTACCTCAACACTCCTGCCTGGAAGTTTCATGCCTAGTAAGACCTTGATTACATGATTCAGGTATGTTTTAATTGGGGTTGGAGCTAAGCTGTGCAGGACAGTGCCATTCCAGGAACAAGATTGTACACCTCTGTTTAAGTATCTCACCCAGCCAGCCATTACAACACTGGCTCAACCAATGCGTAAGTTCAGGGTGGAAACTATCTGTTTATCTGACCAACAGCAGAGGGAAACCTGTTTAAAAACTACATTTATCATTGTTTAAATTCAGTTTGCTGATGCAGGAATGACATATTTCACATATTTCAAAATGTACTATTCCTTTGTAAACAGTCTATTTCAGAAATATATTCATATGTACTCTATGACATGTGCGATCTTGAACGTGATTGCAATTGACCTATCGTAAGCCCCGCCCCCCCAGTTACTGTTGCTAACTCGGATAAACAAACAGAGTTGCTAACTGTCTTACAATGACACCTGTCAGTGTGAAAACCTTGTCCCAAGATGTTTTTGCTAATTTTTTTTACACATAAGGACTGTCTCTCTCGTCGAGGAGCATTTAATTGGAACTTAAACATTCCATGGAGGGATATACACTCACCTAAAGGATTATTAGGAACACCTGTTCAATTTCTCATTAATGCAATTATCTAATCAACCAATCACATGGCAGTTGCTTCAATGCATTTAGGGGTGTGGTCCTGGTCAAGACAATCTCCTGAACTCCAAACTGAATGTCAGAATGGGAAAGAAATGTGATTTAAGCAATTTTGAGCGTGGCATGGTTGTTGGTGCCAGACGGGCCGGTCTGAGTATTTCACAATCTGCTCAGTTACTGGGATTTTCACGCACAACCATTTCTAGAGTTTACGAAGAATGGTGTGAAAAGGGAAAAACATCCAGTATGCGGCAGTCCTGTGGGCGAAAATGCCTTGTTGATGCTAGAGGTCAGAGGAGAATGGGCCGACTGATTCAAGCTGATAGAAGAGCAGCTTTGACTGAAATAACCACTCGTTACAACCGAGGTATGCAGCAAAGCATTTGTGAAGCCACAACACGCACAACCTTGAGGCGGATGGGCTACAACAGCAGAAGACCCCACCGGGTACCACTCATCTCCACTACAAATAGGAAAAAGAGGCTACAATTTGCACGAGCTCACCAAAATTGGACAGTTGAAGACTGGAAAAATGTTGCCTGGTCTGATGAGTCTGGATTTCTGTTGAGACATTCAGATGGTAGAGTCAGATGG
Organism: Rhinogobio ventralis; assembly: GCA_039654625.1. NCBI lineage: Eukaryota > Metazoa > Chordata > Actinopteri > Cypriniformes > Gobionidae > Rhinogobio > Rhinogobio ventralis. The sequence continues at coordinate 15,274,259 of CM077195.1, read as the reverse complement.
TAGAATTTGGCGTAAACAGAATGAGAACATGGATCCATCATGCCTTGTCACCACTGTGCAGGCTGGTGGTGGTGGTGTAATGGTGTGGGGGATGTTTTCTTGGCACACTTTAGGCCCCTTAGTGCCAATTGGGCATTGTTTAAATGCCACGGCCTACCTGAGCATTGTTTCTGACCATGTCCATCCCTTTATGACCACCATGTACCCATCCTCTGATGGCTACTTCCAGCAGGATAATGCACCATGTCACAAAGCTCGAATCATTTCAAATTGGTTTCTTGAACATGACAATGAGTTCACTGTACTAAAATGGCCCCCACAGTCACCAGATCTCAACCCAATAGAGCATCTTTGGGATGTGGTGGAACGGGAGCTTCGTGCCCTGGATGTGCATCCCACAAATCTCCATCAACTGCAAGATGCTATCCTATCAATATGGGCCAACATTTCTAAAGAATGCTTTCAGCACCTTGTTGAATCAATGCCACGTAGAATTAAGGCAGTTCTGAAGGCGAAAGGGGGTCAAACACAGTATTAGTATGGTGTTCCTAATAATCCTTTAGGTGAGTGTATAAAAGATTTTAAAATAAATATGGTGGGTAACAAGATTTATTTGGAAGCGAGGGTTTACAGATCACAGTGCAAATGTGAGAAGCCTCATGTTACGGTTGTCATGATCGTAGATGACAACATCCAGGATCAACACTGTTCATGAACCGCAGGGTAAGATTAAATTCATTTACATTTAAATATGGAGAGGCACTGAAATGTAGACTTTGTTGTGTTTTTTGACCTACACTGTACATGACGTGAAAACAGTTAGCTATTTAGGTTTGTGCATTAGAGTATGACAACCAGAAAATCCTCTCAGGATACCTGGAATCAGTGTTACAGTACACCAGGCACATCGTTTTACCATGTTTCTAGCATAAACACCATCAAACTGATGAGAGCTTCCTATGTTTCTCTATGGTGCTGAAACCTAAAGATGTCCGAATTCCAGTCCCTGTGCAAATGATACTCAACTGCCATTGCTCATCTGTGTTTGAGGGTAGGGGCTTACCGATAGTTCAACTGCAATTGTATGTGTCTGCTGAAAGGACACATGAAGCTCTTCAGTTGCATGTTTGTCTGCAATTGCATGTGTTTGAGAATGCACATTTGGGGCTATACATGTGTTCATGCTGAGCTTTTGAACAGAGCTTCACCTCTTTGACCTTTACCTGTCTTCATTTTAAAGTGGCCGGCAACATTCTGTGAGAGCTGAGTCAAAACAATGCTTATCTCTGGGGCATTAACTTCATTAGGACTGACAGAATCAGTTCATGCATCAATGGATGCCGTGACCGTTTCCACCAAACCTGTTACTGATCTTGACGTTGCCTTGAGCTTCTCCTCCAATGTGAGCACAGAGGTTCCGTTAAAACTTTAAATAGCATTAGAGAAAAACTGCATCTGTTGTCATGTTGTTTCCTTCCCCTGTGAAGACAGTCTTTAATCTCATCTCATTCTCTTCATATGGCTCTTATTGTTAGAATGAATCTGAATCAGTTTAATGTGGGATAAAGAACTGGGGTTGGCTTTTATAAAAAGGATATTATTTCAGATCTGTTTTTTGAAGAAGGTTGTATGGTAACACTTTAGAATACTCTAGAATAACTACACAGGAACAAATGAGTTATGCACTATTAACATTCTAGTAACTACTATTAACTAACAAGAAACTCTGATTAACAAATTAGTAAGTAATAGTGCTTAGTCGAATGTGATTAGCTAATCAGTAACTTGTATATTTTTCATATCTCTCAGAGAACTACTAAGATCTACTATATTCAGGTTCATAATCAATGTGAATAATGCACAATGTATAATTAATTTATGGTAACCCAAATTAATGAAATCATGGTAACCCACTAATAATGACTCAAGTATTACCAAATCTTTCAGAAGGAATTACTAATTATTTGGATCAGTATTCTAAAGTGAAAATCATGATAACTCTCTAGTAATGACTCAAGTGTTACCAAATCCATCGAAATAATTACTATCCAAAACCTTACAAAAACGTACAAAAACCTCAAAAGCTTACTATGACTTCAGTAATTACTAGAGTTATCATGCTTTTTACTTTAGAATACTGATCCAAATAATTAGTAATTCCTTCTGAAGTATTTGGTCATACTTGAGTCATTACTAGTGGGTTACAATGACCTTACTTTTGAATTAACTATACATTATTCACATTAATTATGAGCCTGAATATAGTAGTTCTTAGTAGTCCTCTGGGACGTATGAAAAAATAGTAGTTACTGATTAGCTAATAGTGAACTATCACATTCGACTAAGTACTATTACTTACTAATTCGTTAATCAGAGTTTCTTTTTAGTTAATAGTAGTTACTAGAGTGTTAATAATCCGTTTCTCATTTGTTCCTGTATTCATTTTGATGGAACAGTATTCTAAAGTGTTACTGGTTGTGCTATTATTTGTTCTAAGCAATCAAACTTATGAGCTTTGAAAATAAAAAAAATATCTAAGCCATATTTATGTACTGGAATATCATAGAGATTGCACACTTTGCACACCTTAGTAACTGCATAGCGATGTTCTGGCAACCAACACCCCAGTATTGTGGTATATAAATAAAATAATACATTTTGTAAGCAGAATTAACATTTTCTTCAGAAAATTTAAAAGTCTAGTTAATAGTGTATATGGATTAATTTATTTTTTTTAATCTATGTTTCTGTATCTTAATCTTTAATTGGGTATCACTTTATTAAGGTTCCATTTGTTAACATAAATTACATTAGTTAACATAAACTAATAATACAAATGACTTCTAAAGCATTAATTTACTAATACATTGAAATCAAAAGTTGCATCTGTTATTATTTAATGGACCTGAGCAAACATACAATGAACACTACATTTTTATTAGCTAACTAAACAACAATTGATAAATACTGTAATAATTGTACTGCTTATTGTTAGTTAATGCATAAATAACTAATGGAACCTTATTGTAAAGTGTTACCAAATGATTACTCCTGTTTCCCCTGACATTCCATAGAAAGCAAATGGACATTTTTATCTAAATCTTTTTCTTCTTAGAATTTTAGACTACAGATTCCGATCTAATTTGTTGTTTGTTATTTAGTGGACTCGATCACAATTTGTTGAAAGGCAATTCAAAGCATGTGTCAGAGTACATTTCAAATGTTCTGCCTCAAAGTTTGCTTACTTATTCTACTGGAGGCCATGGTAAGCAACCACCTTGCAAATTTGCTTCAGACATTGACTATGCAATGAATCTACCCTGATTTAAACTGAATTATAATAAAATAAAGATATATATATGTCAGAGATAAGACAATTCTTTTTTGAGTTTGCACAAAATATTCTGTTTGGATAAAAGTGTCTTTATTTATAAAATGTTGAGTAGAAACCTTCCTACATTTGATCTTACCTTAGTCATGTGTGCACCTCTCTTTAATTCACTTTTTTCACAATACATATCATTTCAAAGCAGCTTTACAGGAAATGCATGTGTCTACATTACAATTTAGAGTGATCTGTTATCAGAGGGGACTTCAATTATGTATTTTAAAAAATGTACGCAGTTAGCTTACAATGTATTAATTTAAACAATGTATTAATTTAAGGCAGAAACAATTAGCTCATTTCAGCAATGAATACATGTTAACAAACGATTAGTATATATTGAACAATTATCACGGTTCATGTGTTCATTGATTCATGCTCTCTCTGTGTTTGTGTGGTTGTATTCAAGGCATGGCTACTGATTGCGACTCTCTTCATCACCTCCAGCTGCACCTGATTATCTCTCCCTATTTATTCACCTCACTCACCCACATGCATTGTCAGATCGTTGCAGGCTTCCGTGTCCTGTGTGTCCGTGTCCGTGTGTCTGACATTTTCTCCTGGGAGTTCTGTCGGTTCCGGTCTCTGGAGGATTACCGCCATGGAGTGGCCCATTGCATCCCTGTGTCACAGCCCTGCGTGCCTGCCTGCCTGTTCCTCTGCCTTCCTGGACTTCCTGGTTTCTCTGTGCCTTTGGACTTCCTACTTGATCTTCCTTTGTGGTTTTGAGTATAATAAACTCGCAATTGGATCCTGTGTATCTTTCCCTGACAGAACGATCTATTACAGGATTATCTGACCTCCAGCAACCAGTGCATGGATCAACAGGATGAACAGGCGGCCGCTACAGCAGGCACTAGTGACGTAGGTGTCCGAGCTCACCAACTGGATGCAACAGCTAACAACACCCACTGCGCCAACCCAGCCGTCTGTTCCCCTTAATCCAGCGCCCATTACTAGCAACCACGAGCCACGCATACCCACACCAGAAAGGTACTCGGGGGAACCCGACCTTTGCAGATCATTTTTGACCAGATGCTCCGTGTTTTTCTCATTACAGCCGATTACATTCGCTACTGAGATTTTGAGAGTGGCACAGGTGCTAACATTACTGTCTGGACGTGCGGCTCGTTGGGGAACGGCGGTGTGGGCTAATAACCACCATTGCTGTTCCTCGTTCCAGGCACTCTCTGAGGAAATGAGGCGGGTCTTCGACCGCACAGTAGTGGGTCGCGAGGCGGCCGGAGGCTCGCGGATCTGCGTCAAGACAATCGACCCGTCTCAGACTACATGATTGAATTTCGCACCCTGGCTGCTGAGTGCCAATGGAACGAGGAGGCGCAGTGGGATAGGTTCCTGCATGGGCTGGCTGACCGTGTTCATAAGGAGATCTACGCGCTCGAGTTACCCAGAGATTTGAATGGACTTATGGATATAGCTCTCCGATGGATTACTGGATGTGCGATTACAGCTACATGATCAGCGCTCACGAACAAGAGGAATCTCTGCATTCCACGAGTTCGCGGGGGAGAACACGGTCAACCCACCGGTCGATCATGAGCCCATGCAGGTAGGTCGAGTTTGGCTTTCCCGAGAGGAGAGAAAACATCGACGATCACGAGGACTCTGCCTCTACTGTGGTGCGACGGGGCATTTCCTCAACAATTGCCCATTATAAGATCAAGCCCGGCAGTAGACAGGAGATTACTGTCGGGTAGGTCCACGTTGGGGAAATCCTCATCCACCATCCTCCTCTCGGGAAGACTGCAATGGGCCAACAGAACCCACAACTGCCAGGTGCTGGTGGACTCTGGGGCCGAAGGTAACTTTTTGGATTATTCACTGGCAGTTCACCTCAAGATCCCCATTGTCTCCCTTCACCACCCCATCACCGTTCACGCCCTTAACGGACAGAGTCTGCCAGCCATCACACACTCCACTGACACTCTCACACTGACGACATCCGGGAACCACACAGAGAGCATTGACTTTTTTCTGACTGATTCACCCCTGGTTAACCCCAGAGTCGACTGGGGACATAATTCCATTTCTGCCTGGAGTAATCAGTGTTATGCCTCTTGTCTTGTATGTGCTTGTACGTCTGTCTAGTTCTGTGTTGCAGGATGAGTCAGTGAACTTGTCAAACGTGCCACCGGAGTACCTCGACCTGAAGGAAGTGTTCAGTAAGTCCCGGGCGGCTTCTCTACCTCCTTATCGTCCATATGACTGTGCGATAGAGTTACAGCCAGGTACATCTGGTATATCCCCCTAAGGGCAAGTTATACTCACTTTCGATTCTTGAAAGGGAGGCCATAGAGAAATAAATTTCTGATTCACTGGCTTCTAGGTTCATCCGGCCTTCCTCTTCTCCAGCGGGGGCGGGGTTCTTTTTTGTGGGTAAGAAGGATGGTTCTTTGCGACCTTGCATTGATTACCGAGGGTTGAACAACATCACGGTTAAGAATACCTATCCTTTGCCGTTGATGTCTGCAGCCTTCGAGAGGTTGCAGGGAGCATCCATATTTACTAAATTGGATTTACGTAATGCATATCATTTGGTCTGTATAAGGGAGGGGGATGAGTGGAAGACTGCATTTAATACCCCCAGGGGCCATTTTGAATATTTGGTCATGCCTTTCGGGCTGTCTAACTCCCCTGCGGTCTTCCAAGCACTCGTCAATGACGTGCTGAGAGATATGGTCGATCAGTTCATTTATGTCTACCTGGATGGCATATTGATTTTTTTCCTCTTCTCTCCAGGAACATGTTCAGCATGTCAGACGAGTGCTCCAGAGGTTGCTAGTGAATGGGCTTTTTGTCAAGGCGGAGAAATGTGCATTTCACGCACAGTCGGTTCCTTTCCTTGGGTATATCGTCTCATCCGAGGGAATGAGCATGGATCCCGACAAGGTTAAGGCTGTGGTAGACTAGCCAAGTCCAGATTCCCGCAAGGCCCTACAGAGGTTTCTGGGATTCGCCAATTTTTACCAACATTTTATTTGTAATTTCAGCCAACTAGCCGCGCCTCTGACGGAATTGACCTCTCCCCAAACTGCGTTCAGGTGGTCTGGTGCGTCCGAAGCTGCATTTTCGAAACTCAAGAGCCGCTTTGTTTCGGCTCCCATTCTCATAGCCCCTGATCCTTCACGTCAGTTCGTGGTGGAGGTCGATGCGTCGGAGGTGGGGACGTAATTAAGACATTGATAACAGAGTTGTTTGCAGTCAAACTTGCATTGGCAGGTGGCGTCATTGGCTAGAAGGGTCGGGGGTACCTTTTTTTGTTTGGACTGATCACAAGAATCTGGAGTACATCAGATCTGCTAAAAGACTCAATTCTAGGCAGGCTCGGTAGTCCCTTTTTCCGGTCGTTTTGATTTTTCTCTCTCGTACCACCAGGGTTCCAAGAACATCAAGCCTGATGCTTTATCTCGCGTTTTTGACCGCCCGTCCACTCCCGAGTGTATTTTACCTGAGAGACTCATTGTCTCCACACTCACATGGGAGATCGAATCGAAGGTCAAATCGGCCTTAGAAGGTGTAATGCCTCCGCCAGGCGGACCACCGAGTCAATTATTCGTGCCCGAGAGTTTACGGTCCGACGTTGTACGATGGGGTCATTGTTCTAATGTGGCTTGTCATCCAGGAGTCAATCGAACCAGTTTTTTGGTTAAGCAACGATTCTGGTATGGCTCGTGACATTCAGGAATTTGTTTTGGCCTGTTCAGTTTGTGCCATTGGTAAGACTTCCAATCGTCTTCCAGATGGGTTATTCCAACCGCTGTCAGTCCCTTCGAGACCCTGGTCCCACATTGTGCTAGATTTTATTACCGCCCTCCCACCCTCCCAGGGCAAGACAGTCGTTTTGACCGCTGTGGACCGGTTCTCGAAGGTGGCTCATTTTATTCCCTTGCCCAAATTATCCTCTGCCAAGGAGACAGCGGTGGCTGTCGTAGATCACGTCTTTCGTATACATGGCCTCCCGATAGACGTGGTTTCCGACAGGGGGCCCCAATTTATATCCAAATTCTTAAGAGTTTTGTAGATTACTGGGAGCGACTGTAAGTCTGTCCTCGGGTTTCCATCCCCAGAGCAATGGTCAGACCGAGCGGGCCAACCAGGATCTTGAGAGAGTGTTACGATGTCTGGTATCCAAGAATCCTTCCTTCTGGAGCCAACAACTGTCATGGGTTGATTACGCACATAACACGTTACCAGTGTCATCCACGGGCCTCTCTCCGTTTGAATGTAGCGTAGGTTACCAGCCACCAATATTTCCTAGTCTGGAATCCGAAGTCGCGGTCCCCTCCGCTCACGCCTTCGTCCAGAGGTGTCGCCATGGTGAGACTCTGCTCCAGGTGGGAGCGCACACCAAGGCCCAAGCCGATCGCCACTGGTCTAAGCCTCCCGTCTACGTTGTAGGTCAAAAAGTGTGGCTTTCATCCAAGAATATTCCTCTCCGCTCCGTGTGTAATAAACTTGCTCCCAGATTCATTGGTCCGTTCCCTGTTGCCAAGATCATTAGTCCGGTGGCAGTCCGCCTTAAACTACCTCCAGCGTATGGGAGGATTCATCCCGTGTTTCATGTATCCAAATTAAAACCTGTCTTTCATTCTCATATTAACCCGCCTGCCCCAGTTCCCCCACCGCCGCGATTCGTAGATGGGGAACCAACCTATTCGGTCAACCGCATTCTGGACTCGAGACGGAGGGGACGCGGATTTCAGTATTAGGTGGACTGGGAAGGTTACCGTCCGGAGGAGAGAAGTTGGGTTCCTGCTAGGGACATACTGGATCACTCTCTTATCGATGATTACAATCGACAGGTAGTTTCTCCTGGGAGCGTCAGGAGGCGCTCCTAGGGGCAGGAGTACTGCTACGGTTCATGGGTTCATTGATTCATTCTCTCTCTGTGTTTGTGTGGTTGTGTTTTTACATCAAAGACTATAAATATGAATGTTGACTTGGATTTTAGAATATGCACACTCTAAGTTCAAATCTGTGTGTACACACGTTTTATAAATGAGGCCCCTGATGTTCTTGACAAAAATGTAAGTCCTATAAATTCTCCCAGCATGCTCTGCATATTTTAGTCTTCCCCACAAGAACTGTATGATGTTGAGGTCCAGTTTTGCAACTCACTTAGGTCAGTTGAGGACAAGTGACTTATACACAACATTCAAAGGCTGCAAGTAGTTATTTATGCTATAGGAGGCAACAAGCAAAAAAGAAAGTTATAAACTTCTGAACAGCATAAATGTGTAAGTTATTTTGACTCATATAAAACAGGTCACATCTGTTAGGCAGCTTCTTTACTGTTAGGGAGTAAATATAAAAACAATTATGTTATTTAAGACTTATTTCTTATTTCTTATATATCTTATTATATCTTATACAGTAGGTCCCGCAGGGGGTATGTAAATTAATGGTGACAACTTTGTATAAGCGGAGTGGTTGTGTGAGAGCCAAGCCAATTTTTTTTCGAAAAGCAAAGCTGTCATACTCTGCAAATCTCATTACAATAATAAGGGGCAGAGTCTCCTTTGCACTCATATTACTCCAGCTGTTCTCAAGTTTGATATGTCATCTCCCTAAGACATAACTACTGTCATTTTGACTCTTTTAATCTGTCAGTCACTTCTAGAGGAAGAGAGACGGTGAGTTAGTGTAACTAAAACAAGAGACAAAAAGTTGTGTGTTTGCTTCCAGATCCCATCAGACCTCTGGCTGTCTCTCCTTTCCCCATCATCATGTCCATGTCACCCTTACATAATAGCTACACATAATCTCCTGTCTCCTGGGAGTATTTATAGACTACAGAATCTGCCTGTTTGAGAAACCCTTATCTCTACAAATCCTGCTTTAAATGGCTGTGGCAAAAAATGTGTGCTTGTAATTTCTTTACAAAAACAGTACACTGTATAAAAATATACAGTGTATGTGTTCAACAAATGTATCCTACCCTGATTAGAGACTCTCTGCCCAATTGAAAACAAACTCTGGATCAGTTTGGTTGTGGTGAGCAACCAATCAAACAGACAAGCAAACCAAGATGTATCATAATTCATAATTGGAAATGTGTACAAACAAAGCAGCAGGGTCTGATTCTGTGGATGAGCACATTAGTTATCACAGTTGAAAAGAAAAGAGTGTTAACATTAATGCTCTTCATCTTAAAGTATTGTCTAATTGCTATTTTCCAAAACAGGTGGCGAAATAAATATATGAACCGTCTGCTTCATATTCTGCCACAACATCTCAATTGGAATCCATCTAAGACTTTGACTCGATCGTCTTTCTCCTGAGCCATTTTAGATTTGCTTAAATCCTTTTGGTCATTGTCTTGTTGGAAGGCTCATTTCTAACCCAGCTTTAGCTCCTTGACTAATGGCATGATGTTCTGTTCGGGCTGAGAATTCCCTGAGAATACCAGGGTTCTGACAGTGTGGAGCTGTTCAGAAAAAACAGCCATAGATATTCACAATCCCACCACCTGACTGTCGGGGTAAAGTTCTATTGGTTGTCTAGTGTTGGGTTTTGCAGAGTACAGTGCTTTTGATTGATCAAAAGATGTATATTTCGAATTTGAACCGTATATGTCTTGAAAATGGTTTTTGCAGGAACTTTCAGGTTTGTCCAAATGGTGTCTGGCAAAAATTAAGGCAGATACTATTTTGGTTCTAGTAGTAGATATTTAAGGGTCAGTACAAGAGAGGTCTGCAAATTTCTAAATGTTAACACATATACATTATCAGTCCTTTCCTACTTGATTTAACCAATGCAACTTGGGGTTTAATTATTTTAACTGTTAATTTTGTTTTTATTTTTCACATGTGAGTTCTTCCTACAACAGAAACAGGAAAAACTGTATGAAGACATTTAATTCAGCTATTGAGTCTTTGATTTTACCACACACTTCCATTTAAAAGCACAAACATTATGTATAGCAAAGGCAAAAAAAGGTCACTGGAGATCAGAGCTTAACTCGTTATAAATGAGAAGAATATCAATGACAAACTCCTCACCTTTTTTTTAATGAAACCTTCTGATGCACTCCAATATGAGGTGGAATCTTGCCCCATACCCTGTACATTTGCCATTAAGTGAACTGTAAAGGTAATGGCCGTTTTGCCAATGACATATTTTATTAAGTTGCTGCTTCATCCTTGAGTGACACACTTATCCTTTGTGCTTCTCAGCCAGACAGATTCATTAATAAAAGAAATGACATAAAGTAGAGAACCAAGTAACTGGTCTAATGCTGAAACTAATAATAAAATCTGAGTTTAAGTGTTACCAGCTACTCATTAATTCTTGTGGTTGTTGCCCTTGCAACAGACCTTGAGAGTTCTGTAAGAGATGTTTTATTTTTCACCTTAAGAAATAGTAATTGTAATTCGTCTCCAACAACTGTTGGTTTGTTTTTAGCGTTATTGGATAAATGTTAATTTGTGTATGGCTCTCAGGTAAAGTGGTCCACTCATGCTGACTAATATCAGTCTGCTGTTATTGGTGAAAGTATGCAGTTCCACTCTGTTAGCAATATACTAAGTGATTAACATGCAAAAGGAGTGGCAAGCTGTCAGACTGAGCGGATAGCGGGCTAGAAACGTTGAGGTATGAATAATTAGAGAAACGAGGGACCTGGCATGATGACAGGCCATAGCCTGGGCAAGAAGCTCAGAGAATTGAAAATTTGAACAGGGATGTCTGAGACCTAGCAGGCTGTGGTTGGGTGTTAATATCTTTACCTTCCCAGGGCAAGGATTTTACGCTTGAATATTCCACTCCTGGAAAGTGCGCTTGGAAGTTGTAAGCTTGATTCGCCTCAACCTATGTAAATGTGCAATCGAGTAAACTGCAGCCCACCATGCTTGGATGTACTGTAGCTACTGGCATCCCATCCTTTTTGAAAAAATAGGGACACTGTTACATCTAGGTTGTTGTTAGCTTTCTGAAAAAGCAGACCGCAATTACAATCACAACATCCATGATTAGACATCAATCTTGAAAAGGAAATCCACTTGACAATAAGAGCTCATCGTCATGCAGTTTTGTTCTGATCCACATACAGCATTGTGTTTAATATAGCCTTGGGTTTGTATGAGTCCTCTAATCATCCTTAACCATATTGGGTCACACCAGGCCAGTCTGAAATCCCAACGGTTTAAACCTCCGCTGGTGGAATTTTAATTGGAAGGTAATGTATCATCTGACCTTATACCCCAGGAGTCCACAAGGAATTATCCCTTACAGAATAGCTTGATCTGGGATTGTCAAGAGAAAATCCCCGAAAGAGCCACGGGCTGTCAGAAACCTACTTTACCGTAACTGAACAGGCTAAACGCCATGTTGGGTTAGTCGGGAAGAGCTGAATGTTTTAATTGGTAATTAGGACATAAGCTTCTTGCTCCAGTATGTGGGCTACATTTTGTTTATTTTTGTTTTATTTTAAAAGATGCTGAGGTATTATCCACACAACAAGACAGAGTGAAGCCAGTTTAAAAAAAAACAATCCTGAAAATATTAAATATGGGTAAGCTTTGGTATTGATAAAGCACTCTTTGTATGTATATGTATAGTATATCCTCCTCCAGTTCTAACCCCTCTATGCATACAGCAAGGGGTTAAATTGCATGATACACAACAATTCAAACATAAAAGCTAAACATGCCACATACCTTTGGAAAGCTGAGATTCTTGTGAATCGAATGGTGTAATTTCAAGATACAATAAACACAGCAGGTACAATCAGTGTCTTTGTCAGACCACCAACAAACGGAAACCGCCAACAAAATTGAATGAACTCATCTATGAAGTAATCCTGTACTCCAATGATCAATAACATCCCAACAAAAATGGTGTAATTCCACTCTATAGGGTCCAGGCAATCCAAATTCAGTGAAATATTTAGTCCATATCACATATATATATAGCAATAAACAGCCACAGAATGTAGTGGTACCATTTCCAAAAAGCGGAGAGTGAAATCCAATCTTCTGTGAGCAAAATGTGTGATGTATATTTTTGGTGCAAAACAGCTGAACACGTGTGAGAGTGGAATTTGTAGCTGTAGAGAATATCCACACGTGTAGCTAATAAATCTGAAGTCACAGAGAAAACTCTTTTAGGAGTTGTAAACTTGTAGATTTTTTTTCTCACCCACAAACACAACACAACAGTTACACCTTCACACATTCTTTACTGCAAGTGCACAAATCCTATTCTACGAATCACACATAAAGAAACTCATACGCTCACATTTTTGCTACAGTTGCTGCTGCAGTGAATATGGTGCAAAACACATTCACACACCAGTATTAAAAATGTCACAAATGCATTACTTTTCTCTGATATTTTTCTAACACAATCACAAGTCCAATCACTACGAGTCTCAAACGCAGTTTTTTCGCCTTCAAATGGCAAGTTCCGCGCGATCTCACTTTTGCACCATAGACTACGTGAAATGTGGAGCAAAAGTGATTTGTGCATCTGTGAGGCAATGGCAGGCCCTGTTCAGAGAGCAGAGAATTTCGGCCAATCAGAAGAGCTTGTTTTAAGCCAGTGGCGCGCGACTGACTGAGAAAGGGAAAAAAAAACATGAGCAACCATCTCCCGAGCAGGCGATGTCTGTCAAGTACCTCTCAAGTCTCACGCAATTACCATGCGACACACGCATTTTAACCAGTTCACACGCCACACCTTGTATTTCTCACGCTGAGAAGGGATAACTTGTCCCTCTATATAGAACAACTGTACACTTACCTAAAGGATTATTAGGAACACCATACTAATACTGTGTTTGACCCCCTTTCGCCTTCAGAACTGCCTTAATTCTACATGGCATTGATTCAACAAGGTGCTGAAAGCATTCTTTAGAAATGTTGGCCCATATTGATAGGATAGCATCTTGCAGTTGATGGAGATTTGTGGGATGCACATCCAGGGCACGAAGCTCACATTCCACCACATCCCAAAGATGCTCTATTGGGTTGAGATCTGGTGACTGTGGGGGCCATTTTAGTACAGTGAACTCATTGTCATGTTCAAGAAACCAATTTGAAATGATTCGAGCTTTGTGACATGGTGCATTATCCTGCTGGAAGTAGCCATCAGAGGATGGGTACATGGTGGTCATAAAGGGATGGACATGGTCAGAAACAATGCTCAGGTAGGCCGTGGCATTTAAACGATGCCCAGTTGGCACTAAGGGGCCTAAAGTGTGCCAAGAAAACATCCCCCACACCATTACACCACCACCACCAGCCTGCACAGTGGTAACAAGGCATGATGGATCCATGTTCTCATTCTGTTTACGCCAAATTCTGACTCTACCATCTGAATGTCTCAACAGAAATCCAGACTCATCAGACCAGGCAACATTTTTCCAGTCTTCAACTGTCCAATTTTGGTGAGCTCGTGCAAATTGTAGCCTCTTTTTCCTATTTGTAGTGGAGATGAGTGGTACCCGGTGGGGTCTTCTGCTGTTGTAGCCCATCCGCCTCAAGGTTGTGCGTGTTGTGGCTTCACAAATGCTTTGCTGCATACTTCGGTTGTAACGAGTGGTTATTTCAGTCAAAGTTGCTCTTCTATCAGCTTGAATCAGTCGGCCCATTCTCCTCTGACCTCTAGCATCAACAAGGCATTTTCGCCCACAGGACTGCCACATACTGGATGTTTTTCCCTTTTCACACCATTCTTTGTAAACTCTAGAAATGGTTGTGCGTGAAAATCCCAGTAACTGAGCAGATTGTGAAATACTCAGACCGGCCCGTCTGGCACCAACAACCATGCCACGCTCAAAATTGCTTAAATCACCTTTCTTTCCCATTCTGACATTCAGTTTGGAGTTCAGGAGATTGTCTTGACCAGGACCACACCCCTAAATGCATTGAAGCAACTGCCATGTGATTGGTTGATTAGATAATTGCATTAATGAGAAATTGAACAGGTGTTCCTAATAACCCTTTAGGTGAGTGTATAATTAATATACAATTCAAGCAAGTACAACCCCCCAATATTTGGTTAATGGAAACATGAATTAGGCTATTAATTATATACATCGCGCGTTCTGAGCTTTTATAAGCACCAAGTTCCCGTACGAACGGAACGGGCCAATTATCTGTGTAGCATGACTGAAGCCCGGTTTATTTAATTGTGCATGCATGGCGCGCGATTCACCGTAAAGTCTGTGTGCGTTCACCAGCGCCCTCCAAAAGTGTGATGAGATTTGTGCGAGCCGTTCGTATCACGACACTGAGAAAACATCATCCGGCACCAGCATAAAATAAGCGTATTTAAACTACTCATGGCCACCTTTACTAGAATTCACATTCTATTGTATTTATTATGGTAAATGTTGGCTAACTTGTTGTATAATTTATAATAGATTATCAGTTAAGGGGATAGATTTTTTACTATTACAACTGTGGCATGTTGTGGCTATAGTTTCTATTTTTTCTAGGCTATTTTTCATAACAAATGCTATAGATAAAAAAAGTTAACATTGGCCTTAGCATGCTAATGAGGAGATATCAGTGGTCTCACCTGTAATTATTTTTAATTATTTGTTACTTATTAATTGTAATTACTTTGCATGTGGATGTTACCACAAAAGACCCTAAATGGTTCACACTTCAATTGGGTGGGGTCGAGGGGCCGCTGCTGCAAATATTTGAGTGGCTCCATCCCACTCAAATACAGATACAATCTCACTCCAAATTTTTTATAAAAATTGGGAGTCCTGAAAAGGTATGTTTTTTTCTTCTCCCCCACACATATTAAAACTACTTAAATATATAACGGTGAGAGATTGCAGGGAGGGACAGAGAAAAAAAAAACATACCTTTATTGGTACTTGACATCGCCTGCTCGGCTCAGATGGTTGCTCATGTTTTTTTTCCCTTTCTCAGTCAGTCGCGTGCCACTGGCTTAAAACAAGCTCTTCTGATTGGCCGAAATTCTCTGCTCTCTGAACAGGGCCTGCCGCTGCCTCACAGATGCACAAATCACTTTTGCTCCACATTTCACGTAGTATATGGTGCACAAGTGAGAGCACGCGGAACTTGTCATTTGAAGGTGAAAAAACTGCGTTTGAGACTCGTAGCAGCAGATTCAAGCAGTTGTAGTGATTGGACTTGTGATTGTGTTAGAAAAATATCCAAGAAAAGTAATGCATTTGTGACCAAATATTCTACAAGTGTGCAACTCTCATTGCATGGATTCACATATTAATTTGCGGATGTGCAAAATTTGTCTGTGACTTTACATTTTTAATACGGGTGTGTGAATGCGTTTTGCACCATATTCACTGCAGCAACTGTAGCAAAAATGTGAGCCATTGAGTTTCTTTATGTGTGATTTGTAGAATAGTAGCTAGTAGTAGTAGAAGAGTTTTCTCTGTGACTTCAAATTTATTAATACACATGTGTGGATATGCTCTACAGCTACAAATTCCACTCTCACACGTGTTCAGTTGTTTTGCACCAAAAATACCTTCATAGCTGTGTGCGTGCAACACTGCATTGGCTTCGGCTACCTTTTAGGTTAAGTTAATATTTAACTTTAATATTTAATATATATATATGATCTCCTTATGATGGCTCTATTATATGATTTATAGAGCATAATCATGACTTTGTAGATATTTCATTTGTTTTATGGGTATTGTAATGGCCAATTCAACAAACAACTTAAACCTCTTAAATATGCCAAGTGTTCTAATAATTTTGGCCACCACTGTATATATACAGTACATATATTGTGACTAGATATTGCTTCGTAACCACTCGTAACCCCTGGCAATGCAAATCATGGTGAACACCTGACGATCCCAGGTGACGACGATGAGGCAATCACCCCTAGGGAGATAAGCTCCATATATATATATATATATATATATGCTCATCTGTCTCTTGACAGACAGTTAATTGAACACTGTGGGTAGTGTCTACAAGTGTTGAAAGGATTCCCTACAGCATGGACATGCGCAATGATGGTTATGAGTGGCAGGCTAACACAATTTTGTGTGTGTAAGAATGTGTCTGTGGAGGTTAATGAAACACTGGCCATGAAAAATCACATATTTCAAATATTCCACAGAGGTGACGGTCACACGAACAAGGTCAGGGTGCATTTATGAGATTTAAAGTACCACCAATCGAGAGACAAAAATGAAACACATTTACACTTAAATGAGATTTTGCTGCTGAAATACAGACACAAAGACATCCAAAGATACTCGATCGTGTGAGTGACCACACACACTATGTGTGTGTAACTCCAGTTTGTCGTACTCTAAGTGGACACATTTGACTACAGTTTGACCTTTCCCAGGGCATACCAGCTGCAGTGTCCCAGAGTTTCATGCTGGGATTTCTCGGGCTTAGCGGATGCCCTTTTCTTCTGACCGCTCTCTTGTTCCTCACAACAGATAAAACAACTTACATTTATTCAAATGCCTGACTCAGTCTCGAATCATTTAAGTTTATTTCAATTAATTAACTGTGTGCTTGGCCGCCTGTTTACTCAATGGGTACTGCAAACCTGCCAACCAAAATGAGTCTTGCTCAAAGCCAAACATGAGAAATCATGAATCACTTATTACTGTAGCTGGTTCCAGATGTTTCACCACAATCAAAGTACTGAATGAATGTGAAATCACCTCAACTGGAGCTCCAGAGGCAGTTCAAAACGTTAAACTTATTTTATTGCTGGAAATAATTCAATAGTACTGTAAGCGAATCCAAGAATGTCCAACTTCTTCAAAGTTTCCAAACCAATTAAAATGGCCTCAGAGGTGTATGTATTTGTGTTTGTTTATAAACAACTGAGAACGGCCGGCTCAAAGCTGCTCATCATGTAAGTGTGCTAGCACAGCAGGGAAATTAAAAGCTCACGCACATCCTTGTTCTCAGTTTCACAGACGTACACTTGCATGCTAATACAAACACAGAGCAGAAAGATGTGTTTCTGTCCCCTTTTCTCGTGTAACAGTCAGGGAATACGTTCAACATTCTATAATTTATGAAAATAAGTCACTCTTTCCTTTGCAGCTTGTTTTTTTCCCTAAAAAGAACGGGTGAATGAGTAATCAAGGTGAGAGGGCAACACTTGAGGAGGAATCTCTGGCGTACACAGGGGTAAACACTCCTATTTTTAGCATACCTCCACCAAGACATGCACCGAAACAACAGAATCAACTGAATGAGTTTAGACATAAAAGAGAGTGTATCTATTTTTAGAAAGTCGCATTCATATTTTCATGAGTGAAATGCGTGGATCGCCTGCGGCATGTCAAAGCACGTGTGTTCGCATATGTGCGTGCTCCAGTTGTTGTAGAAAGGCAACCAGAGTTCTTCCTCCCCACAAAGACAGATTAGCTGTGGCAGGTTCAGGACAGTCGCAGCGAGCATGAGCGTGTGTGTGTGTGTACTGATCTATCAAGCGTGTGTGGATCTTTCCAAGGGACTTAATGTTTGCATATTTATGTGGGACAAATTAATGCTCGGAGTCTACTGATGTTAAATAGCTTTAGAGAAATGAATGTGCGTGTCTGTTGGTATGTGCGTAGTTGGTTAATCTGTATGTGCAGGTGTGTGACAGAAAGAAAAAGTGCATCTCAAACTCAGGGGAAATCTGCCTCCAGGGAGATGAGGGAGCTCTGAAGTGGAAGGTAACCCAATGTGTAGTCTTTGTGTGTGAATATGTGTGTGTTTATTGGTCCCCTAATTGGATAACAGTGTAAAAAGACAACTACAACCATAAAAATGTGAAGTCAGCAAATAGTCAACAAAGCTAAAAACTGTGTAATTATTTAATATCATCCTGTTCCAAACCTGTATGTGGTTATTTTTTTCCCCATGAAACAAAAGAACAATTGTAGAAAAGTACAAAAGAATTTTGTTATTGTTGTGGTTTACACAAAAACATTTACTAAAAACATAAAAGTATTTCCTTCGCGTTTTTTTCATGTACAGACGACAACGGTGTCAAAATGATCCTCATTCACACTGATCAGGAAACGACAAAAAACGCTGTATTATGATATGAATGCCTGGCTAGTAGTTGGCGATGTCACTTTGTAAAGAAACACTATTCGTATTATGCTATAGACTGAACACATATATGCATGTGCATGACGTCACAGTTCGACACAATTCGCAAATTAGTTTTTGTAGTTTACATGGAGACGATAACGTTTACAAAAGTTTGCATTTTCAGGCCCCCAAATGCCATTCTTGTGTAAATGAATGTCCAAAACACACAAAGGGCCCTATCATACACACAGCGCAATGTGATTCCAGGCGCAAGTCGCACAATGCAAGTGTTTTTTGCTAGTTTCAGCCCGATGCAGTTATTATTTTCAAGTCCAGCACCACATTGTTTAAATATCAAAAGCACTCGCGCCCATCTGTTCGCCCATGGTTGCTATTTTGAGGCAAACGACTGCGCCATTGACCAACAAAAATCTGGTCTAAAGCACAGTATTTTTTTGTGTCATTTAAAGGGCGCGTTAGTAATACAACCCTATACTCTGCTTATTACACACACAGGGATGCGCAGCAGCACACAAACATTTTTAAATATTAAAAATAAATGCGGAGGTTACCACCCTACTGGCAAAGGGTGCGATCGAGACCATCCCTCCAGCCGAGATGAAGTACACAGAACTTCCATTCCAGTTAGCCCTGTCTCCTCGTGTCTTCACAAAAGTAATTGAGGCAGCCCTTGTGCCACTCAGGCAACATAGGGTTCGCATCCTTAACTATCTCGATGACTGGCTGATACTAGCTCACTCTCAAGAGCAGGTTTGCGAACACAGGGACCTGGTGCTCCAGCACCTCGCCTGTCTGGGCCTTCGGGTTAACTGACCTGCCGTCAACCCTCATCCCGTGGTTGAACCTCTCTTTTCTACGGGCGAGAGTGCCCTTAGAACGAGTGTCCAGGCATGTTGTTGTGTCAACAGATGCCTCCACCACGGGCTGGGGTGCCATGTGCAATAGACATGCTACTGCGGGCTCCTGGACCCCAGCTCTGCAACGTTTTCGAACACTGCTGAAGACAAGCACATACTGGTCCGTTCAGACAACAAGTTGACAGTAGCGTACATCAACCATCAGGGTGGTCTGCGCTCCCGCCGTATGTCACAACTCACCCGCCATCTCTTGTTATGGAGTCAGAAGCATCTGAGGTCGCTTCGTGCCATTCACATCCCAGGCGAGCTGAATCGTGTGGTTGACGAGCTCTCACGACATTGGCCATGTCCTGGGGAATGGAGACTCCATCCCCAAGTGGTTCAGCTGATTTGGGAACAGTTCGGCGACACACAGGTAGATCTGTTTGTCTCCCCAGACAATGCAGCTGGTATTTTTCCCTGACCAAGGGGACCCTCGGCACAGAGCCACTCATCGCCGTAATCATACTTTAGACCTAATACTGTCACATGGAATAAATGTTGATACCGTTGAAATTCTGCAGCAGAGCGATGACATCTCAGATCATTATCTACTATCGTGTATACTTAATTTAGCAAAGGCTGCAAAGCCGTTCCCTCGTTTCAAATATGGCAGGACTATCACCTCTAATCTTCCTCATCAGTTCCATCTCCTCAGCATCCCAGATAGCCTAGAGGAACTCGATGTTGCAACAGAAACTATTGATTCTCTCTTTTCCAGCACTTTAGACACAGTTGCTCCTCTGCGCTTAAAGAAGATTAAAGAAAATAGTCCAACACCGTGGTACAACGAGCACACCTGGGCCCTTAAAACAGCAGCCAGAAAAATGGAGCCCAGCTGGAAGAAAACAAAACTAGAGGTTTTTCACATTTCGTGGAAAGAGAGCATGATTGCATACAGAAAGGCCGTTAAAACTGCTAGATCTGCTCATTTCTCGACTCTCTTACAAGAAAACAAACACAACCCTAGGTATTTATTTGATACAGTGGCTAAATTAACAAGAAATAAAGCTTCAACTTCTGACGTTTGCAAACAGCACAGCAGTAATGACTTTATGAACTTCTTTACGTGCAAAATTGATCATATTAGGAAAAAAATTATAACTATGCAGCCGTCCACTACAGTATCAGAGCATTGTAGTGTTACTGAGGAAAAATTCCGATCACAAGTTCAGTATGGAGTACCGCAAGGCTCAGTGCTAGGACTGTTGCTTTTCACCCTGTACATGTTACTACTGGGAGACATCATTAGGAAGTATGGCGTTAGTTTTCATTGTTATGCTGATGATACTTAGCTCTATATTTATTCACACCCTGACGAAACTTACCAATTCACAGGATTAATGGAATGCATAGCTGATATAAAAAATTGGATGACTAGTAATTTCCTGCAACTTAATTCAGAAAAAAAATAATTTTTAATTATAGGACAAAAAAACTCCACAAGTAGTAACCTAGAATACTGTCTAACACTTGATGGCTGCTCTGTCATGTCCTCGTCGTCAGTTAGGAACCTGGGTGTGCTCTTTGATTCCAATCTTTCATTTGAAACGTTTTTAGCATCTGTAAAAGTGCATTCTACCATCTTAAAAATATATCTAAATTACGGCACATGCTTTCAATGCAAAGTGCTAAACAGTTAGTTCATGCGTTTATGACCTCAAGGCTAGATTATTGTAATGCTCTACTGGCTGGTTGCCCTGCTCGCTTAATAAATTGCAGCTAGTCCAAAACACAGCAGCTCGAGTTCTTACTAGAATCAGGAAGTATGACCATATTAGCCCAGTTCTGTCAACACTGCACTGGCTCCCTATTAAACATTTGTATACATTTAAAAATTTTGCTAATTACTTACAAAGCACTAAATGGTTTAGCTTCCCAGTACTTGAGTGAGCTCTTAACGCATTATACTCCATCACGTCTATTGCGGTCTCAAAATTCTGGCCAGTTGATAATACCTAGAATATCAAAATCAACTGCAGGCGATCGATCGCTTTCCTATTTAGCAACTAAACTCTGGAACAGCCTTCCTAGCATTGTTCGGGAAGCAGACACACTCTGACAGTTTAAATCTAGACTAAATTTTTTTTTACTATGGCATACACATAGAACATTATCAATTTACATTATTCAAATCAGTTAAATGATTGTTTTAGTCTGCATTAACTAGACGGTCGGACAGCATGACCTGGTCATCAGATTCCTTAGAGGAGCGAGCGAGGTTAAATCCACTTCGCCCTCTACAGATGCCCTCTTGGGACCTTGCAGTGGTTTTATCTGCCCTGCAGAGAGCTCCCTTTGAGCCACTGCAGCCATTTTCGGTTCACGAAGCATGCCTGGAATTCGGGCCGGCTAACTCCTACGTCACCCTGAGACCCCAGCCTGGATATATGCCCAAGGTTTCCACCACTCCTTTCAGAGATCAGGTGGTGAACCTGCAAGCGCTGCCCCTGGAGGAGGGGAAGGCTCTCTCCAAGCAGAGGTTTCACTGGATAGTGGATGCCATTGTCCTGGCTTACCAGTTTCAAAGCCTGCCATGCCCCCTGGGGTAAAGGCACACTCCACCTGGGGTGTGGCTTCCTTTTGGGCTCTAGCGCATGGCGCCTCACTAACAGACATCTGCAGAGCTGCAGGCTGGGCGACACCTAACACTTTCGCGAGATTCTACAATCTCTGTGTAGAGCCAGTGTCCTCTCGTGTACTCGCGGACCGGCTTGGTGTCATCGTTTGCTGCGCCATTCTGGATGCATGCGCTATTTTTACACAGGTGAGTTTCTCAGTGAAGCCTTGAGTTCCTCCAGCACTGTTGATGCCGACACCAGAGTGCATGCCCGCTCGGTCAGCCCTCGTGTTAGGCTAGGTGCCTCCATGTGCATGGTTCCCCCTCTGGGCAAGCGGCACATTATTTATTTCCACGGTAAGTCTCCTCCGAGCACATGTCTTCCCTTGGTAAGACCACCTTGCCACCCCTGGGGTTGAAACATACATATGCATTGTGTTGCATATTTCCACGTGGGATATGCTTCCCGATGCACCTTGGTATTCGGCTTTGAGCCTAGCTCTTCGCTCATGCTAGCCTCACGGCAGGGACCTCAGGTCAGTGCGGGACGCTGGAAGGCAGCCATTGTGGCGAGATTAGATAGGGACCCCCATTCAATCAGTCACTGACATAATGCATAGTGACTGACTGAAAGGGAAAGTCTCGGTTATGTATGTAACCCTCGTTCCCTGAAGGAGGGTACGGAGACATTACGTCCCTGTGCCACAACTGCTGGTACGCTGGTACGGCCGGGGCGCTCAGCCTCGGCTCCTCACCAGGTAACATAATGCGAGATTGCACACGCAGCTCCTTATATACCCACGAGGTGGGGCGGAGTTGCGCTACGCAAATTCCGCAGACTCATGGCATTGTTTTGCCATTGCCTTGTTTTGTAGAATTCAAAGGTGATAGGCTTCTAAGCGAAACCCCCATTCCATCAGTCACTGACATAATGTCTCCGTTCCCTCCCTCAGGGAATGAGGGTTACATACGTAACCGAGACATTTTAGTTTGGGACTATAGGTTTAAGCCTGTTCTGTAAAACCGGGGGTAATAGTATGATAGTACAGTAGTGTCCAAACATTATGTCCGGCCTAGGAAAATGTATATCTTCATCCTTTATTTAAATTATTTCAAATGTGTTAAAGTTTTTGTAAGCATATTGCTTAGTTGTGCTTAGAGTCAATTGTTTTATTTGTAATAATGCAAATGAAACATGCCAAATTGTTTGGCCAGACTGTCATACAAAAAAATTATGAATCAAGCGTAGCGTTAGTTCTGGCAGGTCACGTTAGTCAAGCTCAGCTGATCTACGTCTACCTATAGGAATACGATGTCTATCACAGCATACATATATAAGCTCCTTCAGTATTATCAGCAGCTATCGCATTTCTCCGGAGCTAATTACCCTCCTCCATCCCCAGCTCCACATCTCATCAGTCAGAATTGGCATTCTGATTCTCCTTGAATCAGACTAAATTCCAGAATGATGTTATACATTCTGTTCTGTTTACCCTAAGGGTAAGTTATTGCTGCTCTCCCTGCTCTTATCCATGCTAGGCTGCATGGATGGGCAGAGAGTTCTTGCCCAGAACAGAACCATACCGCCAATCTAAACTATATGCAATTGTCATATTTGACGATAGTGGTCCTGACAGAAACATATGCATAAAAAAGAGAGAACAAACTAAATATTGATTATGTTGTAGTCAATGTATGCTTTTTCCTGTAAGCTTTTTGTTTTTCTATAGATTTGTTTTTTATTTTTTGCATAGTGAAATAAAACCTATAGCTGTAGTTTGCCTTTTTTGCCTCATATTTTCCTAATATTTAGATGGTTTAATTGTACTTGTTGGGTCATTAAAAACAAATTCCCCAATCCAGTCCCATCCAAACATCACTTTTGGCCACTACTGTATATCAGATACTAAAATAACACTCTCAAGCTTCAAAATGACTAATTTACTATATTCCCAGTCTTGTGATCCTAGAATTTAAGCTGTTATTTTGTGACAATCTTCACCTTTCTTGAAGCTCTAAAATGAATGCACTAAATTCCTAGTCTTCTTTAGTCATATAATAATGTATGAGGAAAGCAAAATTAACTGATATTTAAATCTTGCTTTTCCCCGAGGCTTGAATCCAGTCAGCATACAGAATTTAAAAATGACATGTTGCCATTTAACATAAACTTAGCCCCTTTTCACTGTCTTTGTTCATAATGCATTTGAAATCTGAGTTTTGTTTTGTTTTATTTTCTCTGTTCAGACTGCAGTCGCTTTTGCTAGCATGGTTGCATTGGTTGTCACAGTAATGCCACAAACTCGTTCATCAATCTTTGTTGCACAATACCTTATTGCACAATGATCTGATAGTTCAGACTGACATCCATTAAATGGGTAGTTCACACAAAAATGAAAATACTATCATAATTTACTTACCTTTATGTCATTCCAAATTTTTTTTACTTTCTTAACATAAAATAAGATATTCCGAAGAATGTTGGTAACCAAACCGTTTTGACTTTTTAATTGTAAGGACAAAAACAAAACAAAACAAAATAGAAATTTCTCAAAATACCTTTTTATTTTCCACAGAAGATAGTCATACAGTTTTGGAACAACATCAGTCTGAAATGATTAATTGATTTTTTTTTCATCTGCAACAAAGATCCTTTCTGTAGCCCTGTTTACTGTAGCGCGATGCATTAAACGTTAAGAACAAAGCCAAACTTTATATTCTCTATCTCTCAACAAATGATCAACGTACAGTATGTGTCCAGCGCTACTGATCTGATCTGATCTGTCAAAGCGGTAGAGAGAAAATACAAGAATGTTAAGCGGCGTGTGTCTGTGTGTTCGTTCTGTGGGAAGGAGTCACGCTGTTGCACAGGGTGTTGTTTATCCTGACAGGTTTTCTCTAAGGCTGACAGTGTGCTCATAAGGAACACACACACACACACACAAAGCAGTTACAAGCTCTGCTGCACATAATTACTTTCTTACTTACTTATAGACACACCTTTTCTGCATATCTTAATTTGTACAAATGTCTTCACAAATGAGTATTTGAGACATGCTGTCAATTGAATAAGATTGAATTGCAGCCCCATTGTTTGTTTTCATGCTGTTTTAGTGCCTGTTAAGGAATTATGCAAATCATGTAATGTCGCAAACGTGCTTGCAAATTTGGGGCTGTGTTTTTTATTTTAAGGTGTTTCATATGAGAAAAAATGTCTTTCCTTCATACGTGATACTTATTAATTTTTAGCTGAATTCATTATTAATACAATTATTTTAAAATTATTATTCTTGTGAAACCTTGCAATTTTAAAATTAGTAGACCTGAATACCCTCATGTTTAACATCTTATGATTGAACATTTGATTATCTGTCAAGCATTTTAAATAAATAAGGGACAATTCAAAATACACTCATTTAAAGTGGTAACTGACAGCATGGCGCAAATGTATTACAGGGGCAATAAATTGGAAATAACCTAGAATATTTCTTTGAGGATCTGTAAAAGTGAACCCAGGAAGTGGTCAGAGTCCAGTCCAATTATCACTGTGCCCTTGAGCAAGACACTTAACCTATGGTTCCTTTAGACTTTGCCCACAATTATTGTAGCATAAGTCTCTCTGGATGAAGAGTGTCTGCTAAATGGAAAGTAACAAAGAAGGACAGTCTCGCTCTCTCCTTCACAAACTCATCCCTTTATTCAATCTATCTTCAATTTATTTCTAAATACATGATAAGTGACGGTGTTTTATCACATTACTGGAGCATTCACTCAATAACCCAACCATTTAGCCACACAACACTGGTCAGATGAGAACAAAGAACAATAAAAAAGAACAGCAAGATTTCTGGTTATCTTAAATCTCAAAGGTATGAGTTTGAGGGTTTCATTTTGAGAGCTTGGTAATCAGCTCTTGCACTTTCTGTAAGGAAAGGGCTCTCCTTCCTTATGTTG
Organism: Rhinogobio ventralis; assembly: GCA_039654625.1. Taxonomy (NCBI): domain Eukaryota; kingdom Metazoa; phylum Chordata; class Actinopteri; order Cypriniformes; family Gobionidae; genus Rhinogobio; species Rhinogobio ventralis. The sequence continues at coordinate 15,248,408 of CM077195.1, read as the reverse complement.
TTTTTTTCTTGCAATTATGTTGTAGTTTTCTGTTTACACCCTCTACCTGGAATAAAATAGGTCTGTCTAGGTGTTTATATATCTTTAAATATTTCATGTGTAGCAGGAATGAAACATTTGTTACTTCTGCAGTAATTGAAGCAGGTTTATGAAGAGCAGCACTATAATCTGTAAGGAATAGCCCTGTAATCTGCTACCCTCTCTCTCTCTCTCTCTCTCTCTCTCTATTTCGCTTCCATTTTGACAAAAAATTATAGAAAGTGGCTTATCATCCTCTACCTGCTTTTAAAAAATGCAAAGTTAGAACAAGTAAGACACTCCAGGGAATACAGCAGGTTATTCAAATATGATTGTCCATATTGCTGTCAAATCCTATTGCATTAGCATATAAATCAGAGATAGCGGAGCCTACATGGAGGAGCATACACATGAATACCTTTCTTAAAGGGACAGGTCACCCAAAAAATGAGAACGTGGTCATCATTTACTTGTGTTATTATTTAAAAAAATAAGATATTCTGAAGAATTTACATGCAGATATTTTCCATAAAACAGCAATACTACTACTACTACTAATAATAATAATAATTATAGATTTTATTTATAAATGTTCTTTTCTAATACCCAAAGCACTAAAAGCATAGTGTTGTCTGGACTGCAAGTATTGAGGAAGCTACATACTTTCATCCTTCCCTCAGGTCATTCTGACCCACAACAGAAGGATTTGTTACAGGATGTGAGGGAGACATGAAAGTTAAAGGCACCAACTTGAAAATTCTGTTATCATGTATTCACCCTCATGTCGTTGCAAACCTGTATGACTTTCTTTCTTCTGTGGAACACAAAAGAAGATATTTTGAAGAATATTGGCAACCATAGTTCATTGTATTAAAAAAACGGACTTTTATTTTGTTGCAATAAATGTTTAATCACTCAACTTTTTTTCTTATTAGAAGGGGCAGCAGGCAACATTTGTTAAGCTTTGCCCCGTGCACTTGTCTTGTTCAATATATCTAGCATGTGGCTCTTTCAAAAAGAATATTTTCTCACGGTTTAAGCCCGGGTCATTACCATCACTGTAACCACACTGCTCCAGAGTTCCTCATGCCAGTCCTTAACAGATTTAAATCAGACCCTAAGGGGCTGAGGTGCTGGAAGTAGTAAAACGTGTGGTGGCTAATTAGTTAATGACCTTGTTTCAAGAGTTTTCAGAGGCTGTCAGGTCTGAGCTGAAGATCACAGGGTCATTGTCAGAAACCCCCAAAGCTTTTACGCTCATTTACTGCTGATACTCCTCAAACTAATGAGCCTACTTTTTAAAATATCTTCTCTGATGTTTTAAATATACATGTTCATTTTTTCATAGTTTTCTTTAAACAAAAACAAATTTTCTTTAAACAAAATGTATTTACATTTAGGTATATACATTAAGCGGAAACATTCCTGCAGAACTTATTGTTAATTTTTTTTTTTTTTAATAAACTCTAAAATTCTGTAATGAAGTAATAATATTTAAATATTGGTAACACTTTATTTTGATGGTCACTTTTGAACATTCTGTTGACTATAAATAACTTTACAACTACATGTTAACTAACTCTCATTAGAGTATTAGGTGCTTAATATCTACTAACTCTTTATTGTGATGCTCCCCCAATAGACATTCTACTGACTATAAGTAATTTTGCAAGTAAATGTCAACTTATTCTAACCCTTACCCTACCAATCTACTAATACTCTACTAACACTCTAATGAGAGTTAGTAGACATGTAGGTGCAGTATTACTTATAGTCAACAGAATGCGTTAAAGGGACCATCAAAATAAAGTGAAACCTAAATGTTAGTTCCTCATATTTATATTAGCATTTTGTGCTTTGTAATACAGTATTTGTTTAGTGTCTGAATGTTATCATGAACAGTATGTACATTATCTGCTTTGCTTAAAGGTGTCATGGACTTTAATTTTTAATTAATTTTTGACAATTAAAAAAAAAAAATAGTTCTTTGACATTTAAGAGATCATCATACTATAAGAATATCCTGTAAGTTTCAGAACCTAAAGTTAGTCCAAAAAAACATCTTCTATTGTAACCAAGCCCAGCAAACGACTCATTGTGGCATGTGCCTATCTAAAGGTGAAAGACCACCTCTGCAGAAGAAAATCAACACCTACTTCCTCATCTCAACTTTGGCCCCACCCACTGGCGTGATAGTAAGATGATGAGGAGAGGAGAGAGAAACAGGATCACTGCACTAAAAAAACATTACCTTCCAAAGGATCCAAATGCTGGGAATGTGGTTATTTATTTTCAACAATGTGAATGTCTCAGTTGAACATTATTTATTTGTATTCGGTACATTTCACTGTGGATTCTTTGGTAAAAGCAATTTCGGCGCAGGCTTTGCAAACAGACTTGTTGCCACAACAACATGTAAGTAACCGTGTTAATGCCTGATATGTAACCAGTGATTTCTGATATGTAATGATTCATGTAGCTACAGTCAGATGTTCTTATGTGTCAGTAAATCAAACCAGTGACTAACTCAACTTCACATTGTTTCTCTAAATAGGATGAAAATAATCTGTTATTTTAATTATTTAATTATATTAGCGATCAAAGAACGCTCCCTTCAATCGTTGGAGATGTCAATCAAACAGTGCCAGTTTATCAGTGACTGAGTTCTGGACTCTCACCAAAACTCCTGTTAAAATCAATGAATCTCTTATTTACATTGTGTTTGCACTGTTGGTTATGATGAAAGCATTCGTGAGAGTGCAGAAATCGAATTGCAATGACGAGATCACTGCATTCATGCGCTCAACATGTATGTGATTGGTTTGCAATGCTCATCACTGCAACCTTTCATGCCACAATCAAAATACACTCACCTAAAGGATTATTAGGAACACCATACTAATACTGTGTTTGACCCCCTTTCGCCTTCAGAACTGCCTTAATTCTACGTGGCATTGATTCAACAAGGTGCTGAAAGCATTCTTTAGAAATGTTGGCCCATATTGATAGCATAGCATCTTGCAGTTGATGGAGATTTGTGGGATGCACATCCAGGGCACGAAGCTCCCGTTCCACCACATCCCAAAGATGCTCTATTGGGTTGAGATCTGGTGACTGTGGGGGCCATTTTAGTACAGTGAACTCATTGTCATGTTCAAGAAACCAATTTGAAATGATTCGAGCTTTGTGACATGGTGCATTATCCTGCTGGAAGTAGCCATCAGAGGATGGGTACATGGTGGTCATAAAGGGATGGACATGGTCAGAAACAATGCTCAGGTAGGCCGTTTAAACGATGCCCAATTGGCACTAAGGGGCCTAAAGTGTGCCAAGAAAACATCCCCCACACCATTACACCACCACCACCAGCCTGCACATGGTAACAAGGCATGATGGATCCATGTTCTCATTCTGTTTACGCCAGATTCTGACTCTACCATCTGAATGTCTCAACAGAAATCCAGACTCATCAGACCAGGCAACATTTTTCCAGTCTTCAACTGTCCAATTTTGGTGAGCTCGTGCAAATTGTAGCCTCTTTTTCCTATTTGTAGTGGAGATGAGTGGTACCCGGTGGGGTCTTCTGCTGTTGTAGCCCATCCGCCTCAAGGTTGTGCGTGTTGTGGCTGCACAAATGCTTTGCTGCATACCTCGGTTGTAACGAGTGGTTATTTCAGTCAAAGTTGCTCTTCTATCAGCTTGAATCAGTCAGCCCATTCTCCTCTGACCTCTAGCATCAACAAGGCATTTTTGCCCACAGGACTGCCGCATACTGGATGTTTTTCCCTTTTCACACCATTCTTTGTAAACTCTAGAAATGGTTGTGCGTGAAAATCCCAGTAACTGAGCAGATTGTAAAATACTCAGACCGGCCCGTCTGGCACCAACAACCATGCCACGCTCAAAATTGCTTAAATCACCTTTCTTTCCCATTCTGACATTCAGTTTGGAGTTCAGAAGATTGTCTTGACCAGGACCACACCCCTAAATGCATTGAAGCAACTGCCATGTGATTGGTTGATTAGATAATTGCATTAATGAGAAATTGAACAGGTGTTCCTAATAATCCTTTAGGTGAGTGTATATGATAATTGAAATGAGCTGATGACATCACCGTTTTCTCCAGAGCGGCTGTACAGCCGAATCAAATTCTGTTCATTATTTTCCTGTTTAACACTGTGAAGCTGCTTTGAAACAATCTGCATTTTAAAAAGCGCTATATAAATAAAGTTGACTTGACTTGACTTGACTACATTGGGTGTGGCTTTAGCCATTTGGTCAATACAGGTCTATGGGACAGTGATCAAATGTAAATTCCCATTGTTAACACGTTTCCATTTGAAAGAAGTTTCTATCTTGGTCTGGTATTTAAGGAGATGTTGCAAAGAGGTCGGGGCTCGAACCTTTACATCGGTCAGCCCGTAGCGCTGAGTGTCTCTTAGATGCTCAGCGTTATGTAATTCTCAGAAGTCAGGTATCCATATTTTATTCTATACTTCAGAGCATTTGATGTTATGTATGGATTATCTTTGAATTAATTATGTAATTGGCATGATACATTTACCTGACTAATAAATTGTTACACTGATTTATTCTGACTTACTCTGGAATTATTAACTATGAACGGGTATAATTTCAACAAAGGGTTAAACTGAATAATTAAATGTGTAAACTATTAAATATAAATGACCAAATAACCAATTGGCATTCTAACCTAAATTCGAGGTCATAATTAAAATGGAGTCAGATAAAGATAAATTAGAATTAAATCCCTTTGCCCCGCTGAAAAGACCGAACGCGCAAGAAACCTTCAACCACCAAACGTATGCCTTCATTAGGACGATTGGGCGGGCTTACAATTGTTACAGTTAGCTTCAATTAATGTAAAATAAAAAAATATATGATTATTAAAAAAAAAATTCTTTATAGAGGGAAAGACATCTGAAGACTTGTTTACCTTACCACATGCAGTGGTTCTCAGTTCTTATCTGCTCTCTTGCTTACTGTCCCAGAATGCCCCGCTGTGATGCCATCTCGCCGTTTTCAAGACTACAAAACATTCCATATCTCATGTGGCCCAAAGCAAGTCTTAAACCAGACACTATGAAACAAAGATTTGCTTTCAAACAGTGTCACATTCCAATAATATATATTAGTCATATTATTTAAAAAAATTATCTTTACACTATTTATCTTGAATTCTTCATTTTTAAACATTGAAACTCTCACTTTTAACATTTCAAATCCTCAAGCTTTTATTTTGGGGGCAAATTATTGTTATGCTCTATTATGCAAATAAAGTGAACCAAGCACACAATGCATTCTCAAAATGCCCATTACACTCAGCGTATACAGAGAAGGAATTTGTGAGAAGCAGCATTTACTGTGAACCGAACCAGACTTATTTAATTACATTGCAGCCTTTGATTGGATAATCACACTAAGCTATATCACGATTTCTATATTATTTTGATTAACTGTGCAGCTCCATTTATTTACTTTAATTTTACATTCAATTTAATTCATTATAAGCTTTAAATCAATTCACAAACTCTCATTTAGGAATCCCTGCCTTAAATCATATACTGTACTTCAGCAAGGATTAGGCTATCTATTTAAGTCATGTTTTATTTTGCAGTTACTAATAAAATTACCAGTCAACCGCTAAGTAACCTCATTTTATTTAATCCCCAAATGCAAAATTTACTGGCATTTGGCACTTGGTTAATTTTAGACCCTGTATTATCACAAAACAGTCAATTACAGTCAGATTTCTTGAGTGATCACCACCTACATCAGCACTGACCTACTGTATACATTTAATCTCTGTGAAGGTGAAATTGTTCTATGAGCATGCCTTAGCATCATAAACATGTAATCATGTTTTTGTCTGATCGCATATTATGGCTTTTAAAATCACTAAAATAAGCCTCTCATCACATCTGCTCATTGATTTGTTCCTAATGGAAAGCTCTGTGTTTCTGGTCATGAAACAGGGACCACAAAAGTTGATATTTATAGACTGAATTGATTAGGTATGTGCAGGCATAAAAGGACACATACAGTACAAATGCATTATGGGAAGTGTAACCTTCGCAAATTCAGTGATTGCTTTAACGACATAACGTGAAAAGATCACATTGAACAATAACAGTGGGTTAAAGGGATTGTAAAAAAGCTATTCTGTTCATGTCTTCTGCTTTTGTCTAGGAGACTGATGGGATTTAGTCCACTCTGAACCAGTTGGCCATCATGTGCAGATCAGCAGGGTGTTCAATGGGTCAGCGACTGGGACCTCTATCAGCAACATCACTTTAATCATCATTGGAGCAAGGGTGAAAAGTGAAGTAGTTTTGAAAAGAACATTCGCATTACCAGGAGAATTCAGATACAATTCAGGCTGTTTGGGTTTGAGACCACCTGCGGTTAGCATGGTCACCTCAATCATTAATGGTGTACCATGTGGCATAAGGTGAAAGAGTAGTGAAAAATGACTGCATACAGACCCATTCACATATACCTGCTCATAGCGTCTCCCACTCCGGAGGCTCAAAGCATCTGGGTTGCCCTAAGATGAGGAAAAGTAATTGTACTTCTAACACACGGGAATCAAAGGACAGCGATCCTTAGCTTTCCCACAGCTACAGATAAAATGAAACATCTTTGATGAGGGGGCTTCTGGTTATTTATCTTAGCTTTACAGTGCCCGGGACACAGCAGAGAGAATGACAAACAGAACAGAGGCTGAAGGTGGAGAAGATGGGGTGAAAAGAATTACAACAAACAAAAAGCTGAAATCAAAAGAGTCTAGAAACCCTGGAAAAAGTAACCAGCGGTAAATCGCCTGGTGAGAGTGGGATGAGTAAAGTGAACTGAAGTGGCAAATTTGGTATGAGGCAAAGTGAATTTATAGAGACATCTGAAGACTTGTTTACCGTACCACATGCAGTGGTTCTCAGTTCTTATCTGCTCTCTTGCTTACTGTCCCAAAATGCCCCGGTGTGATGCCATCTCGCCGTTTTCAAGACTACAAAACATTCCATATCTCATGTGGCCCAAAGCAAGTCTTAAACCAGACACTATGAAACAAAAGATTTGCTTTCAAACAGTGTCACATTCCAATAATATATATTAGTCATATGATGCTATTCTAAAAGTTCATTATTTTGTTTACTGGGTGTAGCAAAATGGGTTAACATGCTTTAAAGGCCACAATATACTGGCTATATACGTCATTTTGAAATTACGTCATTACATAATAGGTAGGTGTGCGTGGAGGCTCCGCCTTCTTTCACATCCAATTTCTTCTTTTCCGATTCATTTCTCCTGTTCATTCCATCGAGGTCAGACATCTGCGAGTGAAAACATGAACACACTGGAGAGTTGCTTTATAGTAGAAAATGTTGTACTTCTGATCAAATGAGACACTAGTCTCAGCCTCAGATGTCATGGCTGACCGTTGGCTGAACGTCTGATGCATTTGGCACACTTATCTGGAAACACTTCAGGAGTTTCGAAGTCGTCATCTGATTGGTTGAATTCTACAGGATATCCGCGAGACAAGTGTGCTGTGTTCTTTAACTGTCCACCTAGAAACAAATGCCGTGACGCCAAACTCCCTCGTGGAAGAAGAATGGCGTTGTGTTTACAACTGTGACAGAGAGCACTTACTAGGATCAACTAAACGCTGGATTTTCAAAAGTATATAAGGTTCGCAGCTCCATTGTTGCAGTAAACTTGCACAATGTTCTTGATTGAATCATTTATAGATGTACGCCAGTCGGTTATTGCAGGTACATAGTGTAACGTGGAAGAGCACTGGAAGTCGTGGAAGTCAACGTGGAAGTCCACTGGCGAAGGTGGAGCAGACGAACTACTGCTGGGTTCATTGTAGGGGTCGAGTATTCTGTAACGTGGAAGTCTACTGGAGGCAAGTTTGCTGAACCCAAGTGCAGTTTTATTGAGAAAGCAAAAGGTGAACAAAACACTAGACTAGGACTCGACAAGGAACAATACTCGACAAGGACACATGGCAAACATGAGGGCTAAATACACTGAGACTAATGACTGGACAAGGGACACCTGTGAACAATGATCAGACAATGAACCAATGACATGACACAAGAACACATGAGGGCATGGAAATCACATGACAAGACCAAGAAGTGCATGGCAGTGAGCAAGCAAACTAAGAAACATGACAGTGAACATGGCAGTGAACATAATAAACTAAGAACATGAAACATAACCCAAAACACACTGTGACAGTTCCCCCCCTCTAAGGGCGGCTCCAGACGCCCAACAAAACAAAAGTCTGCAGGAGAACAGGACATGGACCCTGGCATGGCTTAGATGGGCCGTGGAGTGCGGTCGGACCTGGGCCGTGGAGCATGGGTGGACCTGGGCCGTAAAGTGCGGGCGGACCTGGGCCGTGGAGCGCGGCCTTCCAGGCCTTCTCTAGGTATCCACTGCCCCTAAAATTTACTATGGGGTCATGGCTTGGAACCATCTCAGGACGCTGGTCACTGGCTGGAGCCATCTCTGGATGCTGGTCAATGGCTGGAGCCCTCTCTGGATGCTGGTCAGGGGCTGGAGCCCTCTCTGGACGCTGGTCAGGGGCATGACACTGGATGTGGACAGGAGACGTGGCTTGGCTCTGGACGTGGACAGGAGACGTGGCCTGGCTCTGGACGTGGACAGGAGACGTGGCCTGGCTCTGGACGTGGACAGGGGACGTGGCTTGGCTCTGGATGTGGACAGGCTGTGGCAGGGCAGGCATGGCTTGAACGAAATCAGGCTTGGCAGGCATGGCGTGAACGAAATCAGGCGTGGCAGGCACTGTGGGACTGTGGGGCTCCTCGTCCACCAAACCCACAGTAAATGAGGAACCTCTCAATTGAAGGGCATGATCGATATATCCCTCCATGGACCAATGGATTTTCCCTCCTGGCAGTTCTGAGCACAAAGGCTCGTTTAGCCCATTTCTAAAAATCATTAAAACCCACAAGATGACATAGTCCACAGAAGTCCTGGACATAGTTCTCAATGGGACAGTTGCCTTGGCGAAGGTGGAGCAGATGAACTACTGCTGGGTTCATTGTAGGGGTAGAGTATTCTGTAACGTGGAAGTCCACTGGAGGCAAGTTTGCTGAACCCAAGTGCAGTTTTATTGAGAAAGCAAAAGGTGAACAAAACAAAGACTAGGATTCGACTTGAAAACAGACTTGGAAAAACAGACTTGACTTGAAAACAGACTTGACTTGAAAACAGACTTGACTAGAGACACTCACCAACTGTGGTTACATGGAACAATACTCGACAAGGACACATGGCAAACATGAGGGCTAAATATACTGAGACTAATGACTGGACAAGGGACACCTGTGAACAATGATCAGACAATAAACCAATGACATGACACAAGAACACATGAGGGCATGCAAATCACATGACAAGACCAGGAAGTGCATGGCAGTGAGCAAGCAAACTAAGAAACATGACAGTGAACATGGCAGTGAACATAATAAACGAAGAAAATGAAACATAACCTAAAACACACGGTGACACAAGGCAATCTACTGTATAAAGTGCTTTATAAATAAATGTGACTTTTTACTAGAATTATGATCAGATGGTATTCTTATGCTTTATTAAAAAAATGCTTGCTGTTTTCTCAATTTTGTTGTGTGTTTATTTTGTTATTGAGAGGAAAGCACGCAGCACATATTTACATATTCATCTATATGCCGCTCTCAGCAGTGTTGGTGGCGTCGGATGTTCACTAACAGTTTATATCTCTGGTAATGTGTTTCGAACTTCGTTTTACCCCTAAGCGAAGAAAAGAAAAATAACTTTGCCGTGAGTATATCGGTGCCTTAATGTAAAAAAAAAAAACATTATTTTTCACATACTATACATTATTGCAGCACCTCTATTCCAAGTCTGTCTGAAACACACTGGCTGCATCCAAAAACTGAAAAAATGCTGCCTTCAGAGGACACATTTCAAGGTAGGAAGGCATTAAGGCACTTCGAATCCAATGTTAGCTTCACTTCAAGCCTCCTAAGAGACCTTCATCTGATCGATTTTTGAAGGCAGCATAGAAGTATCCTTCACTGCCTTTGATATCCCACAATCCTGTGCATTCCATTCGGTGGCAGTTGAGCTAGAAAAAGAAAGATGGCATCTAAAAGTTGCGGTTGCTGGTCAGTTTGTTTTCAAATGAACGTTTTCCACTTCTGATGTAATTTCTAGGGAGAAATTACTACTAAATATTTGTTTAGTTCTCACCAAAGCTCGCTTTATTTTACTGTAGATCATTAAACAGTTACACTGCCTCAGAAGTCTGTCCAAAGTTTTGTGAGGTACCTTCATGCACTTACACTGCCTTACAATTCATTGCCTGATAAGGCAACGATGCAACGAGTCAGCTGCCTAGGTTTTTGAATGCCGTTTTCTACAAATACCCTCCTTCCGAAAAGCCCAGAGTGGTCTGATTGGCCAAACACCTTACACGCCTTAACACAATGTTTGTAGTTTTTTAACACTTTGTATAGGCGTTTGTAGTTCTAATCGAATCCTCATTCAACTCGCAATGGGTTGTGGGCAATATCAGCCTTTAGAGTGTGCGTCGATCTGCACTTCGAATTCTAACCGGAAATAGCAGACCATCCAGGTATCTTTGGAGTACTCTTTTCAACATACTACAATTTGGGACATACTAATTCTATTTTCGAAAACTATTTAGGACGGATAGTATGCGAATTGGGACGCACCATCTGTTTTCCAAAGTCACATTTTGATTGACACATTTTACACATTAACCTACGAACTTCCTGCGGCACGAAGCATGCAGCTCTACTGAGTAGGCTAAAGGTATGATGAAATATACACATTGCACATCACCAAATTTTTCAATGATTCTTAAACGAGTCATCAGATGATTCAATTCCTCCTTTCCGAGAGCCTACTTTTCTCTGATTGGCCAGACGGCCCAGTCTGTTATGATTGCTCTACCGCTTACAGTGCGTGTATGAAGCTAAACATCCATTACCATAACTGAATTTTAGCTCCGGAGGCTTCCTCAGTCCCCAGTGATTGTACACAATGTAAAGACAGAAAGATGGCATCGATTTTACCATATCAATCTGAGCACGAGTCTGATGATGAAACATAGGAGAAACTAGTTATTCAACACAAACCTCCATGGTAAGGATGACTTGAGAAGGACGTTTATCAGTGATAGGCTACTCAGTTTGAGGTACATTATAAGATGTTGCAACTGTAATTCCTTACCATCAGCATCAGCAACAAGTGTGTGTCCATCAACAAACCGATGTGTATATTTCTAATTTATTGTAGTGCACATGCAGGAACTATAAATAACAGAACATATGTTAGCCGAGCACTAACGTGAATGACTGATAGAACATTAAAGTTTGTAAAACAAATCTGGCTCAATCCTTCATTATTACTCAAACTAGTAAGAAATCTGCATTAATGGACACAATTTTAGGTAATAGTGGGCCCACAGCTGATTAGCAGAACTATTTCAGTAAGTCAGTAATGTGAGTTAGCCGGTTAACCGGAGACCTACACAATATAAAACACAAAACTACATATTTTGAACACCCAGTAGAAAATGGATATATATCAATAATTATTCATACTTACAGGTTGTGATTCTGAGGTGCAAGCTGGTCCAAATAAACTGGATACTGACCCATCTTTCAAGAGCAAGTTTTTTGCGAATCCCGTGTTGAAGGGGTCAAGTTGTTTGCGAACATAGGCGGGCATCATGCAAATTAGTTAACTAGTGATGTGTAGCCGTAACTAATTGGGATTCAAATTCCTGATGACTTATTTAGGCGGTTCAAAGTCAATTATAAGTCAACAATAACTTTATTTACCATGCACTACCAGACCGTTTACATTCACAGACAGCTTACACACTGCATGAAAGGGAATATTCGAAAAACCATAATAGGGGCACTATAAAAGACTTCCAACATCATTAGCAAACAGAACTCACAAAAAATCAACACAAACCTAATATCCTATGAGCAAGGTTTTTCCATTGTTCAGACACTAGATAGACTTAAAGGGGTCTAGTCCCACTGTGGTACTTGATCAGAGCTGTATTGGTTGTGTGACTGTATTAGTCTGAGTAAATGTTTGCTGTCTGGGGTGTCTGTGCCCTTTAAATGCCTCTCTGTCTCCTCTGAGAGTTGTGTATGTACGCACAGATGTGTGATATCTTATTAAAAGACTATGATATTTATTAGCTCGGAGACTAGATGGCCTTTTTCATTTGGATCTACAATTTTTTTTTTTGAAGAATTATGAAATTGACATGAACCCTGCAACTCAAGCCTATAGATTGTGATTTTAGAGAGAAAATTTTGATTTTGTAAAATTTAAGATATGAACATGAATTAGAACTGACAACTTTAACCGGTTCATCAGAGAGATTTTGTGATGTCCTACATCTGGCGCCGGTACCTTGGGATTCTTGTATTTGCACATTCGCTCACAAAGACAAAGTGATCAAAGCTCAGCTGTACTTGAGAATCTCCCTCAAGGGTATAATGTCAGCGATCAGAGGAAATACCTTGAGTTGTTGTGAGTGAAGTTATGTGCCAGTTTGTTTTCTATGTGAATATAAAATGCATACAGCATATACACTCACCTAAAGGATTATTAGGAACACCTGTTCAATTTCTCATTAATACAATTATCTAATCAACCAATCACATGGCAGTTGCTTCAATGCATTTAGGGGTGTGGTCCTGGTCAAGACAATCTCCTGAACTCCAAACTGAATGTCAGAATGGGAAAGAAAGGTGATTTAAGCAATTTTGAGCGTGGCATGGTTGTTGGTGCCAGACGGGCCGGTCTGAGTATTTCACAATCTGCTTAGTTACTGGGATTTTCACGCACAACCATTTCTAGAGTTTACAAAGAATGGTGTGAAAAGGGAAAAACATCCAGTATGCGGCAGTCCTGTGGGCGAAAATGCCTTGTTGATGCTAGAGGTCAGAGGAGAATGGGCCGACTGATTCAAGCTGATAGAAGAGCAACTTTGACTGAAATAACCACTCGTTACAACCGAGGTATGCAGCAAAGCATTTGTGAAGCCACAACCCGCACAGCCTTGAGGCGGATGGGCTACAACAGCAGAAGCCACTCATCTCCACTACAAATAGGAAAAAGAGGCTACAATTTGCACGAGCTCACCAAAATTGGACAGTTGAAGACTGGAAAAATGCTGCCTGGTCTGATGAGTCTGGATTTCTGTTGAGACATTCAGATGGTAGAGTCAGAATTTGGCGTAAACAGAATGAGAACATGGATCCATCATGCCTTGTTACCACTGTGCAGGCTGGTGGTGGTGGTGTAATGGTGTGGGGGATGTTTTCTTGGCACACTTTAGGCCCCTTAGTGCCAACTGGGCATCGTTTAAATGCCACGGCCTACCTGAGCATTGTTTCTGACCATGTCCATCCCTTTATGACCACCATGTACCCATCCTCTGATGGCTACTTCCAGCAGGATAATGCACCATGTCACAAAGCTCGAATCATTTCAAATTGGTTTCTTGAACATGACAATGAGTTCACTGTACTAAAATGGCCCCCACAGTCACCAGATCTCAACCCAATAGAGCATCTTTGGGATGTGGTGGAATGGGAGCTTCGTGCCATGGATGTGCATCCCACAAATCTCCATCAACTCCAAGATGCTATCCTATCAACATGGGCCAACATTTCTAAAGAATGCTTTCAGCACCTTGTTGAATCAATGCCACGTAGAATTAAGGCAGTTCTGAAGGCGAAAGGGGGTCAAACACAGTATTAGTATGGTGTTCCTAATAATCCTTTAGGTGAGTGTAGTTCAGGCTAGTCCTGGTTACAGTATGTTTAGATGACAAACTCCTATTACATTTATGTATACACAGTATACAGTAGCTGCAAGTAGCAATTACAGGGACAATTGGACATATGACTTTTCAAATGACTCAAATTATTCAGTTTGGACTGGCGAATTTGTTGAACTAAACTGTTACATCAGGATCTGTTATGTTGTGTCTGTAGTATATATATGATATTTGTGGCTATGCTGTTTAAAAATTAATTGACGGTTGTGAAAATACAAAACACAGCCTGGTCTGAAAAATATGTGATCCAATTTTGAAGATTGGATTAGATTTGTAAGAGTAATGGCAAAAGCAGTTACTATATTTTAGATTTCAGAAAATTAAGAAAACACAATCGATCAACGCTTGTTGAGGAAAAAAATCAGGAAAATAATAATTTCTAGACCAAAGCGTTCAAAAGTTACAAGTAAAAGACAAGTCCAAAATTTTAACTAATGGAGGATTTGAGTCAGGGCCCAAATTTGGTTAGAGAACAACTAGGTTGCTAATGTAGCACCCGTTCCCTGAAGGAGGGACGTATTTGGGTCTCGCATGGGAGCCTGTGACAGAGTAACCTGCCCCTGTTGGTTAGCGCAGCACTTACACACACACACCCCATCTTACCTCGTTCCACTGTTCCCTGCTGAGGTGATGTGGGTGCACACATACACACCATTAGCATGCTGGTTTTCACACATGCAAACACAACCACTCCATTTCCATCCCCGACAGTAATATCTGAGTTGTATTTCGTTTTCTTTTCTTTTCTTTTGTTGTTTTGTTAATACTTATCTGTGGTAGTGTTTGTTAGCAGCTGTGTAGTCGGTCTTTCGAGTTGCTTACCTTAATACTTCATTGATGATTGATTTGCAATTGTTTTATCCAGGAGGGCTGGGCTTGGACTTTAAAAGGCAGCCCCAAACAGTGTGCTTTTGTCAGTTAACCTGGCGAGCAAGCGTGCAATTGTGGTGCTGTGAGCACTTATTTACTGTCATTAACCAAGTTTGAGTGTATATATTTATATCTTTCCGTTGTTGTTTTTGTATAGTATTTAGTATAGTATTTTTTATTTTTGTTTGGTTTTTTTTATTTATTTTTTTTACTTTTGTATAACTTTGGTTATTTTTCTACTTGGACTGTTTCACCTCTTAAGCACTGTACACCTTACATCACTGCGAGTATTGCCATCATTTTTGATGAATTTTTTCCCCAAGTGGTAACAAAACAAGCAAATGGACATTGGCCAACAAGATTTTCATGCACTTCTCATTCATGTTTTGCTGAGGAGCCGAGACAGGGATCCCAGCCATTCAACGGATGTCAGGGTAGGAGTGGCTCAGCATGCAAATCTTGTTGGTCAATGTCCATTGGCTCGTTAAGTTACCACTTGAAGGTGATTAGGCTAACAGCGAGACCCCAATACGTCAGTATCCATATAACTATTCAGGTCTACCCCAAACTTTCCTCTAATCGGAAGTTGCCTAAAGTTATGCAGCTAAGAGCAGTGATTGTTTTATAATTGTCAATATTTTTGTCAATATTTCCTATCAATTTCGTATATGTAATCTAAAGATCCCTTGTGAATGAAATGAGCAAATTCCATTTGATCCCTTACATTTTACACCAATATTGCTTAATATAGCAGAATAAATGTCATTTTGAACTTTAATTAGCTCTAGGAAAACATGTAATGTACATAATGATTAACTTTTCTCAAATGTACCAGCCAAATTTCACAGGGCTAGAGACATTTTCAGTGCACAATTAAACTAGGATAACCTAGCCGACTCACTGTCTAAAATGTTGGCATAGTAATGCCCCTGGCAGGATCCCCAGAGGCACACGATTTAAAATCTGCCATCTTTGTTCATAGTGGCTCAGGTTACTTTGAGCCAATCACCTGAGACATGAAGCATATGACTTGCAATAATAGGTTCCCTGGGAACAAGGGAAATCACAAAACGAGCTAAGCTCCATACTAAGATGTGTTATATAATATTTCGTTTTTTTTTTTTTTTTTTACATAACCACTTACTCTCAATGGGTCAAAGAGCTGTTTTTCAGATGGAATGTCCTCATTCTCCCACACAAGAAAATGTTGTGTATGTGTTTTACAAAATTGAGCTACACACATAGCCATAGCATGCAGTCAGATGTTTATGTAATATAAGCTTGCAAAAATGTATCGTGGGAAAAAAATGTCTGAGGGCCAAGCAGAGTTTTATAACAGGAAAATCACTCGGGGTGAAGTTTGGTGGGAATACAGAGCTTGTATGTGTTCTTAGTCTGACATTTCATTAAGGGTTTGAGAAATAATAGAAGAAAAAAAATAAATAACATTTTTATCATGTTTTGGCAGAAATAGGATCCAGTCCCTGAGTGACGCAGCACTAAGTGAAAGAAGGTCAGGGTCATCTCATCAAGAAATCCCCATTACTGCAGTGATTATCAGTGTTCCATCTGTGGTACCTGTAAAAAACCTTGCCTAAGGCCACACTGGCCCAACATTCCTTCAACATTAACTTTCAACAATGGCTATTTACATACTGAATAAAATGTTGTACTTCATGCTACAGCCTCCTAAATTTGTATAATACTGACTTCAGTATTTTAGCATATTGCCTGTCGTTTGGCAATATGGCATTTTTTTGTCCACTAAACTTTTTCTTATTATCAATCAACTACCTTCTTCTACATTTTATTATGTGTATCTGTATTCAACTGTCATCTTTTGACACCCTGCTATACATCCAATAGGATAGAGAATTACACTATCGTTCAAAAGTTTGGGGTCGGTAAGATTGTAATGTTTTTGAAAGAAGTCTCTTATGCTCACCAAAGCTGTATTTATTTGATCAAAATATGTTCATATTTGTTTTATGAATTTTCAGCAGCCATTATGCCAATCTTCAGTGTAACATGACCCGTCAGAAATCATTTTAATATGCTGATTTAGTTCTCAAGAATCATTTCTTATTATCAAGGTTGAAAAACACTTGCTGCTTAATATTTGTTATTGAAAACCATTATTTTGTAAATCTTTTTATAAATGTTTTATAAGTGTTACAAAACTTCTCACTTTTGGTCAATTTAATGTATTTTGCAGAATAAAAGCATTAATTTGTTTTATTTTTTAAGTTTACTGACCAAAAACATTTAAACAGTAGTGTATGTGTTAAATGATTACAACACAGTGGCATTGTGCATTATGTTTTATCTACATGTGCTTAAGCAAAATCCCCTGCTACTACTTGAAATGCAAAGCATCACGTGTTCACAAGTAGCGCATGTATGTTTATGCGCTACAATAAACTACTGCTATCTTCATGCAGAAGCTCTTTTTTATTTAAGTCTCTAACACACATGCAAGAGCACAAATACTTGGCAGTGTTTTATGTACTCCATATAATCCATATGGAGACCAAGGCATCAAAAGTAACTACGCGATTAAGTATAAAATAGGTGTCATTGTCTCCCATTATCAAAATTATAACTTATGGATATTAAAGGGCAATTTCATGTCTTTCTAAATGTAATTTAAAATCATCAATTCCCTTGTCAGAATTCAGATGGTGTGAAAAACCAACACAGACAGATTTCCTGTCAGCTTACAAAATCCCACCAGCTAAAGATAATCATGTTTTCTGGGCGCGATTCAGAAGACTGATTAGTATAATTACCATATTTCATATTTATTGGAGATTTGTACATTCTGAGACTAATTGCTAAGTTGACTAATGCTATGTTATTGACAGACAAAAATGAAGGCATTGCAAACACTGCAAATGATGTCAAAATGCTGGTGCAAGATCAGAGTTTTAATCACAACATGCAGAGCACAGTATCGTGGACTCTTGGTCTGGTCTTTTTTCTTGTGGCAAAATCCGTATGAAAGTTGGCATTAAGTTAATAAAGAACAGATCAAATAGATTTATTCATTTTGAGCTTTAACCTTTAAAGGATAGTTTGCCTAAAAAATTAAATTATGTCATCATTTGACATTTGGAAAAGCTGCACGAACATATGCATGTGTTTGTGTGCGTGTGTGTGTGTGTGTGTGTGTAGTAAATGATGACAAAATAATCTTTTTTAGATAAACCTCGTCTTTTTGAAACTCTTTGTTCGTGTTCTTACTTATGATGCACATTTTCAAATGTGTTATGCTTCTTTGTTTAGTTTGTATTGTATTGGAATACACATTGCTCTGTATATTTTTAGTTTTAGGTCCTCAAGGTAAGCTCAAGGGAATGGTCCTGGATCAGCTTTGCCAATTTTCCAACTTGCCAATTTCAGTTAAATACTGTGAAAAACTGCTCAGTGCCAGCTTTCAAATGTTGACAGGCTGTTTTACTGTAGTGTAGCAGTCTACATTAAATGCTTGGTTAAAACGAGCAAACCAGCGCTGGGTTGTTTTGATCTGTTTGGGTTAGCTGTTTGACCCAACATGCTGAGGTGTTTTTTAAACTCAACTTGCTGGGGTGTTTTTTACACTGCTAGGTTAAAATGATTGGTTACACTTTATTTTAAGTTGTCATTGTTACAATGTAATTATATATTTAAGTACTGAGTAATATTGATTAACGTACTTACTGTAGGATTAGGCTAGGATTAGGGTTTGTTTGAGGGTTGCATGTAATTATGCATCATTTACTGTTATTACTATAAGTACATATGTAACAAGAACACTGTACAATAAGTTTAAATAACATTTTGTTAACCCAAAATGTGTTGTATATTAAAATCACTTTAACACACACAGAATGGCTACAGTAACAACACAAGCAACAGTATTAATGAAAGATAAGCAAGAACACCTAGAAATGGATAAAAAAAAATATATAGGCAAAAGTAAAAACTATTTGTGTATGTGAATGAGAAAAAGTGCTGAAAAGAAATGGCAAATCAACAGTTGTACAGTTAAACAAATTTTGTACGTTTTTTTTTTTTACTAATGAAAATAGGCAATAGCCTGAGGCTTTGGGTGCTGCCAAGAAACACACAGATTGAAAGCCTGTAATAAACAGGAATTAGTCAGGAATTTGTGTATTATATTGAATCTGCAGGATTTAAAGGTACACTATGTATCTTTTTTGGTCTTCTCGTGGTTAAAAAACAAAACTGCATGCATTTTGCTCAAGAACATTGGTTAGGCAGATAAACGTTCGATAATTTTATTCTTAGAAATAATTGTAAACAATTAAATGATTTTGTATGCACCCGCAGTTATATTATAATGTTCTTTGGCTTAAGCCCCGTCCTTAGTCCAGGTCTTGACGTAGCTGACGGGTCCTGCCTGAAGATAAAGAAAGGGGCGGAGTCAACTCTGGACAGGAGGAAAGGGCCAGCCTGGTGGTGGAGGGGAGGATGGGGGGGAACTTCGCCACTTCACCTCAAGCAGCAAATGAGAGAGTAGGGTGAGACTTATATAGTCTTGACATAATTAGTCCTGGTAGAACCTATGCTAAAGCTTTCATGTCTCGTTCACTAAGCATGCGTACACACACATTTCTGCGTGAAATGTGCGTACAAATGATTTTAAGAACAAATCACGATTCACCAAAAATGTTGTAATAAAATTTATTCAAAATTTACGTACGCAAAAGCACTTACTCTGTATGGCCTTATAATCGTGTTAAGAAGTTATTTCATCCTAACAAAATTACAAAATTACAAAATAATTATTAAGTATGTTGCATTAATTGTCTTATATAATCCATATAAAATTATATAATAAAATTTTTAAATAATACAATTTAATTTAATCTTAAATACATTATATCATATAGGCCTACAGTTAAAGAGTAAACCCTGCGAGGTTTCTCAGAATATAACGCAGATATACGCGTATTTACAGCTGGCTAATGAGAGGTCTGTAATCTGGGTCAGTATAAAAGGTGTTTATTTATCTGGTTAGAATACCATAGTGAGCCAGGGCAATTACACATTTTAGAAGAATGATTGATGATGTTTTGACTCATTTAAATGTTATTAATTTTGATACATTTTTGAACAAAAAATTGTACATAGTGTACCTTTATTAATTTAAAGTGTTTTTAACCACGTCACAATCACCATTCCAGCCTTTTCGGTTCCGTCTCACCAGTCACCGGTCTCATTTTGGTGTGAGAAAAAACACTCTGATGCAAATGGTTCACTTCAGGATTTTCGAAGTCGTCATCTGATTGGTTGAATTCTATAGGATATCCGGAAGACGTCCGTGTCACATTCTTTAATGGTCCGTCTGGAATAAAAGATGCCGTGACGCCTAACCCCCTCATGGAAGATATACGCCGTCGTGTTTACAACTGTGAATGAGCGCTTATCATGATCAACTAAACACTGGATTTTCAAAAGTATGTGGAGTTTGCGGCACAGACTTGTCCAAGGGTTTTACACACCGGTCTGTTATTGTAGGCACAACGACGTTGCGTTTTCACGCTCCTAAACATGACGCTGAACAAAACTAACTTTGTTTGGTTGCTTTGTCAGTCAGACGGCCTCTGGGCGCTCCTTGGCCAGCGAAAGCTGCTATGGAGTCCAGACCTTCTGCTGTCAGTCTGAAGGTCTGGCTATGTGAGACTAATTTAGGAAAGACTTAGAAGTAAAAGTTCAGTCAAAATATTATATCTATATATGGTGTCTATGGGAGATTTTTAGTGAATTGTGACTTAAATTTGTATGGGAATTATCTATGTATAAAGATTCTATTTAAAAAAATGTTCCACAGAAAAAAATAAAAGCATAAGCTACGTTTGGAATGACTTGAGGGTGCGAGTAAATCATGTTCATATCATTTCAACAGAAATATTATTTTCATGTAAACTGTTTACACTTGAAGTGGTGTACGAAACATGATATGATGATATATGATATGATAAAAGTTAACACGTGCAATTATTGAAAGAATTAATAATTTTCCAACAATCCCTTAGCAGCCATATCCCTTTTATTAGCAGGCTAACACAGGTATGACAAGAAGCCCTTACTAAACTACTAATGTATCCTTCATTTGCATATCATTAGCATATAGGCTCATTTGATTCAAAAGCCTGGCAGAAACAACAAAAAGACAAAAACAACCCCTGACCATTTCTGCCCTTTTGATACCCAAACAGCATGTTCTGTTATTTTATCATTAATCACCTCTTCACATTCTCATTTGCACAAGAAAATGGTTAAAAGAAAACAGATTGAGTTAGGGATTGGACATGCAGACAGGGGGGCGATTACATCGGCTGAATTACAAATGAAATCGAACTGCTCAAGCATCCAGGCCTGTAGGCCACAATGAAAAATCTCATTACAATGAAAGAAGTGCTTTTGTGGGGCTACTTTTTCCTTTGCATCGTCTGACACCTATAAGATTGTCAGTTGGCCTGTGCTTCTAAGAATAAAGCACAGTTCTTCAGAACCAGTACCATAAAAATACTTTGACAGTGATTACTAAAATACTTTAACAGTGATTCCTGCACCATTACTGAATCTGCAGCACAACGTCAAGAGAAAGGATGCTGTCATTTCTCAAGTTGTAAATCTGCAGTCTGAATTGAATTTGATGACGAATAGTGGGTGCTGTGAGATAATACAGTGAAAAAATGCATCACAGTTGATTGCATGCAACAACAAGTATAAATTGCAATCAATGTAGTCCGATTTGCAAAGAAACGATTCAAAGAGAGCTGGTCCTGAACCGTAAGAACAGTTACTGAATTAACTTCTGATTCACACATTGAGCCACGAGTCACTACCTTAACTCATATCTGACTGAATGGTACTTAAAAAAATAGTATGTTATTTTGTTTTTATTACTGAACCTAAAATGAATTAATATTAAAAAATAATTAAAATGAATACTCACCAAGCGCCAAATGCAAGCAAAAAACTGTGTTGGCAAATATTTGAAATGGTGTCAACCACCAGTTGGCCGGTAACATTTTTATGAATTCTAACAATGCAATGTTGTGAGAACATGAACGTGAACATGAGTTGATGGGCCAGTGCTGCATAGTCACGAAAGTTTAAGCCTTGTCAATTTAAATATACAAGTGCAAGAAGATGTGAAAGGGAACTCAATATATATATATATATATATATATATATATATATATATATATACATATATATATATAGAGAGAGAAAGAGAGAGAGAGCGAGAGAGAGAAATCAATGTTAAGTGTTCTCTTAATTTTTTCCAGAGCTGTATACATATATGCACACACACAAGTGCCTCTGACAGCATTGCACTCCTGCATTCCGTTTGTTTACCACTGTCACAAGAAGTTCAAATAGGGCATAATGTCCTTCAAGCACTTCCTCCTCTTCCCCTCTTTTTACTCTTGGTCTCTGTTTGTTCTCTTTGTGTCTTTCACACACAAGCACATTCACCCCTCAGATCACACATCAACAGGAAACGCCTCACAGACTCCACATTTTTGAAAGCCCAGCGCACATGCTGGTTCATCTTTACTGTCACAACAGCACAACTAAGTATTAATCACTCATTTCACTGACACTGTGCTAATAGCACTATAATTCCTTAATACAGACAAATATGGTCTTCTATATGGACAATTGGCATGACAACTGATGTATGCACTTTTAATCCATCGTCATGATCAGAATGAGTAACGCGCCAGTGAGACATGAAAAGACTCTAATTTCTTTAATATCATTCAATTAGGTGGAATTAGGTGGCCACATAGCTGACATACGGCCACATAATTCTTAGAGAAGATCGGATCTATGGTTAATTATGATTTAACAGCACATCTCTGTATAGTTGAGTGGATAAAAGCTGGGTCATGGTAATTGGCATAGAGCCAGGGCTAAGATGTGTTGTTAAATGCATAATACTGTGCACATTTGACCTGTCTCTTTATATACAAGACCAAAATTTATTTCAGGTTTCTCTCTTTTCCAAAATGATTTTGCATAATGTATTTTCTATTTTCACTAAATTTAGTTTACCTTTATGATCTTGGAAATAAAGGACCGTAATCCTTATACCATCATATCTTTATAGTATCGTCAAACCTTTGTGAATATGTATGTTGTATGGTTTGGTGTACCAGTATTGATTGGCAGGTTTGTGCCCAGAGGAGGTAATACCTCACAGAACGCTAGAAAATGGGGCAGCTCAGATCTCATGTATGACAGCTATAACATGCTCTTGTGACTGTCACACTGATCCTGGTTCACCTTGATCTCAATAAATCCTTAATAAAAGTCACTGACATGCTATCAATAAGCCACATCCAACTGTATCCATTTGTATTATTAGGGCTGTTAACCTAATGTTAAAGTGTCCATATTATGCCATTTTAAAGGTTCCTAATTTTGTTTTGGATGTCTCCTACAAAAGGCTTACATGCATTAAAGGTAAAAAAAAACAAAAAACACTTTCATTTTCATGATATACATTGCACATCACCACATTTTTCAATGATTCTCAAATGACTCCAAAGATTCAGTCCCTCCTTTCTGCTAGCCTACTCTGCTCTGATTGGCCAGATGGCCTAGTCTATTGTGATTGGTCTAACGAAGAACGTATCGGTTACGTATGTAACCCTCGTTCCCTGAAGGAGGGAACTGAGACGTACGTCGGAACTGACCGACGAATTGGGATCTATTTTCAGAGACCAATCTACTTCGAGTGTTTAAAACGAGCCAATGAAGATTGGCATGCGGTCGACGCACTCCACGCACTGCCCCGCAGCGCGGGTACAAATACGGAAGCGGAAGTACCGCATATCGCTTTACAACTGAGGAGCCGAGCTAGGTGACTCGGCCTACAGCTGAGGCACAGCACCTGGCGACGGGACGTACGTCTCCGTTCCCTCCTTCAGGGAACGAGGGTTACATACGTAACCGAGACGTTCCCTTTCAGTCGGTCACGTTCGACGTACGTCGGAACTGACCGACGAATTGGGATCCCTGACCGACCTCGCTGGACCACACCTAGGTTGGTGCGGAAGTCAGGGCTCCGGGCAGGTAGGCCAGTCACTGCTGTTCCTGCAAGACCCACTCAGCGTGACTATTGGATAACGCTGGGAAAGCGTGCCCGTCTGGGGAAGATGGTACGCTGCGGAGCCACGTCCTTCAGTGGACGGAGAGGTGGAAATACTCATAAGGACTAACCTAGCAGGGTAGTGCTACCTATGGCAGCCTCTGGGGTGGATCCAACCTGGTCCCAGGGGGGAGACGACAAAGCGGGCTCTGTCAAGGGAAAGACACAGGGCTAGCCGAGTAGGGTAGCTGGTACCGTGGAAAATACACATATGGGGTTGCCGTTAGGGAACCGCTACATATGGAACCCAGCCTAACACACACGTTCCACAAGCATACGGGTGTAGGCCTGGTGTCAACGGCCGCAACGTCTGACACCGAAGGGGTGACGGAGGAACTAGGGGTTAGCCGTTTCCGGGGAACACAACTGGAGACAATAGACGCACATATCCGGCCAGGAGGCGGGAGTGGCGTATGCAAGCCGACACTAGAACGGGTACTTAGCGCTACTGGCCACTGGGGGCGAGGATGCGGGAAGATACCGGCTCTACACGGAGGCTATAAAATCTAGCGAACGTGTTAGGTGTCGCCCAGCCCGCAGCTCTACATATATCTGTCAGCGAGGCGCCTTGAGCCAGCGCCCAGGAGGAGGCTACACTCCTAGTGGAGTGAGCTCGCACCCCGAGCAGGCAAGGCACGTCTTGGGACTGGTAAGCCAAGACGATAGCATCCACTATCCAGTGGGCTAACCTCTGCTTGGAGCCAGCCTTTCCCTTCTGCTGGCCTCCGTGACAGACGAAGAGCTGTTCTGAGGTTCTAAAGCTTTGAGTTCGGTCCACGTAGGCGCGAAGAGCGCGGACGGGACAGCGCAAAGCTAGGGCTGGGTCTGCCTCCTCCGAAGGCAGCGCTTGCAGGTTCACCACCTGGTCCCGGAAGGGAGTGGTGGGAACCTTGGGCACGTATCCAGGCTGAGGTCTCAGGACAACGTGAGAGTTGGCCGGCCCGAATTCTAGGCACGATTCGTTGACCGAAAGTGCATGCAGGTCCCCTACCCTCTTGATTGAGGCCAATGCAGTCAGGAGCACTGTCTTCATGGACAGGATGTTTAGCTCAACTGACTGCAAAGGCTCGAAGGGAGGGCCCTGGAGTGCTCTGAGCACCAGGGCTAGGTCCCAAGAGGGTACCGAGGTTGGCCGAGGAGGATTTAGTCTCCTCGCACCTCTGAGGAACCTGACGATTAAGTCGTGCTTACCTAAGGACATACCTTCAACTACATCGTGATACGCCGCTATTGCGGCGACGTACACTTTGAGGGTGGAGGGAGACAGCCTTCTCTCCAACCCATCTTGTAGGAAAGAAAGCACAACATTAATTGAACACCTTCGGAGGTCTTCCCGGCGGGAAGAACACCATTCAACGAACAGGTTCCACTTCAGCGCATAGAGGCGCCTCGTAGAGGGGGCTCTAGCTGAACCGATGGTGTCTGCCACTGCCTGTGGCAGGCCACCTAGAACCTCTGCGTCCCGTCCAGGGACCAGACATGGAGTCTCCAGAGGTCTGGACGCGGGTGCCATAGAGTGCCCCGCCCCTGAGAAAGCAGGTCCTTCCTCAGGGGGATAGGCCAGGGAGGGGCTGTCGCGAGGAGTGAGAGTTCGGAGAACCAGGTCCGGTTGGGCCAGTAGGGCGCAACTAGCAAGACCTGCTCCTCGTCCTCCCTGACCTTGCACAGAGTCTGTGCGAGAAGGCTCACTGGGGGAAACGCATACTTGCGTAGGTCCCGGGGCCAGCTGTGCATCTGTACCGAGGGTGCCCCCGGACAGGGAGTAATACAACTGGCAATGGGTCGAGTCCGGAGAGGCGAACAGGTCTACCTGCGCGGCTCCGAAGAGGTCCCATATCAGCTGGACGCTCCGGGGGTGGAGTCGCCACTCTCCCGGAGGTGTCGGCTGACAAGAGAGCTCGTCGGCTGTCTGGTTCAGCGCACCTGGGATGTGAATGGCCCGAAGCGACCTCAGACGCTTCTGACTCCACAGGAGGAGATGGCGGGCGAGCCGGAGCATGCAACGGGAGCATTGCGGTTGATGTACGGACCAGTACGTGTTTCCCCTGGAGCGGCTTCTTGAAGCGGCTCAGGGCGAGACGTACTGCCAGAAGCTCTAGGCAATTGATATGCCAACGCAGTTGGGGCCCCGTCCACAGACCCGCAACTGAGTGCCCGTTGTACGTGGCCCCCCAACCCGTGGAAGAGGCATCTGTGAAGACCACAGCATGCCTGGACACCTGTTCTAGGGACACTCCGGCCCGTAGAAAGGCAGGGTCCGCCCACGGATTGAAGGTTTGGCGACAGTAAGGAGTAACTGAGACCCGGTACTAGCCGCACTGCCACGCCCATCTCGGGACTCGGTCGTGAAGCCAGCGTTGAAGCGGTCTCATATGAAGCAATCCGAGCAGCGTTACCGCGGCTGCAGATGCCATATGCCCCAGGAGCCTCTGAAAGAATTTCAGTGGGACCGCTGTCCTGCCTTTGAACGTATTCAAGCAGTTCAACACTGACCGGACTCGCTCCTCTGTGAGGCGCGCAGTCCGGTTGACCGAGTCCAGCTCCATACCGAGATAAGAGATCCTCTGTGTGGGACAGAGTTTGCTCTTCTCTCGGTTGACCCGAAGGCCCAACAGGCTGAGGTGACGTAGCACCAGGTCCCTGTGTTCGCACAACTGCTCCTGAGACTGGGCAAGAATGAGCCAGTCGTTGAGTTAGTTGAGAATGCGAACGCCGCGTTCTCTGAGCGAAACAATGGCTGCCTCTGCGTCTTTCGTGAAGACGCGAGGCGACAAGGACAGCCCGAAGGGCAGGACCTTGTACTGAAATGCCCTCCCCTCGAACGCAAAGCCTAGGAACAGTCTGTGTCGAGGGAGAATGGAGACATGAAAGTACGCGTCCTTCAGGTCGATCTTTGCGAACCAATCCTGGGGACGGATGCCTTCGAAAATGCGTTTCTGCGTTAGCATTCTGAACGGGAGCTTGTGCAGGGCCCGATTCAGGACACGCAGGTCCAGGATTGGTCTTAACCCACCCCCTTTCTTGGGCACAATGAAGTAGGGGCTGTAAAACCCCGCCTTCATATCGGCCGGAGGAACCGGCTCGATCGCGTCCTTCGCCAGCAGGACATCGATCTCGGACCGCAAGACATGGGCATCGCAACTCCGCACTGAGGTGAAGAGGATGCCCGTGAACTTGGGAGGCCGGCGGGCGAATTGAATCGCATAGCCGAATCTGATGGTACAGATGAGCCAGCGAGACGGCCTGGGGAGACCTAACCAGGCCCCCAGAGACCGAACAAGTGGGACCAACGGCACCACAGACGTGCCCGGGGTGAGGCAGCGAGATGGAGTACCCAGGCCCGACTCGGGAGGCCCGGAGGCGGCCCGGAGTGTTGCTTGAGTACTCCAGGGTGGGGCAGAGTGTGGGGGAGGAGGGGTGCGGACACCACCTCCCCGAGAACAGCTCCTCTTCTCCCTGGGCTGCCTGTCTCAGGGCCGCTTACCCTTGCGCTTGCCTGCAGAGACAGCGGGGCCCTGGACGGGTTGGGCGGCCCCCTTGCGCCTGGCGCCCTGCCTTGCCGGTGGAGGCTGCTGCTTTGGCTTGGCAGGGGCGGAGGCAGACGCCGGGGGACGCCCTCGGCGACGAGCGGGGAGGGGAGGGGATGGGTGCGCTGCAGCCGGCGACTGGGTGGAGGCAGCAGCAGGTTGCCGGGGCAGGATATTTTTAATCGCCTCCGTCTGCTTCTGGGCAACCGAGAACTGCTGGCCGAAGTTCTCGATTGCGTCGCCGAAGAGGCCGGCCTGACAGACAGGGGCGTTGAGGAACCGCACTTTGTCGGTCTCACGCATATCTGCCAGGTTCAGCCACAGGTGGCGTTCCTGGACCACAAGTGTGGACATCGCCCGACCCAGGGAGCGTGCGGTGACTTTCGTTGCCCTGAGGGCGAGGTCCGTCGCGGTACGCAGTTCCTGCATAACCCCTGGGTCGGAACTACCCTCGTGCAATTCCATGAGCGCTTTGGCCTGGTAGACCTGCAGGAGCGCCATGGCATGCAGAGATGACGCGTCTTCTCCACAGGCCGTGTAAGCCTTGCCGGTTAGCCCGGACGAGAACTTACATGCCCGGGAGGGGAGATGCGGATTTCCCCGCCAGTCGGTAGCGGTCTTAGGACATAGTTGCATCGCAACCAATCCGCTTCACTGGGGGGATCTCCACGTAACCCTTCGCCGCGCCACCGTCGAGGGTAGTGAGGACGGAGGAGTCAGTCGATCGGTTTCTAGCGCTATAGGGCGCTGTCCACGACTTCGTGAGCTCCTGATGCACTTACGGAAAGAAAGGCACTGGGACGGGGCACTGAGAACCAGCACAGGCCGTCCCGAGATACCAAACGTCAAGCCGCGAGGGTTCGGGACGCGGTGGAGGGTTCCACTCGAGCCCGACACTAGCGGCGGCCCGGGAAAGCATAGCCGTGAGCTCTGGATCGGACTCGGGCAACGCTACCACACCCGAAGGGGGCAGCGCAGCCGAATCTTCATCTCCAGAGTCCATTAGCTCGTCCCCCGATGCGGCGATCGAAACCATATCCTCAACCGGAGCCCCGAAAGTAACAGCTGGCCCCCCGCGGGAAGGATCAGCATGCTCTTCTGGAAGCTCAACCGGCGCAGCGGAGGGGGGAGGGGCCCGAGGAGCCTGTTGGCCCGCGATGGTCATATTCCCGCAATGGGAACATGAGTCATCCACGAAAGCCGCCTCAGCATGCTGAACGCCCAAACACGTGAGACAGCGATCGTGTCCGTCAGCTGGGGACAGGTAACGTCGGCATCCAGAAACACACGGTTTGAATGACATCTTGAAAAAGATGCAGGGTCAAACCGTGTCGCTCTTTTAGAGGAAAATGCTCTGATCAGTGCCGAGGCACGCAGGGGAAATGGCCGCGGCTCGCAGCGGTTCAGGGGTGCAAGCCCACTGAGAGCACTCAAAATGCCCAAAGCTGTGAAAACAGCTGTTTGTTTGTTTTTTTCTTGCGACCACCGCTACAGGCACCGTCACACCGACACTGGCAGAGCTCCAATCTCTTTGTCCTCGCAGGAAACACTCTTCGTAGGAACAAACAAGCACATGAATGTTCGGCTCCGAAGTTGAAAGCGATATGCGGTACTTCCGCTTCCGTATTTGTACCCGCGCTGCTGGGCGGTATGTGGAGTGCGTCGACCGCATGCCAATCTTCATTGGCTCGTTTTAAACACTCGAAGTAGATTGGTCTCTGAAAATAGATCCCAATTCGTCAGTTAGTTCCAACGTACGTCGAACGTGACCGACTGAAAGGGAACTAGTTATTCAACCCGAACATCCATTGCAAGGATGACTTAAGCAGAACGTTACTCAGTGATACACTACTATGTTTTACATACATTGTGAGATTATGCAAATGTAATACCTCACCATCAGC
This sequence comes from Rhinogobio ventralis, assembly GCA_039654625.1. Lineage (NCBI taxonomy): Eukaryota > Metazoa > Chordata > Actinopteri > Cypriniformes > Gobionidae > Rhinogobio > Rhinogobio ventralis. The sequence continues at coordinate 15,218,978 of CM077195.1, read as the reverse complement.
ATTAACAAGTACACTCACCTAAAGGATTATTAGGAACACCATACTAATACTGTGTTTGACCCCCTTTCGCCTTCAGAACTGCCTTAATTCTACGTGCCATTGATTCAACAAGGTGCTGAAAGCATTCTTTAGAAATGTTGGCCCATATTGATAGGATAGCATCTTGCAGTTGATGAAGATTTGTGGGATGCACATCCAGGGCACGAAGCTCACATTCCACCACATCCCAAAGATGCTCTATTGGGTTGAGATCTGGTGACTGTGGGGGCCATTTTAGTACAGTGAACTCCATTGTCATGTTCAAGAAACCAATATGAAATGATTCGATCTTTGTGACATGGTGCATTATCTTGCTGGAAGTAGCCATCAGAGGATGGGTACATGGTAGTCATAAAGGGATGGACATGGTCAGAAACAATGCTCAGGTAGGCCGTGGCATTTAAACGATGCCCAATTGGCACTAAGGGGCCTAAAGTGTGCCAAGAAAACATCCCCCACACCATTACACCACCACCACCAGCCTGCACAGTGGTAACAAGGCATGATGAATCCATGTTCTCATTCTGTTTACGCCAAATTCTGACTCTACCATCTGAATGTCTCAACAGAAATCCAGACTCATCAGACCAGGCAACATTTTTCCAGTCTTCAACTGTCCAATTTTGGTGAGCTCGTGCAAATTGTAGCCTCTTTTTCCTATTTGTAGTGGAGATGAGTGGTACCCGGTGGGGTCTTCTGCTGTTGTAGCCCATCCGCCTCAAGGTTGTGCGTGTTGTGGCTTCACAAATGCTTTGCTGCATACCTCGGTTGTAACGAGAGGTTATTTCAGTCAAAGTTGCTCTTCTATCAGCTTGAATCAGTCGGCCCATTCTCCTCTGACCTCTAGCATCAACAAGGCATTTTCGCCCACAGGACTGCCGCATACTGGATGTTTTTCCCTTTTCACACCATTCTTTGTAAACTCTAGAAATGGTTGTGCGTGAAAATCCCTGTGTATCGCAATGAAGATTGTAGGATGGGCATTAGGCAAATGTATTACTGCGTTAAGTATGCAGGTCATGAAAATGAGACTGGAATTCCTGACAACTCGTTTAGACGGTTCAGAGTCTATTATTTCTTTTGGGAGACAATAATTACCAAGTTCATGAAACTCTAGATGGCGCAGGCTGATTGGTTGCTGTGGCATCAGCGTCCAATGAGATGCTCAACATTCAAGTAGCCTACCAGTAGTGTAGCTGTTAGCAGTCTGCAGCGCGCTTCCAGAAAGTATCTGAAATCAACATCTATATTGATTCTGTTGATTCACTGCTTGCAGACAAAGTCACTGTAACGATGCGATTCTGCTACACGCTAAGGAAGAGTTATTTTTCTGTGGCCACAAACATATCCTCTCTGAGAGTTGATAGACGATCAATACTGACTGTTTGCTGGACGAACAGATTAATTGATTGTAATATTATTTCAGCTACATCAAGTTAATTCTATTAACTGATTCAAACATTTATAATAAATTATAACAAATTATAAATAATTATTCATATTTCGCTTTTGAACTAATTTGCTATAGAAAGCAGTCTGTTGGTTAAGGCAACGTGTCATAGTATACTTGACGTTTCATAGCACTTGATGACTTCTCATGTTTCAACATACTGTAGTCACAGTGAAAGAATACATTACACACAGTAGCACTGCATGTGCTTGAAGGATGTGTACTGTATTTCTCAATGTTTTTCCCCACAAGGCAGTTTGAGATCATTACATCATTAATATGAACATCCCTCAAAAAAGAAATAAAGAGAATGGATGTTCTCACAGAAATTTTTACAAAACATAACAGTTAAAAATTAATGAAAAGAAATGAGAAATTGTAGGGGTAGAAGAGAAACCAAAAAGTGTCACTAAGACCATGAACCATGGAAAATCAGTTGCTATGCAAAAGCACCTATAGCAACCTTTGTGACAATGTGACCAGATAATGTTAAGCAAACACATTATTTACACATTGATATCTTTATTTAAATGTATTTAAATGTACTCTTTTCACTTGATTTTAAAATGTTGATTTAAAAAAATCTCTGAATTTAATGAGAAAAATAAGTACTGTCTCTCCCCTTCAGGGAAGATGTTTTAAATTCAGTTCTGTCATTTCGTTGACTTTCACTGGGCACCTAAATGAAAAATTACACCCTTCAGAAAGGACAGAATGTAATGCATCCTCTCCATTAGATATTTTGCAGTGGTTTAGCCTGGTTTGTCTCATATAAGCGGAAGTGCTTTAGTTGACATAACAAGATGGAGGGTTCTGTTTAGAGGAACCACAACCGATCACATTCCACAACAAGAGTTTCAGTGTCACTTTTGTATAGCTGTTACTTTTGACCCTTTAAACATTTGTTCTAATGTTAATAGAAAGGAAACAAGAATAAGACAGGAATTAGAAGAATTTCATATGGCAGAAATCATAAGATAAGAAAGAGAATATAACATTTCAGTTTAAAAGTCACACATTTTATCTTGACTTTTTCATATTTCATCTGCTTTTTTTGCAGGAAAATCAAAAGAGTGGATTTATTTGAAATGTTAAAACTTGTTCAACAGAGCTGATATGTTATTGGTATCCAAAGCATGCATTTTTTTGTTAACTTATATTAAGACGCTCTATCGTATTTAAGCCCGTTCACACTCAGGACAATGACTATAACGATAACAATATAGATGTAAAACTATTCCAAATGTAAAAGAATAGCACACTCCACACCACAACTAAGTTAACAGCAAAGATAAACAATATAGATTAAATCACATTCACAATGATTTTTCCAGCAGATGAACGAATAAAAACATTGACAGCCAATCAGAATCCATCCAGCTTTAAAGTGCTCGAGAATTTAAAGCAGTAGACGACATATGCAGTGCGCGTTTATAATATAACAGTATGATATAGCCCATTGGTGTGGATGCTAATCTTTACCGTTATCTTTCTTGGTGTGAACAGGCATTTATTATGAATGGGAAAAAAGGCAATGTGCAATATTGTGGAGCAAGTCCCGCCTTCCTGACCTGTAGAATGGCTGGACCAACGTGAAAAATATGCTTTTATAATGCTATTTGAAGATAAGAACTTGACTTTGACTTTTATTATCCCGTGGGGAAATTTTGTTTCAACATGTGTTCACACATAAAGAAGCAATGTTCACAAATGTAAAAATCACCCACCCACACTCATCTCTGAGACCCACTCAGTTTCACACACACACACACACACACACACGCGCACACACACACACACACACACACACAAACACAACTATCTTTCATTTAAAAACTTTATCGCCTCCGGCAAGGATTTTCTCCCCGTTTTTAAAAAACACTGGCATCCTAAATCTCTGACTTGAAGGTAATGGCTCAAACTCTTGGAAACAGTGGATGCTGAAATGATTTTCATTTTGCAACATTTAAAACTTTCCAGAATGAGCTCTTTTTTTCCACTGTGACATTTCCAAAACACTTACTTTCTATAAAAGAATGATAAAACTTTCAGTATTGAGACACGTTGAATGACACCAACTTCCTTATGAAAATCCTTTTTTGTTCACAATTCCAGTCCATTTATCCCACCTCAATTAATGATCGAGGACGCCCCAAGGTATTTGTACTCAATATCGTTCTGAACAGGCTCCCCTTTGATTATGCAAATCTGCTAATTTAATTAAGTATCATCCAGGGAAGGTACTAATACAGCTGTTTGTGTATAAGATACACAACAAGGAAAAGAGGACACATCCTTGTGGAGAACCTACATTAGTGATTTGTTTATCAGACAATGGACCACATGCACCTGTTGAACTCTATTTCTGAAAAGAATCCTCCAACCACAGAATCAGTCCTCCCATATTAGAATGACAAGCAAATTGAAAAGGTTCTATTAAGTGTTGAGTATTTGTCATTAAATACCATAAATAAGCCATATTAATTGGTCAGTTCATGTCATGTCAGTTCATGGCTATGCTATTTAAATGTGAATTTGGCATAGAAGTAGAAGTAAGATAGAAGTTGGTTTTGCATGCCCAAAAAAGCTGATGTTCCACGAAAGGGACTTTTTTGATAAACAAATCAATATTTAGCATATTTTTTCAAGGAATTGGCTGTACATGTTCGCAAAAACAGACAATAGCCTCTTTCACACATACATAAATTACCAGTAACAGATCATGTGTGAATACGACCTTTTCAAAAATGCAGATTTTCCGGCAATTTACCAGTAGAGGAAGTTGTAATATTACCAGTAAATTACCGGCAATGTGCTCTGTGTGAACGCAGAATGAAGATTACCTGTATATTCGCGGTTGAAATCAGAACGCGCTGACGTAAGAATTCTGCTTTGGACCAATCATAAAGACTTATGAAGATGACGTGATTACTCTGTGCTGTTTACAGTAAGGTTTTTTAATAGTTTTTCTATTTAAATATGCGCTAAATTATCATCCTTGACCCGTTGCGCCACGTCTCGCAGCTTTTTCAACGTGTCACGCTCGAGACTCGGCCTTCTTTTCTATTCATCAGCACTTTGGCTCTGCAGTTGGATACTATTACACGAGTGTTGTGTTTTTAAGAGCAAACGCGCGTTCTGTTTGATCATCCGTATGCCTGTCACTCAGACATCAAAAATATGTTGTCAAATTAAATAGATAGTAAAACTTAAGCACTTCTCCTCATGTGGGCGGATGAAGACAACGGCGCAGCATTTAAAGATAATTTATGATGACTGACATCACAGAATTTACCGGTATTTTGCTGCTGATGTGTGAATGGTCTCTTACCGGTAAAAAGCCAGAATGTCGTTGCTTGTGTGAACAGCATATTTGTGTATTTACCGGTAAAGTCATTCTGGTAATTTTGCAGTAATTTACTGCTGTGTGAAAGGCGCTAATAGGGAACAACAGAATGTTCACAGATGACAAAATTCATAATTTACTTACCCTCATAGTGTTCCAAACCTGTATGACTTTCTTTCTTATATGGAATACAAAAGAAAATATTTTGAAGAATATTTCAGCTGTTTTTGTCCATACAAAAAAATTGAGTAAAGCACCTTAAGAAAAATATTTAATACACGAACAGACAAAAGGGTGTAGGATGTATTTGGGACATTTTGTGTGGGCCTGCAAATGAATCATGGCAACAGTCTACAACAGCCATTTAGAGGTTTTGAAACCCCATCATAGTATAATCATTCAGGTCAACATTATTACAGTTAAAAGCACACCGTTTTGTAACTCTTTATAATTTAGTTTTAGCACAATATGATGTTATACATTCACATCAGATGTCTCATTGTCCACACTCATATTAGGAAATGAATGTATTGAGTACTCTTACTAGAAGCAGCCTTAAAGCTGACAGCAGCATTGTGTGTGACAAGGGTCAGAATGGCTGAATGGGAAATTGGCACTTTTACAATCAGCAATGTAACTCAATACTATCAGAAAAGAAACAAAGCACACAGAGACAAGACAGCAGGGCTGTGTGTGTTTATCCGTGTTAACAAGAATATGCACGTATTTGTATGTGTCGTCAGTGTTAGCCAGTGAAAGGATCGATGGAGGAATGCTGTTTTTAGTCACAGTGGCTCAGGAGGGAATCTTTACTAATATCTTTCTTAACGTTGAGCTGTGGAAGGAATATGACATACACCACAGGTGTATTTATACTTCCAGCAAAGTCAAGCTGAGGACAGGAATGGCAGAAAGGAGAAGAGGACATTTAAGTTTATACATTTAATAATGAACAAACCATCTCAATGGACAGTAAGACGACGCAGTAGCTATACTTACAAGCATATGGTCAAAACTGTCTTAAAATGAACATATTTACAAGGTATGACTTACAAATGTGTAATACTTTATGTTTAAAAGTTTAGGGTCAGTTTTTTTTTCACAAAAAAAACTTTATTTAGCAAGGATACATTAAATTAATCAAAACTGAACGTAAAGACATTTATAATAATACTACGAAGACTGCAGATTACTGCTGAAAATTCAGTTTTACCTTGACCGGAATAAAATACATATCAAAACTAAAATAGAAAATATTTTAAATTGAAATAATTATTTTTCTTAATATAATGAGTGATATACATACACACATACATCCTACTTTGAAAATTGGAATTCAATGTAACTTAGTGTAAATAAAAAAAATATATATTTAAATGAATATGAATATGAATAAATTGTAAATCCGTCTGAATAAAACCATATTCATGTTGAGACTATTTTCTTTTTGCTAAATCACATAAACCCATAATTTTGTATTTACACATTTACAAAAATCTGTTTATATTTCCCATCCCAATCACAGGTTCACATTCATTTTTCTTGCTGAAATCATATTTAGTGTACGCGGGCGTTGCCACACACAGACACACACATACGCAGGCACGCACACACTGCTTTTTATAATGTACAAAATGTATAATCTATCCCCTAACCCTAAACATACCCCTAAACCTAGCAGTCACAGAAAACTTTCTGCATTTTTGCATTTTCAAAAAACATCACTTAGTATGATTTATAGGCTGTTTTCCTCATGGGGACCAAAAATGTCCCCCTCATCCTTGTGGGGACATTTTGTCTCCATACTGGGTTTACCAGTACACACACACAAACATACAACAACAATTCTTATGCTAAAACACATAAAGACATTTTTTCAATCACACACTCCTTTTCAAATGCAATTCAACATATACCGCTCTCACACACAAACACACTTTATTCACACACTTACACCCTCTGCCCCTTTAACACACAAAAACACACAAACAAACAATCACTCACTCACTCTAATGATTGAGTAGTTATGAATAGAGCTTGGCTCTTATTAGATTATAGATGGCACCTGTGTTTATTTGGCTGATTTCTAATATATTTCTGTGCTCTCTCTGTTTCTGTCTCTCTATCTCTGTCCGCCCGCTAATCTCCATATAAACACTCTCTGATCCACTTTATCTCTCCTCTATTCTCACGGGGGCAGGTTACGAACTGAAGGGATAAATGGAAGAAAGAGTGGAGAGGACGATGGAGCCAGTGAAAGCCAGATACACAGTGCAAGCATGTCAGCACTTTAAGTCCAAACTGTCCCCTGAGAATCTACTATATCAGCTTATAGGAGGCTCAAAGAATATCAGATGAACAGCTGATGTCTCACAGACAAACCATACAGGAAATGTACTGAAAGATAATTGCAGCGGCTGGTAAAAAATAGCCAATAGGCATGAATAAAATGAATACAATCATGTGAATTCTTTGAGCCATTTTTTTTCTGCATACCCAGAAGAGTTGTTGAGTCTCTAAATATAGGCATATTTACCTCTACTTTTTTTTCATAAGACTTAAGAAATAGATCAGCTGGGGTTTGATTCAGATATGTAAAATAATGTTTTCACTTACTGATGTTACCACATTAAGCACATTATTAAATATATTCATATATTTTTGTACACTGTATTTTGTTTATTTTTGGTGACTTAAGGTAGGCTAACATTTTACATTAGGAATGCACCAAATCCAGGATTTGGCGTCAGATTCGGCCGAATATTGGGCTTTTTGACGGGGTTCGGTTTCTGCGAAGGTGAGCACAAAGCCCGCCAAAATGGGTGTGGCATCTGCCTTAAAGGTACGCTGTAATGCCCTAAAACGTCAGATTAATCTCCTTCAGCGACGATCTCGGTCCTTGCTGATAAACTCTCGAAGCTACACCACCTTTCGCCGAGAAAAGACGAGCCTGCAGCGGAATCACGAGCTAGCCAGCCTGGACATCCTGCAACGAGTCAGCGGCCTGTTTCAGCGCGCTCAATTGCCAGCGGTCCTGTGAGCTGTCGCGCCTTTCCCCATTCCGCCTTTGCGCTCTCCGGTGAAACACTATGGTGTATCCTTGTTTTTACAATGAGCGACTTACGTAATGTCGCGCAATATATGTGTAACATGCAGCACTCACCTGCATGAAGAGGACGGCCACGATGTGTGCGTGATCTGTCTGGCTAAGCCCACGCAGACGCTGCTCTCTCCGGGTCCGGCTGCTCTCACTGCGAGGGTATGCCCATCTCCTCTCTCCGCTCGCGGATAGCGCTCTTCTGAGAGCGCGAACCCACCCTCGCGCTCTCCCGTTCCCTTTCCAGTCCGTACCCCAGCGGAAAAAACGGCGGAGCCCGAGGGCTGAGTACACCTAGGCTAACGAGCCCGCGTGCCCGCGTGCCTCGTCTTCGCCTCAGAGAGACGTTTCTCCCGTGACGTTCTCTCGATCAGACCTGTTCCCCCCGCTCGAAGCCGAGGGCCTGGTCTCATTCGCCGGCAATGATGCGCGCGGGAGCATCCACACGATGACTCCGTGTCTCTCGCCACTTCTGACGCTGAGGAATGGTCAGGCTCCATCGACGACCCCGCCCCCTCAACTTCACAGCAATGCAAATTCCCCAGCGGGTATCGCGTGTGTCTCGGCTGAGACCACGCCAAATTTGCACCCCGCGGGCTCGGCTCGCCAGCCTCGATGCATCCCACCTCCCTCTCTCTCTCTCCGCGCTGAAGAAAGCGCTGCGGACAGAGAATGCCAGAGTGGACGAGCGAACTCACGCCAGAGCTCTCCCCGCGTGTCTCGCTTTCAGACTGCTAGATATATTGAGGGCGCGGCTTACGTTACAGCCTGTTCTCACTGCAGCTCGTGCTTATTGCCATGGCAGCGCGCACGCTCCCTGTTGAGAGCGCGACTTACGTCATTGCTGCACTCACTGTCTAGCGCATAGCGACGTTGTGAAATGGCGGCCAAGCCCTGCCCCTTTTTCACTCTCTATCACTTCTCCCAGTTCCCTCTATTCAGGCGACTGGAGAGGTTCAGCATTGCAGTATACGAGCCTGTTACAAAGCACACTCGCCTGCACACAAAACGCACTGTTGAGAGAGTGACTTCTCTCTACCACTTCTCTCAATCCCCTCTATTCAGGCGACTGGAGAGGTTTATCCATTGCAGTATACGAGCCTGTTATAAAGCACGCACACCTGCACACAAAACACTGAGAGCATGACTTCTCTCTACCACTTCAGGCGACTGGAGAGGTCCACCATTGCAGTAAACGAGCCCGCTATGAAGCGCGCACGCCTGCACACAAAACGCTGTATTAAAGGCGATCCTAATAAGCAATTAAGAGTATTTTCCTTTTATGACTGTAGGCAGTGTGTCCCCTACATAGTGTGCACCACTGCATATAAGCACTGTTAATTCAACGCTATGGAATCACTCAAAAGATCAGGAAGAGAGGAGGGTTGAGTCCCGCCCAGGCCGGTCCGCCCCCCAAAAAAACTCAGAATTCTCTCCCCACGGCCCGTTTTATTCCGGCCAGGGAGAAAAATGTTATTTTGAATGTTGTGAGTGTAAACTGCGAACCCGCTCTGATGCGCGCTCCCTTGCATTCTGCCGCTATAATAGCGAGTTCAATAAAAGAACATGTTTAAGAAATGAGTTTTCTGTCTCTTCCACACCACACGGAAGTCGGCGCCCTGCACAGCGCGCCGCCTTCCGACACTATAAAACCCCTGTACAACCGGGCAGAGGCTTGGAAAGCCATCCCCAGTGTGTCACAGCAGGTTATAAAAACAATTCAATGAGGTTACTCGCTCCAATTCGCTCGCAAACCACCCCGTTCACGGGCATAACACATTTCGGTGGAGAGCAACGTGACACGTCCTCAAAACTGAAGTGGAGAGCCTTTGATGAGAAAAGCTATAGAGGCGGTGCCTCTAGCACAGCGCGAGTCAGGATTTTACAGCCGCTATTTCCTCGTCCCACAAGAAGATGGAGGTCTCAGACCCATCTTAGACCTCAGACATCTGAACAAGGCTCTTATCAAATGGCCTTTCAGAATGCTGACATTAAAACAGATCATCGCGCAAATCTGCCCGATGGACTGGTTTTTCTCAGTGGACCTGAAATATGCTTACTTTCATATCCAAATTACACCCCCCCCCCCCCCCCCCTTCACAAAGTGCATGGATGCAGCTCTCTCCCCCTTAAGACAAGCGGGAATGTGCATTCTGAATTACCTCGACAACTGGCTCATACTGGCTCAGTCAGAGAAAGAAATAAAATCTCACAAATCTGTGCTACTCAGCCATCTAGAATGCCTGGGTCTCAGAATAAATACAGCCAAGAGCTCATTGTTTCCCAGGCAGAGAATCTCCTGCCTGGGAACAATTTTAGACTCAGCCCAAATGAGGGCGTGGCTGTTGAACGAGCATGCTCTGACTACACAGCAGCTTGCACGCTCGTTCAAAATGGGAACTAACAGACCCCTGAAAACTTTACAGAGAATGCTAGGCCTAATGGCATCAGCTTCTCCAGTACTTCCGCTGGGCATGATGCGCATGCGCCCCCTGCAGTACTGGCTGAAATCACGGGTTCCTCCCCAAGCATGGCATTCTGGCCAGCTTGGATCAAAGTGGGCCGCGGCTGTGTCAAAGCCCTGGCCCCATGGTCGAATGAGCTTGGGGACAGTTTCCAGACGGATGGTGGTCACCACAGATGCCTCTAACATGGGTTGGGGCGCTCTGTGCAAGGGAGAACCGGCCTTCGGCTCCTGGTCGAGCACGGAGTCACGGTTGCACATAAACTGCCTAGAAATGCTAGCAGTAGTGCTGGCCCTCGAGACTTTTTTACCATGTCTCTCAGGTCACCATGTTCTAGTCCACACGGACAACACGACAGTGGTCTCCTACATAAACCGCCAAGGCGGGCTCAGGTCGAGATGGCTCAACCAACAGGTCAGACATCTCCAATGGGCAAAAGGCAATTACACTCGCTGAAAGCAGTGCATGTGCCAGGCAGACTGAACTAGCGAGCAGACATGCTCTCCAGGGGCCTCGTGTCCCCAGGAGAGTGGACACTACAAACGGTTCAAATGATATGGAATGTTTTCGGGAGGGCAGAGGTGATTTACTTTTCAAAGAGCAAGGATGTGCTGGCCCACGAATGGCCCAGCAGTCTACTTTATGCTTTTCTTCCAGTCCCGCATTACCCTCATGTCTTAAAAAGAATCAGGGAATGCGGGCATACGGTCCTGCTAGTGGCTCCACTTTGGCGAACCCACCACTGGTTTCCCGAGTTGATTCAGCTACTATCAGCAGCCCCATGGCCAGTTTCACTGAGAAAAAATCTCCTTTCTCAGGTGAACGGGACAGTCTGGCACCCCCATCCCAAACTGTGGGCACTACATGTCTGGCCACTCAAAGGGAGCTTGAGTACCTTCCAGTGAGTGTTCTTAACACTATCAGTGAAGCTAGAGCTCCGTATAATAGACGTCTCTATGCTCTTAAATGGTCAGTGTTCTCTGACTGGTGCTCAGCCAGAAACCATAGCCCAGTGTCATGCGAGATATCACAGATACTCTTATTTCTACAAGAGATGTTGGATGCAGGACGAACTCCATCCACACTCAAAGTCTACACAGCAGCTATCGCCGTTTCTCATGCACCGATAGCTGGCCAATCAGTAGGCAGACATGACATGGTTGTGAAGTTCTTAAAAGGAGCCAGGAGGCTTAACCCTCCTCGCCCTCCTACAGTGCCAGTGTGGGACCTTTCACTGGTCCTGCGAGCACTAAGAGAACCTCCCTTCGAACCTTTACAAACAGCCGAATTAAAACCGCTTTCGCTGAAAACTGCCCTGCTATTAGCACTGGCATCAGTTAAGCGTGTTGGTGACATTCAAGCGCTCTCTGTGAACGCGTCATGTCTATAATTTGGCCCAGGTGATTCTAAAGTCATCCTCAATCCGAGACATGGCTATGTACCCAAAGTGCTTTCAACACCGTTCAAAGCACAGGTAATCACTCTCTCTGCTCTCTTTTGGTGGCTGCACTAAAGGACTTCCAGTCACCAAACAAAGCCTGGCCAGATGGCTAGTGGACGCAATAGCGTTAGCTTAGGACACTATGGGCCTCCAATGCCCCATAGGTGTAAAAGCTCACTCCACTCACTCTATTGGTGACATCTGTAGATCGGCAGGCTGGTCCTCACCATCTATTTTTACCAGATTCTACAGCCTGGAGGTCCCTGCACTGCAGGTGCAAGTCCTCGCTGTATAAGTATACTGAGGCGGCCTCTGTAAGCCCGTCCTATTAATAAGTTGGCATCTGGGGCCTTCATATGCTTCAATGCTTATAAAAGTTTTTCCTTGTAGTTACTGGCCTTCTCCAGCCCAGTATGCATAGAAATACATATATATATATATATATACACACACACACACACACACACACGTGTATATATACACTAATATATGTTATGATGTGTCAATAACTCTAGTCTTGGGCCCTTTATTAAGTGTTCAGCTTGAGAGAGTACATGTCATTGCGCCTATATAGCACGGCGGGATTGAACAGGTTCCCATTGCGTCTTAAGACGCAGTACGACTGACCGTTCGAAAGGGAACGTACTCGGTTACTTACGGAACCTCGGTTCCCTGAGATAAGGGAACGAGTACTGCGTAGACGGCCGTGCTATGGCGCTAAAACAACGGGTGATCGTCGCTTCAGTCGATTATAACCTGACGTTTTAGGGCATTACAGCGTACCTTTAAGGCAGATGCCACACCCATTTTGGCGGGCTTTGTGCTCACCTTCGCGGGCTTTGTGCCCTGCTTCGCGGGCATTGTGCCCATTGGTTCGCTCAGTTACGCTGTTCTGCCATTGGTTCATGCAGTTCCCACTGACCAGCCAATAGCGTGCGAGATGTCTCTACACTGTTTTGACTGAGCAGTAGTACTGCGTGATTTTACAAAAATGCTTCAGTAATTCGAGAAATAGATTATTTCCCATTGCGTCTTAAGACGCAGTACTCGTTCCCTTATCTCAGGGAACCGAGGTTACGTAAGTAACCGAGTACGATTATAAATCTAAAAGGCTAATATTTTGGATATTGATTGGATCTTGAGATAAAACATAGGCCTATGGTAATTGTCAAAATAGGTTTTCCCACTTGTCATCCTGGCATAATGTTGCCTATTCTTTTTTTTTTTTTTTAAATAAAATAAAATGAAAAATTCACTGCTGTGTCTTATTTCTTCATGTATGTGTTTACTGTTAATGGACTGAGGATGGGAGTAGGATTTCGGTATTCGGTTTCGGATTTGGCAGAATCTTAACCAGTGGATTCGGTATTCGGCCAAACCCCAAAAATCTGGATTCAGTGCATCCCTAGTTTACATATGTGTCCCCTAGATATCTAATAATAATAATACAAATAACAATAATAAGTATCCATAACAATACAAATGTTAACATGCTGTATAACTTATTGGTCACTATGATTTGTTATCTGGAAAACAGCTTACTTTTTTTTTTCATAGACAAAACATAAGAGTATATGGGTTTGGAATGGTGAGTAAATAACTGCAGAATGTTTGAGTGAACTACTTCTTTTAGCCTCAGAGCTGTATAACTTGTTGCACCTGATCTGTGTTTCACACCCGGCTGCTTTGGAGCTGTATTTGCAGTATCCTGAGGGAGCCGAACAACTCACCAGCCTTCAAAGAACTGCATTTAGACTGACTGATGGGATGAGACATGGCAGCGAGCGATCAACTTCTGTGTCCTTCACTCCATCTCTCTCTCACACATGCTCTCTCTTTTTGGTGAATTAAGGTGCAATCACATTAGAGTGTATGTTTGCTTTTGCTTTGCTTTCATTTATATACACACAAAAACATGATAGCAAAAATACAAGCACATGCTTTTAACACTGTTTGTTGCACTGACCAGCAAATATAATTTATTTATTTATTTATTTGTTAATTAAATACAAAATTTAAACAAAACCTCTTGGCTCAATACAAAAAATAAATTTTTGTTGGTCTTGATCACTCTCTTTTTTATGTTTGATGGGATTTAAACGCAGATGCCAAACCGAAAACAGTTCTGATAGGATGTTCTTCACTCTGAGAGCACTTGAATAACTTTATCTTCTGAAAGTGTTTTTTATCCATGTTTACTGTCGATCAGCTCTGCATCCATAACCTCTCAAGGAAAGCATTTAGAATCTTAAGCATGTAATCTGTTAGATCTCATGAGTTACTCAAAAGCTTGATAAAAAAAACATGTTTTGCTGTTAGCCTAAAGTGAGAGGTCATATTATCTAGGAAAGAAGGGAAGACATGGCAATTTCATCACAGCTCTCTCAGCAACAGCAGGAACAAGTTATTTTAAGACAAAATTATCAAATATATGTGTACCTTGTCTATGTGTACGAAGTCTAATTCGGCGTGACCGCTGGTCCTATGGGGGTTTTATAATGGGGTTTGTGTGGAAAACATAACGATACTTTGACGTTTTGTTCTACAATGTAAATTACACACCCACACCCCAAGCTGTTTTCTCTAGTTACATATTAAAAACGCAAATGGTAAAAAATTTACATAACTGCTTCAAAATTTTCATATAATTTACGTTGTAGAACAAAATGTCAAAGTATTGTCAAGTTATGTTTACCACAGGCTTTATTTTACACATAAATCGAAAAACCCCAATCTTGAAGGAACCAGCGGCGAATTAGTCTTCCGGGTTCTGAAGTCACACCTGCACCACTCTATATTTAAAATACCAGGTAACCAAAAAACATATAAGAACACTGACGAAATAATTGGCAAGCATTAGAAATTGATATTATTGCAACTGTATGGAAGCACTTGCAAGCCAATAAACAGCGAATAAGTAAATGGTATTATGCTGGAGTAGTATGCTCATTTAGCATGCTGTTTATAAATTAGTTCATTTGTTTAGTGATTACGATTGCTGTGATTTAGAGATTCAGTAACTTAGTTCATGGTGCAGATAGTCCTTCAATCATGAAAACCCAGAGTAATTGGTTGCCTACTAGGAATTGCTGACTGGAAACATCTGTAGAAGAGGAGAACTGTCCACTGATTGACAATCAAATAGAAGTGAAGAAAAGGAAGCATTAGGGAATAAAAAGGGCTGAAGTCAGCTCTTTTAGCTATTTGTTTCTAATTGTTCCATTTCTTTTTATCACCTTCATTTCTTTCTACCTGAGTTGTTCTCTCATGTGAGTTGTTTCATTTATAAAGCAGTGGTTCTTCACTGGCTTTGCTTAGACCTCAGCAGTGGCAACCCAGCAGAGTACCACCTTGTGTCCTTAAAGAAATAGTTCACCCAAAAATGAAAACTATCCAATAATTTACTTACCCTCAAGCCACCCTAAGTGTATATGACTTTCTTATTTCAGGTGAACACAATCTGAGTTAAAATAAATAATTTCCTGGCTCTTCTCAGCTTTGTAATGGCATTGAATAGCGCCCGAGTTTTTGAATCTTCAAAAAGCGCATCCATCCATCATAGTAATCCATACGACTCTAGTCTGTTAATAAATGCCTTCTGAAGTGAAAAAATATCCATATTTAAAACTTTATATAATCACTGGCTTCCGGCAACAGCTGTACGCATGATCACAAGAGGACTGTGTCGAGTTCCAGTGGAAGGGTGACCTCTCACCCCACGTATGGCGTTATTGTCTCTGTGTAAACTACAAAATGCGGATTTGTGAAAACGGTGACGTCATGCGCATGTGTATTACAAGCGCTGTCATGTAAACGTAACATAAGGGTGTCCCCATAAAATTATGTCTAAGCTTTCCATATAGATTTAAGAGTTACATTTAGCATTAAAATGTTTATTATTTTAAATTTTTAGTTCTAAAATTAGGAGCAGCACACCCCTAATTTTTAAGAGTTGCTCCTAAAGTTCCACGTTGGGGACAACATTTAGCCCTAAAGGGTTAGTTCACCAAAAAATGACATTTCTGTCATTAATGACAGAAATTTCCTTTTTGGGTGAACTAACCCCTTTAAGATTGTTTGTAAATATGGCCCCAGGTTAATCTATAATTTATGGAATTAATTTTTATTAAGTCATGTATTCTGTGTCTTTGTGCTTTTACTTTGTAATGGTGACTTGTAGTTATGTTCCAGTTTCCTGTTCCCATCATTTATCTCTGATTGCTTGCACCTATTTCTTGTTAGTTTAATTACCTTTGTATGTATACTGGCCTTGTGTTTCACTTGTTCTTTGTCGGTCTTTTCATTTCATGGTTGTTGAGTTGAGTTGTGTTCCAGTTTTTCCTGGTTCTTGTGTTTTGTTTAACTTTGTTATTATTAGTATCAAAATGATCTGCACTTGGGTCCTCTCTCTGGCACCTCTGAGATCTCATTACTTTAATATCCATTAAGGTTAAATTATCCAGTAATTGTTGGCAACAGCAACAGAACAGGGCGATGCAACTTGACAAATTGTGAAAACCCCCATTTTTATATATCCTAAATACTATTTAATATTTACATTTGATAAATATAATATTAGAGCTAGATTGAAAATAAAGAAAAATAACATTTGAATTTAATTATAATAACAATTTAACAAATAAATTAAATATTAAAATATGGCGAAAATAATGATGTTCATCTTGGTTTTCATTAATTTCCCATCTCATATTTTATATCATGCACATTCTTCAGTGCATGATATTAAATATTCATATGAATAATCTTCACAGAATATGGTGGTGCGATTTGACAAGCTTTGTGACAACCTTAAATTTGAATTGAGGTTTGAAATCATCCTTCAGAAAATAGGTGCCTTTATGGAATTGTGCTTTCTTCTTTTTTACCCTGTGACACACATGGACAAACACAATGGCTGTTTCTATTTTTTATCAAACAACCCTTTCCCCTGCCGTGAGTACCCTATTATCATCCATGTGTTGCTGTGATTACATTTTAAATAATTGTTTCCGGCCGAAATATTGCCAATTTCGTAGTTCTGCATTTATTTTATTGAATCTGGTGCGATACATATGGGGGTCAAACAACACACCCTGGGCCAGCAGGACACGTGTGCTTGGGACACATTTATGAATGTGATGTACAGCCTTCAACAACAATCTGGGCACGTATGACCTCAGACTCCCACGGAGACGTGGTGTCTTTTTGCCATAAAGCAAACACTCGGCACGATTAATCCCCTCTCTGAAGTCACACTTGCAGCTCTCTGAACTACACATACACACATGCATGTACGTGCACATTATTAGTCATTTACACCATTATGCTTTCTTCATGCACGTTGACAAATGTGATGTGAATAGTAATTTAATATATGTGTACTGTAGTCTATATTAGTTGCTTCACATGCACAGCATGGTGCTATCTCACACACTTGATGGCTGCTAATAATCCTTGGAACAGTTAAACGGTCATCATTTACTCACATATGCACTCACTGTGTCCATAAAAGGAGCATCTATTCTCTTTATTCACGGTAGTTTTTGTTAGTTTAGGTGTGGAGGATTATTACTATATCAGACTTCTAAACATTGAAATGCACCTAGACGCCAAACTCTCATTGACAAAATTTTTTCCACAGCATGCACACACACACACACACACACGCACACACACACACAGTTAAAATTTCTGCTGGTCTGGCACAGGTTTTGCTCAGGTCATGATCGATTTTTTGGGATGCCTAGAAAGAGGATTAATAAATCAGCTTGCTTTTTGCTGCCTCTTTTGCTTCATTTATCTTCTCCGTTGCTCTGAGAGCAAAGCATGCCTGTGGGCCTACCCAGAATTCTCACAAACCTGAATTTTCACTGTTTGGGTGTTTCTCCAACTATGGGAACATTTGGCCCTGTGGATTTTTAGAAAATAAACACACTTTCACTATTTTTTTAATTGGTCTACTAACGTCTCAGTTACGTATGTAACTCTCGTTCCCTGAAGGAGGGAATGGAGACACCACGTCGGAGTACCGACGAATAGGAATCTCGCTCGCGAGAGCCAATCTACTTCGAGTGAAACTAAACGAGCCAATGCACATTGGCATGCAATGATTGCACCAGGTGCTCATGCCACGCAGCGCGGGTATAAATGAGAAACAGGTGTTTGCATCAAATTAGCTTTTTGCTTCGGAGCCGAGTAGGTAGACTGGCACCCCAGCAGGGTACAGAGGACATGGCGATGGGACGTGGCGTCTCTGTTCCCTCCTTCAGGGAATGAGGGTTACATACGTAACTGAGACGTTCCCATTCAGTCGGTCACTCTTGACACCACGTTGGAGTACCGATGAATAGGAATCTCTACCAAAGCGCCATGGCCTCTGCCCCCATCCAGTGCCCTGTGTGAGCCCTGTCTCCTCAGGTAAGAGAGCTCAGGAGGCTCACACAGGGCACTGGATGGGGAAGTCCTTGCAGGTTCACCACCTGGTCCCTGAAGGGAGTGGTAGGAACCTTGGGCACATAGCCAGGCCGGGGTCTCAGTACCACGTGGGTGTCACCCGGCCCGAACTCTAGGCACGATTTGTTGACTGAAAATGCCTGCAGGTCCCCTACCCTCTTGATGGCTGCAAAGGCTCAAATGGGGCATTCTGAAGTGCTCGGAGCACCAGAGCAAGATCCCAAGAGGGTATGGAGGGAGGTCGAGGAGGATTTGACCGTCTCGCCCCCCTGAGGAACCTGACGACCAGGTTGTGCTTTCCAACCGTCTTACCTTCTACGTGGTCGTGATAGGCGGATATTGCAGCAACATAGACCTTGAGGGTGGAGGGCGACAGCCTACGCTCCAACCCTCGTTGCAGGAAGGAAAGCACAGACGCGATCGAACATCTTCGGGGGTCTTCTCAGCGAGAAGAACACCACTCGACGAACAGGTTCCACTTCAAAGCATAAGCCTGTCTTGTAGACGGCGCTCGTGCTGAAGTGATGGTGTTAACTACCTCTTGGGGTAAGTCACCTAGAACCTCCGTGTCCCGGCCAGGGGCCAGACATGAAGCTTCCACAGGTCTGGACGCGGGTGCCACAGGGTGCCCCGTCTCTGAGAAAGAAGGTCCTTCCTCAGAGGAATCGGTCAAGGAGGGTTGTCACGAGCATAAGTTCTGGGAACCAGGTCCGGTTGGGCCAGTACGGCGCCACCAACAGGACCTGCTCCTCGTCCTCCCTGACCTTGCACAGTGTCTGTGCAAGTAGGCTCACTGGGGGAAACGCATATTTGCGCAGCCCCTGGGGCCAGTTGTGCGCAAATGCATCCGTGCCGAGTGTACCCTCGGTCAGCAAATAGAACCACTGGCAGTGGGACGTTTCTGGGGAGGCAAACAGGTCGACCTGTACCACCCCGAACTGTCTCCAAATCAGCTGAACCACCCGGGGGTGGAGTCGCCATTCCCCTGGGAGCGCAGCTCGTGAAAGCTCGTCAGCCACACGGTTGCTCACACCAGGGACATGAATGGCCCGAAGCGACCTCAGACACTTCTGACTCCAGAGGAGGAGATGGCGGGCGAGTTGCGACATGTGATGGGAGCGCAGACCACCTTGTTGGTTTATATATTTAGTTGATATACGCAACGGTCGCAGTGTTGTCTGTGCGGACCAGTACATCTTTGCCCTGTAACAGCCTCAGAGCAAGATGCACTGCTAGCAACTCAAGGCAGTTGATGTGCCAATGCAGGTGCGGGCCCGTCCAAACCCCTGACAATGCATGCCCGTTGTACGTGGCTCCCCAGCCCATGGCAGAGGCATCTGTGAAAACCACAGCATGCCTGGACACCTGTTCCAGGGGCACTCCGGCCCGAAGAAATGAGGGGTCTGACCATGGGCTGAAGGATTGGCGGCAGGCTGGTGTGATGCTCACCCGGTGAGTGCCGCGTTGCCATGCCCATCTCGGGACTCGGACGTGTAGCCAATGCTGAAGCGGTCTCATATGAAGCAGGCTGAGCGGTGTTACTGCCACTGCGGCTGCCATATGCCCTCTGAACCTCAGTGGGACCGCCATCCTGCCTTGAAACGTGTTCAGGCAGTTCAGCATCGACTGGACACGCGCGCTGTCAGTTCGACCGAATCTAACTCCATACCGAGAAAAGAGATTCTCTGCACGGGGGCGAGTTTGCTCTCTTCCCAGTTGACCCAAAGACCCAACTGGCTGAGGTGTCCGAGCACCAGGTCCCTGTGTTCGCACAACTGATCCCTGAACTGTGTTAGAATGAGCCAGTCGTTGAGATAGTTGAGGATGCGAACGCCCTGTTCTCTCATGCATACTCACCGGACATGTCACCCATTGAGCATGTTTGGGATGCTCTGGATCGGTGTATACAACAGCGTGTTCCAGTCCCTGACAATATCCAGCAACTTCGCACAGCCATTGAATAGGAGTGGACTAACATTCCACAGGCCACAATCAACAACCTGATCAACTCTATGCGAAGGAGATGTGTTGCACTGCGTGAGGCAAATGGTGGTCGCACCAGATATTGACTTTTTTTTTGACACCCCGGGACCTCCCCGGCCCAGACCGGACCCCCCAGAACCCCCCAGAACTCCCCAATACAGTAAAACTGCACATTTTAGAGTGGCCTTTTATTGTTGCCAGCCTATGGCACACCTGTGCAATAATCATGCTGTCTAATCAGCATTTTGATATGCCACACCTGTGAGGTGGATGGATTATCTCGGCAAAGGAGAAGTGCTCACTAACACAGATTTATACAGTTTTGTGAACAATATTTGAGAGAAATAGGCCTTCTGTGTACATAGAAAAGTCTTAGATCTTTGAGTTCAGCTCATGAAAAATGGGGGCAAAAACAAAAGTGTTGCGTTTATAATTTTGTTCAGTGTATATACACACACACACACATCACATTTTCCTGGTTAAATAAACAATACTTTACATTACATTAAAAAAAATAATAATAATAATAAAAAAAGAAACCAAATGCAATTCTATTTTGTATTTTTACATTAACAATGTACTTAATGTTCTATTTATTTAAACCAACTATAAATCTCATCAAGTTAGTGTTTTAAGCATTTTACATTTATTCCAAAATAAAATCTAAAGGCAGTAACAATTTAAACAATACATTTTATTTGTGATCTGATGTTCAGCTGTTTTTTTTAATAGTCAACTTATTTTCGGATCAGTCATCAAGTTAGGTAAACACTGGTCACAGATACGAAGATGTACCTTTAATTTCACCAAGCTGATTGCGCACTAAAAACTCCTCACGGTCATCATGTTTCCAGGCCATTTCAAGTTTGATTTTGATGTGACATAAAGCGGCGATATCTAAGTGGCTGAGCTGTTTGATTTACTTACATTTAAATTTTTCCATTAACGCCATCATTTTATTTATTCAGACTTCTTTGCGGGATTTATTGCGTGAACTAATAATAGCCAATCATAGAAAATTATAACTAATCACATCCAATCATAGCGTGATGGAGGCATTGTCTCCTCTTACGTGACTTTCCTCCATTCATTCTCAATTTCCCCCCACTAAACCCACCGCACACTTTAGGGGGACTGTTAAAAGTCAATGGGCTTAGGGGAGGCACGAGAGATGCGGACTCCCGTTGTAACTTTACCTGCTGGTGTCGCTGTTGTACATCGTTACTTTAGAAAAACAAGTGATTTATACACTTCTTTTTATTGTCACATTATTTTCTCATCCTATTTTTTATTTTTTTATTTTTTTTGAAGAGGAGGCCTTGGTGGCCTCTGAGAAAACACCCCTGATACAGGCCATATATAGTGTTTCCTGAGTAAGTACTTTTTTAGAGCAAGTTCTTTATTAACCCTTGCATTGCAAACAAACAGAGACGGCCCAAACTGACAGTTTGAGGAACAAATAGAGATACAAGGTTTAGTCACAAGCCCTTTTTAATACTTTTCATTGGTTAAATCTGCAAAACAGACATAAAGAGTGACCAATAGTAATGATTTATGAAAAAAAAACAAAATATGGAGATATGAGGTTTCCGCCCAACAGCTCCTAAATTTGCACTACACCAAAAAGTCACTTAAAAATCACTCACACTTAAAATTAGAGAGTCACTCGCACTTAAAATCATAGAGTCACTCACTTAAAAATGTCTGAATGTCATTGAATTTGACACAGAATATCAAAGCAAGAGGCATCTGCAAACAAATGATCGCAGAACTATTTTCTATTTTGGCAATGAATTTAAACCAATTACTTTTAGTCTGTGTTTTGTCTTTTAAAACAAGCTTTGTCTGTGCTATCTCCTCAAAATATATGTTTGTTATTGTGTCATATATTGGAAAGACTGTACAGTATATCCGTATAGGAATCAGTATATGCTCAGCATATGTGTCTAAAAACCTTTTGGAGCCACTGCTTATTATGACTTTACTGGCCATTTAAAAGAAATCACAGACGATTATGAAGATTAGCGTTTTGGGTGGTATTGAGCGGCATTTTCTTCGATCAGGCTAACACAGCTTTTCTGAGCAAAACGACAGTGCAGGCATGCAAAGTGGATTAAGGGCATCAGCCTAGCTGTCTCTTTTCCTCCCTCTCACTTGTTGTCTTGTATAACACTGTCACAAAGACGACGCAATTGCACATTGAGAAAGGAATGCATATCTTCATCTGTCAGCTTACACAGTGAAAAGACATGCACTTCTCTTTTCCCTCTGTATTTCTGTCATTATATTTCTCTATTTAAGAGACAGTGTGTTTTATTATAGAACTCATTTACTCACACAGTTTGAGCTTTTGTAGTCTACCTCAAACACTCTCTCCCCCCACACAATCTTTGATGAACTGATTCCTCACCAGGTGGAGATCTTATCAAGGTCTCTGCAAGGTTTCGGCTGCACTACAGTGCTCAGTTGCAAGGTCTGTGATGAGAGAAACAGACCGAGACAAGGTATTAGGTGAAAAGAATGTGTTCAAGGCTGGATTTCCCGAAACCTTCTTAACACCACGTCATTCTTAAGTTATACCTTAAGGTGTATCTTAACATTAATACGTGTTTCCCGAAACGTCCTTAGTTAAGTATGCCTTCTGTAAGTCATAAATTCATAAGGTTGGTCTGTACCACTCTTAGCTATACCTTATAACTATTGACAGTTCTTCAGTTTGATAGTGGCCACCACTGATTCTTTAAATCTCTGTCTATACGAATATAATTCTGCTAATTGAAGTGTTTTCATGCAAAGAATACAATTGTCATTACACTGATGGTTGTTAGCTTTTTAATTATATTATCCAAAGGTACATCAGCTAGCAAACCATTATGGAGTCTATTTAAAGGGAATGATTGTGGAGGGGAGTTTGGTCAAACTATGGCAGCGATACAGCGAACAGTTGTGCTAAATCAAAGACGGCGCCGCACGCGGAGCCATTTCTATGTGCACTATTTCATCTGTGAAAACTTTAATGCCCTGGCTACCATGTCAGAAATTCAAAATAAATTTTGCCTGCCACGGTATCAAATTCAAAAGCTTTTAGATCTTGTTGGTCTGACTTTGTCAAGACAAACCCAACGGAGCTCCAAAATTCAGCTGCTGGTGGCTCTTTTCTTTCTTTCTTTTTTTCTCCGCTAGTAGCTGTTGATTATGTTTCGCGTGTTGCGTCTTTATTGAGTAGGTCATCCAATAACAGAAATTAGTGACTTACACCAATAATTTGACATGGGCAATTAACCCTGCTTGTGGAGTAGATGAAGACTATGGCAAAATATATTATGATAATGTACATGGCACACTGCCAGTTAGTGTAGTGGGTTGATGCATATTACGTTTGGGCATGAGAGGTTGCGGGTTCGCACAGTCATTTCAAAATTATATAAAATATCCACGGTTGGATTTAGTTTGCAATTTGGATTATATTTATAAGATCTCACGAGTCCTGATAAATGCAATTTCAACTTTTTTTGAAGTGCTTCAATTATAAAGAACACTGTTTTCTTACATAACACAGCCCCTGCATAGAGTGAATAATCTATTTTTGAGCCATTGATAAACCAAGGCTGGATTTCCTGAAACCTTCTTAACGCTACGTCATTTTTAAGTTATACCTTAAGGTGTACCTTAACGTTAATACGTGTTTCCCGAAACGATCTTAGCCTTCTTTAAGTCATACTTTCGTAAGGTTGGTCTGGAGCACTCTTAGCTATACCTTATCATTGCTCACAGGTCATTCCAGTAGTGGCCACCACTGTTTCTTTACATCTCAGTCTATAGCCTAACAATATAATTCTGCTAATTGAAGTGTTTGTTAGCTTTTTAATTATATTATCCAAAGGTACATCAGCTGGCAAAACCCATTATGGAGTCTATTTAAAGGGAATGATTGTGGAGGGGAGTTTGGTCAAACTATAGCAGCGATACAGCGAACAGTTGTGCTAAATCAAAGACGGCGCCGTCCACGGAGCCATTTAGTGTATGTGCATGTGCATTATTTAATCCGTGAAAACTTTAGTCCCGTCTACCATGTCAGAAGCTGCAATTCAAAATAAATTTTGCCTGCCTCGGCAGCAAATTCAGCAGCTTTTAGATCTTGTTGGTCTGACTTTGTCAAGACAAACTCGACCGAGCTAACCCCTCAGCCCTGAAATTCAGCTGCTTCTTTCTTCCTTTTTTCTCCGCTGTAGCTGTTGATTATGTTTCGTGTGTTGCGCTTTTATTGAGTAGGTCATCCAATAACAGAAATTAGTGATTTACACCAACAATTTGATATGGGCAATTAACCCTGCTTGTGGAGTAAATGAAGACTATGGCAAAATGTATTATGATAATGTAAATGGCACACTGCCAGTTAGTGTAGTGGGTTGATGCATATTATGTTTGGGCATGAGAGGTTGCCGATTCGCACAGTCATTTCAAAATTGTATAAAATATCTACGGTTGGATTTAGTTTGCAATTTGGATTATATTTAGGCCTATAAAATCTCACGAGTCCTGATAAATGCAATTTCAACTATTTCTGAAGTGCTTCTATTATAAAGAACACCGCTTTCTCACATAACGCAGTTAAACAGCCCCTTCATAGAGTGAATAGTCTATTTTTGAGCCATTGATAAACCAATTCAGCACCGCCGCCACGGACAGCATGCCTGGTAACATCACACTTAAGAAGGTACACCTTAAAGGTGGGGTAAGTGCTTTCTGGTAACCGATGTTGATATTTCAAATCACCAAAACAAACACGGCCCTATTTTGATAGCTCCGCCCCACACATACGTAACCCAGGCAATGACTATGGCGGAATCTGTGTGTTAACTAATGAACATATTACAATTATGACAAGATTAGAGGGATATCGATCACGAAAAGAGGAAACAAACATATATTAGGAGTATATTATCTTACTTGTCAGACACATTTTGGGAGCTGACGCTTGAAACAGACAGTGGAGGTTTAGACGCTCCAGGCTTATCGGGTGTGGAAATGAATGGGTAATTGTCATAGCTGAAGTGAACGACAATACGATCGCAAATGGACAAACAACCGAACATGACACATAAGCATATTCAAGCAAAAGCCAGCATATATTAGTTCTGTGAAACAAAACAAAATTAATGTTACTCGCCTATCGAGAAGAAATAAAGCAACTTCGCTCTTCACTCCTTGAGTTCTCTCCAGCGCTGTTATGGTTTGTTATGGTACTCGGCCGAGTCACATTTCTAAAGCAGTTTTTAAATAACACTTACCCCACCTTTAAGCAACCTTCTAAGATATACAGGGGAACACACCTAGAAATGGTATACCTTTAGTTAAGTTATACCTTTAGAGTCTTTGTAGCGCACTAAGAGACAACATTATCGGGAAATGCAGCCCAAGACATTCTGCAAATATATTTAAGACAACTTTTGATAATGTAAGTTAAGACGCATCTGAAGACTATCCATTTCTATGAATTTGTAGAACAACTTGACTATTTTAGGTTTATTGACATATGTTCATTAAAGGATGACATCCGCTAATCGATATCCATGTAGATCCTTCTCATTTACATTATTACAAATGCAATAATCTCTTTTAGGAAGATGAGACTGGAGATCTGATATTGATTTTCATGTCAGATTATCAATGAGATTAGAGTGTACATTGCAGGGGATATTAAATTTGGCCAGGATGATCAAGAATAGCAATTCAGCACCTTTCATGAAAAAAAAAGTTTGACTGCCCAGTTATACTTGATATTCTGTCTTTTTCCCCTCAGAATTGTGATATAAACTATATAACAAACCTGTTTAAATACAACCTGTTTCAATCTTGCCAATTAGATTATAAATCAATCTGTTTTTGATATAATGAGCACACTGGCAATACAGGGGCTGAGATGATAATATAACCATTAAATCCAGTGTCATGGTAGCTAGATATAAATTATTTTGTGTCTATCAAAAAATGACACCTGTAGAAATGTATATAAGTGTTTATTTTATAGAGTGAGCTGTTAGCCAATAGTAACTGTAATTAAAATTAAAAGTTTTGCACCTACACAGCGTACTTGATATCACAGAAGAAAATTCAAGGCTATACTGCTGGAAGCACTTTTAGAGCAAACTAAATGAGAATGTCTGGTAAGACATTATGTGTTTTTATAGTAATTTAATAAGAAAGAACTAAGAACATGAGAGAACAGCCCTCATCTGCATCCAATACAACCTTCACCTCAGAGGAATATGAGTTCAAACACAAACACAGTATAGCTTTTAGAATTTTCAACAAAGACGGTTGACTGTAAGAAATGTGTTATTTTATGTAGCGCATGACCAATGCCAGTAAATAAGGTTTGTGAAGTTTCAAGCTGTTACACTGAAAATTGTATGATGATGTCCATGCCATTTATTTTTCGGTCAGAGTTATTAAACAGCTATGACACGTACATTTTTCACTGATATCTGGTATGGATAACGGATGTCATGTATGAAAAAATTCAGTATGCGTGGGATTAAGAAGCAACCTATAAGCCACTATTTATTTACAAGCACACACACCCACACACACACACACACAGTATTGTAATTGCTTCCTGCCTTAATCTGATGCCCCACTGCCTTTCTGTTCTATCCTCTGCATGACTATGTTCTTATCAACTCCAAAACACAACAGCCACACACACCCATGTGCACAAACCAGGCTTAATTCTTAATGGATATAAATACAGAACGATAACATAGGAACATATGAGTGTTAGCATTTCCTGTAATGGTTTAGGAAAGACTGGATATCACAAAGATTGTGTGGGAGTAAAGTTTCTTTGAGTCTGTTTCTTTGAGTGTGTATTGATAGTCGTAAAAGATAAGGACAGAGCAAGGCCTTCAAAAAATGTTATACAGCCTTGCAGATGATCTTCAGAAGCAATAAAGCAATCCTATTAACCTACTGGCCTTTAGTCATACAATCTCCTGATGCCCCGATAAAGTCACTGCTATCACTGTGTATTGCACAAACACACATACACACTCAAGCTTTGTGCACTGAATTCAATTTTATGTTATTGTTAAAATAAATGTTCTTTTCCTGATGTGTACTTACAAGTGGGTGTGTATATGGTGACAGTCGAGCTTTAAAATTGGATTTTCAAGGCAAGGGAATGTGATCTTGGTGGTCAGACAAACTGCCACAAAATGTTTTCCAGGTTGGTTGATAAGATCGCCGGTGATCCTGGCTCAGTTTGTTCTCTGGGCGAGATAAGACAGACACACACACACACACACACACATACATCATACAGTATATAGGCCTATATGTATTCAGTAGGAATGTATAAGTAGGAAATTAATACAGATGCAACAAGTAGAGGTAGCTTAATGGCTAATGACACAATTTAAGATTCAAATCATGGCGATATGTAACCTAAAATAAATATTCTGACTTTATCTCAACTCTGCCCTTAAGCAAATTACTTAACCCCAAGTTTATTGGTCTTGTTGGACATTAATAACAAAGGATAATGTTACCATATGGCCCAGAAAAGAATGTTACTTCGTAACGGTATATGTTACAGAAAAGTGGTAAAAAGTTAAAAACAGTATTGTCTACAAGTTTGCTTCAAAATGAAACGCTGCTAAGCCAACCCAATCTCACATCAATTTGTACGTATTTTATGAGGTGGCTAATTTGTATGAATTCGTAATAAATTACCTACCCCTAACCCCGCCCCTAAACCTACCCCTCACTGGTTTATTGACAAATCATATAAATTTGTACGACCTCACTAGCCACATTAGCCACCTCGTAAAATACGTACAAATTAGTTGTGAGATGGCTAATTAGTTAGTGTTGGCTAAGCACTACAGGTGTTGCTTTTCCTAAATATTATAGACAGACAATTGTATTCTAAGGCTAAACGTTGTGGAACAATAGTGTGCTTAATTGTATTGAATGTGCACTTGTGTAATTCAAATCTTAAATGTAGATTTAAATAAAAAAATGATGCTTGCAAATAATATATTAATGAAATGAAAGGCCACCTAAGTGCACTTATAACACACCTAAGTGCACTTTGTAATAATGTTAAATTAAAAGTTTTACTTTAAAATACATTTTAAATCAAAATTATTTGTTGTGCTCTAAAGAAGTAGGCCTAGACTTTAATTTTATGTTGACTAACACAATAAATCACATGTAAATTACTTGATTTTATTTTACAGTTTTAATTAACTGGAGTGTGTTATTCAATATTACATCAATATTACAGTAATTATTATTATTTTATTTAAATACAAAATTAATTTCAACTTAATCAAACATATTATTTCTGTAACAAGTACTCTCTGTAAA
Organism: Rhinogobio ventralis; assembly: GCA_039654625.1. Classification (NCBI taxonomy): domain Eukaryota; kingdom Metazoa; phylum Chordata; class Actinopteri; order Cypriniformes; family Gobionidae; genus Rhinogobio; species Rhinogobio ventralis. Next base: position 15,190,331 of record CM077195.1, on the reverse strand, counting down.
AGTATGCTAAAATGTACTACTTTTTCATATGGGAATATCCAGACACTCACTGGCCTTAATTACAACATGGCGTGGAGGCAGCATACGTTTGTTGTTTTGGTTTAGGAGAAACTGTAAAAGGTGGCTGCTGTTTGTTTGAGGCACTGGGTGACTCTTTGTATACAACTCCGCATAGCCTAGAATAGTGGTTCCCTTTCGTTCAGTCACTCCAAGTTACGCCAGTGACTGAAAAAATCGGGGTTTCGCTTAGCAGCCTATCACCTTCGAGTTCTTACAAAACGAGCCAATGGCAAGGAAATGCCATGGGTCTGCGGAATTTGCATAGCTTAACTTCGCCCCACCGCGTGGGTATAAAGTAAGGACACTGGCAATCTCGCATTATGTTTCTGCTTCAGAGCCAAGAGTATCTCTTCACTCCTGCAAGCCTGAAAATCTGAATTCTTTTCAGTTCTTCGAGACGAGCGGTTCTCCAGTTGGTGGCGTTGGTGTGACAGCGCGTTCCAGCGATTCCACATTGCCTGCCTGCTGGTCTGTGCAGTGATTTGCAACAGCTGTGTGCGTTTCCCTGGGCGCTTCAACACTCTGCTGAGCTTTCCTCTCTGTGTCCGCAGAGTGCGTCAACATGGTGCGCCGATCCTAAGCACCCCTCCAAAGCTTGTAGGTTTTCGTCTATCTTGGTGGCAAAGTCCTATAGAGCTGCGGGGCAGGCCACCGCCTCACTGCATGCCATGGCCATCCTTCAGGTCTACCAGGCCAGGATGCTCAGGGACATGCATGAGGGTGGAGCTGGCCCAGGGCTCATGGATGAGCTGCATCTCGCCACTGACCTTGCCCTAAGGGCGAGAAAGGTGACTGCACGCTCCCTCCAGGAGAGACACCTGTAGCTTAACCTGGCTGATATGAGAGAGTCTGAGTGGACCCGGTTCCTCAACACTCCCATATCCCAGGCTGGCCTCTTCGGCGGCACGGTCAAGGACTTTGCCCAACAGTTCTCGGCCACCCAGAAGCTGACTGAGGCCATAAAACACATACTGCCCCGGCAGCCAGCTGCTGCCTCCACCCAGCCGCCGGCTTAGTCGCCTCAGCCTGCTCGCCACCGAGGGCGGCCTCCAAGAAGGGTTGGTACAAAGGCTGTCTCCTTCCACTCTGAAGGTTTATGTGGCTGCTATCTCTGCGCACCACAACCTTGTGGAGTCAAAAACGGTGGGTCAGTACAACCAGGTCCTTGAGGGGGGCTAGGAGACTAAATCCTCCTCGCTCTCTCCTCATACCCTCTTGTGACCTCGCAGCAGTCTTATTCGCCCTGCAGAGAGCTCCCTTTGAGCCTTTGCAATCAGTGGAGCTTAAGTTCCTGTCTATGAAGACAGCGCTCCTGGTCGCTTTGGCCTCCACCAAGAGGGTAGGGGACCTGCAAGCATTTTCGGTTGACAAAGCATGCCTGGAATTCGGGCCGGCTAACTCTCACGTGATCCAGACACTGGCCTGGATATGTGCCCAAGGTTCCCACCAGAGATCAGAGATCAGGTGGTAAACCTGCAAGCGCTGCCCTCGAAGGAGGCAGACCCAGCCTTGGCACTGCTCTGTCCAGTACACACCCTCCGTGCTTACGTAGACAGAACGCAGTGTTTCAGGACCTCAGACCAGCTCTTTGTCGGTTATGGTGGGAAGCTGAAGGGAAAGGTTCTCTCCAAGCAAAGACTGTCTCACTGGATAGTGGACGCCATTGTCTTGGCTTACCAGACGGAGGGTCGTCCATGCCCCCTAGGGCTGAGGGCACACTCCACCCAGAGTGTGGCCTCCTCCTGGGCGCTAGCGCATGGCGCCTTGCTAACAGACATCTGCAGAGCTGCAGGCTGGGCGACACCCAATACATTTGCGAGATTCTATAATCTCTGAATGGAGCCAGTGTCCTCCCGTGTACTCGCTTCCAGTAGCCAGTAACTAGGACCTGCTCTGTGTCATCGCTTGCTCGCCATTCCACTTCACGGACTGGATACGTGCAATATTTTCCTCGGGTGAGTTTCTCCCCTGAAGCCCTTAACTCCTCCAGCACTGTTGACGCCGACACCAGAGTGATTTTCCAGGAACGTGTACTGAGAACCTGTTAGAAAAATGCAATTCCGTTTGATTAACAATAATGCAAGTTATCAATAATGCAACAAACCAAACAAATTCAGAGAATTTTAATAAAAAGAGAGAGAAAGAAAGAACGTGACAAAGAGGGATTCCAAAACAGAGCAAACTAGGCAGAGGTCAGGGTTACTATGGAAACAAATTTATGAGAATCTATGATGCATTTCTAATAGACATGCACACACATATACACACATAGGGGATATCATCACGCATAGACATGCAAACCAACACACATTCACTGTCTCTCTCTCTTAAATTTCAGACAAGCTTTATTGGCATGACCTGTACAGTAAGCAATGAAAAAAAAAAAAAAAAAAAGTAAACAAATACATGAATACGTTTTTAAAAACAAGAAAATTATTAATAACAAGAAAATAATTAAGACAATTAAAAATAATTAAATAGATTAAATAAAATTAAATAGATAAATAAATAAAATAAAAATAAAAATGGTATGTATATACACAAAAAAAAGCTTTGTACATTTGTATATACATTCAGACAAGATAAGAATATTTCTGACTTTAGTTTTGTCCACTGGCTGACTGTCTCTGTCTCTCTCTCTCTTTGTCTCTCTCGCTCTCTCTCTTTCACACACACACACACACACACACACACACACACACACACACACACACACACACACACACAAAATGTGAGAAAACCTCATTGTCTGAGACACATATCATTGTCTATGGTTTGATATTATTCTTTGGGATCTTCAAATCCTCACATTTTACATATCATTGAAACAATAGCTGTCAACATTTACATTTTAAATGTATTGTCTGTTCTAAAGCATTCATATCAAAGTGAGTTACAAAAAGTGCACAGGTGGGAATATAAGTCTAAGACCCCAGTGCTCATACGTGAATGAATAGTACTGAAATTTAATGTATTTAAATATACACTCACCTAAAGGATTATTAGGAACACCATACTAATACTGTGTTTGACCCCCTTTCGCCTTCAGAACTGCCTTAATTCTACGTGGCATTGATTCAACAAGGTGCTGAAAGCATTCTTTAGAAATGTTGGCCCATATTGATAGGATAGCATCTTGCAGTTGATGGAGATTCGTGGAATGCACATCCAGGGCACGAAGCTCCCGTTCCACCACATCCCAAAGATGCTCTATTGGGTTGAGATCTGGTGACTGTGGGGGCCATTTTGGTACAGTGAACTCATTGTCATGTTCAAGAAACCAATTTGAAATGATTTGAGCTTTGTGACATGATGCATTATCCTGCTGGAAGTAGTCAGCAGAGGATGGGTACATGGTGGTCATAAAGGGATGGACATGGTCAGAAACAATGCTCAGGTAGGCCGTGGCATTTAAACGATGCCCAATTGGCACTAAGGGGCCTAAAGTGTGCCAAGAAAACATCCCCCACACCATTACACCACCACCAGCCTGCACAGTGGTAACAAGGCATGATGGATCCATGTTCTCATTCTGTTTACGCCAAATTCTGACTCTACCATCTGAATGTCTCAACAGAAATCCAGACTCATCAGACCAGGCAACATTTTTCCAGTCTTCAACTGTCCAATTTTGGTGAGCTCGTGCAAATTGTAGCCTCTTTTTCCTATTTGATGAGTGGTACCCGGTGGGGTCTTCTGCTGTTGTAGCCCATCCGCCTCAAGGTTGTGCGTGTTGTGGCTTCACAAATGCTTTGCTGCATACCTCGGTTGTAACGAGTGGTTATTTCAGTCAAAGTTGCTCTTCTATCAGCTTGAATCAGTCGGCCCATTCTCCTCTGACCTTTAGCATCAACAAGGCATTTTCGCCCACAGGACTGCTGCATACTGGATGTTTTTCCCTTTTCACACCATTCTTTGTAAACTCTAGAAATGGTTGTGCGTGGAAATCCCAGTAACTGAGCAGATTGTGAAATACTCAGACCGGCCCGTCTGGCACCAACAACCATGCCACACTCAAAATTGCTTAAATCACCTTTCTTTCCCATTCTGACATTCAGTTTGGAGTTCAGGAGATTGTCTTGACCAGGACCACACCCCTAAATGCATTGAAGCAACTGCCATGTGATTGGTTGATTAGATAATTGCATTAATGAGAAATTGAAGGTGTTCCTAATAATCCTTTAGGTGAGTGTATTTGTAATTACACATTTGTAATGAATTTGCAATATAGTTCATTTAAAATATATTAACTTTAAATGTAATGTCAAATAATGCACTACAGTTAAAATTATTATCAAGTACTTTACATGTGCTTTAGTATGTTAGTCAACACATCAAAATAGGTGTCCTTCTGTAGAGCACAATAAAACTTTCATAACAAAACTTTTAATTTGAACTTATTACAAAGTGTACTTAAATCTTATTAAATAGTTTTCTCTTAAGTGGCCTTTTATTTCATTAATATTATATTATCCACAAAAGTACATTTAATTTTTTTTTTAAATCTACTTTTATAATTTGAAGTACACTACAGTTACACATTCAATACAGTTAAGTGCACTTCTTTTTCACAATGGTAGGACCAGTGAGTTCTTATAGAACACATACTGTCCAGACACACACAGAGAAAATTGTTTTATAAATGCATTGAATGTAACATACCTGTACAGCTGTATTTTTTATGACTCTATAATAAATATGTAATATGGACATATACAATTTTAAAATACAACAAACAAACATCTATCTGTGATAGAACCAACATACACATAATAAACGTTGGGAAGAGAAGGTGTGAGTAGGTCTCAGTTAGGTCTCTGTTTTGCTTCCTCTGCGATAGTTTGGCAGCTTTTTGTGGCAACCCACTGCAGAAAGGGTCACAACCAGTGTTATTTTCACAACAGTGTGCCTGCACCCAGCACCCCACCCCACTGTATGGTTTCCACAGTAATAAGGGGAGACCGGGGATGGTTGTAACACTTTTTGTTTGAGCATCAGTAACTAGATGAGCTAGATGTTTTTTTATATTTTTATATTTTGTAGCCACATTTGTCTGCTATAGCAGGATCAGGTTTATCTGATTATTTACACAGTATTTGAGTTAATGTCAAATACAAAGAGTTCCGTTGTTACAATCTACCCCACTAATGGGGTGAGTTGTAACACTAGCTGGGGATATATGTAACACTGAGAGGTAATTTGCTGAAATAACACCAACACTATCCAATTGCATAAACATCATTGAAGAATAAAGAAAAAACTGTTTTGAACAACGTGAACAATTTTTAGAACATTAAATGTAGTGCAAAACAATTGCTGTGCATTTGTGTGAGTGTGCGTGTACATGTACTGTATTCCTGTCACATAAGGGTTCACTCAGCTATGTTTCCAAGATCGACCTATTTTTATGTGAATTTTGAGATATTGCATAAAAACGCTGGATGGAAACATCAAGATGCTCATAAATTCTAATAATGTGCACAAAAAATGTGTGCGTTCAATTGAGGCAGATCATTTTTTAGCTGGTAAGAAGATATACACTATGATACATAAACTATGAATGTATCATTGGAAACACATTTACTAAATAAATCCCTTGATATGCAACAAAAAAAAAAAACTTTTGATTTTGCCTCAACAGAGGATGTGATTGGTAACTGGACTCATTGGAATCATCATAGGGGTTGGTTGTATCCTTTTTAATAAACTGTTACAACTATCCCCACCCCAAACAGCCATAACAAGGCTAACTGTTTAGCTAAGGGTTTGAAGTTAGCATAAATACAAAGCATCAAATTAAACTAGAGAAATGGCTACTTCAGGTAATGTAAGTTAAATAATAGTAGGCTACCTACAATTCAATGATTGCTAGGCAAAATATAATCCTGATGAAAAATTGTACTTTCTTACCTGAAAATCTGTTTTTTGGAAATAACATCTACAAATTTGCTCACAGTCACATGCAATTTCTCCTGTGAGCTCAAAAAGAAGATGGGAGTGTATGATATTGATGACGTTACCACAGCTCTGTCAAACGTACAGTGTTACATCTAACCCCGTATTACAACACTCCCCAGTCTCCCCTACTAGGGGTGGGATGCACCTCGATTCTCTCTTCAACGATTCTGGATCGATTCTGAGCTTAGTTTTTAACCGCATGTGCTTTAGAAACACCTGTATTCTGCTTGTTTCTATTTCTTCACACACACACACCACTCGAACCCTCCATAAAATAATCTTTCATAAAGTTTGGAAAGGTTGAAGCGAATTACAAGGACATTGCGCTTTGCTTGATGCGTGCAGTCTCGCCCGCTGGTATTTTCCTTACAAATGCTCTACGAAGGAATAATTTATGTTGTGTGGAATGCTGAATGCTTAAAAGTATGAAACTCACTGACAGAGGTCTGCTTTCAATTTCAAATGCTCATGTGCGCCTTGTGAAGACCCCCGTGCATGTGGCTGTGTGCGACTCCATTTAAGTAGTTAAATGTTCTTGCATCGCAAAATGCTTTTATGACACAAAATTAATGTAAACACAGTCAGTTATGTCTTAAGGGATTACAGTTTTTTCTGAAGTGCTAAAACACATTTCTCAAAACCATCACCTACTTCTCAAAACCTTATACAAAAAAACAAATCTTCAAACTGCATTCAGAGAACTTCTGACTCTTCTGGCAAAATCAGTCAATTTCCTCAAAACCATTTTATCTGTGCTCAAATTGAAATAATGCTTTCAGATAAGTTAATTTCGTTGACGAATAATATGTGTCATAATGTGACCTTTTTCACTGACGAACACGAGACGATAACTAAATAAAAGTTTTGGATGACAAAAACTATGACGAAAATCTACTGTCATTTTTGCCAACGAATAAAAACGAGACGAAAATGTTAGGGAGGGACGATTAGGGAAGAGATCCAGTCAGAACTGATATCCTGAGTAATAGATGCGCACATTTAAATTGTACTGATCTAACCACGGGAAAACACAGCGTTGTAGTAGTGGGAAGTTCGGATCATTTTACTGATTTTGATCTTTGAATCTCGTTTAGCAAAATGAACGAATCTTTTTTCAAGTCATTTCGTTCCTTTCAGCAGAATATAATTAAAATGTTACATGTTAAATTTTCCAACACATTTAGTACTTTTGGAATAAAAAAATTAACTATAGTTATGTATGTAGTCTGTTAGTTCACCTCACCTCCCGATCCAAATCGTTCTTTCTTTTGTCCCTTAACATTTAATCACGTCTGTTCCCTGGAAAGATTAGTTCACCTCTCGTGTCTTCGGGTTCGAGCCGTTAGTTCCGTCATCATGTCTGATCTGGGCCGTGACAGCCTCATAGGCAAGGCATGCAGTCCGGAAACAGAACTGATTAGTTCACCTCGAGTCTTCGGGTTCGAGTCATTTGTTCATCAAGTCCCAGCCCCATAGGCAAGGCTATGCAGTCACCGGAAACAGAAAAGATTAGTTCACAGTATTGTAATTGTAAGGATTTTTATTATTATTATTATTATTTTTCTTCTCCCCTAAAACGCATCGTGCAGCCCAAACCGTAAGTGCTAGAGATTTGAAATTTGACCAGATGGTAGTCCTCAATTTGGGGAGAGGTTGACAGAGTATCACCCCAATCGGCCAGATGGTGGCGCTATAGCACAAAAACCCCAAAATGTTGACATTTTTGAAGATTTCTCATGAACCGATTGTCGTAGACTCAAATGCTTTATATCGTTGTAATCCTTGGGTCAAGATGAAAAAACTGTCAGCGAGAATTTTTTGTTTCGTCATAAATTGTCCGCCATCTTGGATTTTGTCCGAAACCTACTTTTGCGAACTAGGTTTTTTGCCCGATCGGAACCAAACCAGTGCCAAAATATTTGTCTTATTTTTAAAAAAGTTGAAATTGATTCACGGTCGCTAAGAGGAGCCAAAACGTTAGAAGAGGCGGAGCTAATTTTACTAAAATGGCTATAACTCAAGAACGAAATGAGATATCTTCACCAAACTCGGTACACATGTGTATGAGCTCGGTCTTTGGTCACGATAAAATGTGGTCGTGACGATTGAACACTTGGTGGCGCTATAACATGAAAAAAACATGAAAATGGCTATAACAACCCGACCGCTAGTCCGATTGACTTGAAAATTGGTATGCAGTGTCTTGGTCCAAGGTACCATGTATGTCTATGAGGACATTGGCGTATCTAAAAAAACATGGCCGCCATCAGCCAATGAAGTTTGAGCACCTATTAGACAAGGTTATCGGAGGCCGATCGGAACGAAACTCGGTGGGCATGTTCGACTCATGGTCCTAGAGGTCTGTAAGAATTTTGAAAGAAATCGGCCACTAGTTGGCGCTAACGAGTTTTACGGCTCTGTAATCACGTGGTGTTTGACATATCCACACAATATGCATATCATTGGATAGATCTCCTCATGCTGAGCATCTTTGCCTCAAAAACCACTGCTGTCAATCAAATTGTTCATTAAATATTTGTGATTATGTTAAAAACCTACTTTTGCGAACTAGTCCTAGGTTTTTTGCCCGATCGGAACCAAACCACTGCAGTATGATTCTCTGGACTCTCCTGATCAATAGTTATCAAAAAACGTTGAACTTTACCCTTTGGGTAGCTATAACAGGGTCATTTAGAGAATGGGTCTGGCAAAACATGCTCAAAAGCCTATTAATCCTGAACGAAAACTCAAAACTTCACGAAAATAGGTGGGCACGTGCAGCATGTGACTCTAAAGAAGCATGCAAACTTTTATGGAGATCGGACTATAGGTGGCGCTATAACTGTTTAAAAGCTTTAAAACCATGCATTTCCTATGGTAAATTGCCTGTATTGGCTGTAAATGGTCTTTTCCATCTATGATCATATAATGTTCATATCATTTGTTATCATCTGCTCATTCTGACTCTCAAGGTCAATAATTATCCCAAAAAAATTTACTTTTGCATTTGGATGGCTATAATAAGGTAATTTCAATATGTGGCCTTGACCAAATGTCCCCGAAAGCCTTTAACTCGTCAACAAATGCTCAGATCTTCTCAAAAAGAGGTAAGTACATGTGACACATCACTCTAAACAAGCATGCACAATTTCAAAGAGATCGGGCAATAGGTGCCTCTATAACATTTAAAAAACAAATTTTCCTATTATTTAACAGCATATTCCATGGAATTCCCCATTAAAACCACCAGATGGCACCAAAAGACCACTCATTGGCTCATTCATTCATACTGTTATTTTCAAGGTTTTATTTAATATAGAATCACATTTAAACTTTTCAATATCATTATAGTAACATTAAAAATCACATTTTTGTCAAGGTTTACTACTTTGTTTTATTTGGGGTATGTTTTTGCAATTATAACACATTACAATGAGACCTGAACATGGTGTTTTAAAGGGGAAACCTGAAATAAGTATTTTCTCATTTATTTTTAAATATCTGTATCTACACAAATTGTGTGTGTGTGTGTGTGTGTGTGTGTGTGTGTGTGTGTGTGTGTGTGTGTGTGTGTGTGTAAGCACGTTTAATAGACTTAACATGGAAAATATACTTTGAAACCAAAAACAGACACTTTAAAAATGAAAGTGAGCCAATTACTGATCCTCTACTGCCACCTGCTGATTAAAATAGTAATTTTGTCATACTACTCACTAATAATGTTCTATAATTCACATTTAAACTTTATAAAGTCACTATTATAACATTTACAATCACATTTTGTCAGTTTATCACTTCATTTTACCTGAGCTCTCAGTTTTAATTAATTTAGTGCTTAAAGGCATTAAATGCAAAAGACATTAAAGGCTTACAGGGCTTAAATGCTTGAACCCTGCTCAAATGCTGCTTGCAGCTTTAATTTAACTTGTAATTGTTTAAAAAGTACTTATAAAAGAAATATTTTAAGATTAAGAAATGAATTAAATAATAAAAAAACAACAACAAAAAAAGAGTAGATGAAGAATCGTTTTGGAATCGGATTGTGAAGTCATCTGAGAAACAAAAGAGCAACATCTGAGCAATAAAATATTCCTTTGGGCATCTCTACACCTTTTTTATCCCTTTAGGCACTTTCTGTTTTCATATCTCCAAACCTCCATCACAGACAACAATGCTAAACCCATATTTCTTTTTTCTTTTGTTCTCTCCACTTTTTTCACGTAACACACATGAAAAAAAGTTTTTCATGTGTGTTACGTGCTTGTCCTTGAGTTGAGTTCTGTCAAACACGGCCTAGATTCGATTCCTATTCCAACAACACCCCCTCACACACACAAACACACCATTTGCATGCACAGTTCTGTCCTGAAATAACTTCCCAGGTAAGCTAGATGCTAAATAATTGAACAAGATTTACCTCAAACAGCTGTATGAATGGATTTTTTACTTTTATTTTTTAAATAAAAAAACAGGAAGAGCTTAGAGTCAACATGGACTCAAAACTAAAATAAAAATGAAGGTTCACTCCGAAACCTACCCTTAAACTTAACCATCAGTGAGGCATAAGCAGATCATGTGAAAACAAAATAATTCATACCAATTCACCAAAAAGTAAAATAGTTACAAATTATTTTGAGAGCGTGCTGGATACGTGTATTATAAATAATCAGTGCACATTAAAAAATATTCATATTCAGAGTAATAACTTTCACTGCCTGCAGTTACTTATTGACTAAAATCACCAAGCACTCTACAAATTTTTTTTCTTATTAAATATATCCCATTTCACCACCTGTAATTTTCTTCTATTAAATTCAGATAAGACTGAGGTATTACTTATTGGACTGAAAAACTGTACACAGAATCTCTTAGAATACAATTTGCATTCAGAAGGATGTACTGTTATTCATCCTCTACAGTTGAAGACCCGGGTGTTTTATTAGACAGCTTGTCAACAACTTGTCTTTTGAAAATCATATTTCACATATGCCTAAAACAGCCTACTTCAACCTCAGAAACATCGCTAGGCTATGTTAGTTCATGACCTCTAGACTAGACTACTGTAATGCATTACTAGGTGGTTGTCCTGCATCCCCAATAAACAAGCTACAATTAGCCCAAAATGCAGCGGCTAGAGTTCTTACTAGGTCAAGAAAATATGATCATATAACACCAATTTTATCATTTCTGCACTGGGTACCTATTAAGTTCCGTATCAATTACAAAGTATTGCTACTGACCTATAAGGCCCTAAACGGTTAGCTCCTGTGTATTTAACAGATTTTTTTATCGCCTTACAATGCATCTCGCTCTTTAAGATCTCAAAACTCTGGGCTTCTGGTAGGATATTTAAGTCCTAAGTAAAAGGATATTTAAGTTATTAAGTCTAAGTAAAAGAGCTTTTTCACATTTGGCTCCTAAACTCTGGAATAGCCTTCCTGATAATGTCTGGGGCTCAGACTCACTCTCCCAGTTTAAATCTAGATTAAAGACGCATCTCTTTAGCCAAGCATTCACATAATGCACCTCATAACCTTGAACTCCAGTTATATCAGATCAAATGTACATGAATATCTATTTTCCATTTGTTTTTCTATTTTATCTCGGGATGACCATCCCGAGGTAACTAGAGAGTACATCAGCTCCAGTTTGGATCCAGCCTCTAATGAAGATTTCAGATGCCCCAACACCTGCGAGGACTTCAGATGACGCCAACTCTGAATCAGCATGCACCAATGCAAAATTTTCTATATATCCTAATAATTTGTTAACAACATGCATTCATTGCTTCAATGAATTAATACATTGTTTAAATGAGTACATTGTTAGCTAACTGTGTGATTTGTATATGTACATTTCTGAAATACATAACTTGGACACAGTCACCTCTGATAACAGATCACTCTAAATTGTAATGTAGACACATGCATTTTCTGCAAATCTGCTTTGAAATCATATGTATTGTGAAAAGCACTACACAAATGAATGTAAATTGAATGCCATAATATGGAAGTAAAATGGGTTGTGAACACCATTTTATCAGACATTAGAGGGATAGTTCACCCAGAAATTAGATTTCTGTCATCATTTACTCACCATCAAGTTGTTCCAAACCTGTATGAATTTCTTTCTTCTGCTGAACACAAAGCAATATTTGGAAGAATGTTTGTAACCAAGCAGATCTCGGCAGCCATTGACTACCATTGTATTTTTTCCCACTATGGAAGTCAATGGCTGTCAATATATGCTTGGTTACAAACATTTTTCATTTTTGGGTGAACTATCCCTTTAATAGGGGAACTATTAATTTTCACATTATTCAGATTTTTTACATAAATTAAATTTGCCGCTTGAATGGAAACATTTTGAGCAACTCGGACAAATTGCTGGAAGTGCTGGAAGTGCCTCAGAGCCACATTGTTTACATTATTCTGTGAAATAAACTCATGAGTTTTTCATGAGTTTATTTCACAGAATAATGTAAACAATGTAAACTTCAAGTAGAGAAATGTAGAGAATGTATTTTAACAACAACAACAACAACAAAAAGAACCTTTAAGTCTGTGCTTTAGTAGTTTTAGTAATTAATGAGTCACTGGTCCAGGAAATGATAAAACTAAACCATTAGAATAGACAACAAACAACTCTCACAGCTGTCAGAGAAGACAGAGGGCAAATTGCAATAATTTACCTTCTAAAACAGCATATGAGAATGATTGGTGTCATCTAAAGACAGACCTCCAAACACCAGCACTTAGTAAACAGGAAAGAACATCAGTAAAGCATACACATTTCCCTGTAGACGCATGCAAGTACACAAGTAACTCATTGACATTTTGTTTCTCTGCCTATCAAGGATTGCGATACTCTACTCCATTGATCCTTTTTTCAACATTTGCCCCTATAACAATCTAATGTTTGTGTGTACAATATATATATATATATATATATATATACACACTCACCTAAAGGATTATTAGGAACACCATACTAATACTGTGTTTGACCCCCTTTCGCCTTCAGAACTGCCTCAATTCTACGTGGCATTGATTCAACAAGGTGCTGAAAGCATTCTTTAGAAATGTTGGCCCATATTGATAGGATAGCATCTTGCAGTTGATGGAGATTTGTGGGATGCACATCCAGGGCACGAAGCTCCCGTTCCACCACATCCCAAAGATGCTCTATTGGGTTGAGATCTGGTGACTGTGGGGGCCATTTTAGTACAGTAAACTCATTGTCATGTTCAAGAAACCAATCTGAAATGATTCGAGCTTTGTGACATGGTGCATTATCCTGCTGGAAGTAGCCATCAGAGGATGGGTACATGGTGGTCATAAAGGGATGGACATGGTCAGAAACAATGCTCAGGTAGGCCGTGGCATTTAAACGATGCCCAATTGGCACTAAGGGGCCTAAAGTGTGCCAAGAAAACATCCCCCACACCATTACACCACCACCAGCAGCCTGCACAGTGGTAACAAGGCATGATGGATCCATGTTCTCATTCTGTTTACGCCAAATTCTGACTCTACCATCTGAATGTCTCAACAGAAATCCAGACTCATCAGACCAGGCAACATTTTTCCAGTCTTCAACTGTCCAATTTTGGTTAGCTCGTGCAAATTGTAGCCTCTTTTTCCTATTTGTAGTGGAGATGAGTGGTACCCGGTGGGGTCTTCTGCTGTTGTAGCCCATCCGCCTCAAGGTTGTGCGTGTTGTGGCTTCACAAATGCTTTGCTGCATACCTCGGTTGTAACGAGTGGTTATTTCAGTCAAAGTTGCTCTTCTATCAGCTTGAATCAGTCAGCCCATTCTCCTCTGACCTCTAGCATCAACAAGGCATTTTCGCCCACAGGACTGCCGCATACTGGATGTTTTTCCCTTTTCACACCATTCTTTGTAAACTCTAGAAATGGTTGTGCGTGAAAATCCCAGTAACTGAGCAAATTGTGAAATACTCAGACCGGCCCGTCTGGCACCAACAACCATGCCACGCTCAAAATTGCTTAAATCACCTTTCTTTCCCATTCTGACATTCAGTTTGGAGTTCAGGAGATTGTCTTGACCAGGACCACACCCCTAAATGCATTGAAGCAACTGCCATGTGATTGGTTGATTAGATAATTGCATTAATGAGAAACTGAACAGGTGTTCCTAATAATCCTTTAGGTGAGTGTATATATATGAAGTACGTACGTACACACACAACAACAAAAAAACACATAATGCAAAGAACAAGCACTACATGGCATTTAATCCTTACATTGCAAGAACAAAGCCAGAACTTCTGCACTGTAATGAACTCAACAAGCCTGTGACCTCTTATCACAGGCAGCGCACTAAAAATGTGCCAGAACAACAAAACGACCAACAAAATGTGCTGCACAAACATGTAAAATTATTCAGTTTGAAATGCAAATGTTTGAAAGATATCTGTGAGTATGTGTAATGAATATAACTCTATTTTGAGACAACATGAAAGAAACCGAGACCAAGCACTATGCCGCATAAGCATTCTCTAAAATAGTAATGGAGAGGAATCCAGAGACACTTTAATGAGAGGAAAGACTGAAAAGTGGGGAAAGTGTAGATACTCAACACTGGCAAAGAGGCAATACAACTTAAGCTCTTTAATGAAAAGAGTCAGAGTTAAGTAGAACTCATTATGGGTCACAGAAAACATTTTTACAGTTATCAAGCTTAGACCCTACTAAATCTAGCATTTGTGGGCATTATATATTATATATTTAATCTACAATCCTTCTTCATATAAGTGATTAGAGTCCAACATTATACGGAGATAGACTGTGGATTGTGATGTATTTGGTCATAGAGTTGTTACTCATTCAGAAGAAACATTTTTTTAACATTCAGATTTAATATTCACAAGAGCAAATTTAGTAACCAATTATTTAATATTGGTCACAAATGTAATTCATTTTAACATTTAATAACCAGCAACGACATGCATCCCCATCTCTTGCTTTGGTGACAGCATGTACTTGAACTGGCATAGACTCCACAATTTTGTGCCAAGCATATGAGAATAGTCCAAAGAACATTAAAAGGAAACCAAGAAAATATGACCTTTCGAATAAAGGAGTTCAAAAACATTTGATGCTCAATGTCAAAAATTTGTGTGCATTTGATTAGAGGTCCAGAAATAGGGCGTATTATTTTCATGTCCTGAATTCTCCTTGTTTTAAAATCATTTACAGATTTAAAAGGAAAAAAAGATCCCAGATTTTAAACAGTAAAGTACAGTATTCCAGATGTAAATACTAAACAGGATCTTTTAGGGACCGGGTTGATTGTGCCCAAAGGCACACTATCCCTATTTGAGTAAGACTCCAATATTATTTGAATCACTTTTAAGGGGAAAACATGTGAGACAGTTAGTATTTTACAGTGTGGTGTATCACAGCTAAAAAGAAAAAGTCATCCCTTTAAAAAAAAAAAAAAGACACTGACAGAGTTTTAAATTTGACCTTTAATAAGAACTGCTCATAGATTGCACATTCTGCACATATTTTAATATTTTCCTCGTGAACTGTCCAGCCAAAATAACTTTCACTCAGTAATTTAACAAAGTAATTCCATACACACTTGAGGCTACGAAGAGAGTGAAACAAAATTAAGTGAGGTTTATTGGAGCTTGCACATTCCTGTCTTTGATGGATGTCACTGTTATAGATGAGAAACTTGTTATGATAGATGGTTCAGGAGAATCCAGGCTTTATTTGAGCTGAGGAACATAATTGAGGAGGCTAGAGAAACTCTCTCTGACGAAGCTGACAATGACAGTATTCAAACTCCGAAACTAAGCGTTACGCAATTTAAAGCCAATCTAAGTTTTCCAAATTATTCATGGAAAAAGTTTCAGATATATTTTTTGAGTGTGTTCATCTATCAAACCACCTGTCCTCAGCAAATAGCTTTCTTAAATAATAAGATGTAAGAGATGAATTTAAGGTTAAGTTTGATTAAACTAAGGTTTTTTAGAAAAAAATGGGCCAGATTGTGTAAGCGGGACAAATAGTACTTGGAACAAATAAAAAAGCTAAATTTGCAGGAGAGCTTGGGGTCAGTATGAGGTGAGGGTCAGAGTGATGACTGAGAGGTGTTGTACACACTGAGAAAAAGGGAAGGAGTGAGAGATAAAATAGGGCATTTCATTCCTCCTTAATTAAAACCTGTGGTTCAGCCGGGCTGACAACCAGAGGCTAAAATGCCAGGACTTATGCACTGCATTATGGGTACGACCTGCAGGGTCTCGTTGAATAAATGTATGTGCGTAACAGTGACTTTCCGAGTATGACAGCATGTTTTGAGACCTCATTAAACAGGAAGTGAGCCATGCACCGATTGAAGTCTGATTTTGCATTCCATCAAAGACCAGTAATGGACCTTCCTAACCCTAAGTCACAGCCCCTTGGCTGTCAATCAAACCTAGCACTGGGAGCAGCCAGATGAACAGTTAATAATGGCCAGATTAATTATGAATCTGCTGCCTAATTATGAGAAGGACATCGGAAACAAGGTCTTAACTTACGCTCCCGAGCTCTAATGAGAACATTTCCATTTTACTCAGCCACATACACTGTTAACCCGGATAAGTTGAATTTACTTAAAAAAATTAGGAAAACTGGTTGCCCTAAAAAATTAAGTAATGTGAACTTAAAAATTCGAGTTCATTTAACTAAAGGCTAGACACGGCAGGTGAAAACTTAGTTTCCCTTTCAGTCGGTCACGTTCGACGTACGTCGGAACTGACCGACGAATTGGGATCTATTTTCAGAGACCAATCTACTTCGAGTGTTATAAACGAGCCAATGAAGATTGGCATGCGGTTGACGCATTCCACGATCCGCCCCGCATCGTGGGTATAAATACGGAAGTGGAAGTACCGCATATCGCTTTCAACTTCGGAGCCGAGCATTACCTGTGCGTGTGTCCCTACGAAGAGTGTTTTTTCGAGTCTCGTGAAGAGGATCGCTTCATCTATCAGTGTCGGTGTGACGGTGCCTGGCAGCGGTGGTCGCGAGAACATCAAAGAGCAACAACAGCTGTTTTCACAGCTCGCTGGGCGTTTCCCTTTGAGTGCTCTCAGCGGGCTTGCACCCCTGAACTGCTGCGAGCTGCGGCCATTTCCCCTGTGTGCCTCGGCACTAGTTAGAGTGGTTTTTCCTTTTCTAAAAGAACTACACGGTTTGACCCTGCATCTTTTTTAAGATGTCATTCAAACCGTGTGTTTCTGGATGCCGTCGTTATCTATCCCCATTTGACGGACACGATCGTTGTCTCACGTGTTTGGGCGTTCAGCACGCTGAGGCAGCTTTTGTGGATGAATCATGTTCCCATTGCGGGAACATGACCATCACAGTCTTAAGGTCCAGGCTCAACTACCTCAAACAGGGTGGAGTCCCACTGCGCATCCCCCCATCTAGTGGTCCTCCTGCTGCGAAGCAGAGGGCTGCTACTTTGGCTGATGCCTTTGGTGGGGACCTGAGGGTTACTGTGAGGGCACTCCCGCCGGGCCACATTCTCAATAAAAGAGCAGTTTCCTCCCTCCCTGGGCCCCAAGAGGGTCAGGTTGGCAGTGTGCGACGCCCCCTGACCTTGCCACTCCTTGCCTCCCCTCTCCCCTTTGCCAGGGGCCAGCAGTGTGGGCACCGAGGACGCCCCCGGGCCTTCTCACCCACACTCTGCCCCACCTTGGAGTACTCAGACAACACTCCGGGCCGCCTCCGGGCCTCCCGAGTCGGGTCTGCGTACTCCACCTCGCTGCCTCACCCCGGGCACGTCTGTGGTGCCGTTGGTCTCGCTTGCTCGGTCTCTGGGGGCCTGGCTAGGTCTTCCCAGCCCGTCTCGCTGGCTCATCCGTACCATCAGACTCGGCTACGCGATTCAGTTCGCCCGCCGGCCTCCCAAGTACCGGGGCATCCTCTTCACCTCCGTGCGGAGCAGCGATGCCCATGTCTTGCGGTCCGAGATCGATGTCCTGCTGGCGAAGGACGCAATCGAGCCGGTTCCTCCAGCCGATATGAGGTTGGGGTTCTACAACCCCTACTTCATTGTGCCCAAGAAAGGGGGTGGGTTAAGACCAATCTTGGACTTGCGTGTTCTGAATCGGGCACTGCACAAGCTCCCGTTCAGCCATTGTTCCGCTCAGATAACGCGGCGTTCGGATTCTCAACTATCTCGACGACTGGCTCATACTGGCTCAGTCCCGGGATCATTTGTGAGAACACAGGGACCTGGTGCTCCGTCACCTCAGCCTGTTGGGCCTTCGGGTCAACCGAGAGAAGAGCAAACTCTGCCCCACGCAGAGGATCTCTTATCTCGGTATGGAGCTGGACTTGGTCAACCGGACTGTGCGCCTCACAGAGGAGCGAGTCCGGTCAGTGTTGAACTGCTTGAATATGTTCAAAGGCAGGACAGCGGTCCCACTGAAATCTTTTCAGAGGTTCCTGGGGCATATGGCATCTGCAGCCACAGTAACGCAGCTCGGATTGCTTCATATGAGACCGCTTCAAAGCTGGCTTCACGACCGAGTCCCGAGATGGGCGTGGCAGCGTGGCAAGTACCGGGTCTCAGTTACTCCTTACTGTCGCCAATAGAGGTGTGAGGAGACTGAATCCTCCTCGTCCGACCTCGGTACCCTCTTGGGACTTAGCCCTGGTGCTTAGAGCACTCCAGGGTCCTCCCTTTGAGCCTTTGCAGTCCGTAGAGCTAAACATCCTGTCCATGAAGACAGTGCTCCTGACTGCATTGGCCTCAATCAAGAGGGTAGGGGACCTGCATGCACTTTTGGTCAACGAATCGTGCCTAGAATTCGGGCCGGCCAACTCACACGTTGTCCTGAGACCCCGGCCTGGATACGTGCCCAAGGTTCCCACCACTCCCTTCCGGGACCAGGTGGTGAACCTGCAAGCGCTGCCCTCGGAGGAGGCCCTAGCTTTGCTCTGTCCCGTCCGTGCTCTCCGCGCCTACGTGGACCGAACTCAAAGCTTTAGAACCTCAGAGCAGCTCTTCGTCTGTTACTTAGGCCAGCAGAAGGGAAAGGCTGTCTCCAAGCAGAGGTTAGCCCACTGGATAGTGGATGCTATCATCTTGGCTTACCAGTCCCAAGACGTGCCTTGCTCGTTCGGGGTGCGAGCTCACTCCACTAGGAGTGTAGCCTCCTCCTGGGCGCTGGCTCAAGGCGCCTCGCTGACAGATATATGTAGAGCTGCGGGCTGGGCGACACCTAACACGTTTGCTAGATTTTATAGCCTCCGTGTAGAGCCGGTATCTTCCCGCATCCTCGCCCCCAGTGGCCAGTAGCGATAAGTGCCCGTTCTAGTGTCGGCTTGCATACGCCACTCCCGCCTCCGGGCCGGATATGTGCGTCTATTGTCTCCAGTTGTGTTCCCCGGAAACGGCTAACCCTGTCGAGCTCCTCCATCACCCCTTCGGTGTCAGACGTTGCGGCCGTTTGACACCAGGCCTGCACCCGTATGCTTGTGGAACATATGTGTAGGCTGGGTTCCATATGTAGCGGTTCCCTAACGGTAACCCCATATGTGTATTCTCCACGGTACCAGCTACCCTACTCGGCTAGCCCCGTGTCTTTCCCTTGACAGAGCTCGCTCTGTCATCTCTGGCGGTGTTCTTCCCCCCCTGGGACCAGGTTGGGTCCACCCCAGAGACTGCCATACGTAGCACTACCCTGCTAGGTTAGTCCTTATGAGTATTTCCACCTCCCCTTCCACTGAAGGACGTGGCTCCGCAGCGTACCATCTCCCCAAGACGGGCACGCTTTCCCAGCGTTATCCAATAGTCATACTGAGTGGGTCTTGCAGGAACAGCTGTGACTGACCTCCCTGCCCGGAGGTTACGTATGTAACCCTCATTCCCTGAAGAAGGGAACGGAGACGTATGTCCCGTCGCCAGGTGCTGTGCTTCAGCTGAAGGCCGAGTCACTTATCTCGGCTCCTCAGTTGTAAAGCGATATGCGGTACTTCCACTTCCGTATTTATACCCGCGATGCGGGGCGGATCGTGGAATGCGTCAACCACATGCCAATCTTCATTGGCTCGTTTATAACACTCGAAGTAGATTGGTCTCTACTTCGATCAGTTCCGACGTACGTCTCCGTTCCCTTCTTCAGGGAACGAGGGTTACATACGGAACCGAGACGTTTTTCATGCAGTGGTCAATTTTGAGATTTTGGGCCAGTTTGCTTCCTTAACATGTAAGCTTTCATGTCAAAATAAAAAATATGTCAACATTACACATTAAGGAGGTTATTTCATTATATTTTGTCAACTTGCGCCTTTAGATTTCTGCTGGAAATCACCAGAAGTTAGCCTTCTAACGCGAGCTCCCGTGCCGTCTCCATTCACAGAAACATGTCATGCCTGGTATCATTGTAAAGCTCTCAGTCTCATACACAGCGTTTGTCTAATCCAAATATGGGCATTTCCTTTGTAGAACTAACCAACTGCGAAAGTTTGCCGGGGAATCTACAGCCGAAAACCCCATCTGATTGGTCGATATGAATTTCCGACTATGCGATTGGTTCTCACGCGCCACAAGATACACACTGCCGCTTCCTTGTTTATTCTCCGCCTGAGAGAAAATGCAGACAACACTGAAATCAGCTCATAAACGTTCACAGAAAAGACAGCAACAGCTGTCACTTGCAAGAGCTAGTAAAAAGAAAGTAAACATCAACAGATTAGATGATGAAACTGTGTCAACGAATTAGATTCAGTAGTTATAGATGGACACACAACAAACAGGGTCAGTTCGTTTGCAGTTTTTGTGACTGTTGTTATGTGTGTTTGTTAAGGTAGTTGTTTTCTCACACTCAGAGTCAGATATATCCACTTCAGTAGCACCTACAAGCACCAACTTTTTCAGTCTTATACTTAACTATATTGTGAAGGCTTTTACAGAGGTATTTGTTGATATATCATTCCTTTCCTGAGTTATAGGTCCTTTTACTCCAAAAAACATGGCAAAAATTGACTTTTAAAAATTAAAAGGCTATTGTCAGTATTCTCTAATTTACTAAAGCACAAAATTAGATACCCAGAATCCCCTCTGTAAGAACCCTTTAAACTAATATGTCAACAAATAGAACCAAGAATTTTAAACCTGGTCCTTTCCAATTTCCAGATTTTGTTTTGGGAATGTATGCAAATTAGCGTATATTTAAGTATATAAAGTCTCATTTGCATATTAAAACATTAATTTACACAAAACTTGTAATACATTTTTTTCTTATTTTTATGCCAGTAATAAACTGGAGAAGTTTCACAGCGATATCTTCTCATTTTAAAAAAATCACCTGTAGTGTCTCGCTTTAAAATGTTTTGTAATATCAATTACTTTGTAATTATTACACATAGTATATTTAAGTTCAATGTACTAAGTAAGTTAAGTTTATATGAATTTTTAATTTTTTAATTTGTTAAACTAGAAAATTAAGGGGAAAAAAAAGCAAATAAAAGGTACATTCATACAATTTTCTGTTTTATTTCAATTCAATTCCAAAACATATACAACAAAACATGAATTTGTCATGTCCTGAAAACATTTTCCTTATAAAATATGAAGAAACAATATGAAGAAAAATATGAAGAAAAAATAGTTTTAACAAATCATCTTATTGTTAAGCACATGGACAGTCTATCAGAATCACAACAAATTGCATCAAAACTATGGTTTGTTTACACTACGTCAATATTATGTTGTTTTAATTGTGCTTTATAAATAAATAAACAAATACACTCCTGAGTTCACAATATTGGCAGTATTCAATTTTAGGTGTCAGCTCACCTTTTCCTAGGTTAAGCATTACCTGCTGAATAAAATATAAAGTATTTTTCATACAGTTAGGGTTGTCCAGGTGCAGGGCGTAAATCAGTCCGGAAAAAAGGACACAGAAGTCCTAAGGGTTGGTCAGTTCATCCATCACCAAACATCCTTCAAAGACGATCTTCACTCTAGATGGGTTTAGCTGATGGCTTTCTTGATCAACGCAGAGGCTTATCACTGGCGTTTGCCTATGCTGTGTTCACACCATGTCGAAATTATCATAATACCAAGATGAAAACATGTGACGTTGTGACGCTGTTCATGTCCTTGGACTGGGAATTACGCATTCCTATGGTAACACTATTAACGGCTAAATTAATCCCCAGCAGTCAGGTGGTGAAGTTATACAAGTAGGAGCTCCCAGAAAATTCCCAGTTTACAGGTCATTATTACAAGTTCTATGAGAACGTGAACATTTTTTACAAGCTGGAATCTCATAATTATGGTAATTGCAACATGGCGTCAATGCACCAATACATACCTGGTTTACTATAGAAAGAGCTGGCCATTGAAGTACCATCTGGCTGATGTCAGGCTTAGGCTGGCAAGATAGTCTGTCGTTAAGAGGGCTATGAACCTAGAAAAAACAGGAGTATGTAACGACTGAGACAAATCAGACACAATTATTAATTCATTTTAATGAATTATCCAGCAAACTTACTCTCCCAAAAAAGTTTGGTGAAACCATCCCCCAGAAGAGCAGGGAAGGTCTCCGTTACCAGGGCTACCATCAGATAAGACTTTGTTTATGGCTTGAAAGAATTTGAAAAGGGACCCATAGACCCAATGCCCTTAAAACTGGCTTTCCTGCATTAATTTATAGAAAAACTGTTCTATAAATGAACATGCATCCCAAGGCACTGTGTGTACGATTATAAATGTTTTGTAAAGGGTCTCTTTATGATATTTTGTTTTATGCATATCTTATGAGCAAACTACTAGTTCATGTAACCTCATAATATGTTGTGTCTCCTATCAAATTAATGCTCATTTCACGACTTACACTTTCATTTATGTTACTTCCTCATAGGAGGCAGTGTGTGTTTGTTGTATTAATTGGAGTATAAATGGGCACAAACCCAGTTTAATCATGCTTGAAACAAAGAGCCATAAAAATCCCAACAATCTCATTGGTCAAGTCTACCCCAGGAGGGTGTGACTTCTCCCAGACTTTTAAAGAGAGACTCACAGATCTGCCTCTCTTCTCTTTCTGGAGCAACGACCGACATGTCACCCCAGCTGCTTCTCAGCAGGCCAAACAGGCCAGGCTGACAGGCCTACACACACACATCAACCCATGTGCGTGTGTGTGACCGGAAACCTGAGCCGACCACACGGTCGTGGGCCGACAGGCCCAACACCGCAAGCCATGTGCAACTTCCTCGACCTCGACATAACTGCAAGTTCATCATATCTTCTTCAGTCAACGCAGAAGAAATCGATTGCAACTTCAACACCATCGGACCAAACTATCAAGGCTTGTGATGTGATTTTACATCGGACGCTCGTCAACAGCTCAGGCTAAATGCAAGTAACTTACGATATACAAATCGCTGGGTAGTTAGTAAAACTGTAAACCCCTTTGTTCAGACAAAGGAGCTTGTAGTCAATGATGGTTCTCCCAGGTGTTTCCATAGTTTCATTCCTTGTTCCGATCTGGCTCTTCATTCTCTCACTTCCCATCTTACTATGTATGTGTGTTGTGTATGTATGCTTTTAAGTTAGTTTAGTCGTGTCCGTGATTTAGTTAATAACATTTGTGCACAATACATGTTTGGTTCTGACTCTCTGCCTGCAAACAAATTGTCACTTAAATGATCTTATTATGTGCTCTAAGCGCTGTCAATGCAAAGGAAGAATTATTTTTCTGTGGCCATGAAAAATACCCTTTTAATCAATACTGAGTGTTCACAGAATGAACTGATTGATTGATTGTAATGTTAAAGTAGCTACATCAAGTTCTCATCAACTCTCATTAACTGATTCAAATATTCATAATTAATCATAATGAGTTATGAATAATTATTAATATTTCCCCTCTGAGCTAATCTGCTACATAATGGTGGAGAGAAATGCGGGAATCATTTTAAACAATTGTTTGCAGACGGACGCAGTAATCAATCACGTGTTGTTTCATAAACTTTATTGACATCATACATGCACATACAAGTTTCTGATCAAATCAGCAAAACTATAGCTTAAGTGCACCTTCCTAAATATAACTTACCCATCAACATATATTGTCTAATATTGCCTACCACATTAAATCTGACATTGCTAGCTTTTTAATCTAAATCACTATCAAGCGTTAGCATTTCGCTAGCCTGTTAGCTTGCTATCTCTGCACTCGGGTCTCTTGTTTTCTGAGTTAATTAAACAACTGTGGTGAGTTGGATTAGTGAATAGACTCCATCAAACAACTGTGGTAAGTTGGATTAATCAACAAATACGGTAAGCCATGTCTTCTTCTCCTTTTATTGTCCCCTGCACTAGATGTTTCATGTTTAGTATATCTGTCTCCATTGGTGAACAGGGCTTCACATGTGATAAATGTAAGGAGATAGTCAGGCTGACGGAGAAGATTTCAGAATTAGATACACGCATCCAGACTTTATTTGAGAGTAGTGATAATGTAACAGCTTTAGAGACTGCTTTGGATGCGACTAGCTTAGTGAACTCTGTACATTGTTCGGTTCCAGCTGTAAAGCCTGTGCAGCAGGGCAGCTGGGTGACGGTGAGACGGCATAGTCGCGGATCAAAAAAACACTCTTCCATTCCAATTAGAACATCAAACAGGTTCTCCCCACTCAGTGATGCACCCACTGAGAATCCTGTTGAAAGTGCCCTAGTTATTGGCCATTCTATTACACGGAACGTGAAAATAGAGACACCAGCCACCATAGTCACATGTTTACCAGGAGCCAGAGCGCCTGACATCAAAGCAAATTTAAAAGTGCTGGCTAATGCTAATCGTAAATTCTCTAAGATTATTATTCATGTCGGCACTAATGATGTTCGACTTCGCCAGTCGGAGATCACCAAAATTAACATTAAAGAGGTGTGTGAACTCGCAAGTACGATGGCAGATAGCGTTTATTGCTCTGGTCCCCTCCCCATTAAAAGGAGTGATGAGATACTTAGCAGACTATCATCACTCAATGGCTGGTTGTCTAAGTGGTGTCCGCAAAATAACATAGGGTTCATAGACAATTGGAAAAGCTTTTGGGGCAGACCTGACCTGTTGAAAAGAGATGGTATCCATCCCTCCTGGGGTGGTGCCGCTCTTCTCTCTAGTAATTTGGCACATAGTCTTAAAGCTAAACCTTGACTAACTAGGGCCCAGGTCAGGAAGCAGACGGACTGGCTTACCCGACCATCTGCTAGCTGTCTCACATCACACAGAAGTCAGATAAATCCCAGCACATATAGACTCTTTCACCTAGATATTATCACATAGAGACTGTCTGTTCCACGGATTAGTAAATACAAAAAACCACCAAAACTATTCAACGCTAAAAATTGAATTGATGTCCAACAAATAAACAACAGATATAATACAGATGAACAAATGATAATGCTCGGGCTGCTGAATATTCGACTTCCTCAAAAACGCTTATTGTTAATGATATGATTACAGATAATAATCTAGATGTGCTGTGTTTGACAGAAACCTGGCTAAAACCTGACGACTACATTACTTCAAATGAGTCCACCCCACAAGATTATTGTTATAAACACGAGCCGCGTCTGAAAGGTAAAGGGGGAGGTGTTGCTGTAATTTATAATAATATCTTCAGTATTACTCAGAAGTCTAGTTTCAAATATAATTCCTTTGAAGTTTTGGTGCTTTACGTAACGTTATGTAGTGAAATTGATAAATTCCATTTAACATTTGTGTTGGCTACTGTATACAGGCCACCAGGGCACCATACAGACTTTACCAGAGAATTTGCTGATTTTCTATCAGAGTTAGTACTGGCTACAGATAAAGTCCTAATTGTTGGTGATTTTAATATCCATGTAGACAATGAAAAAGACGCATTGGGATTGGCATTTAGAGACATTCTAAACTCTATTGGAGTTAGGCAACACGTATCAGGACCCACTCATCGCCGTAATCATACTTTAGTCCTAATATTGTCACATGGAATAAATGTTGATACCGTTGAAATTCTGCAGCAGAGCGATGACATCTCAGATCATTACCTAGTATCATGTATACTCAATTTAGCAAAGGCTGCAAAGCAGTCCCCTCGCTTTAAATATGGCAGGACTATCACTGCTGCGACTAAAGATTTCTTTGTAAATAATCGTCCTCATCAGTTTCATCTCCTCAGCATCCCAGATAGCCTAGAGGAACTCGATGTTGCAACAGAAACTATTGACACTCTCTTTTCCAGCACTTTAGACACAGTTGCTCCTCTGCGCTTAAAGAAGATTAAAGAAAATAGTCCAACGGCGTGGTACAACAAGCACACCCGGGCCCTTAAAACAGCAGCCAGAAAAATGGAGCGCAGCTGGAAGAAAACAAAACTGGAAGTTTTTCGCATTTCATGGAAAGAGAGCATGATTTCATACAGAAATTGGATGACTAGTAATTTCCTGGAACTTAATTCAGAAAAAACTGAATTTTTAATTATTGGACAAAAAAACTCCACATGTAGTAACCTAGAATACTGTCTAACACTTGATGGCTGCTCTGTCAAGTCCTCGTCATCAGTTAGGAACCTGGGTGTGCTCTTTGATACCAATCTCTCATTTGAAAGCCACGTTTCTAGCATCTGTAAAACTGCATTCTACCATCTTAAAAATATATCTAAATTACGGCATATGCTTTCAATGCAAAATGCTGAACAGTTAGTTCATGTGTTCATGACCTCAAGGCTAGATTATTGTAATGCTCTACTGGGTGGTTGCACTGCTCGCTTAATAAATAAACTGCAGCTGGTCCAAAACGCAGCAGCTCGAGCTCTTACTAGAACCAGGAAGTATGACCATATTAGCCCGGTTCTGTCAACACTGCACTGGCTCCCTATTAAACATCGCATACATTTTAAAATCTTGCTAATTACTTACAAAGCACTAAATGGTTTAGCTCCCCAGTACTTGAGCGGGCTCTTAACGCATTATACTCCATCACGTCTATTGCAGTCTCAAAACTTTGGCCAGTTGATAATACCTAGAATATCAAAATCAACTGCAGGCAGTCGATCCTTTTCCTATTTAGCACCTAAACTCTGGAACAGCCTTCCTAGCATTGTTCGGGAAGCAGACACACTCTGTCAGTTTAAATCTAGACTAAAAACACATCTCTTTACTATGGCATACACATAAAATATTTTTAATTTATATTTTATTCAAATCAATTAAATGATTGTTAGGCTGCATTACCTAGGTCAGCCGGAACCGGGAACACTTCCCATAACACCTGATGTACTCGTTACATCATAAGAAGAATGGCATCTACGCTAATGTTAGTCTCTCTGTTTATCCCGAGGTTTACCGCAGTCAGCTGGATCCGGGCCGTATCCAGATCAGATGGTGGACCTGCGCCTGGACATGACCAACTCATCCCTGAAGTGTCTGCAGAGACCGTGTCAATTAGTCTACCCTCTGAAATTGCTCATCGACATGGCATCCTCAATGGATCCATCTCCGGCGTGATGACTCCGACATTGCTAATATTCCTATTTAATAATTGTTTAATCGAAATTACTAAACTAAATTAACTATGTCAACTACATTACTTGAATATATATGATAATTGAAATGAGCTGGATGACATCACCGTTTTCTCCAGAGCGGCTGTACAGCCGAATCAAATTCGGTTGCATTATTTTCCTGTTTAACACTGTGAAGCTGCTTTAAAACAATCTGCATAAATTATCCTGTCCGATTAAGGCCTTGCTTTATTATTATTATTTGTTACGTCACCGTATTCATATTGATGCATCAAACCGTTTTCAGCTAAGTTGAATCTAATTAAATGTCAAATTAGTTTCTAGAAGCTATAAGGAAATTCTTCTGTACCTTTACCTTATTTTAGTTATCTTACCATCACCATCTTCCCTCTCTGCATAAGATTACAATAGTTCTAGCAACCGTTGTTTCTTTAATGAGTTACACAGGTCATTAGTAACCCCCTCTTCACTCCTCAGTGCCAGGCCTAATCTATGAAGTACGGTTACCGTCCAAACACACTGTAGGCCCCCGATAGAACTAGAAACCCTTCCCATTGTTTCTTTTCTTTTGATCTTGAGGTGTGGTTTGTCCCTGCTAGCTTAAGCTAACAGTCTAACCCTAGGATTATGATCTAATGCAGCATCAAATCAAGTCAAGTCAACTTTATTTATATAGCGCTGTTTACAATGCAGATTGTTTCAAAGCAGCTTCACAGTGTTAAACAGGAAAATAATGCAACATAATTTGATTCAGCTGTACGAAAACGGTGATGTCATCCAGCTCATTTCAATTATCATATATATTCAAGTAATGTAGTTGACATAGTTAATTTAGTTTAGTAATTAAATTTATTTGGATATTTATTTAAAAATTTAGTGTCCCCAACTGAGCAAGCCAAGCCAAAGGCGACAGTGGCAAGGAACCAAAACTCCATCAGGTGGCATAATGGAGAAAAATAAACCTTGGGAGAAACCAGGCTCAGTCGGGGTGCCAGTTCTCCTCTGGCCAATTAACTAACAGTGTATGATTATTTTTTTGGCAGCCTTACAGGTCAGAAGTAATATTAGATCGGAATATTTGAAAGATCGGAGGCATCACGCCGGCGACGGGTTTATTGAGGATGGCGTGTCGATTAAACAATTATTAAATAGGAATATTCGCAATATCGGCGTCATCACGCCGGAGATGGATCCATTGAGGATGCCATGTCGATGAGCAATTTCAGAGGGTAGACTAATTGACACGGTCTCTGCAGACACTTCAGGGATGAGGTGGTCATGTCCAGGCGCAGGTCCACCATCTGATCTGGATACGGCCCGGATCCAGCTGACTGAGGTTAACCTTGGGTGTAAAAAGAGAGACTAACATTAGCGTAGATGCCATTCTTCTTATGATGTAACGAGTACATCAGGTGTTATGGGAAGTGTTCCCGGTTCCCGGTTCCCGGTTCCGGGTCACCCACAAGTGACACCTGCTTAGTCGTATCTCCAAGTTAAAACTAAATAGGTAAAACACTCATTTCTTCCTATCCCTTTCTGATCTCATCGTATTGTTTTATTTCAGTTTGTTTTATTTGTAACTCGCGTAGTGACAACCTGTCAGGAAAACCATCAGTATTTTGAGTAATAGTTTGACCACACGTACAGCCTGGTCATTAGCTGACTGCTTACAGCCCGTCAACAAAGACACTCAAAATCATCATTTGTGTTTACCAACACAAAATCTTAACGCCCTGCCTTTCTAGCTGCCCCACATCAGCTATTCACGCCTTAAGCGGCCCACATAGCCGTTCTCCCACACAGTTAGCTTACCACCTCTGTACAAACTTGCATTTGCCATCTCTCTCTCGTGTTCCCACAAGTGTGCCAGTATGCCTCAGACATCCAGTCCTGCCACCACCAGGAACCCCTGGAGACCCGGCAGAGCATGTGATGGACATCCTTCAGCCTAAAGCAGCCAACAACCTGCAACGGCAAAGAAAGGAACAGTGAGACTGCAATACAAGTGGACAACAGACACCCAGCCTGAGCTACGAACAATTGACCAGCATCATCGTCTCCTTTGCCACACTTCCACAGGCCTACTTCCAAGGAGGTCAATGGACTGACGCTGTAAGTCACAGAGTTCCACAGAGAACCCAACCCCGCTCAGCATGAGAAGGCACAGCGCACACAAAGACTTTGTTAAGAAAAGCCAATGTGGAATGTCTCGGTTACATATGTAACCCTCGTTCCCTGAAGGAGGGAGCGGAGATGCCACGTCGGAGTACAGACGAATAGGAATCTCGCTAGAGAGAGCTAATCTACTTTGAGTGTAACTAATCGAGCCAATGCACATTGGCATGCAATGATTGCACCAGCTGCTCATGCCACTCAGTGTGGGTATAAATGAGGCACAGGTGCTTGCATCAAATTAGCCGAGTAGGTAAACTGGCACCCCAGCAGGGTATAGAGGACATGGCGATGGGACGTGGCATCTCCGTTCTCTCCTTAAGGGAACAAAGGTTACATACGTAACCGAGACGTTCCTATTCAGTCGGTCACTCTCGACGCCACGTCGGAGTACCGACAAATAGGAATCCCTACCAAAGTGCCATGACCTCTGCCCCCCTCCAGTGCCCTGTTCATTACTGCTGTTCTGCATGACCCGCTCAGTAACTTATTGGATAACACTGGGAAAGCGTGCCCTAGTGGAAGGGAACGCTGCGGAACCCACATCGGAACCGACAGCAAGGTGCCACGTTCTAGCGCCCAGGAGGATGCAACACTTCTAGTAGAGTGTGCTCGCACCCTGAGCGGACAGGGCACATCTTGTGCTTGGTAAGCCAAGGTGATGGCATCCACTATCCAGTGGGCCATCCTCTGCTTGGAGACAGCCTTTCCCTTCTGCTGGCCTCCATGACAGACAAAGAGCTGATCTGAGGTCCTGAAGCTTTGCGTTCTATCCACGTAGATCCGCAGTGCACGAACGGGACAGAACAAAGTTAGGGCTGGGTCTGCCTTTTCCAGGGGCAGCGCTTGCAGGTTCACCACCTGGTCCCTGAAGGGAGTGGTAGGAACCTTGGGCACATAGCCAGGCCGGGGTCTCAGTACCACGTGGGTGTCACCCAGCCCGAACTCTAGGTACGTTTCGTTGACCGAAAATGCCTGCAGGTCCCCTACCCTGTTGATGGAGGCCAATGCAGCTAAACGCAAAGTCTTCATAGACAGAATCTTTAGCCCTGCTGACTGTGAAGGCTCAAATGGGGCATTCTGAAGTGCTCGGAGCACCAGAGCAAGATCCCAAGAGGGTATGGAGGGGGTCGAGGAGGATTTAACCGTCTCGCCCCCCTGAGAAACCTGACGACCAGGTCATGCTTCCCCACTGACTTACCTTCTACAAGATTGTGATAGGCAGATATCGCAGCAACATAAACTTTCAGGGTGGAGGGCGACAGCTTACGCTCCAACCCACGTTGCAGGAAGGAAAGCAAAGACGCGATCGAACATCTTCGGGGGTCTTCTCGGAGAGAAGAACACCACTTGATGAACAGGTTCCACTTCAATGCATAAGCCTGTCTTGTAGACGGTGCTCGTACCGAAGTGATGGTGTTCACTACCTCTTGGGGTAAGTCACCTAGAACCGTCTTGTCCAGGGGCCAGACATGAAGCTTCTACAGGTCTGGACGTGGGTGCCACAGGGTGCCCCTTCAGAGTCAGAAGGTCCTTCCTCAGAGGAATCGGCCACGTCCGGTTGGGCCAGTACGGCGCCACCAACAGGACTTGCTTCTCGTCCTCCCTGACCTTGCACAGAGTCTTAGTAGGCTTAGTAGGCAAGTAGGCTCACTGGGGGAAACTCATATTTGCGCAGGCCCTGAGGCCAGCTGTGCGCAAATGTACATCCGTGCCGAGTGTGCCCTCGGTCAGCAAATAAAACCACTGGCAGTGGGACGTTTCTGGGGAAGCAAACAGGTCGACCTGTGCCACCCTGAACTGTCTCTAGATCAGCTGGACCACCTGGGGGTGGAGTCGCCACTCTCCTGGGAACGCAGCTCGTGACAGCTCGTCGGCCACATGGTTGCGCACACCAGGGACATGAATGGCCCGAAGCGACCTCAGGCCAGCTTGACTCCAGAGGAAGAGATGGCGGGCGAGTTGCGACATGCGACGGAAGCGCAGACCACCTTGTCGGTTGATGTACGCAACGGTCGCAGTGTTGTCCATACGGACCAATACATCTTTGCCCCGCTCAGTGCAAGATGTACTGCTAGCAACTCGAGGTAGTTGATGTGCCAAAGCAGGTGCGGGCCCATCCAAACCCCTGACACTGCATGCCCGTTTTATGTGGCCCCCCCAGCCCATGGCAGAGGCATCCGTGAAAACCATAGCATACCTGGACACCTGTTCCAAGGGCACTTCGGCCCGAATGAACAAAGGGTCTGACCACGGGCTGAAGGTCTGGCGGCAGGCCGGTGTGATACTCACCCTGTGAGTGCTGTGTTGCCACGGTGTGCCATCTGTTCGACCGAATCCAACTCCATACCAAGAAAATATATCCTCTGCATGGGGGCAAGTTTGCTCTTTTCCCAGTTGACCCGAAGACCCAACTGGCTGAGGTGTCTGAGCACCAGGTCCCTGTGTTCGCACAACTGATCCCTGGACTGTGCTAGAATAAGCCAGTCATCGAGACAGTTGAGAATGCGAACGCCCTGTTCTCTCATGGGCACAAGGGGCCCCTCCGCGACCTTTGTGAAGACACGGGGTGACAGGGACAGCCTGAAAGGCAGGACACAGTAGCAGCAGACTGTGCTGAAGTTTTTTTTTTTTTCGCAGGGGACGACGCCTTTGGCAACGAGCAGACTGAGGGGCGGCCCACGAGGCACTCTTGTGGTGCATCAGGGGAAGCTCTTGATTGTCTCAGCCTGCTACTGACTGCGAAGAACTGCTAGGCCCAGTTCTCAACAGTGTCGCCGAAAAGGCCACCTTGTGAGATGGGAGCATCGAGAAAGCATACTTTGACGACCACTCACACCTCGGCAAACTGGCGGGGGGCATTCAATGCACATGCAGATCGCTAGTGCTGGCTTGTTAGATGCAAATAAAACGATAGCTTGAATTGACATCTCTACTGTAACAGAAAGAGTCTTAACACATCTTAACATAGGTCAAATGGTATGGTGAAAAAAGAATCTCAGCTCAGCAGCATATAAACTGTACCAGAATCGATTAGTCTGCTTTGGTTAAAAAAAATAATAACAATACATACCACTTGCAGTATTACTTAACCTGTTTATGATGAAGGAATCTCAGTACAGTGTTCTATAGATATAGATTTGGATG
Organism: Rhinogobio ventralis; assembly: GCA_039654625.1. Taxonomy (NCBI): domain Eukaryota; kingdom Metazoa; phylum Chordata; class Actinopteri; order Cypriniformes; family Gobionidae; genus Rhinogobio; species Rhinogobio ventralis. The sequence goes on along the minus strand of CM077195.1, from coordinate 15,157,443 downwards.
ATGCTCCCCTTTCGACAATGTAAAGGCCTCAGAAATTATAGTCAGATGTCATTCATCAAACTTTAGCTGCATCTACAAGCATAGCAACCTGGTGATCAGTACTATGTTTCATTCACTGAAAGAAACATCAGTATTCATTCATGAGATGCATGTAATTCTGTGTGCTTAAACGAGTTTTAACTTGTAGCAAAACTGTTTTATTTACTCTTTAGACAAGTGCAAGAAGCCTATTGTTCAAAGTAAAGAGAAGCACTTACAGAAAGATTCTACATGAGTAAAAATTGCAAATGCCAAACAATATTGGCGGTTTTACTGAATATAACATCAAGTTCTACCAGAAAGACTCTGAACGGAAGGTACGGTAAAAAGGCTCAGATAATTGGGATTAAAATACTTTGCGTAGAACCGAATACCTGCGAGCATCCTACAAATGGAAGACATTCATGATTGTAGACGAGAAAGGAACAGACTGTCGTGATCAAGATAGGAAATAAAGGGATCTGAAAGGAAAAGCCAAACATCACAAATGAAGACCAAGCAGAAGTATAAGCTTTAAATGTGGAGGGAGCTATACCTTTAGATATATAATGTCTAGCTGATTTGAGCAGATCGTCTAATGAGCTTTCCTGTAGCTCAAACAGTAGAGCGTGGCGCTAGCAATGCCAATGTCATGGGTTCACAAGGAAAGCAAGAACTGACAAAATGTAAGGGCAGGGTGTTGGATCCTGATTGGCTGAGGGGCAAAGCCGTCTGAACGCCTGAAAACAAAACAGAGAAAGCGCATCACAATGACATTGCAATGCCCAGGAATATGTACAGCCTTAATTATAAAGTTAAAATTGACTGATTGCCAGATTAACCGTCTCAGAAAAGGCATAATCGTCTGGCAAGATGATCTCCCTTTGTTGATGGTGGCGACTGTGGCTTCATTGTCGCAAAACATCATGATATGTTTCCTCGACCACGCCGAACCCCAGATAACACTAGCTACCATTAAAGGATAGATTTTGTGAAGCGTGGATGAAACAGAGACGGAAGCTGGCATAGGAAAATCCTTTGGCCAATTTTTGGCAAACCAATGCCCTTGAAAGAATCCCCGGAAGCCAATAGAGGGGGCGGCGTCAGTATAGAAATGTAATTGTTGGGATCTTTTATACTCCGAGTATTAAGACATGATTGGTTAGGTCTGAGTGAAATAAGTGACGTAACATTGAATCTTCCTGGCAGAACTTTCCGCTAGAGCTTCCATTTCTTGAATATCTGAAAGTATAGGCACCACCTTTTTACTCTATATAGTGTGGTTTCGTCTACCCAAAGAGCCCGAAAAGAACCAGAGACACTTTTTATTTGTGATTCTGTTTACTCTCAACGAGTGCACTAAGTTCTGTGACCCTGCTACACAAGTAATGTCAATGACTACTAGTGCATAACTATAGTTCTGAGCACCGATAATAAACATAATCTGAATAGGAAGGCTGTTCTTTTTCCTTTTTCACCTCTTAAGAGATTTAGCCTTTGCGAGCCATTAGGAGATTCTAAGAAATAATTTGACCACAAGAACCATTGTTACAATCCACGCCTGTCCTGGACTCCATTTCCCATGATCCTCCCTGTCTCACACCTGAAATCACTCACTCCTCATCTCTCCCACTCTCCTTGGATTCCCTGCACCTGGTTGTCGTCATTAGCACTCCCTTTATATTGATCTCACTTCCCTGCACTCCTTGTCCGTTCTTATGTGTTATGCTTATGTGTGTCGTGTTCTGTTTCCGTTTATAAATAAAAACCCGTCTTTGTGGAAGCCCTGGATCTTCTCTTCCTTGCTGCACTACACCCCGTAACAGAAGAACGGACCCAAAACTGCCAGGACTGCCCTGAAGATGGGAATCTTCATCACCCCGATCTCTCCCTTGTCCCCTCCTGAAGACACGTCAGCGGTGGATCGCCTGTGGGGTCTCAGGCAGGGCGGTCGCCCGCTGGAGAGGTACGTGGAGGAATTTGCTGAGCTGTCTTGTTTGGTGAACTGGCCAGATGCACCACTTAACGCGTGTTTTCTGATGGGCCTGGACGAGGACACTATTCGATATATTGAACCTGCCTGTTCCTTTTCCCTAGTCGAGTCGATGAATCTGATTCTCTGTTTAAATTGTTCCAATTTCGAAATTGAAGAGGTTCAAGAGAATGAGTGTCTTCCTCGTCCGGTCCCCTCAGAGAAGCACGCGGCCTGGTCAGTTCACCCACAGCCAGTTCCCTCCACATATCCCTCCAGTGGGCCTTCCCGTGTTGTCCTGCCTGTCCACAAGCCCAAACGGCAGAGAAGGAGGGCCAACGCCAAGCCCTCGTCTCCGGCCAAGATGGCCGCAGCCACGCCAGAGCCCTCGTCTCCGGCCAAGATTAACAGGTCATGGGACCAATGCAGAACTGTCACTATGGCAACAGCTCAGGTACCAGACAAGCCACTGGGAGAAGCCAAGGAAGACAGCACCCTCAACCTGGGCACACCACAGGACGCACAAGGAGCAGAAGCTGCTGACACAAGCAAAATAGCTCCCTGAACAGGACTCACCCAAGAAGTGCTGCAAAGGACAAGCTTCCGACTCCTTGTCCCACGCAGCTCAGGCGAGCTCACGTCAGCACCGCCACAAGAGCAGAAGAAAAAAAATGGATTGATTGATTGTAATGTTAATGTAGCTACATCAAGTTGATCTCATTAACTGATTAAAATATTCATAATTGTAATCATGAGTTATGTATAATTATTAATATTTGCCCTCTGAGCTAATTCGCTACAATTACATCCATTCGTTTTGTATTCAACCCGTTCATTAATTTTAACTCACTCTTTCAGTTAATAGACGTGTCGAAATAAAACGTTAAATGATCGCACACACCATATATTCGCATTGCATTCTACAACAATTGTCTTTTTGACCAAACCATACACCCTCTTGATCAATTGCTTGCTGTGGAGGGAGCCAAGGGTCAACTAGTGCCTTATTTGGGGTATGTAGAGGTCCGCATAAATTTTCCAAAAGATTTTATCCATTCAGAACCTGAGATATTTACCCTTGCTTTGGTTGTTCCGGATGTGAGTTCTAGGAGTTAAGTTCCATTGTTGATTGGCACCAACACACTGGATGCCATTTATGAGCAGTGTAGCAACCAGCCACCTGTGGAAAGAAATTCTTCTCGTCATGGTTATGATCAAGTCTGGAGAGTACTTAACAAGAGGCAAAAACAGGTATCGAGTGGTAGGTTAGGCTTAGTGAAGGTTCGGGGAAAAAACAAATTAAGTCCTTCCCGCAGGACAAAATATTTTGCTTGAGGGGTACATGGTTCAGTCTGTTTCAATGGGAGATGAGACGTGGGCTGTACTTGAACAGCCATTAGAATCTGTTCTTCCTGGTGGAGTGTTTGTGGGCAACTGTCTCATTATCTTCCCGAAGAGCAGTCCCTTCAAAGTACCTCTTTGAGGAAAGAAACTGATCATGACATTCTGCTTCCCAGTAATTGTATCTTGGCTGATCTTAGCATGCCATACCAGCTCATTCAAAATTCTTGCTCAAAAGAAGAGAACATGACTTCAGCTGATTGTTTTAGTCAGCAAGAGAAAACTCCTGATCCTAAATTACAGCTTGACTTTGGGCAACGGATAATCCAGAAACGGAATTCTTAAATGTTTTCACCCACATGATGTTTTATCCTTGTAGCATGACCAAAGTCAAGATCATGCTACAAGGATAAAACATATCAAATTAAAGGATGAGGGATCTTTCAAACAAAGAGCGTGTCCAATGAGTGTCCCTAGAGTTTTATGTTTTATTTAATGTTTTGTGCTATACTTAAGGTTGATTTCACCGAATTGTGTACTGAGGAATGATATATTATTTTTGTTAACGTGTGCAATGGCAAGATGCTAACTGCTATACTACAAAGATGCACGTTAACATTGTGATTAACTGCTGGTATGTTCCTATAAAACATATTTATGTTCATTTTGTTTCCAATTATCTGGAAAGGTATTGTATTGACCTATTTTGACTTGAGTTATTTGTGTCAATTAATATGTAGGATGCATGTGTATTATTTTCTGTTATTGTAACGTGAAATCAGGAACTGAGTTTATTTTTATTTGTGCAGTTGGTATTAATGCACATGACAGACTATTTGAGTGATATTTATGTGCCTGTTTCTATGTAGGCCAGGTTTTTGGTTCCTCCTTGAATTCTCTCTTCCGGATGGAAGATGGCGAGCCACCCAGCTTGATTTGTGATCTTCAGGTGATTTGTGCGGAAAGCTCCTTGCCGTCCAGCACTGTGGTAGGATTGTACATTAACTTGCAACCCATGGATTTCCCCTGCCTGAAACTTTTCCCTTGATATTGAATCCAAAGGAAAGATATTGGTAGTAAATTGGAGTATTAAAATAATGTATTACATTTACAAACCAGTTATTTAGGAGTTGTCAGTGGTTCATAAGATAATTTTAAACGTGTCAGTAAATGATTAGTAAACTATTTAAATGTACATTTATACATATAGCAATAGTTACTCAATACTTACATAGCAATAGTTACTAAATGCTTTATTAACACACATTCCTACTGTAATTCATGATTAATTCAGGTAGTTATAAAACATTTAGTAGTTGTCAGTTAACTATTTTTGTGAGCTTATTTTTGCCTTTTTATTATGACAGGACAGTGAGTAGACAGGAAGTGAAGTGGGAGAAAGGTCCACAAGTCGTAACTGTAACAAATATCAAGTTGAAGTGAACCCATGTGCAGTTTTATTTACAATGTGAACAGATACCAAACAAACGATGACCTTGACTTGAAACAGACTTAGCTCAACACAGACTTGGCTCGACACTCACCAACCACGGGTTACATAGAACAATACAAGAACAAGGACACATGGCAAACATGAGGGCTTAAATACACTGAGACTAATGACAAGACAAGGGACACCTGTGAACAATGATAAACCAATGAACTAATGACATGACACAACACATCAGGGCATGGGAATCACATGACAAAAACCAGGAAGTGCATGGCAAACTTAGAAACATAGACAGTGAACATGGCAAACTAAACACATGAAACATAACCAAAAACACCCTGTGACAGTAACTCAAACTCGGCTCACCTGAGCTGCCCACAAGGCTATTAGCGCAGGTGATGGGACATTATTTTTAACTTGACTGCAATGTTTTCTCCATCATTTAATGCATATTGCCTATACATAAATTAACCTTTATGTTATGTCATCGCAGATTAAAATCTATAAATCAAAATATTAAAGGCTCTATTTGTCTCAATGGTGTACAGTGTCTTTGGGCAGATTGCTGAGGCGGATTGCCAGCAACAGCCATTAGGATTGATGTGTGATTTGGTCTTAGAGCCTTAGGAGTGCTCTTGACTCCTCTTGACTCAGGAGTCCTAACTTTTTTTTTAAAGATTTAGGAGTTTGTTTTAGCAAAAAAATTAGGCGTCCTAAAATCAGGACTGACACAGCCATTATTTTTAAGAGTTTCTCCTAAGCTAGGAGAAACTTTTAGCCTTAAGATGTTTTGTGAATACGGATCCAGATTTTTTGTACAAAGTTCACATGATCATTGTCAAAAATGTGCTTATTTGATTAGTGACCTATAAATAGTTGTACAGATTATTTCTTCTATTTCTTTTCTTTGTTTTGAAGTTGTCAAAATCCCAAAACTTTTAGTGTTTATTTCCAGTTTATTTAATCATTTATGTTGGTATGGTGTAAAATATATATAAATGTTAATATACAAGTTAAAAGCTAAAAGCAAAATCTTCACACGCAGTAAAGTATTTAGTGTCTTTCTCTGTGGAGTTTGTACTAAACCACACCTTGAATGCACTCCAATCCTCTCATGCACAATGTCATGCAGTAATGCAATGTTCAAGGGGGCATCCTTGCAAATATCAAAGAGCAAAAAGAAAGAAGAAAAAAAAAACCCAGTGAACCATGTCTATTAACAAAAACAAAACTACTCTATTGAACAAAATTACTTAAAAAAAAAAAAAAAAACACTGGCACTGACTATACATTAAAGTCCTCCTGAGACAAGACTGGCTCTAAACAGTGCTAATGAATGCAGTTTTACATAAGTTAGATATTGTAAGTTATGGTGAAAGCAGATAAAAATTGTAAAGGCCTAGAGCTGTGGATACTTAAGGACGAACCAAAAGGACAACCATCATTCCCATTCAGTCGGTCACTCTCGACGCCACGTCGGAGTACCGACGAATAGGAATCTCGCTAGCGAGAGCCAATCTACTTCGAGTGTAACTAAACGAGCCAATGCACATTGGCATGCAATGATTGCACCAGCTGCTCATGCCACTCCGTGTGGGTATAAATGAGGCACAGGTGCTTGCATCAAATTAGCTTTTTGCTGAGGAGCCGAGTGGTGGATGGTTTGTCCTGAAATCACTCTCTACAAAGCATGTGTTAACATTTTAACGAGTCAAGCTCTTCGGATGGACCTCTCCTCGTTTGGTGTTGGAGTGACGGCACTGCAGCGGGGTCGATTTTCTCTCTTTTTCTATTTTGTTTTATTGAGCAAAAACAAAAGGCTGTTCTCACAGCTGGTTCGGTGCACTGTAAAGAGCGCTGAAAAGCCGTTTTCATGGCTGGTAAGAGATCGCCTTCTATGAGAGAGAGAGAGCGCGCATGACAGGCTGCACTTTTTCCCTGTCTGTGTCGCCGCGACTATTCCCCTGTGTGCTTCAGCACCGCGGAGTGCAGTTTCCCTAGAAGAGCCATTCTACCTGTGTGTTTCTGGTTGCGGTTGTTTCCTGTCCTCACTGACAGCACTGTTTCACATGTCTGGGCGTATGCATGCTGAGACGGTGTTCGTGGGTGGTTCACGTTTTCTAATGAGAACATGACCACGTCGGCACGCCGGTCGCGACTCTTCTTTCTCCGGGAAGCTTGAGTCCCCTTTGTTGTTGGCCAGCCGCTGCTCGTGTGTAAAAGCACAGCCGCGGGTCTGCTCGACACTCTGGGAGACCGCGGAGATCAGCGAGAGCTGCCCGTGCTCTGGAAATGAGGATGATGCTGAGCCCACTGTAATGGTGTGTGCTTTGCTGAATCAGATTCAGAGTTAATAGCCATGCTTTCCCGGGATCTTTCCCGGATGTGCATGGAAAACTTGGCAGTATGGAACGACTTTGGCGCCATAGATATGGAACGCCAGGGGGGCCAAAACTGCATAAGTTTTCCTCTCTCACTACCCTCAACGGTGGGGTGGCTGTGCGCAGACCACCTCCGCCCTGCACTTTAATGCACGAGGGTAGTTCTGAGTCGGGGTTGAGCTGCGCATGTTGACTAACCGTGATCAAAGTCACGGCGCAGGCCCTCGGCCAGACGATGTCCACCTCGGTGGTCCAGAAACGCCCCCTGGCTTGCCTTGCTGAGGTGTTCCCATCTCACAAGGTAGCCTTTTCGGTGACACTGTTGAGAACTGGGCCCAGCGTTCTGCCGCTGGTGTCACAACCAGTGGTACCCTGGTAAAAAAAAAAAAAAGAGCAGTTCCTCTATCTCTGGGTCCCAAGGGGGTTCAGAGAGCTGTGGACGGTCCAACGCCGGACCACACTCATCCTCCTCCTTCGCCAGCGGGCAGCAGTGGACGGTTCGAGGACGCAACCAAGCCTTCTCACGTACCCTCTGCCCACTCGTGGAATCAGGTAAGTGTTGCACAGCACACTCACACCCCGCTGCGGGCCGCCTCCACGAGACAGCCGCCCCAGCCCGGTACCTGCATTCCACCTCGCTGCCCCACGGTGGGTACGCCGGTGGTCCCTTTGGTCCCGCTTGCACGGTCTCTCTGAGCCTGGTTAGCGCTCCCCAGTCCGTCTCGCTGGCTCATCCGGACCATCAGGCTCGGCTATGCGATTTCAGTTCGCCCAGCGCCCCCCCCAGGTTCAAGGGCGTCCGCTTCACTTCGGTGAACACCGCAGACACCCATGTCCTGCATGCGGAGATCGCAGTCCTACTGGCGAAGGACGCGATAGAGCCGGTCCCTCCAGCTGATATGAAGACAGGCTTCTACAGCCTTCTTGTACCCAAGAAGACCGGTGGGTTACGGCCAATCTTGGCCGTCCCCAAGATTGGTTTGCAGCGATCGACCTGAAGGACGCGTACTTTCATGTCTCGATTCTTCCTCGACACAGGCCGTTTCTGCGCTTTGCGTTCGAGGGTCGAGCATATCAGTACAAAGTCCTGCCCTTCGGGCTGTCCCTGTCCCCCCGTGTCTTCACAAAAGTCACGGAGGGGGCCCTTGTGCCCATGAGAGAACAGGGCGTTCGCATCCTCAACTATTTCGACGACTGGCTCATTCTAGCACAGTCCAGGGATCAGTTGTGCGAACACAGGGACCTGGTGCTCAGACACCTCAGCCAGTTGGGTCTTCGGGTCAACTGGGAGAAGAACAAACTCGCCCCCGTGCAGAGGATCTCTTTTCTCGGTATGGAGTTAGATTCGGTCGAACGGACAGCGCGCCTCACAGAGGAGCGCGTCCAGTCGATGCTGAACTGCCTGAACACATTTCAAGGCAGGATGGCGGTTCCACTGAAACAGTTTCAGAGGCTCCTGGGGCATATGGCAGCCGCAGCGGCAGTAACACCGCTCTGCTTGCTTCATATGAGACCGCTTCAGCATTGGCTACACGGCCGAGTCCCGAGATGGGCGTTGCAACGCGGCACTCAACGGGTGAGCATCACACCGGCCTGCCGCCAATCCTTCAGCCCATGGTCAGACCCCTCGTTCCTTCGGGCCGGAGTGCCTCTGGAACAGGTGTCCAGGCATGCTGTGGTCTTCACAGATGCCTCTGCCATGAGCTGGGGAGCCACGTACAACGGGCATGCAGTGTCAGGGGTTTGGACGGACCCGCACCTGCATTGGCACATCAACTGCCTCGAGTTGCTAGCAGTGCATCTCGCTCTGAGCCGCCTCAAAAGGCTGCTACGGGGCAAAGATGTACTGGTCCGCACGAACAACACCGCGACCGTTGCGTATATCAACCGACAAGGTGGTCTACGCTCCCGTCGCATGTTGCAACTCGCCCACCATCTCCTCCTCTGGAGTCAGAAGTGTCTGAGGTCGCTTCGGGCCATTCATGTCCCTGGTGTGAGCAACCGTGTGGCCGACGAGCTTTCACGAGCTGTGCTCCCAGGGGAATGGCGACTCCACCCCCAGGTGGTTCAGCTGATTTCGAGACAGTTCGGGGCGGCACAGGTCGACCTGTTTGCCTCCCCAGAAACGTCCCACTGCCAGTGGTTCTATTCGCTGACCGAGGGTACACTCGGCACGGATGCACTTGCGCACAGCTGGCCCCAGGGGCTGCGCAAATATGCATTTTCCCCAGTGAGCCTACTTGCACAGACACTGTGCAAGGTCAGGGAGGACGAGGAGCAGGTCCTGTTGGTGGCGCCTTACTGGCCCAACCGGTCCTAGTTCCCAGAACTTATGCTCCTGGCGACAGCCCCTCCTTGGCCGATTCCTCTGAGGAAGGACCTTCTGACTCAGAGACGGGGCACCTGTGGCACCCGCATCCAGATCTGTGGAAGCTTTGTGTCTGGCCCCTGGATGGGACGCGGAGGTTCTAGGTGACTTACCCCAAGAGGTAGTTAACACCATCACTTCGGCACGAGCACCGTCTACAAGACAGGCTTATGCTTTGAAGTGGAACCTGTTCGTCGAGTGGTGTTCTTCTCGCCGAGAAGACCCCCGAAGATGTTCGATCGCGTCTGTGCTTTCCTTCCTGCAACGAGGGTTGGAGCGTAGGCTGTCGCCCTCCACCCTCAAGGTCTATGTTGCTGCAATATCTGCCTATCACGACCACTTAGAAGGTAAGATAGTTGGGAAGCACGACCTGGTCGTCAGGTTCCTCAGGGGGGCGAGACGTGTAGAGCCAGTGTCCTCCTGTATTCTTGCCTCAAACGGGTAGAAGCACTGAGAGGCCCTGGCTCTTGTCGGCTTGCTGCGCCCCGGCACTTAATTCTCCAGAAGCAAACTCTGTCGAGTCCTCCATCTCCCTTGGTGCCGGACGTGGCGGAACGTCTGGCATCAGGCCCCTTGCTGCTGAATCCTTGAGAACCGGTACTGGGCTGGGGATATATGAGTGACCCTGCGGGGATCCCATATATTTTTCCACGGTCGCTCCTACGGGAAGCCCGTGTCTTTCCCTTGGGAGAGCCCTCCCCTTGGAGCCCCCTCTCAGTTGCGGGCTATGGCTCAGCATTGTACTCCACATAACTCCTTCGGCGTATGATGTGGGTTCCGCAGCGTTCCCTTCCACTAGGGCACGCTTCCCAGTGTTATCCAATAAGTCACTGAGCGGGTCATGCAGAACAGCAGTGATGGACTTCTCTGTGTGAGCCCCATCTCATCAGGTAAGAGAGCTTAGGAGGCTCACACAGGGCACTGGATGGGGGCAGAGGCCATGGCGCTTTGGTAGGGATTCCTATTCGTCGGTACTCCGACGTGGCGTCGAGAGTGACCGACTGAATGGGAACGTCTCGGTTCCGTATATGTAACCCTCGTTCCCTGAAGGAGGGAACGGAGACGCCACGTCCCGTCGCCATGTCCTCTGTACCCTGCTGGGGTGCCAGTTCACCTACTCGGCTCCTCAGCAAAAAACTAATTTGATGCAAGCACCTGTGCCTCATTTATACCCACACGGAGTGGCATGAGCAGCTGGTGCAATCATTGCATGCCAATGTGCATTGGCTCGTTTAGTTACACTCGAAGTAGATTGGCTCTCGCTAGCGAGATTCCTATTCGTCGGTACTCCGACGTGGCGTCTCCGTTCCCTCCTTCAGGGAACGAGGGTTACATACGTAACCGAGGCGTTATTCCAATGTTCATCTTCTCTTATCTGTAGTTTTATTTGATTTATATTTAATACTGAGTTCAGTTGAGCAGAGATCACATGCACCACAAAGCAGAATTCATGAACCCAAAATATATATGAACCCTATGCCACAGAGTGAACATAATAAAAGAGGAGGAAGATTAAAGCCTTGATAATGCATAATTTATAATGCAGCATAAATAACATTTTATATTATTCTATTTTACTTCCATTACCTTTTCAGTCTAGTGTGATAACTGGATAGGGTAATATAATTTAAATAAAATTCTGGATAAATTCCGGATAATTTAATAAAATTCAGTATTGATTCGGTCTTAAATCATTCTGACCGACCAATGTTTGGGGCCCACCACAGATTCCAGCTCTTCAAAGTCCCAATTTCAAAGGTCTCTGTGTATCCGGTTCCAGTGGTCTCAGCACATCCAAGTCCGGTGGTTCCTGTAATGGCAGTCCCCATCTTATGTGTTTGGACCACACACGTCTACAGCTTCTCCTGAGGTGGCGACATCCATCTCTGATCTCTGAGGCTGAATATGAACTCTTTGTCTACTCTGACATGACCACGGAGGTTGCCCCTAAACTCTCTGTCTGCCCTGACAAGACCATGGAGGTCATCCCTGAACTCCCAGTTTGCTCTGACATGGTCACAGGAGCCGCCTATGAACTATATGCAAATTCTGTACTGCCTAAGGAGGCATTCCCTGATCCACTGTGGTGGTGTCCAGTTCTACCTGCTCTGCCGTAGTGGTCTTCTGCTCTGCTGGCTCTGCCCTGGCCACCTACACTGCCGGTGCCCCGATCTGCCAGCATCACCCTGTCTCACTGATCCTGCTCAGTCTCCAATTCCACCATGCTGGCCTGGCCCCACATCCCTCCCCCTGATCCGCCTCCACTCCACCTCCCTCCTGGACTTACATGTATGTTTGTTTGAGGAGCTTCTGGAATCCGCTCCTTGGGGGGTATGGGGATTCATGATTCCAGCCTGTTTTCCTGTTGTTCAGTTTCTGTTTCCTTTGTTTGTTTCCATAGTTACCTTTGTTTGTCGCCATAGCAACCCTAGTTATTTCCTATGACTTCGCATCACCTTCACCTGTCCCTTGTCAGCCCCTTGTTACCTTGTGTATTTAAACCCCAGTGTTTTCCAATGTTCTTTGTCAGGTCTTGTCCTATATTGCTGTATGTTGGTTATGACTCAGTTTCTTAAAGATTTGTTCTGTTCCATGTGGATTTACTCTGTTTCCTGTGGATTTATTCTGTTTTGGTTTTTGTGCTCAGCTGTGTGCATTTTTGTCATTTTATTAATAAACCCCTTTAACTGCATTTGGATCCAGCTACACCCTGTTTCTGAGTCTAAACTTCTACTTTCTTTATGACTATATATTGTATAACATCTTAAACAAAATACACATCTTTAACATTTTTACTTTTGTGTGTGAAGTGTGTGAAGTCATGTGTAAAGTCATATATTGGTCTTTCTCCAATCAACACCTCTTTGGTCTGAAATGACCTTCAATGTACAACATTAAAGCCCCGAACACATCATAGCTATTTATCATGTCCAAACATAATATACTGACTGATACATTTTGTCATGACAGAGCCAAAGTGTTAGAACCAGCAGTAGACATTAGGCTATAGAAAACAGATCAAGTGTCTTTCTCTTTCTCTTTGAGTGTGTGCTGTGTGTGCTTGACAAGAGCTAGAGGAGGAATGTTTGGATAGGAGGGAGCGTGTTAAATGATTCCCTTCACAGTTCTAATAGCCTGCATGCTGAGCAGAATTGAATTAGGCATTTAACTTTTTACAGATGAGTAAGAGGACTGATATGTCACTCTGACTCAAAGCAAGAAATCTGAGACTGGCTAATGGTTCAGGAACATGTTGTTTTGTTCACCATATTGCGATTTATTGTGCTTGTATAATTAATAAGAAAGAGAAAAATGGTGAAAAAATATTTTAATATTCTAAAAACAATGTCAGTTTACTATCACAATAGTATACTATAATATAGTATATTATAATTCATTTCATATCTTATTCATTTAAATCCACTTCAAATTAAAATGTCCTTATTTTTATGTCCTTAAATGATTTTAAACTTGACCTGTGTTTTTGTCATTTTCTTTATTATGCCTAACGTAATGCAATAACACAATAAGAATAATGTAATATAAGAATAAGATTACTGAAATGCATAGAGAAAGTACACTTTAAATCTATTTTAACAAATTATTTCATGGAATTCGTTTTTAATATTGGATGTATAAGCTGTTATATACAATAAATGTAATACATGACAAAAACTCAACTGTATTCCCCCGCCAGCAGTTTTTTTTTTTAAGTTGCCAGCCTACGCTAGCGTTTTTAGTCATTTTCACAAAAGTTTAATGGCCCCCCAGAATATTTTGTTGTATGAATAGCTGAACGTGCAATATATCAATAGAAAGAACAGAGCCTCTGCTTTTAAACAAAAAATTCTCTTTTTTTTATTTTGTTTTATTAAGAATGTGGGCAAGTTTAATAAAAAAAGCAACATTTTGAGCAAAAAACTGAGAAAATTAAGTTTTTGCCAAAAGCCCTTTCGCACGGGATCGACCATGTCTGTAATTTGTAATGTAAAAATTCCCCCGCAAATGACCTACCATATTTCGGCGAACACAGAGTTCCTGTGATAATATTAGTCCTGTGCGAATTGGCATCTCTTTGATTTGGCCAGTGTTATTTGGCGGGGTCATATAATTTTTTCAAGGTTTTTGTTTCCTGCATGCCTTTTTTTCCATCTTTCGTGAAGAATGGAGGCTGTGTTAGAGTATTTGATAGCATTTTGGGTATACACCATACAACTGTACAATTTGCAGAAATGATATATCATACAGCTAGACTAGACCTATAACAACAAGACATTTCCAAGCAATAACCTATCCAAAATAGTGCGCAATCAAGTGAGGGGTTCACATCCGGGAGATAAGTCAGTAAATTCGAGTAAAATCTTAGGCTTCGCTTATCCCGTGCGAATGCGCCACACGAAATTCAGATGTGGGGGGTGATTCCTAAATCACACGAGGTTCCCAGATAATACAATCACGTGCAAATAGGGCTAATGTTACATCCATATCAGATTCAGAATGGAGTAGATAGAGTCCATCAACACCCCCAAAGCTTGCACAGTCATATCTCCTCCTGGGTCTACATTTCATTCAGTAACATTAGGGCATTTTGATTTATATGCTGTTTATTTTTCATGATTGTTTACATATGAGATCGCTTGTTTTTGCTTCTTCTTTGTCTGTTTTAACCTGGAGAATACTTTACTTGTTCAGGAGATGCGTACTAGCGCCCCCTTCTGTATAACAGGGGTAACACGGAAAGCCGTATAAACTCATCATTGTAGACTCTATGCATGAGCGCTGCTGACGTATTTCCGGTAGAATCTCAGTCAGTGTCTTTACTTTCACATATCGCGCTCTACAGCGAAGTGCACTAGCGGCAAAACTCTTTCATAAGATTAATTTGACAGCGATTTATAATTTAAGTATTATTATATAGTTAAGCAATAGTAATGGCTTCCAGAAAGTTTAAATATCAACGGTGTGAAAAGAGTAGTTCGGCTGAGCATTGTTGTGTCCCGTTATGTGAGGCCTCCTCAAAGTTAAAACTATGTGACTCTGGAACACAAAACCAATTTTTAAATAAACAAGCTTTCCATTGATGTATGGTTTGTTAGGATATGACAATATTTGGCCGAGATACAACTATTTGAAAATCTGGAATCTGAAAAAAAATAATAATATTGAGAAAATCACCTTTAAAGTTGTCCAAATGAAGTCCTTAGTAATGCATATTACTAATAATAATACATTTTTGATATATTTACCGAAGGAAATTTACTAAATATCTTCATGGAAAATAATATCCTAATGATTGTATGATGTATTGTTGGATATTGCCACAAATATACCCGTGCGACTTATGACTGGTTCTGTGGTCCAGGGTCACATATGTTTATGTTTAACTAAATAGATAAATAATACAAAGACTGGTCAGAAACGGAGACACTAGTCGGATTTAGCATGAAATGAGAGGATACCCTCGAATTTGTCGATGTAGCTCGAAATATATAATTTGAAGCTCTTCATCTTCTTACTGTTGGGTGTGACAGCTGACTGCCTCACAATACGATTAACGTCATTCACGGTAATCGCGGGAAGCTCTTGTAAACAGCGAGTGTAATTTGCCATTATCTATATTTCGTAAGTACAATAACAGAGATCCTCCATGTGTAATTTCCAGATGTGATATAATTATGTCAATATTTAACTTGGTGTGCACGTAATGCATTAGGCTATGTCACTGGTGGGAACATATAATTTCAAACATTCCCTGTTAAGATTCTTACTCAAAAACATAATTATTTTCTTTGTTACACTAAACGATTACAGTATGTGTTACATCACGGATAACAACACAATGAGACAAATGTTAGTAAAAATTTAGTTAATATGAAATGATGAACGAACATGTATATTAAAATGTGAACCATTCTTTCTCTTTTTAAACATATTGATCATTTTATGTGTGATCATATTATTAGCATTCCCATTCATTTCAGTAGCTGTTTCTTGGTGATGCATTTAGCCAAGTGGGGAAATTGCATTATTTTTTATTTTAAACGGGTTCCATAAATTTTTGTTAAAAAAACTAAAGTTATTTTCACTGCACTGCTAAGCCATTCAAGAAGCTGCAATCTAGTTGCATGCCAACAAAATGAAAATAAATTACATGACGCATCATATAAGTTCCATCTCCTCTCTGCCATCACAGTTCAAGCCTGCTCAGTTAACAGCAGCAGATCTGAGGGAAAGTTGGTTGTTCAAATATATGGCTGCTTGAAAGCTGGATAAAAGATAACAGTTTCAGGAAACCTCTAAACATTCCTCCAAAATAAATAAAGAAAAACATGTCTTGCTGCGCATCACAGCATACCAATAAATCTGACGTTTCTCCAAATGACCTTCATATTTGGTCCACATCCAGACCGTGACAAAGCAAATGCTTATTAGCTGACATTTACCTGGAAAACTCGCCTAATGATAACACTGCAGGCAATCGCACATTCAGGAAAAGTTTGGCATGTAGCTTCACACAGAAAAACTGGCAGATAAGATCCCTTTGAAATCTGCTTCTGTTCAAAACTCAGGCTCACAGGCTGCTCTCTCTCACACACACACACACACACACACACACACACACGCCCCTGACTGAAGTGGTTCCTACACTCACTCATTGCCAAAATAGGAGAACTGCTCCAAATCCACATCCCTTGGTAAAAGAGGATGCAATACAAAAACCGACTGCTAGTAAAGTGCTATTCATATTATGCCTATCTTGTTTCAGTGCATTGCTGAGCAATCTCTAATCCCTTGCATTTTAATATTATTAAAACATTATAAGAAAGATATAATAATGCAAAATTAATGTTTGGAAATGTAAACTGATATTTCCTACTGACACACTACAGTAAAAAATATAAATAACTAGTTTAAAAACATTTTTCGTGCCTAACGTACCTAAGACTTTTGCACAGTACTGTATATATATATATATATATATATGAGCAATATCACATGAGTAGCAGTGCAATATGGCTGTATATCAGCACGGCTGTGATTCGTCCGTAGGTAATCACAGCGTGCTGATATACAACCATATTGCATGGCTACGAGTGTGATATTGCGATTATACAACAGTTCGATGGCACAAGTGTGTAAATAAATCAGAAACAACAACGTGTTTTAAAGTACATTTAGTGCAGAACTACTTCCTTCCGCCACGGATTCAAATCTCAAGTTGGCAGTTTAACAGTTGTGACAGAGCCTCTATTACTAATTCTAAAACGTCTCTTTACAACTAGTAATGAAGGAACGTTGAGTCGCTTCACTGAAGCTTATTGTATTATGTAGAGTATTATGAGAGAGAGATCGACGAATGTATTACCTGCATCTGATATAGCATTCATTCTTCAGGTCGATGTCCATAATATTATATCCATTAAAAAATCAGTTTGAATGTCTGCTGAGGAAAGCGATATCTTTGTCTTTGTCCTTTTAAAAGATTGACAGCACTTAAACAATTTCCTTGTTTACAACCAGTCACTCATAAAGACAATCTTTGCTGCCATCTAGTGGTCACTGAAGTCGACTATTGCAATCACTGACGGACCATTTCTCAATACCAAATACGGCATATTTATATAAAATAATATTTATTGAACAGCAATATTTAAATTAACAACAATAGCCATTATAAAAAACAATAGGAAATAAAACAAGCAAACTATTCAGCCAAACGTACAAAAGCAGCGCTCTAGTAGGTCATACAGGAATATAGCCTAAATATAAAGTTATGAAACTTAATTTTCCCCTTAACCAAAATTTATTTGCTCTGGAACATGTAATAGATTACCGAAAGACTGGCCGAGATGTTCTCTGCGGGTAATTGGATTATTTATTGTTGCATAAACTTATTGCCAGACTTAAATGTGAGAAATTGACGGAAACATGTTGAAATATGAAATATAGACAGGTAGGCAACATTTCAATGATAAATAAATACACAGGTATGGCATGAGGATGTTTTTATACTCTATAATTTATCTTCTATTAACGTATGAAAATGTTTGAAGTAAAAAATGATAATCCATATAGGCTATTTTTAGTGTAGTGTACTGAAGTGTTCCTTTCCAGTGATTTATTTTTTTGCATTTTTTGTGTGGGCATGACGAGACTGACACCTCGAACAATCACGGCATTTTCAGGGGACTGGTGGACTTTGCTGCCTCACTCGGTTCTTGCGTTGCCTTTTTACTACTGATAGCACCGTTTTGTGCTCAACAATACAGCTGCACATGTCCACCGCAAGGGTGTATATAAATAAGTCAATTGTTTGAGTTCAATTTCAAATGCAAATGGAAAGTTTGTGCAATATGTTTAAGTTTTTGTGTGAGAATGCCTCAACCTTTTAATATTGGCATTAAATAATTACTGACTTTTTTCACAGAGCATTGGTATCCCGCAGTTTGTGTTAAATTGTGTTTGGGTGGTTATTAAAACTGACTGAATATGGCACAGTCCCAACTAGGATATTTTTCACCAGTCGCCGCTGTCTATACCCTTTTATAGAAACATTGATTTACAACACAAGCATTCCTTTTGTTCAAGTTTTACCCCTGGTTTCACAGAAAAGGCTTAAACCTAGTCCTGGACCAAAATGCATGTTTGAGTTGTTTTAACTAAAAGCAACTTGCACTGACATATCTTAAAATACATCAGTGCCATTGTTTTGTCTCAAGATGCACACCAGGAATGTTTTTTTTTCTTTCTAAAACACATTTATAAAAGCTACTTAAATGCCCTAACTGAACTAAGGTCTAATCCTGACGTAATCTAAGCCCTGTATGTGAAACCAGGCCATATAATTCTAAACAAACTACCAAATACAAATGACTCCTATATCTCTCAACATGTGAATATTGCAAAGTAAATGTACATGTAAAATGGTAACCTACAGCAATCCTGAATATGCTAATACTTGACAGAAAAAGTCAGGCAATTCTCTTTTTTCTTAAATCAAAGCCTCTTGGGGTGACTTACATTTCATATGCCCAGTTCTGCGTGTCAAAGTCAGGGGTAGATTTGTCAGCACCCCAGGGCAGTTAGCAGTTTAATAGCAGCCTGTATTAAAAAGATGGCTGAAAGGAGTGTGAATGGCAGATACTCTGTGTCCGTGGCCAGACTGAAGGCTGAGTGTGTGTGTGTGCTGGCCTGAGGGGTTAGAGGATCAGCCTCAGGGCTTCGCTGTGGGGTATCATACTACATGCAGCGTTAAGTGCTCAAATATTATCTGCAAAGATACATACAGTACCACCCAAAGTCACAAGGTGTAGGGGAAACATGCCTGTGGGCATTCAGACATTACCAGAGGTGAAGGTCCTGCTTATATCCAAAGTTAAGGTATGCCTTTGAACAAGACAGATAGTTGACTACATTGTAAAATCCAACAGTTTTTCTAACTAATACTTTTTAGTTAACTGTACTTAATGTCTTAACTTAATTGTACAAATCTAGTAATCTGTACTATTCACATACTATTCCTTGTTTACTCTGAAAACGTCTCGGTTACGTATGTAACCCTCATTCCCTGAAGGAAGGGAACGGAAACGTTACATCAGTTACTGACGAAATGGGTGTTTCGCTTAGAAGCCAATCGCCTTTGAGCTCTACAAAACGAGCCAATGGCCATGGGTCTGCAGAATTTGCATAACGCATAACCCAGTCCGTGGAGTGGAATGGCGCAGCAAGCGAAGACACCTGAGCCTGTCCAGTTACTGGCCACTTGGGGCGGGTACACGAGAGGACACAGGCTCCACTCGGAGATTATAAAAACTTGCAAATGTGTTGGGTGTCGCCCAGCCTGCAGCTCTACAAATGTCTGTCAGCGAGGCGCCATGCGCTAAAGCCCAAGAGAAAGCAACACTCCTAGTGGAGTGTGTTCTGACCCCAAAGGGGTATGGCATGCCCTAAACCTGATATGCCAGGACAATGGCGTCCACTATCCAGTGAGACAACCTCTGCTTGGAGAGAGCCTTCCCTTTCTGCTGCCCTCCGTAACAGACAAAGAGCTGGTCTGAGGTCCTGAAACACTGCGTCCGGTCTACGTAAGCGCGAAGGGTGCGTATTGGACAGAGCAGTGCCAAGGCTGGGTCTGCCTCCTCCACAGGCAGCGCTTGCAGGTTCACCACCTGATCCCTGAAGGAAGTGGTGGGAACCTTGGGCACGTATCCAGGCCGGGGTCTCAGGATCATGTGAGAATTAGCCGGCCCGAATTCCAGGCACGCTTCGTCAACCGAAAATGCCTGCAGGTCCCCTACCCTCTTGATGAAAGCTAGAGCAATCAAGAGCTTTTTTCTTTGAAAGGAACTTCAGCTCTACAGACTGCAGAGGCTCAAAGGGAGCTTTCTGCAGGGCAGATAGAACCACTGCAAGATCCCAAGAGGGTATTTGAGGAGGGCGAGGAGGATTTAATCTCCTCGCGCCTCTAAGGAACCTGCTGACCAGGTCGTGCTGTCACATAGACCTTCAGGTTGGAGGGAGACAGCCTTCGTTCCAACCCTTTTTGGAGGAAGGAAAGCACGGACCCGATCGGGCATTTCCTGGGGTCTTCTCGGCGAGAAGAGCACCAGGTGACAAAGAGGTTCCACTTCAACACATAGGCCTGTCTAGTGGACACATAGGCCAATATGGGGTGACCAAAAGGACCTGCTCCCTGATCTTGCACAGAACCTGTGCGAGAAGGCTCACTGGGGGAAACGCATACTCACGTGGGCCCTGCGGCAAGCTGTGCGCTAGTGCATCCGTGCCAAGGGTCCAATCGGTCAGGGAGTAATACCAGCGGCAATGGGAAGAGTCGTGGGAGGCAAACAGATCTATCTGTGCGTTGCCGAATTGTTCTCAAATCAGCTGAACCGTCTGGGGATGGAGCAGCTGAAAACGCGACAGCTCGTCGACTGCTCGATTCAGTTCTCCCGGGATGTGAATGGCACGAAGCGACCTCAGATGCTTCTGACTCCATAGGAGGAGATGGCGGGCGAGTTGCGACATCCGGCGGGAGCGTAGACCACCTTGTTGGTTGATGTACGCTAGGACAGGGCTAGCCCGAATGGGAGAATCGTGTACTGATTCGAAAATGCGTTTGGCTGTCAACATCTTGAATGGAAGCCTGTGAAGGGTTCGGTTCAAGATGCGCAGGTCCAGGATTGGCCGTAACCCACCGGTTTTCTTGGGTACAATGAAGTAAGGGCTGTAGAAGCCGGACTCCATCTCGGCTGGACGGACGATCTCGACCGCACCCTTCGCCAGTAGGATGGCGACCTCCGCACGCATGACAGGGGCATTGCCACCCACCATGGTATAGCGGACTCCCCGAAAGCGGGGAGGAGACCGTGCAAACTGAATTGCATAGCCAAACCTGATGGTGCGAGCGAGCCAGCTGGACAGATTGGGAAGCGCTAGCCAGGCTCCCAGAAACTGTACCAGCGGGGTCATGCGAACCACAGGCGTACCCCCGATGGGGCAGCGAGGCGGAATGACCGGCCCAGACATGGGAGGTGTGGGAGCGTCCCGAGGTGTGGGCGGGGTCGAATTCCGTGCCCTGACAGAGGAGACCAGGGAAGGACCAGCGTTCCACGGGGGTCTAGTCTGCCAGGGGGCTGGTGACAGAGGGGGCAGAGAGTGGCCAGGCTGCTTTGCGTCGCACAATGCAAGCCACGCCCTCTTGAGGCTCGGAGGTGAAAATGTCAGTTCTTTCTTTAACCATGAATAGGGTGCCACCGGCCTTGAGGCCAGTGGCGGAAGGGGAAAACCAAGGATTCTCCCCCGGCCCTCCACCAGGGGAAGGAGTGGCCCTGCTACCATCTCCTGCGTTTAGCAGGCTGGGGGGCTGGGACGGACGGGACTGCCTTCCTGCGGCGTCCTCCGCGCTTCGGCCCGGGTGAAGGCTGCTGCTGGGGCCGAGCGGGAGGGGTGGGAGCCGCAGGAGGACAGCCTCGGCGGGGGCTTCTGAGACTGAGGCTTCTGAGCCGGTGGCTGGGTGGAGGCAGCAGCAGGCCGCCGGGGCAGAATGTGTTTAATAGCCTCAGTCTGTTTCTGAGCAGTCGAGAACTGTTGGGCAAAGTCCTGGACCGCCCCGCCGAATAGCCCATCCTGGGAAATGGGAGAATTGAGGAAACGGGTTATCGCATATCAGCCAGGTTGAGCCATAAATGTCGCTCCGGGACCACGGAAGTGGACATCACCTCACCGAGAGAGCGTGCAGTCACCTTCGTCACTCGTAGAGCGAGGTCGGTGGCCGCACACAACTCCTGCATTAAAGCAGGGTCAGCATTGCCCTCGTGCATGTCTTTGAGCACCTTGGCCTGGTAGACCTATAGGGTGGCCATCGCATGCAGGGTGGACGCGGCCTGGCCCGCTGCTCTGTAGGTCTTCGCCACCAAAGTAGACGTAAAACTACAAGCTTTGGACGGGTGCGGACACGGACTCGGCAATGCTGGGACTTCCGAGGGAGGCAACACAGCCGAATCATCATCTCCGGAGGAATCCAGCCCACCTTGTGATGCGGCGATTGACATAGTATCCTCCACCGGTGCGCCAAATGAAACGCAGGGCCCAGGACGGGAAACACCTGTGCCCTCATCTGGCAACACCACGGGTTGCAGTGTGCTAGAAGGGGGTGTGGCCCGAGGAACGCGCCGTAACACCAACACTCTGGAGAG
Source organism: Rhinogobio ventralis (assembly GCA_039654625.1). NCBI lineage: Eukaryota > Metazoa > Chordata > Actinopteri > Cypriniformes > Gobionidae > Rhinogobio > Rhinogobio ventralis. Next base: position 15,135,212 of record CM077195.1, on the reverse strand, counting down.
ATACTCGTCTTGAAGAGAAGAAACTCTCAGGCAGTAACACTCGGCTCTGAAGCAGAAACATAATGTGATATTGCCACGCAACGGCCTTTATACCCACGCGGTGGGGCGGGGTTGCGTTATGCAAATTCTGCAGACCCATGGCATCTTCATGCCATTGGCTTGTTTTGTAGAGCTCAAAGGTGATTGGCTTCTAAGCGAAACCCCCATTTCGTCAGTAACTGACGTAACTCGTAGTGTACTGACTAAAAGGGAACCCAAGTTAAGATGAATTGGTTTGAGTGCCAAGGGAAAAGAAGAGTTTTTGAGGTGGGGCAATTCTTAATAGAATTTTCACTAATTTCCTTCACCTCGGCAGTTATCTTTCTCTAGTTGCATTCACTCATTTCCCAAAGTCATCTTGAATGTTTAATTGTCAATACAACAGATATTTTTAAGGGGGACCTCACATAAACTGACTTCATAAATTCATGTTGACTTTCCTAAAATGTTTTTTTTAACTCACCATTATGGTGATTAGTGTTCCCTTTAGTTGGGCACTTGGAACTTCATTTATATTGTAATTTTCCACTGTGTGGCTTATAACGGAGCTCTTTGGAATGTAATACAAATGCGTCAGTAATTGCCTTGGTAGCACAAGAGTTTACAGATGATATGAGATGTAAATAGCGACTGCATAATGGAGAATGATCAGATACTTTAATTTTATTAACTTGCATTAACTTCGCTCAAAAAGCATGCTTGGCTACAGAGAAACAGGCACCCAGACAACAGAAAAGTGACCAATCCTGAGTGGCGACGTCACTACACGCATTCTACCAGCATGGTTCAGCATGGTTAGCTAACAGGGCAAAGAACAGTTTGTAATCACGCCATGCCGAACCAAGGTCAAGAGGAAATATATCTGGAACCATTCCTTACTGTTCTTAGGACCATTTAGCCCGACAGTGGAAAAGCGGCTATAGATGTCATCACAGAAATGAATTACAGATGGAGCATAATACAGAATTTTTTATAAATATAAGTACAATGTAAAACATGTATGTACACAATAAGTGCATTGTATTAAATTATTAATTTAAATGTTAGTACATGGTAGTTAAAGACTCTTAATATATAGTTGGACTGAGAACTAGCATGACACATTAAAAATGATCTGGCTGCAAGAGAAGCAAGAAGCATATATTGTAAAAAGAAGAGAGGTGATGAATTTTGTTTAGTAGTTATTATATAGTGTTGCGTTCCATTTCCTATGCATTTAATGTTTTAAACATTTTGATGAATGCATTTTTGATATTTTAATTTAAAATTCTCAACTGACTTAAGACCACTGTTTAATATTTATGAGGATCTATTAACAGAAATGCAATATAATATACATTACTATGTTTTCAGTGGTGTATAAAGACCTTATATAATGAACCGTTATGTTTTTATTACCTTAGAATGAGCCATTTCTATCTACATACACAGCGGGTTCCCTTACAGTGAAGTCGCCATTTTGTGCCGCCATGTTTCTACAGTAGCCCTAAACGGACAAACTGCTCTACAGTGCACTAGCTACTCTCTGCTGTCTCAGACGACGACATCTTTGTCCTCTGTCGGCCAACGTAGCTTCTCTATGTGCTTCGAAAGGGAGGGGTGAGCGGCGGACAGTTGCAATTTGCAACCTTACCACTAGATGCCGCTAAAATTTAGGCTGATTTAAGCTGATTATTCTTTTTGTAAAATATGATAAAGTACTTTGCTATTATTCAATTACAATCGATTACAGTGTATCTAACCATTCTGTTGCACTATAGCCTATTCCAGATCCTATGTTCCAAATGAGATGGCATGTGATTTATTCTGTTTGGTTGTATCACCTGAAATTTTTTGGGTGGTGAAGTAAAAAAAAAAAGATATTTAAAAATTTTAACTTGTATAAACACATTGTTCCAGACTCAAAAATATGTATTACATCCATTTTGAAAGATTTTTTTAAAAAATACCCTTTTTTTCTTTTCTTTTTTTTTAGCTTTTTTGTCATTGGCCCATTATAAATTTTGCACATGGATGTCATGGTGCATTAAGCCAGATTTAAAAACTATTTTTAATATTCTCTTCCCATCTTTCCTCACCACATGGAAAATTCTGTATCTGAGTTTGTCCTCGCGTCCTCGGTATGCCGAAATTGGTGAGGTGATTTGTAGATGGAGCTCACGCTGGTTATGGAAATCCCTAATTAAATGTTATTAGCTACGAGCCGTGAATGCAGGAGCACATATTTAATATCTGTCATCGCAACCGTGATGAAAGTTCTCTAGAGATCTCCACAAGACGAGATGACTGCTCACATTCAGAAAATTCAAGGACAAATGTGCACTGCTGCAACATTTGGTGTGTGAGAAATAAATCTCATAGAAAACCACTTTAACATATTTACCAGTGTTGCTAAACTCTAACTTACAAAAGGCTATTTAAGGCTTCAAAAAAAAAAAAAAAAAAATTCTACTGGGTTAAGGAGGCAGACTTTTGTACCAGTAAAATTCCCTTCTTGAAAAGTGCATGACTTTGTACAGAACAAGTTTAGTTTAATGGAACTGAACTGTGTGCTTGTGCTAGCATAAGAAATAAGTTTTTATCTGAAAGTACCCTTCTGAGATGAGTTCCAGTAAAAAATTATCGTTACTCCTAAACCAATCACCAGGTAGCACATAAACATACCTATAATGCTGCCCTTCAATTACCCATGTGCGTTTAAATTCGGTGCAACAAAGCTAAATGAGTGGACATAATAATAATTCAAAAAATATCGATAATCATTAGTCTTTAGGCAGAGAAAAGGGAATATGTGCACTGTTATAATACTGGTCTAATGTCTTTTTGTGCTTTGATACATGATAATCTTGTAAAATGGGGTCTAAATGAGCGCTATTTCCTTATTATTATCTCTGTTATAATAAGTATTGCCATTATAATAGCATAACACATCTTTGAAGGGTTATTCAAAGTGTACAAGTCATGCTTCACCGTTTCAAATCGCAAGGAATTAGATCCTTCACATAAGCTGATTTTAGAAGGTGCTGTTGCTGTCTGTCTATTATAAATAGTATAAGGGCACCACAGTGACAGATGATTCTTGGTTAGAGATGTGATAGAAAATGTGACTAAAATTGACCAAAATGATGATGTTTTGTTTTGCTGTTTTGAAAATAACTTGGTGTTCTCTAACAGGATGAGGCATCTTTTTACTCATTCTTGATCTACATATCATGAAAAAAATCAGTGGAAAACAACTTACAGTGTAATTTAGTCCAAACCATTGTGTTATCTTTCCAGGAAACCATCTAACTATTTCTTGGAATACATCGGAAGACTAGCTTAAGTGTTTTACCTTTTATATATATATATATATATATATATATATATATATATATATTTATTTATTTTTTTATTACTCTTGCCTCCCTGCAGACCATAAGGGCTTCTGTTCTCCCCTCATATCAGTGCTGGCTGAAGAGAAATGGTGACCCCACTGAGAGATGTATACTTTCTTTTGCCTTGTCATATTAATACTTTCAGTTATGATAGATTTCATTCCTACAAGAAAAAAAAATAAAAACATAGCAAGAGCAAAAAATAAATAAAACATCCAAAAACAAATCTTCTCAGGTTATGACTATAACCATAGTTCCCTGAGAAGGGAACGAGACATTGCGTCCAATAGGACCGCTTTGGGAACGCCCACAGCGTGATTGCATCTGATGCACGTCTGTCAACTTAGCCAATGGCGAAAGTGAACGTCACGGGCGGGTGACGTCACGACCAGGAAAGGATAAATACACATCTGGCCCAACCGGCTTCAGCTAAACTGCCAAAGAAAATCGATCACAGGGATGCAGGGAGTATGGCAAAGGGACACAGTGTCTTGTTCCCTTCTCAGGGAACTATGGTTATAGTCATAACCTGAGACATTCCCTTTCGAGGGAACTCCACACTGCGTCCAATAGGACCACTTTGGAAACGATATACCAAATCGCCATAATACCAAAATGCCTGTCGTGTGAAACTGAGGCACATTCAAGACAGAAGCACTCATGAACCTGGAGCTGCATCCAGGTCAAGATTGTAGTACCTCACAAAAGTGAGTGGCGAGGACCAACTGGCCGCATCGCAGACTTCTTTGAGGGAAACCCCAGAAATCAAGGCCTTGGAGGCCGCCATACTCCTAGTAGAGTGAGCTCTGACAGCTAAAGGGCATTGCTGGCTAGAAAACTAGGCCTCGACTATCCACTTGCTCATTGTCTGTTTGGATGCAGGGCGACCCCTGTTATGCGGCCCAAAACAGACAAACAGTTGATCCACTTTTCTCCACAGGGCCGCTCTGTGGACATAAGCATCCAGTGCTCGCACTGGACACACAAGGTTCAACTTTTCCTGGTCCGAGTTCTCAAATGGAGGAGGAAAGTGAGCCTGCAGCACTATAGGCCGTGGAACACTGGTTAGCACCTTCGGGATATACCCTAATCTAAGGTAAAGGAAAGCTTTGACCATCCCCGGTGCAAATTCCAAACACGTAGGGGATATAGAAAGGGCCTGAAGGTCTCCTACTCTCTTAATGGAAGACATGGTAAGAAGGAAGACAGTTTTTAGAGTCAGAAACTTCTCTGAGATGGTATCCAGTGGCTCGAAAGGAGCTGATGATAAACCTTCCAACACGATAGCCAAATCCCAAGCAGGAACTTTAGTGTGCACTGTAGGCCTCAGCCTCTGGGTGCCACGCAGGAAACGAGTTACTAATGGGTTCTTCCCCACAGTGGTACCATCCACATGGGCATAGTAAGCTGAAATAGTGGACACATATACTTTTAGTGTAGAAGGGGTCAACCCAAACGAGAAACGATCTTGCAGAAAATCTAGCACTGAACCAATAGGGCTTTACTCTTTACTGGATCTAGCTGTCGTTCTTGACACCAAGAAGTGAACACTTTCCACTTCAGGGCATATAGTTGCCTCGTGGAGGGAGCCCTGGAGCTAAGGATGGTCTCTACCACCTCAGTTGAGAGACCAGATTCAATGAGCTTGGCCCCCTCAGAGGCCAAACCCACAGGTTCCACATTTCTGGGCGGGGGTGAAATATCGAGCCCTCCGCCTGCAATAAAAGATCCCTCCTGATCGGAATCTTCCAAGGTGAGCCATCGAGCAGAGCTACAAGGTCCGAGAACCAAATCCGGCTTGGCCAGTAGGGTGCTACTAGCAGTAGACTTATCTCTTCCCGGTGAATTTTCTCCAGAACTCCCTGGAGCAGAATATAAGAGACCACTGATGTGTTGTCTGACCGGACCAGCTCATGATGGCCTCTCAGGTCTGGGAGGAAGAACTTCACATATTGAAGACCACCATCATCTCCAGGCAATTTATGTGCCACAAAAGATGATGGTTCCTCCACAGACCCTGAGCTGAGCGGCCTTCCATTACCACTCCCCAGCTTGTGAGAGAGGCATCTGTCATCAGAGCGACTCGACGACACTGAGCTCCCAACACAGGGCCTTGGGACAGGAACCAGTTTTTCTTCCATATAACCAAGGCGTGGACGCACCGCCGCATGATCTTGATCAGACGAAAGGGGTTCCCCTTCAGGGGAAAAGTTCCCCTTGCAGGGCATCAAGGAGAAAGGCCCTGTGCTTGTCCTTTATATCTGTTAGACTGAGCCACAAATGCCTCTCTGTCGCCACCAAGGCTGCCATGGACCGCCCAATAGCTCTAGCGGTCTCCTTGGTTGCTCTAAGAGACAAATCAGTTCGCGAACTGCGTCAGGGCCCATCCCTTCACCGCCATCCAAATCCCTCAGCAGCTCGGCTTAATATGCTTGTAATATGCTCATGGTATGTAAACAAGCACCAGCCTGACCTGCTGCCGTATACGCTTTCCCTACTATCCCTGATGTGGTTTTAAGTGGCTTAGTGGGAAGCATGGGGGCCTTCAGAGACGATGTTGAAGTGGGGGACAGATAGCTCGCAAGCATCTGATTCACCCTAGGCACCGCCCCATAACCATATTCTCTCAGCCCTCTTATATCACTATATGTTTTTACTTGAGGGCTGAGTCGTTGTGATGAATATGGTTTCTTCCACGATCTACACAGCTCACTGTGCAAATTGGGAAAGGAAGGCCCCGTGGTGAAGGTGATATATTTGGTGTGAGAAAGCGCTTGTCTAATTTGCTTTTGGGACGAGCACCATGTTTCTCAGGTAGCCATTCAATATTCAGTTTGGCCACAGCGCGAGTTATCACCTCCACCAGCTCCTCATGTGCTGGGGAAAGAGATGGCGAATCATCTTCCCCCATTCCAACGCTCAACACATCCACCAGTGTTGAAGCGACGGGCTCTCTCCCTGGGCGAAAGAAGCCGCAGCGTGGGTTTCCGACACCAGAGATTGAGCGACAGATCTACCGGGTGAGGGCAGAGAGAGAGCGCTCACGCCTGTCTCAAACCCCTCTGAGAGATCCATCTGCGATCCCCATGATGTCCTTCTCCGCTGTGCCTCGGCAGCAGCGGGTCCAGAACCAGAGGGAACGCTAGCCTGATCACTCTTCTCAAAGAGTGACAGGCGGGAGTAAAGAGTGCGAAGCGGCAGCCTCTCGCAATGCTCGCAATCAGCCCCCTCGAAGGCTGATAGAGCATGCTCCACTCCCAAACACATCACACACAAATCATGTGTATCTCCACCCGTCAGGAAACGGGGACACGGAGAAGTATACTGTTTAAATGCGGATGTGTTCGCCATGACTGTGAATGCTTCTGTATAACATAACTGACAGACAACAATAAATATGACACACAGTTTGAAACAGAGCGTTTTGCTGAGGCAGAAAAGCTGAAGCCAGTCAGGCCGGATGTGTATTTATCCTTTCCTGGTCGTGATGTCACCCGCCCGTGACATTCACTTTCGCCATTGGCTAAGTTGACATACGTGCATCAGACGCAATCACGTTGAGGGTGTTCCCAAAGCGGTCCTATTGGACGCAGTGTGTAGTTCCCTCGAAAGGGAACTATCTTGTCCACATAGTCAAAAATGTCATTCACTTGATAGTGATGACCTGCTTCTGTTTCATTTTTCTCACCACACAACTTACGGTTACACATTCACACAAGTATTTACATTTTCACATTGACCTAAAGAATTTTCCTGACAGCAAGCGAGTTTACGTTTAACTTAGTAGACTTCAAACAAGTGCCAGTGCATGTATGTGCGTCAAATAGACCGGATTAGAGTGAGAGCACAATAATTCTAAACTTATTCTTAAATATTTTGCATCCAAAAGTGTAAGCACTTCAAATCTCTTCCCACAATTACAACAGCACCATATATATATATATATATATATATATATATATATATATATATATATATATATATATATATATATATGAGACGGATAGGGACTGAGAACACAAGTTTAGTTTTAATTTCCAGTTGTTTATCTTTAATAAGCAAAATGCTAAAAATGTATTTTCCAGACATTTTTAGTCTGTTTCAATAAACATTCCACAGATTAAGTTAAATGTTTTCTTTTCAAATGGAATGTGTTCCATTTAAAAAGCTGCTTTATTATGGTCACATTTAGTCTTTTATAGAGACAGTGTGTGTATTTGCACAAACACACATATGCACATACATGCATATGCATATACAAACATGCAAACACTGAACAAACAGTAAAATCATGTGTTCTACATGATTGGTTTGACAGTAGAACTATAGCTTATCTAATGAGTATGCATTACATTTAATAATTTACGTTACAAAAGGGTTCACTTCCCTGCATCCAGTTAATTACTTAATTACCAGCCAGAAGAATAAGATCTGAATGTTAACTTATTCTTTTAAAGTTGGCTTGAATTTTACTTACCATTTTACTGAATTATAGTGGTGGCATAATAAGTGAACCCAGCAATGTCTTCCTGTGTAACCCCATCATATGGGAACTGTACCAAGAGAGAAGAAACTGATTTAAAAAAAAAAAAAAAATACGGAAGCATTTTTTTTTTCCTGTTTTCATAGGACACACACGTCCCATCCAATTGTTCATGGTAATACTTAACCTCATTGTTCAAATTTGACAGAAAATATGATTTGGATTGTATGCACATGATTTAGAAAGATGTAGCTATACAAAATGGAGGTTGGGGGCAGGAAGCACCTTTGAATACAAATCTCAAAGACATGTACACAGACAGCAGTGAAGCAGATGGATCTCCTGTCACCTGGGATCTCTTTGTCTAAGAGTGTTAGAAAGAAGCGAGGAGAACAGACACTACAAGGTGAGTTCCATTAGCTGAGGATCACTGTTCAGATAAAGCAAAGCTGTGGCAGACGCAGAATAAAGCTAAGGATTCAGAACATGTGTTTTACTTACTTAAAGCCTGATTTTCTTAACCCATTGTGTGGGGTAGAATCATTTTTCTTTTTCTTTTTTTTTCTTCTGAGTCACATTTTACCAACAATTTAATTGTCAGAGATGCAGTAAAAAACGAATATACTCAGCAAAAAAAAGAAAAAAAAGAAACATCCTCTCACTTTCAAATGCAAATTACATTTCCAGCAAATGTCTGAACGTGTAAATATTTGTGTGAAAAAAAAAAATTAAACAACTGAGACATATACGGAATTAATTTCACAGATATATGATGAACTGAAAAAAGGGTGAGGAGGGTCAACAGCAAAAGTAGCAGTAAGTATCTGGTGTGTCCACCTGCTGCTTTAACCAGCTAACAAAAAAGGTCCCCAGAACGTCCCCTAAATGGCCTCTGCGAACGTCCCCCGGACATCCATGTGTAGGGTCCTCTTGACATCCCGCGGACATTCACGGGGATGTTCACAGGACTCCCAGTGGCCATTCAGGATGTTTAGGGGACTTTCGCTTTAACAGCGTTTTATTTCACATTTCGACAAACCAAAGAAAACAGACACGCAGGAATTGTAAGGTACAAAGTACATTTATTTTAATTGAACAATTGTAAAGATGACATGTGCTCTTTCCGTGTGTGTGTGTGGGTGCAAACGTGCAGGCAGCTGTGTGAGTGTGTGCGTCTCTGGTTGTCAGCTGTGGGTTAGTCCGATGGCAATTCTTCCCGTTAGCTTCTAACCTAAAACAACAAAATTAACATATTCAGTAGTGTTATGATTTTATATGTCTAGTATCATCGTTTGTCCATTGAAAAAAAAAACTGACTATTTTGATTTCGTTACACCATGGTCCAAATTAGCCTATATTTAGCGCACATTGGAAGATAACGTTAAGCTGTCCCAATTTAGGCTTTTGTCTTTTGTCTCAGTGTGTATTTACTTTGGAAAGTTCGATATTTAAGACCTATATTTGTCAATATCAGATAATGTCGCCTCATTTCAGCTTAACATATAACGTTAACTTCGAAGAACGTTAGCATTATGGTTAGCAGCTGTACTACACGACGGAAAACTTCAGGAAACGTTTTAAAAGGTAAAATTTTCATATTTTAAACATTACAAGATGAACAATGGTTATGGTAGCTAATGTCTACTAATCTAAAATTATAAATAACTTTTCGACCAACGAAAGAAAACTCAAAGCCGCTTCTGAGGAAATCCCTGTCTCTATGCAGCTAAGCGTTGCCATGGATGCATGCTGCGCATACCTTAAAGAATTATGTCACTCGGTCATGTGAAGTGTACCCAGTGTAGCTATATTTCACTTGTTTTTGTTTTTTGTTATTTGAGCTGCATGTGCTATGTGCTAAGTCTTAAGAGCAGTAATACAATTATATTTGTCCTAAAATAACTTTTCTTGAACAAAACCAGTCACCTTCACCTGACCATCAGTTTGACAGGTAAATGGGTAGGAAAATTTTATTTGTCTTACCTGTGTTATTTTCCACTTTCTTTCGAGCAATGTGCTTTTTCATTCTTCACGTTTTCATTGGCTGCATTCATCAGTTGAAGTCGATTCATTCTTTTAGAGCTCCTGAGATTCAACCTTATTTTCTTCATGCATGTGGAATACATAATAAATTGTAGCCTATGTTCAATTATATTACTGAAGGGTATTGTGTTTTGATGTTTAAATTATAACTGCTGAAAACAAACTCATGTTTTAATGACATCTTTAATTAGTGATACTGATAAGTTACTAAGTAACAGGAAAGTTATTTGTAACATTAACTTAGGCCTACAATTCATTCAAATCATATTTTTAGTATAGGCCTAGTTTATTTGCTCTAAAATGTCAATCTACAAAACAAAAACCATGGTTTTTGCATAAACTTTCCATTATCACAGTTAATTTAAGGGATTTTCAGGAATAAACAAATCCCCTTTTAAATTCAATATGGGTTTATTTTATTTTAGTTGATAAAAGGTCTGATGATAAAAGGCAATGCATGGGCGATTGGATTTAGCAAGTGTTGTTATGTAAATGGAAGGATAAGTTTTGCTCTACCTTCTTGTGATAACATTGGTTTACTTGTTGGTTTGGTTTGGTTTAACTGTAATGCTAAGAAAGAGTGAATTCCTCATGTATGAGGCAGTGCGTGTCTGTGTACCTGCCATTAAATATGTGAAATACAGACTTTTCGCCTTCAAGCTCTTTATTTTCATGATTCAACGAAAGCGTTACAATTGGCGCCCGAATAACTGAAGCGATCCGTCATCTACGTGGAATCTTCCCTGAATAAAACTCCAACAGTACGGGAGCTGAAGGGAGAATCATGAGAGTGTTCAATCGGCATCGTCAGGACTGGTAAGATTAGCTTGCTAACGCAGGCGAGGACCGCATGTTTTGCTTTGAGAGCGGATAATGTAACCTGATATTTTTCTTTGATGTGACGAGGACAGCGGATTAATTTGAAACCTTTTTGTCTTTGTGCTTAATCTGAGATTTTTATATCGATTACAAGGTGACGATACTGCTTTTTTAAAGCAATAGTGTGATTCTGAACAGAGGATTGTTGTTTTTTTTTGCAAATTTTTCAAGGGAGTGACCTAATTGCTAATTTTTCCTTTTTTTTTCTAAGCGCAAACTGACATTTTGTTTATGAACTATTTGGACATTTCAGCGCAGAGTTTTTCCCTCTGTGTGTGTGTACCTGCACGCTGGACTCTTTTTCATGTGCACAAGTGGACAGCAAGGCCTATTCGTGATCGATTTTTGTGCATTTTAACTGTATTTTAGACACTTTGAGGAAACCACACGCCTGTTGGAACGGCGTTTTTTTTTTCATTGTGAACTGAACTGGCTTATGTTGGACTGAAGGGTGTTTTCCAAGGTTTGGACACATTTTCATGGTTGAGTGACTTCAGGAACATTCTATTCGATTTAAAACAACGTGTTTTCTTGTTCTGGGTATACTTAAGAAAATAACTGAGCTCACATAAATAGAAAATAAAAAGGTGTGGTTATAATACCATTACAAATTCAAAGTTTTGGGTTGTGGATATGAGATTATTGAATTTTGTTATTGAATTCAATTGATGGTGTGTACATTTTAATAACAGTTTATACATTTCGTACATACAAGTTACATTTAGAATTTTTTATTGTTTATGCTATACTATTGTTTATGTGAATGCACATTTACTGACTTGGCCTACTCATTATTAGATTCTTCCCCCAGATGCTGCTGTGAGTCTGGAAATGCAAGTGGAACTTCTACAAGCTGAAGTATCAGTGCTGCAACAATACCTCAGTGACTCTCTCAAGTTGCAGCAGAGCATATTAAGACGTTTTGGACCACCTGATGTCGACACCCCTGTGGCGCCACATGCACAGTTACCTCCCATGGCCAGCTCTACTCCACACAGCCGTGTTCCAGCAGGGTATGACCACTGATGATGTCTCCCTTAGGAACTCGACGTGCTCACCACAGGCCAATCCTTCTGATGTAAGTAATACTAACAGAATTCTTGCATCTGTACTGTACCAGTCAAGGCTTGAGCCACCTGTGTTTGCGTGAGATGGACATGTAAGCCCTGAGGATTGGCTCCAATCGGTGAATGTTTACAGAACCTCCCTTAACTTAACCAATGCTCAGATTCTTCTTGAGCTGCCACGGTTTCTGGCGAAAGAGCCAAAGAAATGGTTCACTGTCACACACTTGGCATACATGTTGTTACATCGGCCCAGTTCTGTGATTTCTTTAGGAAAGTCTTTCTTCCTTCCAATAGCCAGGAACAAATAATGAGAGGTATCTTGGACCGTATACAAAACCCTGAAGATCCCCTTCCTACTTTTGTGGCCCACATGCTAAGTGAGTTCAGGAAGCTGAAAACTCCCCCTCCAGAGCAAGAACAAATCAACCTTATTTGTAAACACGCTCATGAAAAGTACAGAGTTGCACTCTATGGAACCTCTGTTTCCTCAGTCATAGACCTTCTTCTAAGAGCTCATGAGCTCCATGTGGTTCTGGGACCAAATCAGTTTAGAGTAAAGCTAGAGTAAACTTGGCAAAGAAACCTACTGTTACAAATGCTCGCGGCCTGGTTTCACTTCTCGTATATGTCCAGATTGCAACTCACTTTCTAGAATAAGCTCACAACAAAGTGAGTCCCCTGAGGCATATTCAACACCTGCTCTTGAAGCAAAAGATACAAATGAACCAGAAACCAGTAATGCAGTGGAAGGAAATCCATTTGCCAGGCAGAAGGGAAACTTCAAGGGAGAGAGGATTGCCTCTGTGAATCATCCTGGCAAATGGATTTCCTTCCAGACAATGAATTTGCCTCAACTGACTAATACAGCAAGTCAAGTCAACTTTATTTATATAGCGCTTTTTACAATGCAGATTGTTTCAAAGCAGCTTCACAGTGTTAAACAGGAAAATAATGCAACCGAATTTGATTCGGCTGTACAGCCGCTCTGGAGAAAACGGTGAAAACTCATTTCAATTATCATATATATTCAAGTAATGTAGTTGACATAGTTAATTTAGTTTAGTAATTACATTTATTTGGATATTTATTTGAAAATTTAGTGTCCCCAACTGAGCAAGCCAAGCCAAAGGCGACAGCAGTTCCAGAACAACCTGTGCTTTGTCATGTGGAAGACCCCACATCACCCTCGTTTTGGAACACACCATTTAGAGTCAAGATTAACCGACATGGCCAGGTGTTGGATGCTACACTTGACACTGGCGCATCACTTTCTGCAGTGCAAGCAGACAGTTCAAAATCAAGCCAAATTGAAGGCTAATGTTAAACCATGGACTGCTCCCCCAATTCAACTAGCTGATGGCGGGCATGCCAACCCGTAGGGCTTACATGGTTGGCTTTTGGCTTTATGGGACAGCGTTTCTATCACCGTTTTGCCATTGTCCCATGCCTAACTTCAACCTTGGTCTTGGGGATAGACTTCATGTTGCGTGCTTCCAGAACCATCCAGAACTGTTGTCATAGGCAACAATCCTTTATTAATGGAGGAGATGGAGGGCAGTGAAGTGCAAGAGTCAGAAGGCAGTTTGTTGTTCATGGAATTTCCATCTTCAGCACTTCAAGGAAAAGTTGAGGAAGCATGTTAACAAAGCAGCTTGAAAGCTTTCCTGACCTCTTTGACGGGCACCTGGGCCGTACTACTCTGGCAGAGCACTCCATTGAAACAGGGAGTGCCAAGCCAGCCCACCTTCACCCTTACTGAACCTCCCCAGCTAAAAAGCAATTGATTGAAGACCAAATAGGAAAAATGTTGAACAAAGGTATCATTTAACCGGCTACTGGTCCCTGGGCCGCCCCCGTCATGATTGTTCAGAAACCGTGTGGTGAACCACGATTTTGTGTGGACTATTGTGGGCTGAACCAACTAACCGTAAAGGACTCTTATCCATTACCGAGAGTCGATGAGTCCCTTGACTTCCTTTCCTGGGGAAACTTCTTGACTACAGTCGACCTTGCTCGGGGATACTGGCAAGTCTCTGTGGCAGAGGACTCCAGACCGAAGACTGCTTTTGTTTCGCATTGTGGGCGGTTGCAGTTCTGTGTGCTTCCATTTGGTCTGTGCCATGCCACAGCGACATTTCAAAGACTTATGAACAGTGTCTTGGCTGGTCTTATCTATAGGTCCTGTGCAGTCTACCTCGACAACAATGTTGTGGCTTTGCGCTCACAAAAAATTATGTTCCTTTTGTCTGGGACAGTGCTTGCCAGGATGCCATGGACCTTCTAAAAGAAAAAACTAACTTCGGCACCTGTGCTAAATTTCCCTGACTTTACTCTCCCCTTCTTTATTCATGCCGATGCCTGTGACTTGGTGCTTGGAGCTGCATTGATGCAGAAAGATCAGCATGTCAGAGATGTAGCTGTGGTGTATGCTAGTCGGACCCTGCATAAATTGGAAATGCCTTATTCCACACCCGAGAAGGAGTGACTGGCCGTCATCTGGGCCCTTGAGCATTTTAGGCCTTGCGTCGAGGATCTACATGTCACATTCTTCACTGACCACAGTGGGCTAAAGTGGTTGATGTCGCGTCCCAACCCCACCTGCCGCCTTGATTGGTGGTCCCTCCACCTTCAGGACTTCGATTTTGACATTGTCCACAAGCCTGGGTCTTGAAATAAAGTGCCTGATGCACTATCACGAAATCCCCTGACACAAGCCTCCAATGGACCTCCTTCCTGACTATACGGTGATCTGTGGTCTTGATCTCTGTACACTATCTTAATTGACTCTTACAGATCGATCTAATGTCAGACAATTACAGCTTGATGATCCAGTCACAGGTGATCTCCTTCGAAAAATGACAAAAAGGACTGGACTGCTGCTGAGTGGTCCAAAGTTATGTTCTCTGATGAAAGTAAATTTTGCATTTCCTTTGGAAATCAGGGTCCCAGAGTCTGGAGGAAGAGAGGAGAGACACACAATCCACGTTGCTTGAGGTCCAGTGTAAAGTTTCCACAGTCAGTGATGGTTTGGGGTGCCATGTCATCTGCTGGTGTTGGTCCACTGTGTTTTCTGAGGTCCAAGGTCAACGCAGCCGTATAACAGGAAGTTTTAGAGCACTTCATGCTTCCTGCTGCTGACCAACTTTATGGAGATGCATATTTTATTTTCCAACAGGACTTGGCACCTGCACACAGTGCCAAAGCAACCAGTACCTGGTTTAAGGACCATGGTATCCCTGTTCTTAATTGGCCAGCAAACTCGCCTGACCTTAACTCCATAGACAAGTTGCCAGCCACCACCAGGGTTTTTGATCATTTTCACAAAAATTGAATGGCTCATAGAATATTATATATATCTGAGCATGCGTTAAAAGTTGTTTCTGTGTATTGCAGCAATCCATTTGCGTCTCTTTTCTGTAGCTATCGGCAGTCTTTAAAAATATACCTCCGATATCTTGTCAAATCTATTTTTACAGTCAATCTCAAAGCTCTTTCCCATTGTAGATGTGTTTTGAGTGTTTTTCGCGGTATTCACGCTGAAAACCAATGCTGCTCTCAATCTTTTTGCCACTCAGTGGGCGTAACCATTGTCACTCCGGCCAACGGTGAATTCACATGCATACCCTCTATAGGCTGTGTGAGTCACGATTCATCAGTCACCTCTGCACATCTTTCCTGCTTCCCACCTGCACACACTCCACAATCATCCACACCAGCCATCATTCACCCTCATCAGCTCCACTCCATTGCTTCACACACTCATCTTGGTCTGGTTTACGACTATGACCCTGAAGTACTGGATTGCCTACCTACCTAAGCTACTGACCTTAGTATTGTTCTCCTCGTTTCTGCTTCCTCTGGTTACCTGCTCCAGTCTCCTTTGTATTTGCCTCCAAAGACCTTTAAGAGAAAGAGATATATTCTTAATTCCTTCAATACTTCGACATCAATACTGGTGCATCTTACCTGGACGTGTTTCACTCTTCGTCATCTGCTCAACTGTTGTTTTCATTGAATACTCACCTTGTGTCTTATCATCTGTCAATAAATACTTCACTGTTTACTCACCATATCCTGCAAGTCTGTGTTCCCTGACAGTGAGAGACCTTGATAAGCACTATAATCCAGGGCCCGTATACATGAAAAATCTTAATGCAAAGAGTAGCTCCTAGTGAAAAAATCCTAAGAAAAATCTTAGAAAGGTGGGCGTTTCCTCTTAAAATTTAATTAAAAAATCCTAGTAAAGAAAAAAGTAATTCAGAAAGCATCTTAACCCTTAAAAGAGGTCTTAAGGTTCAAAATTGTTAGGAGTACGGACAAGGACTTTTAAGAGGCTTAAGAGTTTCTTTAGCAGTGGAGAAAATGGACAAACTCGAAGAGGGAGAAGAAAAGTGTTGCACACAATGCATGAGTGAATTAATAAGACACTACACATCTACTAGACACTACCGATCTTATTAGACATAGCACAGAAATGCCATAGTGCCAGACATAGAAGTAATCACTACATTAACATGTTCGGCAACTGGAAAAATGCAAATATGCAGCAGTGATGATTTGGGTCTGTCACAACCTTTTATAAGCAAAGTGATCACACAATTACAGCAATTTCAGAATCTTATTGTGTCGCTGTTCATTTCCTATCAAATACATTAAGCACAACATTAACAGCATGGTAATAAGGTAACATAATAATAATAGGTAACATGATAAAGAATATATATACATATATTTATATATATTTATATATATATATATATATATATATATATATATATATATATATATATATATATATATATTATGTGTAAGAGAGAGAGAGTATGGTAAAACCAGGAAAAAATGACACCTGTAATTTCAAAGTGAAGGTTTATATAGACTCTATACTTAAAAGCGCTCTCTTTTCCTTTTTTGACAACTAACCAAATGACACATCTAGCAACGGGGTCAGTCCCGCCTCCTCACTAAGATAAAAGCTTTTGTATTTTCCTCGCTCGGAGTTGCTCTCAGATCGGTCCTGAATCACTCTTAAGCTAAGACTCCTACATAGAGGTTTTTAATTTAAATTAGGAGCTTTCTGAGAGGATTCTTAGAGGCTTTAAGAATACGGGCCCTGAACAGCAGAAACTTTGCAAATACACTGGATAATTAAGTCCTATGAGTATTTGCATGCTCAAAACACAGATCTAGATGAGATGGGTAAAAATGTTTATCTAGGACTTAAATAAATCTGTCTCTATAGGTGGACTCATAAATAAAGCATGAAAGCAATACAGCACAATAACAGCAGCTCTCAGTAGACATCAACAAATCTATAACACTATAGCAGCTTAAGAATAATGACAAAGACACAGTAGGCTATTCTCATTCTCATCATTCTCTCTTCTTTATTTCTCATTCCCTTCTCTCTAATTTTCCTCTACTCTGCCTTATTCTTTCTGCTCTAGCTCAATGTGGACGTAACTGTGTGATGTTTGGCTTTACTCTTCGCTGCTGCTCTCATAAAAACTTCAATAAAATCAGCTGCTTTCATTTAGCTATGTTATAAATATTTGCACATACACTTCCTGTCTTTCAAAGTCACAGATCTGTTTGCTTGGATTCATGCAAGGCAATTCTACCCAAAGTGTGTTTTTCACAAATAAACAGGGCTTGTTAATGGGATGAAAGGTCAGAATGGTTTTAGGGCTGGGTTGACCGTATCAATATCTCAATTTTAATCAATTTTCATTTTTAATCCCAAGATCAATCTTTTAGTCTATGCCATTTTCAGTTTAAACATAATTGTAGCGCACTTGCCATCCAATAATTACTTTTGATAAGAAACAAAGAGTCAGCTTTCAAATTCAAGCCAATTGATCACAAACTTCAAAAAAATACATTTTGACGCTCTTTAATGTGGCGTGACAGATCACTGTAGCCACCTCAGTTAACCAAATCAAACTGAATCCAACAAATCGAATCAAATTAAAAGGAAATAATACACTACTATTACTAATGATATACATTAACTGAACTGTAAACAAAACTAAAGCTGACCTTGACCGTCATGATCAATATGCATCAAAAAAGCAGCTTTGATATTTTCATAATGACTAGCTTTGTGTTCCAAAGCTAGTCAGCATTTTAAGTTTGAAAAAAATTATCTGAAAATGTGTGATTCGGTTGAACTGACCAAACTTAGAAAAAAATAATTGAAAAACACAAATGCTTCACCATTTAGTTAAAATTAGATAGAAAACACATGCTTTTCTAAGAAATGCTCATCATTCCATAAAATCTAGCTGTTTGATTTAACGGTCAAATACACTAAGTTAAAATAGAGCAATGTATTACACAACAGTGTCAGCAGCTTGTCATATACATATTTGTCAAACTCAAGTTAAGATGCAACATGCAGAAAATGAACAAATAAACCACCAATTAATCCACCTAATTTACTACAGATGTATGATCACTTGATTAATATTCACGTAATTCAGGTAAAAATGCAAAGAGAAAAAATGATAAGCCAATAGAAATAAAATATTTAAAAACAAATATGAAAGATGAAAGCATATAAATAAAATATAAGAGCAAAACTATTCAAAGAATACAAATACAACAAGGGTTAAGATACAAACAGCTAAAACAATAACAAATTAAATGTATTAATATTAATACACTGTAAAAATCAACTTTGCTGTATAAGTCATTTCACTTTAAAAAAACAAGTTGAATCTTGTATAACTTAAAAAAGTTGAAAATTGCTTAACTTATTTTGACAAGTTAAAGTAATGTAAAAAATGTTATTATTATTATTATTATAAAATAATGTATAATTTTTACAATGTAATAATAATATACATTTCTTTTATTTTTTATCACAGTTCTACTCCAAACTGGCTGCTATACAACGTTTTTGGGGACAGGTGCACAATCAATCTGCAAGTAAGCAACCTTTTGTTACATTACCAGGTGGCTAACTGGTCAAAGTTCATAGCATTGAATCTTTGAAGAAATTCAAGAGTTTTGTTTGAATCGGATTACAGAGACAATTGTATCACTGTTAAATAATAAACAACTCCTCTGTGTGATGATGAATACGTTTTATTGATTTTTTTGTAGCACACTAGCATCTGTGCTGGGGCCTAACAAAGTGTATACAGCCCTGGACTGTGTGTGCAAGAATTCTCAAAAACTCACTGGGCGGTGGTTATGATGAGGCCAGCACTCCGACCATGTACTTTGTTCCATACTAACCTATTATTCTTGCACCAACTTTGTGCTGCTACCTTTTGATCTGACTCTTAAAACCATGAAAGCAGGAACAACCTTGAACGAACTGAGAGAGTGTTTTAGATTCAGAGTGTATTTTGAATTAGAATGAGTTTGGATTTCCTTGCTTTCTCTGTCTTGTTACATTATTTCATTTGGCTGACATTTTTAATCTGTGAAAATCCATTCTAGGTGGTGTTAGCAAATTTTTCAAAATGCACGGGAGGGAGTAAGAACACAGTTTCATCATTTCCCATGCAAAATAAATTGGAAAACTCTCTACTCTGAAGGCGCATGAGGTCTGAAGTAGTGCAGCAAAAATTAAGTCACACACACAATATCACACACATGCTATCACCATAGTGCCCTGGAGCAACACATGTAGGAAAAGTTGACCGAAACACTAAAATTTTCCATCATGAAAACAAAAGAGGAAAAGGTGGCTTGAAATGTAATTTCAAGCTTCAAAAAAGATGCAAATTACAAGTATTATGGAATTTTTATGGTGATTTTTTTTTCCATTTTTGAAGATTTAAAGCTTATAATCCAACCTAGGCTCATTGGAAAAACGTTCTTCTACCTACACTTTTGCAAAACTCCAAAAACGTACACTATAGAGGCACTAATAAGGCAATTTTTTTAATTTCTTTTTATATATGAGTGCTCTATTATCGATTATCAAATAATAAAATCATATTTTCATGCGGTTCTGTGCACAACGCTGTTATGAAACACTTTTAGTGCATGATTTGTAAACGAATACATTTTGACATTTGCATTACATAAGCTCCATATGGCTTTTCTGATGTAGTAAACTTGTTCGGTAGCTCACCTGATACAGCACTGCACTTGCGATGAGTCACATGAAAGAGCTCAGTGACTCATTGAAGCAAGTTAAACTGGCATGTTTGCTTCAGTAAATGCATTTTTTATCTCATGTTTGGTTTTGTTAAGGGTAGAGTTTAATCTAGGCGGTACACACTATTCAGACGCAATAGAGCGTTAACCTTTTAGCACGGCTCACTGGACATTTCATTTCCGAACTGCCGTGATACGCCATAAAACAGCCAACATTTAAAATGTGGCCATGATTCCCATTCACCTGACACCTATTATAATCCCTGTTCATTGTATTTTAATGGAGAACGGCAACCAGCACCATCTGTAGAATTTCTCCTTTTTTCATACGTCATACAGATTTGGGATCGTGAGTAAATGATGACATAATTTAAATTTTAATTTAGTTTGATAAATCATGACATACTCTCTGCCTTTCTACTTTTTTTTCTGCTGTGATGTTAAATATATATATATATATATATATATAACAGCAAATTATATTTTATGCATATGTATTCCTTCCAGATATGAAATGTTTCTGTGTCAGACAAAGAAAGGTTTCTTTGTCATAGCAAACTCCACAGGGCACTAAGAATAGACTACCATTTCAAGAATTTCCCAGGACTTTCAATTGTTTCCAAAATGTTTCCAAATTTCTAAGAAGTTTAAAATTGTCTCTCAACAGTTAGGTCATCATAATAATTGGACCTTAAGCATGCAACATATTTAATTTGACTTAAATGAAAACAAGGCTAATCCAATAGATTGTACTAAAATAAAATTTTCACAACCCATGTTTTTTGTGTGGTGGAATTTTTTTTAGAAATGCATATTTTCAGAGTTTCGTCAGCTGAACAGTGTACACTAAGTTACACAACAGTTTCTTTGAATGTGCTGTGCTTCTTTCATTCACAGTCAAATTCAATAAGGCGTCTAGCCTGACTAAGGTCCAATGCATATGCATGGACAGACGTTTCACAGATTGTGGAATGATTTTTTTACCAATACAGTAGATTTGACTCATTTGATCCAGGACCAAAATGTTTATTTTGGGGGTGCTGCTTGCTAAATGTCCCAATGTGAGCTCAAATCATAACAGAAATACCTTCCAAAGCTAGTTAGCAGAGTTTTTCTGTTTATACCTAAAGTGGTATATGGCTGGCTAAGCTTTCTTCATTCTGTTCTATAATAACATCAGAGATCAATGCTGTGTCAAATTGATACAAAACAAATAGATGCACTGACTGTAATAAACATATCGTGACTAACACACTTGATAGGTTTTGTTTCCTAATAATTGGCTGCTGTAAAAAGTACTTTTCTTAGAGTAGAACTTAGATTGTTTGCCCTAAATAAACAAACTTGCTTAACTAGGGTAATTAGCCTTGATAGGGTATAAACAGAAAACCTTTGCACTGCATCGATTTCTTCAGCCATTATATTGTGTAATGATGTAGCTTGGTTTGTTAATTGTAAAGAGCTGCAAAATCTAATGGGACCCTGTGGGAAAGGTTGCTTGCTTGGTTACACATGGATATTGGATGTAGACATAGTAGTGAACTTAACATTTTGGAGCAAAAATTGTCAATGTCACCAAGCTGTAGTTTTTCCAGAGTACGTGAGGGTGAGAGTATGTTTATGTAAGTCAGAAAGAATGTCATGGTGGTACTCCCTTTGAAGAAGCTTTTAGGAACCCTTGTAATCTTAACTCATCCTTTTTACACACTCTTACATATACACAGTTAACTGAGGGACACTCAGCTCAATTATGTTGCACGATACTAGTTGGACATTAGCATTTTATATCAACTTAACAACATGGAGAACCAAGGAACAAAATGAGTGCAACAAACATAACATCCATGTAGGACAAGACAAGGAACACAACAAGGTTTATGCTGCCTTCATGTGCTATCGGAAATTTGATAATTCCCACTGAAGCTGTGATTACGAGCTCATCACATTCAAGTCCGAAATGGGAGGGCGTTCATGTGCTCATATGGGAAACATATGGAAACTCATATTTAAAATAATTCCGAGAGCACGTGAAGGCAGCATGTAATACACAAGGGGTAATGGGCAAACAAGACACACCTGGGAACAATCAATTAACTAATCAACAAGAAAAACTACAAAAGACTACAAAACATGGCGTAAAACAGAAAGTATCACAAGTCCACACAAGATCAGGGGAAAACAAGCTTTATTATTTTTTTTATTTATTTATTTTTGTTTGGTAGATGGCTGAACTAATCAGCACCCCAGAAGTGTGACTATGAGGATGAGAGTATGTTTGTGTGAGTCAGAAAGGATGTCATGGTGGTTCTCCCTTTGAAGAAGCTTTCAGGAACCCCTGTGATCTTAACTCATCCTTTTTACACACTCTTACATATACACACACATGCATTCATACACCTTATTATGCCACAAAATCAGGCCTAAATTCTCCATTTTGAGCTCTTTCAGACCGCACTATTGTAACCCCCACTCTCTAAAACTCACCTACACGTACATACAAAAAGATGATAGTAATGATTTACCACTCTGAAATCCCTTTCAGAATCCTTTCTATAGAATAATCATCTTCAGTATTAACACAACTACAATTTCGTCAATTTCGACATGTCTAACAATAGTTCAGTCTTCCAATTAGTGTAATTTTGTACATTTCTATCAATGCACATTAAATAGACTATAATTAAAATAAAATATGTGACCCATGCTGGCAAAATGGGTAGCAATGAGCAAATAAAAAAAAAAAAAAAATTTGTTGTTATTGTTATTTGATGTATGATTTTTTTGGAATCAGAGAAAAATGACTGACCTACACCTGTTGGGTCATTAGAGTAAGCAAAACAAAATTGAAGGTTCCAAAACAAAATCACCTAGCAACCATACCTTAAAATCCCTGGTAATAACACCAAATTTGGCACACAACAAGTCAAAACCAAATATCCATATAACTTTTTTTCCATGATACCACAATTGTTTGATTAACAATTAATGAAACAGACAGCCTATATATTAAGACATACTATACTACACGGATCTAAAATAATGCTACACATCAGATGTTTTTCCCCAACAGTTAACCAAACCTTAATTTAAGACATAACAGATAATGTTTGCGTAAATAATCGGCAGGACAAATATTTTGAAATACTGTAATTCTGTGTATATGTGTGGGGATAATGCGCTGTCTGAGGTGTCTTTGTGCACACGCTTCAGATGTGTCAGTCAGCGCGAGTAAGATCGTTTTGTTTACATCAGCATTTGCTATGAATATTCACAAAGTTGGAATGTTGCTCTTTAAAACTATACCAAACTTGTGCTGAGGGGAAGCACCGTCGAGATGCGAGCAGAGAAAAACTGCATTTTTCATAGACAAGGGAAGGGTACTCCCTTGTCTATGAAAACATACAAATAAAAATCATTTTAGATGTTTAATTGCTATTTGAAGCATTGAAATCGCTAGACAAGGGCTTAATGTACTCAGCTGTGAAAAACTCGACCAAAATTTACATTTAAAATTTTTCCAGCACCCGAGCCTGATCGTTCGAGCGAGCCAGTGGGACAGATTAGAAAGCTCTAGCCAGGCTTCAAAAGACTGAACCAGTGGGGTCATGCAAACCACAGGCGTACCCACGATGGGGCAGCGAAGCAGAATTACCAGCCCAGATGTGGGAGGCAGACCGGCGACCTCCTCCGCGCCGTGGCCCCAGGTGAAGGCTGCTGCAGGGGCCAGGCGGGAGCCGCAAACTTGTGCATGCTTCTGAGCACCTTGGCCTGGTGGACCTGCAAGATGGCCATAGCATGCAGGACGTACATGGCCTGGCCCGTAGCTCTGTAGATCTTTGCCTACAGGCCTTGGACGGGTGCTTTGGGTCACCACAGTGGAAGCGCTCTGAGGGCATAGCTGCATCACTACAGAATGTTCCACCAGGGGGACCCCAGTGTACCCTTTGGTCAGGTGTCAGCACGGGGCGCCCCCAAGAACCAAGAATGCTCTCAGCTGCCCAGGCAAGCATGGCCGTCAGCTTCGGATCAGACTCGGGCAATGCTGGCACTCCAAAGGGAGGCAGCACAGCCAAATCCTTATCTCCGTAGGAATCCAGCCCACCTTGTGATGCGGCGGGAACATGAGTCATCCACAAACGCTCTCTCGGCGTGCACTGATCCCAAGCACGCAAGACAGTGTTTGTGCCCGTCAGACGGACTAACTAGTCAACCGCACCCAGAAACACACGGGCGAGACGTCTTGAAAAAGACGTGCCACGTGTAGCTCTTTTAGAAGTGGAGAAATACTCTGCAGAATGCCGAAGCGCCCAGGGAGAACACACATGCTTTGCTAGATCACTGCACAGATCAGACAGGAATGCGGAACTCGCTCCGAAGCAGAAACCTAATGCGAGATTGCACATGCAGCTTCTTATATACCTACGAGGTGGGGCGGAGTTGCGCAATGCAAATTCCGCAGACCCATGGCAGTGTTTTGCCATTGGCTCGTTTTGTAGAACTCGAAGGTGATGTAACGCAGAGTGACTGACTGAAAGGGAACGTCTATTTTCATACCTCCCAGAGGACTATAAGAACTACTGTATACAGGTTTATAATTAATGTGAATAATGCATTATGTATAATTCATTCTAAAGTGAAGATCATGGTAACCCACTAGTAATGACGCAAATGTTACTACATCCTTCTAAAGGTATTACTACTTATTTGGATCAGTAACTCTCTAGTAATGACTAAAGTCATTGTAAGCATTTGAGGTTTTTGTAAGGTTTTGGATAGTAATCCCTTCTGATGGATTTGTTAACACTTGTGTCACATCCTCCAGCTGGAGTGCCCATGAGCTCCTCCAGAGGGCATTCCTTTTGTCTCTGTGTTAACATTAAGGACTACCTTCCCCACAGTCCTTTGCCTGGGCTCATTACAGCTTCACTGTTACCTTCTTTGCTCTGGCTTATTTAAGTGGTGCCTTCCCATGCATTCTTTGTTTAATCTTGCTAGAATGTTACCACTGTGTCTGAGCTCCTGTATTTTTGGATCCTGTGTCCTTGTCTTCTGCCTGGTTGTTTGTATTTTACCCTGTTTGTATTATCTTGATCTCAGTATGTTTGGACTTTTGCCTGCTTTTGACTACTCTTTGGATTACCCTTAATAAAGACTGCATTTGGATCTTCAGCCAAATCTCAGAGTAGTGTTTGTAACAATTTGAGTCATTACTAGTGGGTTACCATGATCTTCACTTTAGAATACTGTCCCAAATGGCCAGTAATTCCTTTAGAAGGATGTAGTAACACTTGAATTATTACTATCCAAAACCTTGCAACCTCAAACGTGTACAATGACTTCCGCCAACTCTCATAGAGACTTATCATGCTTTTCAATTTAGAATACTGATCCATATAATTAGTAATTCCTTTAGAATGATTTAGTAACATTTATGTCACTAGTGGGTTACCATGATCTTTTACTTTAGAATTAATTATGCATTATTCACATTAATTATGAACCTGTATGTAGTTCTTAAGAGTCCTCTGGGAGGTATTAAAAAAATTGTTGTTATTGATTAGCTAATAGCTTATTCAACCAAGCACTATTACTTACTAATTCGTTAATCAGAGTTTGTTAGTTAATAGCAGAAACGTCTTGGTTACGTATGTAACCCTCGTTCCCTGAGGAGGGAATGGAGATGTAACGTCTGTGACTGACGAATGGGGGTTTCACCTAGAAGCCTATCATCTTCAAGATCTAGAAAACGCCATGGCAGGCCAATGCCATGGGCATGCGGAATTTGCATAGCGTAACTCCGCCCCACGGTGTGGGTATATAAGGAAGTACGCTGGCAATATCGCATTGTTTACCTGCTGAGGAGCGTGCCCGTTTGCCATGCCCATCTCGGGACTCGATCGCGAAGCCAGTGTTGAAGCGGTCTCATATGAAGCAATCCGAGCGGCGTTACCACGGCTGCAGATGCCATATGCCCCAGGAGCCTCTGAAATAACTTCAGTGGGACCGCACTCTTGCTCTTGATTTGACGGAGGCAAGTCAGCAGTCACATGGCGACAGAGTGAATTTCAATACCGAGAAAAGAGATCCTCTACATGGGGCAGAGTTTGCTCTTCTCCCAGTTGACCCGAAGGCCTAGACGGGCTAAGTGCTGGAGCACTAGGTCTCTGTGTTTGCACACCTGCTCTCGAGAGTGACTCAGTATGAGCCAGTCTTCGAGGTAGTTCAGGATGCAAACCCCATGTTGGCTGAATGGCACACGGGCTGCCTCGACAATCTTCGTAAAGACGCGAGGGGACAGAGCTAGCCCGAATGGGAGGACCGCGTACTGATATGCCCGCCCCTCGAAAGCAAACCGTAGAAACGGTCTGTGTCGAGGAAGGATGGAGACATGGAAGTAGGTGTCCTTCAGGTCAATCATTGCAAACCAATCTGCTGGACGAACGCATTCAAAAAGGCGTTTCGCTGTCAACATCCTGAACGGAAGCCTGTGAAGGGATCAGTTCAGGACGTGCAGGTCCAGGATCGGTCGTAACCCACCGGTTTTCTTGGGTACAATAAAGTAGGGGCTGTAGAAGCCGGACTTCATTTCAGCTGGAGGGACAGGCTCGATCGCACCCTTCGCCAGCAGGGTAGCAACCTCCGCATTGGGCCCCACCATGGTATAGCGTACTCCCCGGAAGTGGGGAGGAGCCTGAGCGAACTGAATCGCATATCTGAACCTGATGGTCTTCGCGACCCAGCGGGACAGTCCTAGAAGCTCTAGCCAGGCTCCCAAAAACTGCACCAGTGGGGACATGCGAACCACAGGCGTACCACGGGTGGGGCAGTGAGGCGGCGTGACCGGCCCAGACGTGGGAGGCATAGCGTCCCGGTGTGGGGGCACGGTCAGCAGCCGCATCCTGACAGAGGAGACCAGGGAAGGATGTGCGTTCCACTGGGGTCTGCTCTGAGAGGAGACTGGCGTCAGAGAGGGACGAGAGTGGCGAGGCCCTTGGGTGGCGCACACTGCCATGCCCAGACTCTGGGAGCTCAGAGATGGGGACATGAGTTCTCTCTGAGCACTGCTGACCCGGGGGCCAGTAGCGGACAAAGGATT
This sequence comes from Rhinogobio ventralis, assembly GCA_039654625.1. Classification (NCBI taxonomy): domain Eukaryota; kingdom Metazoa; phylum Chordata; class Actinopteri; order Cypriniformes; family Gobionidae; genus Rhinogobio; species Rhinogobio ventralis. The sequence continues at coordinate 15,108,113 of CM077195.1, read as the reverse complement.
CTCCCCTGGCCCTCCACCAGGGGAAGGAGTGGCCCTGCTACCAACTCCTGGAAAGAACTGAAGTTGTCCGTGTCAGGAGCGCCGCTTGCCTGTTGTTAAACAGGCTGCGTAGCAGGAGCGGACTTGGGCGCCTTCCTGCGACCACCTCCACGACACGGCCCATGTGAAAGCTGCTGCTGGGGCCGGGTGGGAGGGGCGGGACCACAGGGGGCGCCCTTGGCGGCGAGCAGTGGACATCGCCCGACCCAGGGAGCGTGTGGCCAACTTCATCGCCTAGACACAGGGTCTTCCAGGACCGCGTGACCTCCCCATGAACCTCGGGAACGAAAAGCATTGGGGGCGGGGCCCAGCAGCTGCCAGGTGCCGGCTGTCAACTCTGGGTCGGATCTGGGCAGTGCTAGCACGCCCGAAGACGGAGCACTGCCAAATCTTCATCCCCAAAGGACTCTAGCCCACCTTGAGATGCGGCGAACGACATCTCGTCGCTATCCGGACCGTGAACGAAACGTGCGGGGCATCAACAGACGGTCCCGCCGCTTCTGTCCAAACACTCGGGGGTAGCGGTGTGCAGGCGGGTGGTGTGGCCCGAGGAATGATTGTCTGGGTTCTTAGAGCACCAGTCAAAGTACCATCTCTCTCGGAGACGGTAGATTCGGGTGTGGCAGAGGGGACTCTCTCTCCTTTACGGAGGTCATTGAGTCTCGACCGGAACATCGCAATGGTCATGTTCCCGCAGTGGGAACATGACACATCCACAAACACTGCCTGAGCGTGCTAAAAGCCCAAACACGTCCAGCAGTGATTGTGCCCATCAGATGACAACAGAGATCGATCGCACCCAAAAGCACACGGGCGAGACATCTTGAAAAAGACGTGCCATGTGTGAGCTCTTTTAGAGAGGAAACTTCACAGCGATGCCGAAGCGTCCAGGGACCGAATACCAGCTGAATGCAGACCACTGCACAAATCAGCAGGCAGGCAGTAAACGATTGCTGGAACGCGCGTAACACCAACACAGACTGGAAAGCTGCTCGTCTCGAAGAAGCTGACGATACTCAGAAGGCTTGAGAAGTGAAGAGAGAGATACTCTTGGCTTCAAAGCAGAAACATAATGCGATGCTGCCAGCGTACTTCCTTATATACCCACATAGTGGGGCGGAGTTACGCTATGCAAATTCCGCATGCCCATGGCATTGGCCTGCCATTGGGCGTTTTCTAGATCTCGAAGATGATAGGCTTCTAGGTGAAACCCCCATTCGTCAGTCACTCATGTTACTCGGAGTGACTAAACAAAAGGGAACTAGACTGTTAATATTGTGCTACTCATAGTTATTCATAAATGACGAAACAGTATTCTAAAGTGTTTCCAATATATTTAATAAACCTGGATATGTAAAAAAAAAAAAATTCTAATAAGAAATCATGAGTGTGCCGTATGTCCAGAGTGTACCATATTGTATATGAGAGAGGGAGAGATGAAAAACATGAGAATCCCGCTCTGGCAACAGCTCTGTTGAAATTATTGAGTGTCCCTCTCAGTGCGTCAGCATTGACCTCTTACATTTCATTCTCTCAGGGCTATTTAGAAATACTTTGATTAAATTTAAATTAATTTAACAGAATTGTTTTGAAAATACTCTGCCTTGGAGGGTTTCGGTAAGGAAATATGAAATGCTATGAGTGTGTTAACTAGGATAAAATTGGTGGCATGACCCACATTTCTGCCAATTTAGGTGTAAGATTACCACAGCGCACACTTCAAAAGGAAGACCGTCACGCCAGTATCTGGAGCCCTGAGCTAGCCAGTTGCTAATACACGTGTGCTCAACACAATGTACTGCACACACACAAACACACACATGTACCTGAACACACTGTCTACTGCACGTTCTATCTATCTATCTGTCCGTCCGTCCGTCCATCCGTCCATCATATAAGCTATTTTATACCTTGTTTATTGAATAGCATGCAGTTTATTGATATTCAGCATGACTATGAGTATAATATTGCTTTTTAGAGTTATAATAGAACGTAATACTGAAGTGCAGTGATACTGTCATATGTCAGTTTGTGTTTGGACATTCTGTTGGTATCTGTCACATGTTCCTTCCCGGTTACCATCGTTATTAGTTCATCTGTGTCAGCTGTGTCATCATTATCCTCATTGTGTTCACTATTTCAGTTCCTCCCGTTCCTTCAGTCTTTGTCCAGTCACCGTTATGTTTAGATGTGTTGTGCTGACTTGAGAGTGTTTGTTATTAAACTACATGTTGATATTTTATTTTAGCGAAAGTATTTTTATCAATACTGTGTGCCTTTTGCCCAATGCTGGTGAGCCTTTTACCCCATGTGTGGGGTAAAAGGCCCCCCTCGACACCCCATACATTTTTAAGATTTTTAAATAAAATAAACCACTTTTATGATTTATTTTCACACAAAATCTGTTGCTCCATACATGTTTAATACAAACATATATTTTTTCTGTGTATCATACATAATATGAGTTGTGAAAAGCACATTTTTCTTAAGGTATGCCTTTAGCCCCGTTGCACCCTACAAATAGTAGTCGTGGGCCGTCGTGGTCAGCTTGAACTGTATATATATATGTATATATATATATATAAATAAAATATATTATTAATACATTTTATTCAAAATTAACTGTTGGATTTTAGGCATATGGTATGTCCAACTCAAACAGTCACTTAAGTAAAATAATATGTTTTTTATAATAATACAATTATTTTTTAAATAATGTCTGAGTTAATACTTGTTCAAAACAATCACTTTAGCAAAGTTTGAACTATTTTCTGTTTATTTTGATGAATAAAATAATTATTTTTTGATCAATAAATATGCTGTCATTAAAATGTTAATATAGAAATATATCTGAAAAATATAGAAACAAAATCATTTAAAAAAAGTAAAGATTCTGAAAGCATTGGAGGAGATCCCTTAATAATTTAATATAGATATACAGTAGTAACAATAAATTATATTTTATTATATGATATGATTGATATTCAGAGATTTTATTAAGGTTGCAAAGCTATTTATTACTGTGATATTTACAAAGCCACTGGATTATTTTTAGAGTGTAGAAAAAAGGTTTGTTTACAACATTTATACCAGAGATATCTGCACCTTGATAAAATGTGAGTTCTTGCTGTGTCAAGATTTGGAGTTTGCCAGAGGGTCCAGAGCATATGCTTTGCATGCGCATTCATGTGTCTGGTGCCTTTAATTGTGGATTCATGAGCAAATACACTTAAAGAGGAACAACACCACCCCTCTGTGCTCAGAAGACATCACTGCATCCCTTTTATATTCAATGTGACTGTCAGTCAACAATTGACTCTCACAAATATCACAGATATCTCTCACAAATATCATTCTTAACAACGTTACTACTCCTTTATCAGTTGTTGTGTCACAAATCACAACAATTAATTTGGATTGTAACAGTTTATCATTAGCAATCTGAGCATAACAGCTGTCAGTCACATTACAGGTGCTATAATGACTGCACGTTTATGTTGCCCCAGGCAGGGCTAAAAATTACTGCTTGAATCTATTTTCCTCCACAGGAGACTCTTATATTTAGCCTTGTTTTAATTTCTACTCTAATATGGAAGAAGTGGGTGGTCATATACATCCTTGTTGTGGGTAACAGCACAGTGACAATGGCTTTGCTGTCAAAATAAAGAAGTAGTGAATGAGGAGATTATATAGGAGAACACAAAAGCCAGAGGAGGGAGGGAATGTTTTACCCCATAGGGACACTGTGTTGTATCTGCTCACAACCAGACAAACACATTTGAGCACAAGCAGAAAGTGAAAAGCAGACACTAAATGAGGAGATGAGAAGAAAGAAAGAAAGGGAGAAGAAATGGAGCCCTGGGCCTTTTAACAAATACAGTTCAAGCTGACCACGACGGCCCACGACTACTATTTGTAGGGTGCAACGGGGCTAAAGGCATACCTTAAGAAAAATGTGCTTTTCACAACTCATATTATGTATGATACACAGAAAAAATATATGTTTGTATTAAACATGTATGGAGCAACAGATTTTGTGTGAAAATAAATCATAAAAGTGGTTTATTTTATTTAAAAATCTTAAAAATGTATGGGGTGTCGAGGGGGGCCTTTTACCCCACACATGGGGTAAAAGGCTCACCAGCATTGGGCAAAAGGCACACAGTATTGATAAAAATACTTTCGCTAAAATAATATGTTTTTAATAATGGCTGAGTTAATACTTGTTCAAAACAATCAACAACTATTTTCTGTTTATTTTGATGAATAAAATAATTATTTTTTGATCAATAAATATGCTGTCATTAAAATGTTAATATAGAAATATACTTACAATCTGAATCTAACCATGTCATGTCAACAAATGGAAAAATCAGCCAGCTGTTTATTATCATGTTAAATATGGTGCCTTTTACCCCAACAGCAGGGGTGCCTTTTACCCCAAATACCATACTTTTAAATATTCTTCCGTTATTGAAAAACTGTTGCTTTAATTACCTTGAACAAAACTGACAAACATTAACAAGACCTTTGTTTCAAAATATATTCAATAATTTTAGCGATTCTTATTTGCTACTTAAATCTACAACATTTTTAAAAACATCAAATATTAGATCAAATGAGCGCAGAATCAACTTTGCGCTGCTGCTCGTGATCGCGTCAAATATCAGACAAATTTCCACGTGCATCTTGAAAAGCCGATGTTTTGTAAAGTGTTGAGGCAAGTTTTTGAGCCATCTAGTTGTTTAGAGGAAAATAAAATCAAAGGAGCCTTTTACCCCGTGGGGCCTTTAGCCCCGTTGTACCCTACTAATGAGCCTACCAAAACACATAATGCCTAATTTTTTAAGCCAAATCTGTTATGTCAGAAGATAAGGGTTCTGCCATTAAAGGAAGATGGTGGGCATGGTGTTGAATGGCTCCAAAAACGTGTGCTCGCTGCTCAGGGGTCTCGTAGGACCCTGTTGGTTGGGTAAAAAGAGAAAGTACACAGATGAGAAGAAAAAAGAAGAGAGAGAGCAGAAGAATGAGGACAGAGAGAGACTAGATTGGATGATGTCTGAAGAGAGGAGAAAGTCATTAGAGTTTGATTTGGATTCTGTAACAATTAAATCTTGCTGAAAATAGTGCAGAATGCACGTGCTGTGCATCGCAGTCCATGTTTTTTGACAGCCCTCGTGCCTAGTGAAGAGATAATAAGAGGATTGTTTTCTTTGTGATAACATACAGCAAAACGTTTGATGATTAGCTATAATCAATTGATATGATCCAGCATGGCGATTTAAAGGAACACGCCGACTATTTGGGACTTTAGCTTATTCACTGTATCCCCCAGAGTTAGATAAGTCCATACATACCATTTTTATCTCCATGTGTGCCATAACTCTGTCTGATGCACCCACCGCTAGCCTAGCTTAGCACAAAGACTGGAGGTAAATGGCTCCAGCTAGCCTACTGCTCAATAAGTGACAAAATAACAGCAACATTTTCCTATATATATGTTGTGATGAGTATAGTTACATGGTGTACTAAGACCGACGGAAAATTAAAAGTTGCAATTTTCTAAACCGATATGGCTAGGGACTATACTCTCATTCCTGCGTAATAATCAGGGAACTTTGCTGCCGTACCATGGGTAAAATAGGTTAACTTCCGTCAACATAACCAACGTGACAACCTGCTTGCACAGAGAGCGTGCTGGGGACTATTTTCAGGCGCTGCATAATATCGTTGCGCCTGCTGCACCCATGATACGGCAGCAAAGTTCCTGGATTATTACGCAGGAATGAGAGTGTAGTCCCTAGCCATATTGGTCTAGAAAATTGCAACTTTTCATTTTTCGTCGGTCTTAGTACACAATGTAACTATACACATCACATGTAAATAGGAAAATGTTGCCATTATTTTGTCATTTATTGAGCAGTAGGTTAGATGGAGCCGTTTACCTCCAGTCTTTGTGCTAAGATAGGCTAGCCCATATAATCTTAAGATATTAGGTGGAGTGTGCCCTGACCCCAAGGGGGCATGGGCGCCCCTGCGTCTGGTAAGCCAAGACAATGGCGTCCACTATTCAGTGAGACAACCTTTGCTTGGAGAGAGCCTTTCCCTTCAGCTTCCCACCATGACAGACAAAGGGCTGGTCTGAGGTCCTGAAACACTGCATTCTGTCTACGTAAGCACGGAGGGCGCGTACTGGACAGAGCAGTGCCAAGGCTGGGTCTGCCTCCTCCAAAGGCAGCGCTTGCAGGTTCACCACCTGGTCCCTGAACGGAGTGGTGAGAACCTTGGGCACATATCCAGGCCGGGGTCTCAGGATCACGTGAGAGTCGGCCGGCCCGAATTCTAGGCACGCTTCGTCAACCGAAAATGCCTGCAGGTCCCCTACCCTCTTGATGGAGGCCAAGGCGATCAGGAGCACTGTCTTCATAGACAGGAACTTAAGCTCGACTGATCGCAAAGGCTCGAAGGGAGCCCTCTGCAGAGCATCTAAAACTACTGAGAGGTCCCAAGAGGGTACGAGGGGAGAGCGAGGAGGATTCAGTCTCCTCGCTCTCCTCAGGAACCTGATGATCAGGTCGTGCTGACTTACCTGTTTCGTCTCCACAAGGTCGTGGTAGGCGGATATCGCGGCCACATATACCTTGAGGGTGGAAGGAGACAGCCTTCATTCCAACCCTTCCTGGAGGAATGAGAGCACAGACCCGATCGGGCATTTCCAGGGGTCTTCTTGGCGAGAAGAACACCAGGTGACGAAGAGGTTCCACTTCAACGCATAGGCGTGTCTGGTAGACAAGGCCCTAGCGGAAGTGATGGTAGCCACCACCTGAGGTGGTAGGGTACTCAAACCTACCGTGTGCCGTCCAGGAGCCACACGTGGAGGTTCCAAAGATCGGGACGCGGGTGCCAGAGGGTGCCCCGTCTCTGAGAAAGGAGGTCCTTCCTCAGAGGTATGGACCAGGGAGGGGCTGTCGCAAGGAGTAAGAGTTCGGAGAACCAGGTCCGGCCGGGCCAATACACACTCCGGTCCGTAGAAAGCAGAGGTTCGACCACGGGGTGAGGGTCTGCAGGCAGGTCCGAGTCACTGGGACCCGGAGCGTGCCCGACTGCCATGCCCATCTCGGGACTCGATCGCGAAGCCAGTGCTGAAGCGGTCTCATATGAAGCAATCCGAGCGGCGTTATCGCGGCTGCAGATGCCATATGCCCCAGGAGCCTCTGAAATAATTTCAGTGGAACCGCACTCTTGCTCTCGATTTGACGGAGGCAAGTCAGCAGTGACTGCGCGCGCTCGCTCGTAAGCTGTGCGCACATGGCGACCGAGACGATATCCATACCGAGAAAAGAGATCCTCTGCACGGGGCAGAGTTTGCTCTTCTCCCAGTTGACCCGAAGGCCCAGACGGGCTAAGTGCCGGAGCACTAGGTCTCTGTGTTCGCACACCTGCTCTCGAGAGTGACTCAGTATGAGCCAGTCGTCGAGGTAGTTCAGAATGCGAACCCCGTGTTGCCTGAGTGGCACAAGGGCTGCCTCGACGATCTTCGTAAAGACGCGAGGGGACAGAGCTAGCCCTCGGCGGCGAGCAGGCTGAGGCGACTGTGCCGGCGGCTGGGTGGAAGCAGCAGCTGGCCGCCGGGGCAGTATATGTTTAATAGCCTCAGTCTGCTTTTGGGCGGTTGAGAACTGTTGGGCGAAACTCTCAACCGCGCCGCCGAATAGCCCAGCCTGGGATATGGGAGCGCCGAGGAACCGGGTCCGCTCGGCGTCCCGCATATCGGCCAGGTTGAGCCATAAGTGTCTCTCCTGGACCACAGCTGTGGACATCACCTGGCCCAGGGAGCGTGCGGTCACCTTCATCGCCCGGAGGGCGAGGTCGGTGGCGGCACGCAGCTCATTTCTGAGCCCTGGGTCAGCTCTACCCTCGTGCATGTCGCATAGTATCCGGGCCTGGTAGGCCTGCAAGATAGCCATGGCATGCAAAGAGGCGGCAGCCTGCCCCGCAGCTCTGTAGGTCTGTAGGTCACACCAATGTTGATGTAAATCTACAGGCTTTGGAGGGGTGCTTAGGGTCGCCACGCCAGGTTGAAGCACTCTGAGGACACAGTTGCATCGCAACAGAGCATTCAACCGGGGGAAGCCCAGTGTACCCTTTGGCCGCGACCCCATCGAGGGCAAAGAAGGCGGAGGAGGCCGCCGAACGGTCGCGGGAAGACAGCGAGGTCTTCCAGGACCGCGTGACCTCCTCATGCACCTCCGGGAAAAAAGGTATTGGGGGCGGGGTCTGACGGGTGTCAGAGCACGGCGCCCCCAAAAACCAATCGTCCAGCCGCGAGCGCTCAGGTCGGGGCGGAGGGTTCTACTCCAACCCGAGACTTGCGGCTGCCCGGGAAAGCATGGCTGTCAACTCTGGGTCCGACTCAGGCAATGCTGGCACACTGGAAGGCGGCAGCACAGCCGAATCATCATCCTCAGAGGACTCTAGCCCACCTTGAGATGCGGCGATCGACATCTCCTCGTCTTCTGCGGGCCCAAACGCAACAGATGGAACAGCAGGAGCCGGCTCCGTTGCTACAGTTTGTGCGCACGGGGGGAGCGGTGCGCTAGAGGGGGGTGTGGCCCGAGACATGAGCGTCGGGGCTTTATTCCACACCGTCACCCTCAGGTCACCCTGGCCACCAGCCAAAGTGTTGCCTCGCGAGGAGACAGCAGATTGGTGTGTGGCAGAGGCGACTCTCGCTCCGGAACGGAGCTCATTGAGTCTCGACCGCAGCACCGAGCTGGTCATGTTCCCGCAGAGGGAACATGACTCATCCATGAATGCTGCCTGAGCGTGCTGTAAGCCCAAACACGTCAGACAATGTTCATGCCCATCAGAGGGCGGCAGAGACCGACCGCACCCAGAAGTACACGGGCGAGACATCTTTAAAAAGACGTGCCACGTGCAAGCTCTTTTGTGAGAGGAAGCTTCGCAGTGATGCCGAAGCGCCCAGGGACCGAATACCAGCTGAATGCAGACCACTGCACAGATCAGCAGGCAGGCAGTAAACGATCGTTGGAACACGCCGTAACACCAACACCGACTGGAAAGCTGCTCGTCTCGAAGAAGCTGACGATACTCAGTCAAAGGCTTGAGGAGTGAAGAGAAACTCTTGGCTCCGAAGCAGAAACATAATGCGATGTTGCCAGCGTACTTCCTTATATACCCACGCTGTGGGGCGGAGCTACGCTATGCAAATTCCGCATGCCCATGGCATTGGCCTGCCATTGGGCGTTTTCTAAGATCTCGAAGATGATAGGCTTCTAGGCGAAACCCCCATTTCGTCAGTCACTGACGTTACTGACTGAACGAAAGGGAACTCAAGAAGCGCTAAGGCCTGCATTCGGACGCAGTGGTTGCTTTATTTCTTCAAGATAGGCGAGTAACATTGGTTTTATTTTGTTTTTGTTTTGCACTTTGTAACAAATCCTTCCCTGGTGGGTCAAAATGACCCTTTTTCTTTGTCCAGAAAGCTTTTATTATTTCATTTTGATAATATTTTTTCAAATTTTTACATGCAATTTTTTTTTGGGGGTTGTTTTTTAATTATTTACCTTAAAATTACTAAATAAATTTATAATGATTATAAATAAATAAATAAATTGTAATTAAAGCCCATTCACATTCTTTCAACTTCAATTCAAAATTCCCTTTGAATTCAGCTCAAAATATCTTACATTGGGTGTCTTTGCTGACCTCTTGTGGAAAAAAGATAATATAACATGATATTTCATGACTTGCATTTTTAGTTTGAATTTTGAGCATTTTTAGGTTTTTATATGTGTACTGAAGCATTCCTCGCATTCCATTCATTCCTATGGGAGTAAAATTGACCCGTGAGGGAAGGATTTGTTACTTTTTTAAATTTCAACCACAAAACTCCTTTAATCCAGTGAATTTTTTTGTGTGCATTTGTGGTGTGACAAAAGTCCTAGGGTCATGGTCCACTCCATATGAACTCTCAATTTTTAAAAATGTTTTGGATGAGGATTAAAGTGAAAATAAAATGCTTAAAACTGATTTCCATTTTCACTTCACATTCACAACACCTTACCCCAAGGTGCAAGTGTTTTCAGTATTGGGTCAGCTATGGAAGGTGGTGGTATTGGGGCCATTGGAAAATTTGAGATAAAAACAACAAAATTAAGTTTAAAAGGAAGTAATAAAAACAAATCTGCATGTTTTGCATAATCTTTTTTATGTCCATCTACTTTTTTCTTCTTCTACATAATGTTCAAGAATAATATTTTGTGTAGCAAACTACAAAACACTCATCACTGTCATCTTTAGCTTGCTCAGCAGTTGTATGGCAATGTTTTCACTGCTTAGAAATTATTATTAAAAAGTGCTATACAAATAAATCTGAATTTAAGTGTTTATTGAAAAAGTTTCAGTATACTTTAATATTACATAGAAAAAAAAAACATATACTTGTTAACTTTTTTAAATTAAATATTTTAATACCATATAAGGAGAAGGTGGGGTAAAAAAAACTGCGCTCAAACCTCATTAGTTCCCACATATATCATTGACGGGGGTATATTTGAATAAGAGGACAAGTGTAACTGTTATACATGTCAGTAGTTAGTTTATGTTTATGTAAATCAAAGTTATTAGACATATACTGATGTATATTTTTATTCTGTTTATTTCAGAAAGACCACATGTAATACCTATTGTATATATTATGAGATTCAGTACAACTAGATGATGACAATGCATATGGACAAAACATTTATATAAAGAGTTGAACAGTTCCCTGTCTCCTGTCACGCTTCTTACCAGAGCCCCGTAGTGAATGAGCATTCAACTACCTATCTTCAAATACAGTCCGCAACAGTAACAAGTATATTTGTGTAAGAGAACAAGATTTAAGAACTAGTTACACAAATTAATATATTTTAAATACAATCGGAGAGATTTCTGTCCCTCCACTGACAGCTACACAACTACCACAGACCGTAAAACGAATCCATATGAATTGAGTGGGTTTAGTCAAAACTTTCTGCAGGAACATGATCGCTTTATACGCTGAACAGATTTAATTTTGCTTGACGTGCGAGAACCAATGTTCATTCTCGTGTGTCACCCAGCACATTTGAGCTTCTGCAAGAACCAATGAGGTTTGTTCTCGTGTGTCAAGCAGAGGGTTGTTCCATAAAACAAGATTAGAATACAAGCCAGGCTTATTTTGGTTAGTCAGACTTATTGTCGGTGGATTCTGTTTTATATAGCAAACTTAAAATAGTTCAAACTCAGTTACTCTGGCAACTTATGCTGGGAAACTAACCTGGTCCGGGGCAGGCTAACTGTCAGGCTAAGCCTGAGTTGATGCTTAACCAGAATGCCATTAAAACTGACCCGCTTGGAATGTGATGATATTACATCTGACTCTCTGGCATGCTGCCATTTTATTTCATGTAACCACTATCAGTCCAAAAATGAAAGAAAATGCACTTAATAAGTATAATAAATGTAATAAATCGAACATACAAAAAGTGTAACAAGGGAGCTCAATTCATATGTGTCGGACGCATAATCATGGCGTGTCCTGCATTTCAAAGAGAACGTGATTTCAGGGACAGGGCCCTGACCCGTTGGCTTTTTCTGACAACTACCTGCATGAGCGGTATAGATTCTTGAGGGAAGGGATAGCATATATTTGTAGATTACTGAGCCCACACATTGCAAATAGCACACGGCGCAATAAAGTGCTCACAGTCCCGCAGACTTTAGCCAGCGGAACATTTTTGTACACAGGTGGAGATGCAGAGAATATCAGCAAAGTAAAAAAATATCAGTTTGCCGCTCTGTACGAATTGTGTACCTGTCTTTAAAAATCACCTTCCCTGGCCACAGAGCAATTCGTACTATCAAACAGGCCTTTTATGGAATCGCTGGTAAGTTAAAATAATAACTATATAGAAAATGGAAATATTTATTGTCTGTTAATGTTAGACATGGCAATTGAAAGACAAACACTTAACTTTTGTAGCTTTCCCAAATGTTACCGGTGCTCTGGACTGCACCCACGTGCGCATAAAGCGTCTGTCTGGTCCGCATGAAGCAGACTTTGAATTCCAGAATCTTTCGGGCCTCTTCTCTTTCCCACCAACTGGCACAAGGTATGTTAGTCACTTAACATATGGCAAAAACTACAGCTTTAAAATACCTTCACCAAATTCAATGTTAAAAAAACCTCTATAATTATTTTGGTTAATACGGTCCAAACCATGTCAAGTTTTCACTTTCTCCTCAACTTATTTACCAGACACACAAGTCACAATTCGTTTTTTTTTTATTCAGGTTGAAGCTGCCTGTTGGGGGTGAAAACATACAATTAAATGTTGTAAATGTAAACAAAAAACAAAAAGGTCATGTGTCATTGTTTTAAATATGGCAGTTCTACTTGCATTTTTCTGTAGCTGTTGGATTTCCAGCTCCAACTGTCTTATCTTGAGTTTTTTATATTGTATGTCAGTATCTATGGCTTCCATTTGTTTCAGGAGATAGCATTTGTAGATTCACTTTATGTTCTTTGGGTTCTGTAGGAACATAAATTTAAGTTATTTGATTAAGTGCTCTTGGCACTTTTTTGTAATTTCTTAATACTCACTTGATTACATGTGGTCCCAGACTGAGAGGGCTCTAAAAGGGTGTCAGCATCCTGCAGCCAATAATAATAATAATAGGGGAATACACACTATCAGCACCTCACAGGTAGGCTTTTAAATATATAATGTGCAAATCTGTGCCTACCTCAGGCCTCCTTGAACATACTGACACAGTCTCCTCATCCTCCTCAACTCTGAATGGGCCTTCAACCTCAAACCATTAATTAAACTCAGTTTGATAAATCACCACTTGACAATAAATCAGTGTTTTAAACTCTGTCATACTCACAGGGTTCAGTATGATGTCTGGTGGATCCAGTAAGCACAGAATTTGGCATCACTATAAAACGAAAATATTTGGTTAGGAATGCAAGATTAAAAATTAATAAATAAAAAAAACACACCTTTTATGTAGTCATTTCTTATACTAGGTGGAATGGATTCAGATGCTGTCCCCCCTCTATTCCCTCAATGACAGGCCTCCCTTTGTTCATTTCTAATGCCATCTCCTCTGCAGGAGTAAAGTTGGCTGTTGGTGGCCCTCCTCCAGTGCCAGCAACCTCACTCTTCTTTTTGGCAGCTGCAATTAATAAACATCATGAGACTGGACAGTTGTAACATCAAGCTGGCTATCCTTTAGTACTTACATAGACTATACTTACCATTCTGAACAATATTTTAATATTTTATTTTCACCTGCTGCCATGTTCTTTCTGCTGTAAAAGTTAGTCATTATTCACACACACACACATACACTTTTCAATGTATTGTGACAAATATTTAATTTAAAGGGCACCTATTATGCAAAATTCACTTTTACATGGTGTTTGAACCTAAATATTTGTTGGCAGTGTGTGTACACAACCACCCTATAATGGCAAAAATCCACCCACTCCTTTTTTTTAATCCCCATAAATCATAAGCAGTGTCTCAGAACAAGCCGTTTGTAGATTCCTGGCAAAGTGACGTCACATTTCACAGGTCTCGCCCACGAGTGTTGATGGACACTGCCGTATTAGCAAAGACCCCGCCCTCAGAGAGCTGTACACAGTCCGCCATGTTTATCTCTTCGCCAGAGCATTTAACAGCAGCATTCAAGTAAGAAATGTGTTCTTAATAGAGTTACTAAAGTTAATTCAGTCAAGAGCAGTGAATGATTTTCTGTTTATCTTTTGTTGTTTCATTCATATTTACAGCAGATATAGCAGTATATAGCATGTATATTACACTGCTTTCACTTTAGTACACAGATCTAATATACACGAGGGATTTCTGTACTTGCTGCATACGTGCACAGTCATAATCATCTGTTTTCATTTGGACTTTGTGTTTCTGGCATAACCTTGTGTGCATTTGACAGTTTAAATGCACAATCGCAATAACACATGAAAGAGAACTAGTCTAGTTAAATAGCCTACTCACGGACGCACCGACATCCATCTCTCTGTGCGTATGCGTCATGTGTGTGCGCTCAAGTTGATAGCATAGACTGTAAGGTTGAGTGATATGGCTTGAAAACGCATGCAGTTGATATTTCATGATGATGAAGAACTGCAATGTCACGTGAGAGTGTCCGCAATAGCGACACACACAAAAGAGTAGCCTAGAAATCTAGACACACCCTAGTGGCAGCAAATGTAATTTGCAGCCAGGGTCGTCTAGCAACCGTTGGCTTGCGAGCATGAAAAACCAAACTCTAGTCAGGCCAATCACATTGTGTAAAGAGTCGGAGGGCAGGCTTAGCATAATGACGGCAGAGTTGCGACAGTTCCACGTGAATGTACATTTTGGATGCGCAATAATCTAGACTCAACTTACTGTTATGGAACCAATTTAAGCACAGCTGATTTGTTTGGTTCATTCAAGTCAGGTGTTGGACTTTAATCTCCACTTTTCTGAGCGGCCTTTATGGAACAACCCTCTGGTTCGGTTGAGCTTCTGTTTATGTTCACTGATCGATGTTTATATGTGAATAAAAGATTTGGACTAAACCACTCTATTAATATGGATTAGTTTTACGATCCCTTTATGAACTTTTTGAAGCATCAAAGTGGTAGTTGCGAGATGGAGAGTCCAGAACTGGTTCAGATTTTATTAAAAATATCGGTAACAAACTGGCAACAATATTTTCAATTTGGACTGCAGTACCCATTTTCAACCACTAGCTGTTTATTCTTACATACAGCACCTTTAACAAAGATTAATAAATACTGTAACAAATATATAGCTCATTGTTAGTTCATGTTAATACATTAACTAACAAATGAGACTTTATTGTAAAGTATTACCAAAATATCTTAATTTGTGTTCCAATGATGAAAATGGATCTTACGGGTTTGGATCAACACAAGGGTGAGTAAATGATGAAAGAATTTTAGTTTTTGGGTGACCAAACCCTTTAAGGAATCAACCAGCAGAAGCCATGCAAAACATCAATACCTCGGGCAATGTGGGATTTAATTATGTTTTATTAACAAAGTTCGGGAGGAGCGCATTCAGGTAATCAAACCATTTAATAAGATAAGAGGTTTATATACAGCAGACTATACCTCTGTTCATTGACAGTTTATCAGCATCTCCTCACTTCTAGTTCTAACTATTCATATCACAACTGATACTCTGGGTTCAGGCCAAATTCCGAGCTCAGAGCCCTCACCCCGGACAGCACACCACATACGCATAACCTTTACTCTATTTTATTATATGTAAGTGTGAACTCATGAAACAGTCTTTTGTTGGCCACTAATATGACTGGTATCTTTATTGGAGTGTTTTCTTGATAAAACTTTATTGGAGTGTTTTTTTGATAAAACTCATTTGATTGCATCTTTAATTGCTAATTTTCATTATTATAATAGTTATTAAAGGATTTCACAAATCACCATCCAGTGCTTTGCATGTACATGTCTTTTTGGGCAATAACTCATTTTTGAACACTGAATAATTATTCATTAATTGAAGACAGCGCCGAGTGACATTAGTTCCCTGACTCTTGTCTCTCCCTAATGACTTTTATAAAACCATTGATTTTTGTTCAAGTCATTAGTGTCTCCATCACTTATTCTGAAGTTGTCCCATAATTGCAGACTTTTTCATGCTGACTTCACTGACCTATAGAATGAGGTGTTTGGGTAATTATTTGTGTTGATGATCCTCACAGCTAAAGTGCAAAATGCTAAACCAACCAAATTTTGCATGAGACCTCAAAGCTGAAAATGAAAAAGAGACACTAAAGATGCTTCAATAGTATTTTTAATAATTAGTTAAACTTGTTTCTCAAAATATTACTAAATCTTCAGTTATAAAGTAAAGTAAAAAGAGAAGACTCAAAAAATATCTGCTTACATTGAATCCCATGTTAACCATTTGAGTATGGATTAAGTATAGATTATGTTAGAATTTTACTAAATTGTCATTGTTGTTTTTGAAAAAAGCATATTATAGTATTAAAGTCCTTAATCATTTTGTAGTACTTTTAGTTACCAAACAGTTTCACTGCTGAAAATCAATATGACAATAGTTTGTACAAGATGGCAAAATCTTACACAAAAAATGTATAGAACAATAATGGGTAGGTCAGGGGTTGGGTTTTATGGTTACATTTAGGTTTGAATCATACGTTCTACATTTTTGCAGAATGAATTCTCATGACACTGTGTTAGCTATGTGTGTGTTAGCGTTTTCTGCGCTCCAGTGTGATCCAGATGCCTTGCTCTGGTCGCAGAACCAGTTCGCCCAGTGGCCGGAGTTCCTCCCTCTTCTGACAAGCCACTATGTTAAAGTAGCGCAGAATATAAGCCAGAATAACCTTCTCCTCCATTATAGCAAACCGCTGACCTGAATACACACAAACATAAAACTGTGTTATTTATTTATTTATTTTTAAATGCTCGAATAACACATCACTTAAAAGTATGATGTTTGTGTGTAGGTCTCACCGATACAGTTGCGAAGACCGGCAGAGAAAGGAATAAAGGCATAAGGATGTCGACCAATGCAATTCTCTGGCAGAAAGCGCTCAGGACGGAACTCTTCAGGGTCAGGGAAAAAGCGTGGGTCACGGTGAAGGGCATAAGTTATGACGATGGCATTTGCTCCTTTAGGGACTTTATAGCCATCTACAGAAGGCATATCACGCACACAAGCACACACACACACACATACACGTTGTGTTTTCATTGGGACTTTCCATAGAAATAATGATTTTTATACTGTACAAACTGTATATTCTATCCCCTTACAGTAACCCTAACCCTAAACCCATCCCAGAAAAAATTCTGCATTTTTACATTTTCAAAAAACATCACTTAGTATGATTTATAAGCCGTTTTCCTCATGGGGACCAAAAAATGTCCCCACAAGGACAAGGATTTTAGATATCGCAAAAAAGCACAAAAAAGATACTAAACAGTAAATTAATGAAATACCTCATTACTCAATGCATGCATGACTTAAAAAATGAATGAATGAATATGTAAGAAGACTAATAAAAGGAACTCACTGATCTGTGTATCCTCGCAGATGGTTCGGGCAAAAAATGGAACAGAGGGAAAGAGACGCAGAGACTCCTTTATCACACACTCCAGATAACGCAGTTTCTTCAGATCCTCTGTGTTAACAGGCCTCTCAGACTCACCTGACACACACACACATTGCAAAATTATTAAAATGAGTTCCAAGCTGTTTCAGGCTCTTTTACCTCACAACCAAGTATCAACTGTTATAGGTGTTTAACTGCATACTATGAACCACAAGTGGGCGTAACACACCAAAAATCTCAAATAGTTCTTGTTGTGCCTTTCTTTGGACTTCCGGATGGGAACCTAACAAGTGTATGGCCCAGTTCATGGCAGCCGCTGTAGTGTCATGACCCTGCAAAATGTTGCAAAAATACTGAATCAAGCAATCAGGATATAACAGCACTCTAACATGAAGTTATTGTAACAGTTCCTGCCTCAAACATAAAGGTGTCCACTTCCTCCTGGATATCTTTATGAGTTAACTTTTTCCCATCTTCATCTGTTGTTTTTAACAGCATGTCCAAGAAAGCCCGTCTTTTCTTCATCCCCTGATCTGATTCACTGTCGGACTCAATGTAGGTGATGTACTCCGCCCTCTCATAAATCACCTGTGTCAGAAAGAAAAACACAGGTGATCAGAATGAAGCCTTGACCAGAATGAATGTGGACAGATACACATACACACTCACACTCTCTGTGAAGGAGTGAAGGATCTTTAGACTGCGGTTGTGTTCTCTGCCTTCGCCAAAATAGTTATACACAAAGTCAGGCCAGTACCAGGGCATCCTCTGGCGCCTGGTTATGATGTCACTCATTCTGCACCAATGAGAAAAAAACACTGCTTTGAGGGTCTTTATAATATAACGGCTAAGCGAGTGATGGCAAATTTCACATCATTCTCTCTTCTGACCAGCATAATTTCACAATATTTTCCCTCTTTTAGAAAGTTGTGGATATCATGGATTTTTCTTTTAATATTGGAGCAAATGAGAATACAACGATGAGATTTGCTGTCATCTCACGTTCACCGTTATAGAAGTTTACCCAACTATGACATCTTTTGAAATGTGAAAAGGGTCCATGGGCTGTTTACAATAGCATGCCAACTTGTATTAAAGTAGTTGGATTAAAATAATAATTTTTCATATTCATTATATATATATATATATATATATATATATGTATATCTTTTTTTTTTAGTGTATATATATATATATATATATATATATATATATATATATATATATATATATATATATATATATATATACATATATATATATATACATATATACACTCAAAAAAAAAGATTCAGGCCCTTTATAGATATTATATATATAAATTATGTTCACTTTACTTAAACATCTAATTTTGTCACAACTTAATTTAATTGTGTTCAATCAAATTAATATATTTAAAACTAAAATTTAATTAATTCATTTGTGTTAAAACTACATTAATAATTTGGGTTGACATAATTAACTGGGCAGTGGATCTGTAGTTCCCAGCATGCTTTGCAAGGGACTGCATTAGCAGAGTCATTTTAGGGATTAAAGTGTTATTTTATGTTTTTCAGTAAAGGGAAAGATGTTGTTAGTTAATGTTAGTGTTTAATGTTCAGTTATGTTGGACAATTAGAGGAGTTTCTGTAATGTTTTTGAATTGTGTGGTTACCATTTTGCTGAAGAGTGGTGTCTGTGCCTAGGCTGTGGGCACTCAATGCTGCTAATGTCTGGAGTGACACCAGTCATTTCTTATATTTTTTAATATTCTTATATAATTTACAGAATTAGTCAATTACAGGCCAATCTCAAATCTACCCTTTCTGTCAAAAATACTAGAAAAGGCAGTGACCTCACAACTATGCTCCTTTTTAGAAAGAAATGGTATCTGTGAGGATTTCCAGTCAGGATTTAGACTGTATCATAATACTGAGACTGCTCTCATTAGAGTTACAAATGATTTACTCTTATCATCCCATTGTGGTCGTATATCTCTATTAGTGTTACTCGATCTTAGCGCTGCATTCCATACTATCGACCACAACATTCTTTTGAATAGACTCGTAAAATTATGTCGGCATTAGTGGAATTGCATTGGCATGGTTTAAATCATACTTATCTGACCGTTATCAGTTTGTAGCAGTAAATGAAGAGATGTCACACCGATCACAAGTTCAGTATGGAGTACCACAAGGCTCAGTGCTAGGACCGTTGCTTTTCACCCTGTACATGCTACCACTGGGAGATATCATTAGGAAACATGGCAATAGTTTTCATTGTTATGCTGACGATACTCAGCTCTATATTTCTTCACGCCCTGACGAAACTTACCAATTCACAAGATTAAAGGAATGCATAGCTGATATAAAAAAATTGGATGACTATTAATTTCCTGCAATTTAATTCAGAAAAAAAACAGAATTTTTAATTATTGGGCAAAAAAACTCCACAAGTAGTAACCTAGAATACTGTCTAACACTTGATGGCTGCTCTGTCAAGTCCTCGTCGTCAGTTAGGAACCTGGGTGTGCTCTTTGATACCAATCTTTCATTTGAAACGTTTCTAGCATCTGTAAAACTGCATTCTACCATCTTAAAAATATATATAAATTACGGCACATGCTTTCAATGCAAAATGCTGAACAGTTAGTTCATGCGTTCATGACCTCAAGGCTAGATTATTGTAATGCTCTACTGGGTGGTTGCCCTGCTCGCTTAATAAATAAATTGCAGCTGGTCCAAAACGCAGCAGCTCGAGTTCTTACTAGAACCAGGAAGTATGGCCATATTATCCCGGTTTTGTCAACACTGTACTGGCTCCCTATTAAACATCGTATATATTTTAAAATCTTGCTAATTACTTACAAAGCACTAAATGGTTTAGCTCCCCAGTACTTGAGCGAGCTCTTAACGCATTATACTCCATCACGTCTATTGTGCTCTCAAAATTCTGGCCAGTTGATAATACCTAGAATATCAAAATCAACTGCAGGTGGTCGATCCTTTTCCTATTTAGCACCTAAACTCTGGAACAGTCTTCCTAGCATTGTTCGGGAAGCAGACACACTCTGTCAGTTTAAATCTAGACTAAAAACACATCTCTTTACTATGGCAAACACATAGAACATTATCAATTTATATTATTCAAATCAGTTAAATGATTGTTTTAGGCTGCATTAACTAGGTCAGTCGGAACAGGGAACACTTCCCATAACACCTGATGTACTCATTACATCATAAGAAGAATGGCATCTACGCTAATGTTAGTCTCTTTGTTTATCCCGAGGTATACTGCAGTCAGCCGGATCGCCATGCCACCGTCGCCTTTGGCTTTTGGCTTGCTCAGTTGGGGACACTAAATTTTCAACTACTGATCTGCCTGCATTGACACTATATGATAATTGAAATTAGCTAGATGACATCACCGTTTTTTTCCAGAGCGGCTGTACAGCCGAATTAAATTCTGTTGAATTATTTTCCTGTTAACACTGTGAAGCTGCTCTGAAACAATCGGCATTGTAAAAAGCGCTATATAAATAAAGGTGACTTGACTTGACTTATATGTTTTAATTATATACATTTTGTATGATGATGAATGAAACTGCTTATAATTAATTTTACAATAAAATGTTTTAATTTAAGTTTGTCAAGTATAAAAAAGTATAAGTATATAAATATATAAGTATTTATAAGTATATAAATATCATTGAAACTGTATTTGATAAAATGTAATTGTACCAACTCAATTACATTGCCCCAAATTGAGTTGGACCAACTCAATCAAATTTCATTGCATGAATTAGTTTTTTTATTAGTTGGGGCTATACATATTTATTGGATGGAAAACCTGCCCTCAATATATTTATATTATTTCTTTTATTTAATAATTAAAGAATTATTTTAAGTATTTTGAAACTTTCAAAACTCTGACTACAACTCCAGACTATTAGATAAAGACACAGTCATCTGTTGCATGGCCTTTACTCTATTTAAACAAACATGACGAGGAATAAAAGCTAACTCGCCAACCCAGATAAATAGTCATTAGGACATATATCGCAGTATTGATTTGTACTCAGATGCAGTCATATATCTGTCTAGTATCCACCCTAAATATCCCTGCCATATTAACTCTAATCAATGTATTTAAATCACTTACTTGTATACACTGCGCACATACTCAGAGTCATAGTTGCTCTGTGCATAGATCTTCTTTCCCATGGCAGTCTCTGAAATGCAAACAAGATCTGTTTTGAAATTTGACACTTGCTCCACATCATCAAACAAATTACTTTATATTGTCATCAGCACTAAAAACTAAAACCACCATAAAAACACACAAAAATGTATGTCAATGAGTTGTGTCTAGTGAGTATAACATCAGTACAAAATATGTAAATTATCAATTAGCATACAGTTAGGATTGGTGGTATAGTTCTGTTCTGCAGCATGGATAAGAGCAGGGAGAGCAGCAATAAATCCCCTTAGAGTAAAAAGAACAGAATCAACATAAATGTTGTGCAGATATCATTTTAAAATGTAACATTATTTGAGAAATTATTCTGATTTGAAGGGGAATCAGAAGGGCAAATCCTGACTGGACGAGAGGGAGGGTAATTGGGATGGAGGAGGGTAATTAGCTTCTGAGTAATGCGATAAGCTGCTGATAATACTGGTGGACCTTATGGATTTTTTTTATAGGTGTCATATTCAGATAGACGTGGATTAGCCAGAACTAACGCTACACATTTTATCTGTACCTTAGTCAATTAACTGTCAGTGGTAGCTTGACATGGACTTGAAATTGGACATTGCATGACCACGAAAACTGTACTTTAAAACCTTTTAGCGGCCTCAATTTTTGTGCATTACAGCCATTAAGTTCTATGCTCAAAAAGGGGGGTGGCGGTTAACAGGTTATGGTTAAAGTGTACACTGGCACAGGATAAATTGCACTCAGAAAATCACACAAACCACAGATGATGTCAAGGGCGCAGAGGGTGATGTGGTTAAAGCAGTTGAAAGGCCCTTTTCCAGCTTGCTTCTGTAGTTTCTCTACGAGCACCTCCGCCTGCTCATTCATCACCTCCAGGAACTCAGTTAGTATAGAGAAATGAAATGTGGGAGTCAGCATCTTACGTCTGCGTCTCCACTTATCCCCAGTACTAATTAAAGGAAAAATAGAATGGGATTTAAGATATCCTCAGTGATATATTTCATTATGTATTTATTTAATAATTATTTGCAAAGGGATAATAAGATGTTTACTCTTATTAAGTTAGTAAACAGATTACCTAGTGAGTAGTCCTGTTCCCAGCCAGGGGTGCAGAAATTTGTATGCATAGGCCTTGTCCATGTGAACAGGGTTGTTCAGCACTGTCTGTATAAGTGGTAGGATTTGCCAAGAGCAACATATAAAACAGAGAAGTGAGGATTTGTAAAACTCTCTTTGTAATAAATCGAATTTGCATGAGTGTTACCACTAGGGTTAGATAATATATTGAGTATTCATGATTTGTCTGCAATGTAAACATTTTGTTAGCAATATAAAATTAAGCAACATTTGGAATTTTCTATCAGTTTAATGCACTTTTTATTTGACAATTAGGTTTCCTAAAGACTGTGTCATTAGACTAGTTTCACAATCAGGCATCCTGTTGCTGATATGTATGTCTTTGGTACACAGTGAATCTTGCACTATTTACACGTCAAATTGGACTTTAATACTCTACTGAAAATTCTCTTTGAATATTCTCTTCTAATCTTTAACACAGTATGTATGTACATAGATAACATACATATATTATCATTTTCTGATATTTAATGCATAGTTGTCAACTTTGTTGTGCCGTCAGATAAGTTCACTCACCAAGGTTATCTTCATCTTCAAACATTCACTCATATTGTGAAATATTCTAGGCCAGAGACCCTGATCATAACAAGTGAGTGTGCGTGTCTTTCTGACATGCAAGTGGTCAATACCTCGATAGTCTCAGCATGGTATAAGATGAGAAGTGGGATAGGTCCAATCCATAATTTAAGCAGAGGAGAATTCCGGAATTCATTTGTGTAGCCAACCAACTGACAAAAGAAATCTGAAATAGAGTTTTCAACTTTTGTGTTTTAATGCATTTCAAGTGTTACTTTATGTCAAGTGCAATTGCCGTTGTTGACAGTAAACCGGACATGAACTTTTTATGTTAAATTTAATGGAGACTGGGGGTAGTTGTCACATATTCTGATAACTATATAATTAAACTATAACGTTTGTGTAAGTAAAATTATTGCACAAACGCTTATGCAAAATATTTACTATAGAGTAAAAATGTGACACCTAGTCCCATGCTTACTTTTAAAATATGGTGAAGGAAACTGTAAATTAGGTGTTTATAACTTTATAACTTGTTTATTTTATGTTTAGATAATCAATTTGTACTTTCTCATCAGGAATATTTTTGAATTGGGCAAACTATTCATTTGCTACAAACATGACCTGCCTGTACTTTTAAATACAATACTCTAGTCTTTCAATTAATATGACATAGGACTGTATTGATAATAAGTACACAAATTAGAAGAAAAAAAGCATATTACAGTGCATTAGTACAGCCTCATTACTTGACGTCATATTAATTACCCATTTGATTGTTCTCATCCTCTTATAATTTACTTTGAAATATTATCATACATTATATATTTATTTTTATTGACCATGATATATCAGATTAAGTAAACGACCTAAAGATGCTGGGGGAAAGGGAAATGGACCGATATAAAGCTCATCTTACCTCCCGCGTTCGATTTAAACTGCAGCGCGTTCCCAATGAATGGATATGTGTTTCCAATGCTCGGGATGGGCTTCAGCTCTTTCCACTTGTGCAGGTAGTTTTTCAGCAGCTGGTAGGTGATATATGTCAAGAGAATAACGCATACTGCCGCAGCCACAAACCCAAAAGTATACACGCCGACAAACACAACCATCTTGACAGCGAGACAGACGGCGAGTCTTCTGTGTCTCTATCAGCTGTCCAGTGAATTTTATGGACTTTGGATCATCCTGACAATAATCCCACAAGCGCTGTTACAACCCACTGAAATAACCAAAGAATTGCAGAACCATTCAAAATCAAAATGTAGGCTACTCTGAAATTATGAAATTAAGTTTGGTGTGTTTATGTTGGGAAATTCCCCATAGGAATTATTGGAAGGTCTAGGCTACAATGTATATGATGTTTGAACATGTATTGTAGAAGCATAGAAGTGGTTAGAATGTATGAAAATATACAAGTGTTGTGAAAGAATAATTTGTAGAGATCTGCCAGAAGAAGCAGCCATGATGAATAGCTATTACAATTAACGGTTACACACAATTAATGCACGTTTAGTGTAACATACTCAGACCACCTCTCTAGATGCTCTCGGTTCGGTTATGTCTAGATCATTTGGAGTGCTCACATATCTGCAAAAAATCCAGCAAACTGCTCTCAGACCCCTAAAAAAAAGGACCAAGTGTGAAAAACATTTAAGGGTGTGTTCACACTTGTTGATAGCACCGTAGCATGTAGCCTACATCACTGAGACGTCTATTTGATATCTGTATTACATCTGCAAGATGTATTTATAGTGTTTGCTCATCTGCAATATCTCTCTTAAGACGTTTCCTGTCAGATGTTAAATAGACATTTAGAAGATGTCTTTAAGATGCTTATACACAACAGATGTTCTCTTTCAGTTGGTCACGTTCGACGTACGTCGGAACTGACCGACGAATTGGGATCTATTTTCAGAGACCAATCTACTTCGAGTGTTTAAAAACGAGCCAATGAAGATTGGCATGTGGTTGACGCATTCCACGGTCCGCCCCACATCGCGGGTATAAATACGGAAGTACCACATATCGCTTTTCAACTTCGGAGCCGAACGCAACTGTGTTCCTACGAAGAGTGTTTATCAAGTTAGAAGCTACCTCTGCCAGTGTTGGAGTGACGGCGCTTCAGCGGTGGTTTTCACAGCTCGCTGGGTGAGTGCTCTCAGCGGGCTTGCACCCTCGAACCGCTGCGAGCCGCGGCCATTCCCCTGTGTGCCTCGCCACTGGTTAGAGCGATTTCCTTCTCTAAAAGAGCTACACGGTTTGACCCTGCGTCTTTTTCAAGATGTCATTCAAACCGTGTGTTTCTGGATGCCGTCGTTACCTGTCCCCAGCTGACGGACACGATCGCTGTCTCACGTGTTTGGGCGTTCAGCACGCTGAGGCGGCTTTCGTGGATGACTCATGTTCCCATTGCGGGAACATGACCATCGCAGTATTAAGGTCCAGGCTTAACTACCTTAGAAAAGGTGGAGTCCCATTGCACATCCCCCGATCTAGAGGTCCTCCTGCTTCAAAGCAGAGGGCTGCTACTTTGGCTGATGCCTTTGGTAGGGACCTGAGGGTGACTGTGAGGGCACTCCCGCCGGGCCAACAGGCTCCTCGGGCCCCTCCCCCCTCCGCTGCGCCGGTTGAGCTTCCAGAAGAGCACGCTGGTTCTTCCTCGAGTGGAACTCTCCACCGCGTCCCAAACCCTCGCGGCTGGACGATTGGTATCTCGGGACGGCCCGTGCTGGTTCTCAGCACCCCGCCCCAGTACCTTTCTTTGCGGAAGTGCATCAGGAGCTCACGAAGTCGTGAACAGCGCCCTATAGCGCTAGAAACCGATCGACTGACTCCTCCGTCCTCACTGCCCTCGACGGTGGCGCGGCGAAGGGTTACGTGGAGATCCCCCCAGTAGAGCGGTCGGTTGCGATGCAACTGTGTCCTAAGAACGCTACTGACTGGCGGGGAAATCCGCGCCTCCCCTCCCGGGCGTGTAAGTTCTCGTCCGGGCTAACCAGCAAGGCTTACACCGCCTGTGGAGAAGCCGCGTCATCCCTGCATGCCATGGCGCTCCTGCAGGTCTACAAGGCCAAAGCGCTCATGGAATTGCACGAGGGTAGTTCCGATCCAGGCGTTATGCAGGAACTGCGTACCGCGACGGACCTCGCCCTCCGGGCGTCGAAAGTCACCGCACGCTCCCTGGGTCGGGCGATGTCCACACTTGTGGTCCAGGAACGCCACCTGTGGCTGAACCTGACAGATATGCGTGAGACCGACAAAGTGCGGTTCCTCAACGCCCCTGTCTGTCAGGCCGGCCTCTTCGGCGACGCAATCGAGAGCTTCGCCCAGCAGTTCTTGGTTGCCCAGAAGCAGACGGAGGCGATTAAAAATATCCTGCCCCGGCGACCTGCTGCTGCCTCCACCCAGTCGCCGGCCGCAGCGCCCCCGCCTGCTCGCCAAAGCAGCAGCCTCCACCAGCAAAGCAGGGTGCCAGACGCAAGGGTGCCGCCCAACCCGTCCAGGGTCCCGCAAACTCTGCCGGCAAGCGTAAGGGTAAGCGGCCCTGAGATGGGCAGCCCAGGGAGAAGAGGAGCTGCTCTGGGGGAGGTGGTGTCCGCACCCCTCCTCCCCCCGGAGGAGGACCGGGGGGAGAATATCTACAACACTGGCTACAACATCCTGCCGCTGGCTCTCCGGAGTCCAGCGGTACCCACATTTTAAATAAAAGAGCAGTTTCCTCCCTCCCTGGGCCCCAAGAGGGTCAGGTTGGCAGTGTGCGACGCCCCCGGGCCTTGCCACTCCTTTCCTCCCCTCTCCCCGTCGCCAGGGGACATCCTCTTCACCTCCGTGCGGAGCAGCGATGCCCATGTCTTGCGGTCCGAGATCGATGTCCTGCTGGCGAAGGACGCGATCGAGCCGGTTCCTCCAGCCGATATGAGGTCGGGGTTCTACAGCCCCTACTTCACAGTGTTGAACTGCCCCTGCGCGCCTCACAGTGTTGAACTGCTTGAATACGTTTAAAGGCAGGACAGCGGTCCCATTGAAATTCTTTCAGAGGCTCCTGGGGTATATGGCATCTGCAGTTGCGGTAACGCCGCTCGGATTGCTTCATATGAGA
This sequence comes from Rhinogobio ventralis, assembly GCA_039654625.1. Taxonomy (NCBI): domain Eukaryota; kingdom Metazoa; phylum Chordata; class Actinopteri; order Cypriniformes; family Gobionidae; genus Rhinogobio; species Rhinogobio ventralis. Next base: position 15,080,935 of record CM077195.1, on the reverse strand, counting down.
CCGCTTCAACGCTGGCTTCACGACCGGGTCCCGAGATGGGCGTGGCAGTGCGGCAAGTACCGGGTGCCAGTTACTCCTTACTACCGCCAAACCCTTAATCCGTGGGCGGACCCTGCCTTTCTACGGGCCGGAGTGTCCCTAGAACAGGTGTCCAGGCATGCTGTGGTCTTCACGGATGCCTCTTCCACGGGTTGGGGGGCCACGTACAACGGGCACTCAGTTGCGGGTCTGTGGACGGGGCCCCAACTGCGTTGGCATATCAATTGCCTAGAGCTTCTGGCAGTACGTCTCCCTGACTCCCGCACCAACATAGGTGTGGTCCAGCGAGCTCGGTAGGGCGCTGGAAGGGCCAGCATCTCTGGCGTGTTAGTAGGGAACCCAATTCGTCGGTCAGTTTATTTGTACACAGCAGATGCATTCCAGATGAAGTGCTCTTTATAAGACATCTTGAAGACATATGTCTGCTATCTGGGTTGGTTCTTTTGATCCAGACCAAAAAAGGAAATTATACATTTCCTGGTTTGCTTAGCATTCACACTGTCATTTTAACACAGAACCTAAAAAAAAAGAAAAAATAAATAAATAAAAAGAACAGCTTTTATGACGTATATATTTTCCGACGGAACTTACAGAACAACCAAGTCAATACTGTGTGCTGGGCTAAGTGCACTCATTGTATGTGCGTACATTCAGTATGATGGTATGTTTTTTACCAGCTGAGAACTTATAAAATGTGTAAAAGTGTAAAAACAGTTCCAGAAAATCCTCCGTTACACACAAACAAAAATCTGCTGCAAGGAGACCAAACTCTAATGTCTGTACCGAACAGTAATTGGCAACGTAGCTCCTATCACAAGAAAAACCCATATGCTTGAGCGTTCTGTCCTTTTTAGGGTCGCATCTGTGTGACATCATGTCCCAATTTTTTTACAACTAACAGAGCAATCACTAACAGAGCAATCATACCAGAGTTAATTTTAATCAAACAAAACATGACAAGTTCGTAAATTACTCTCTCCAATACGGATCTTTCCCCTTGTGTAAAGTTTTATAACCGTTACGTTTGATCACATTATTTTATTTTATTTTAGTTATATTAGTTAATAAATTAGTTACAAGTAACAATGTATAATGCTAAATTATGCAGTTTTACGTGTTAAAAACAATCATATTAAAAGTACACTTGAATGTACCCAGAGCATTCACAAAAAGGCTGACTTACCATTTATGTAATAACACATACTGTGTTTAATTACACTGCCATAGACTTGTTCACCAGACTTGTTAAACAGTATTATAAATGCCACACCAATATTAATCCTTGTTTTATTCCTCCTCTTTTCCAAAACTCTTGGGTCATTTTATTCACTCGTACGTTTATGTTTCTTGGGAGTAATTTTTGACAGAACCTGCTGCAAACGATAACAAAGAATTCTCTGGATTTAAACATTGTTGGCTACAATATATCCGGGAGTAAAAATCATTTTTGAAAAGGTGCGTTCATGGCTTGTTGTAATTACTGCAACGATTCTAAACAACGTGTAAACTCGTAATTTTCTGAGAGTTTCGAGTTGTACCACCTGACCAGTGCAGATAATTTAGAATACTATTTAGGATGGATAGTATGCGAATTGGGACACAGCAGGTGTATTCGACTTAAAGCGGCACTTTGCAGACCGTTCAGTGTACCATCAAAGTACCGCGAGAGCAGCCGTCTCCTAATTCAGAGGCCTCATCCTTCGAAGGCTGCATTCGAAGGCAGATTGCGTCACCGCGGCGCAATGAAGGCTGTCCCAATTCAAAGGCTCTTTCAAATGCGGCCTTTGTTTCCTGTGAAATAAAGGATACAACAGGTGGATTCTTCATAGCCATGCCTACCCCAGAATTCATTGCGTGCCAATGACAGGATTTTTTTGAGAGAGATTGCACTTTTAAACAGATGGTGACCATTAGACCATGGTGAACATATTTAGACAGTTTGTGAACCCTGTTTTGTTTCTTAGACAGTTTAAAGTCCTTTCAAAGGACTTTCAAAGAAGTCCAGTACAAACGTTACTGCCACTCATCAACAGCCGCTGTCACAGTTGCTAGGTGAAAAGAACAATCCCCTGTAGGCTAGATCGTCACATTTAACAACGCTCAGTCCGATCTTCGAAGGATGCAGCTTCTGAATTGAGACACAGCTAGTGATTTGAAAGCATATGGAGCTTTATTTATGGTAGTTACGACATGCCGTGAATGCTGCAATAGTCTGCCCATGCCACACTTGAATTAGCGTGACTTTAAGTTGGCCTACTCTTGTGTCTGCTAATATTTAGTTTCTAAGCATACCCTTTTAAAATTAATTAAAGCTAAATGAATAGCAACAGTGATTAGGCTAATCATAAAACTGTGCACATGCTTTTTCTTGATTGTCACTGCATGGGAAAAGAGAGCAGGAGACAGCAAAAACCGTCAAACCTATGTAGGCTACTTATGGCAGCAGTTTTACGACTCCTTTTCACTCCATTTTCGTGTTGAGACAGAACTGTGAAATTTTAACATTGGTGAAAGTGGCTGTAATTTAGTCCTAACTCTGAAATATCTAATAATATTGTATTAAAATGTTTATTGATTTGTTTATCTACCTGTGTGTACAGCATAACGTGAAGTTTGGCTAGGTTATGCTTTACATAAGTTTCCTCCGTCATTAAAACAAGACAAAAGAAATGTCTAGGTTACCAGGATACAGGGTTCAGAGTTGCAGTTATTCAGCTCCGCGGGAGAGGGAGGCATTGTGCGCCTGGAGGTCTTGTTGGGTTGCCAGGGATAGACAAAACACTGAAGCGCATTCTAGGGCAGGTTTTTTTGTTTTAAATATTTTATTGCTGTTAATTATTAGTGTTAATATTTTACTAAGTGTGACGTAGTTAGATACAGATCATACATACACGTTTATCACAAATAGTAGAATAGCCTAGCTTTTTAAAAAAATTTTTTTTATCAATTTAAATAAAGTTGGCATAAACTAAACTAGCTAAATTATATTATACTTTATTTTATATTGTATCATGTAACGGTAGCCTAATCGTATTGTTTGCACTTACCTCTTCTGTTAGACTTAAAGTTGAGCGCGTTGCCTCGGAACGGGTAAATTGGACTAATCCCTGGGACAGGTTTTAGTTCTCTCCATTTATGCAAGTAATCTTTACACAACTAGTATGTTGTGAAAGTCAGCACAAGTAGAACTGAGACAAAAATTTGAAATCGGTTCAACAGTTCACCAACTTCCACGTGCATTTTGATGTTTTGTTAGACGTGTAGTGTTTTTTAGAGTCAAGTCAAGTCAACTTTATGTATATAGCGCTTTTTACAATGCAGATTGTTTCAAAGCAGCTTCACAGTGTTAAACAGGAAAATAATGCAAGCGAATTTGATTTGGCTGTATAGCCGCTCTGGAGAAATTGGTGATGTCATCTAGCTCATTTCAATTATCATATATATTTAAGTAATGTAGTTGATATAGTTAATTTAGTTTAGTAATTACATTTATTTGGATATTTATTTGAAAATTTAGTGTCCCCAACTGAGCAAGCCAAAACTCCATCAGGTGGCATAATGGAGAAAAATAAACCTTGGGAGAAACCAGGCTCAGTCGGGGTGCCAGTTCTCCTCTGGCCAATTAACAAACAGTGTATGTTTATTATTTTGGCAGCCTTATAGGTCAAAAGTCATATTAGATCGGAATACTCGAAAGATCGGAGGCATCATGCCGGAGACGGGTTTATTGAGGATGGCGTGTCGATTAAACAATTATTAAATAGGAATATTCTAAATATCGGAGTCATCACGCCGGAGATGGATCCATTGAGGATGCCATGTCGATGAGCAATTTCAGAGGGTAGAGCTCGTCGTCTGTTAAATGACGACTTGAAAATGGGGTAGGCTACACCCCCCTGAACGTGGGACATGCTTAGGTTTTCAAATAAACAAAATGACTTTTGTTGTTTATTCTGCACAAGCATTTGACCACAATTTTGATTTATTTAACCTTTCATGGAAAAATTCATGGACTTCTGCAACTCTCTCAGCATCATTACAGTATTAAGTGTCACATGATCATTCAGAAATCAGTCTAATATGCTGATTTGCTGCTCAAGAAACATTTAATATTTTTATTAAATTCTTTGATGAATAGAAAGTTCAAAAGAACAGCATTTATTTGAAATAGAATCTTTGTAACAGTATGCACTACCGTTCAAAAGTTTGGGGTCAGTAAGATTATTATTTATTTATTTATTTATTTTTAAATTAAAGAAATCAATACTTTTATTCAGCAAGGATGCATTAAATTGATCAAAAGTGACAGTAAAGACTGTGTATAATATTACAAAATATTCTATTTCAAATAAATGCTGTTCTTTTGAACTTTCTATTCATCAAAGAATCCTGAAAACATTTTTAAAAAATTTTTTTAATAATAATCAGAAATGTTTCTGAATCAGCAAATCAGCATATTAGAATTATTTCTTAAGGATCATGTGACACTGAAGTGTGGAGTAATGATGCTGAAAATTCAGCTTTGCATCACCGGAATAAATTACACTTTAAAATATATTCAAATAAAAAAACAACTATTTTAAATGTAAATAATATTTCACAATAATTCAGCTTGTTTTGTATTTTTAATCAAACAAATGCAGCCTTGGTAAGCATAAGAGACTTCTTTTAAAAACATTTAAAACTTACAGATCCCAAACTTTGTAAACAGCAGTATATACACTCACCTAAAGGATTATTAGGAACACCATACTAATACTGTGTTTGACCCCCTTTCGCCTTCAGAACTGCCTTAATTCTACGTGGCATTGATTCAACAAGGTGCTGAAAGCATTCTTTAGAAATGTTGGCCCATATTGATAGGATAGCATCTTGCAGTTGATGGAGATTTGTGGGATGCACATCCAGGGCACGAAGCTCCCGTTCCACCACATCCCAAAGATGCTCTATTGGGTTGAGATCTGGTGACTGTGGGGGCCATTTTAGTACAGTGAACTCATTGTCATGTTCAAGAAACCAATCTGAAATGATTTGAGCTGTGACATGGTGCATTATCCTGCTGGAAGTAGCCATCAGAGGATGGGTACATGGTGGTCATAAAGGGATGGACATGGTCAGAAACAATGCTCAGGTAGGCTGTGGCATTTAAACGATGCCCAATTGGCACTAAGGGGCCTAAAGTGTGCCAATAAAACATCCCCCACACCATTACACCACCACCACCAGCCTGCACAGTGGTAACAAGGCATGATGGATCCATGTTCTCATTCTGTTTACGCCAAATTTTGACTCTACCATCTGAATGTCTCAACAGAAATCCAGACTCATCAGACCAGGCAACATTTTTCCAGTCTTCAACTGTCCAACTGCCCATTCTCCTCTGACCTCTAGCATCAACAAGGCATTTTCGCCCCCAGGACTGCCGCATACTGGATGTTTTTCCCTTTTCACACCATTCTTTGTAAACTCTAGAAATGGTTGTGCGTGAAAATCCCAGTAACTGAGCAGATTGTGAAATACTCAGACCGGCCCGTCTGGCACCAACAACCATGCCACGCTCAAAATTGCTTAAATCACCTTTCTTTTCCATTCTGACATTCAGTTTGGAGTTCAGGAGATTGGCTTGACCAGGACCATACCCCTAAATGCATTGAAGCAACTGCCATGTGATTGGTTGATTAGATAATTGCATTAATGAGAAATTGAACAGGTGTTCCCAATAATCCTTTAGGTGAGTGTATGTTAAAGAGCATTTTAGGACTTTAAAGCATGTGCTTACAGAGAAACAGACAAAAACAAAAATCTACCAAGAAATATTCCATGGAGTAAAGAAATGACCACTGGGTGGCTGCATTGTACCAAAAAAAAATGCAATTAGTTGGCATTCTAAAATACTTAGAAATAAGCTGCTTTCTTAGCAACAACATTGACATTTACATTGTTTAGCATTAACACTGATTTTAAATACAAACAAAGTGCAACATTTATCAATTTTTAGTAATTACCCCTTCTCAAGTTAAAACAATCAAATAATCGGTACCTGAGGTAACATGCCAAAGCTACTCAACCTACAAAAACATATCATAGTCTGCTGTATTTTGTTTGATTAAAAACTATTAAGAAACTGAGGGGAAAAATAATACATTAATAAAATATATATATATATATATGAACTATATATATATATAGTTCACATATTTTATAGTTCAACAGATCCTTGAAGGTGATTGGCTAAATACATTTTTTACCTTTTATATTTGGATCTGATGGCAGTGGCAAGCAGTTGTATGGCAATATTTTCACTGCTTAGAAATTATTATTAAAAAGTGCTATACAAATAAATCTGAATTTAAGTGTTTATTGAAAATGTTTCAGTATACTTTAATATTACATAGAAAAAAAACCATATACTTGTTAACTTTTTTTCAAAATAAATATTTTAATACCATATAAGGAGAAGGTGGGGTAAAAAAAAATGCGCTCAAACCTCATTGGTTCCCACATATATCATTGACGGGGGTATATTTGAATAAGAGGACAAGTGTAACTGTTATACATGTCAGTAGTAAGTTTATGTTTATGTAAATCAAAGTTATTAGACATATACTGATGTATATTTTTATTCTGTTTATTTCAGAAAGACCACATGTAATACCTATTGTATATATTATGAGATTCAGTACAACTAGATGATGACAATGCATGTGGACAAAACATTTATATAAAGAGTTGAACAGTTCCCTGTCTCCTGTCACGCTTCTTACCAGAGCCCCGTAGTGAATGAGCATTCAACTACCTATCTTCAAATACAGTCCGCAACAGTAACAAGTATATTTGTGTAAGTGAACAAGATTTAAGAACTAGTTACACAAATTAATATATTTTAAATACAATCGGAGAGATTTCTGTCCCTCCACTGACAGCTACACAACTACCACAGACCGTAAAACGAATCCATATGAATTGAGTGGGTTTAGTCAAAACTTTCTGCAAGAACATGATCGCTTTATACGCTGAACAGATTTAATTTTGCTTGACGTGCGAGAACCAATGTTCATTCTCGTGTGTCACCCAGCACATTTGAGCTTCTGCAAGAACCAATGAGGTTTGTTCTCGTGTGTCAAGCAGAGGGTTGTTCCATAAAACAAGATTAGAATACAAGCCAGGCTTATTTTGGTTAGTCAGACTTATTGTCGGTGGATTCTGTTTTATATAGCAAACTTAAAATAGTTAAAACTCAGTTACTCTGGCAACTTATGCTGGGAAACTAACCTGGTCCGGGGCCGGCTAATTGTCAGTCTAAGCCTGAGTTCATGCTTAACCAGAATGCCATTAAAACTGACCCGCTTGGAATGTGATGATATTACATCTGACTCTCTGGCATGCTGCCATTTTATTTCATGTAACCACTATCAGTCCAAAAATGAAAGAAAATGCACTTAATAAGTATAATAAATGTAATAAATCGAACATACAAAAAGTGTAACAAGGGAGCTCAATTCATATGTGTCGGACGCATAATCATGGCGTGTCCTGCATTTCAAAGAGAACGTGATTTCAGGGACAGGGCCCTGACCCGTTGGCTTTTTCTGACAACTACCTGCATGAGCGGTATAGATTCTTGAGGGAAGGGATAGCATATATTTGTAGATTACTGAGCCCACACATTGCAAATAGCACACGGCGCAATAAAGTGCTCACAGTCCCGCAGACTTTAGCCAGCGGAACATTTTTGTACACAGGTGGAGATGCAGAGAATATCAGCAAAGTAAAAAAATATCAGTTTGCCGCTCTGTACGAATTGTGTACCTGTCTTTAAAAATCACCTTCCCTGGCCACAGAGCAATTCGTACTATCAAACAGGCCTTTTATGGAATCGCTGGTAAGTTAAAATAATAACTATATAGAAAATGGAAATATTTATTGTCTGTTAATGTTAGACATGGCAATTGAAAGACAAACACTTAACTTTTGTAGCTTTCCCAAATGTTACCGGTGCTCTGGACTGCACCCACGTGCGCATAAAGCGTCTGTCTGGTCCGCATGAAGCAGACTTTGAATTCCAGAATCTTTCGGGCCTCTTCTCTTTCCCACCAACTGGCACAAGGTATGTTAGTCACTTAACATATGGCAAAAACTACAGCTTTAAAATACCTTCACCAAATTCAATGTTAAAAAAACCTCTATAATTATTTTGGTTAATACGGTCCAAACCATGTCAAGTTTTCACTTTCTCCTCAACTTATTTACCAGACACACAAGTCACAATTCGTTTTTTTTTTATTCAGGTTGAAGCTGCCTGTTGGGGGTGAAAACATACAATTAAATGTTGTAAATGTAAACAAAAAACAAAAAGGTCATGTGTCATTGTTTTAAATATGGCAGTTCTACTTGCATTTTTCTGTAGCTGTTGGATTTCCAGCTCCAACTGTCTTATCTTGAGTTTTTTATATTGTATGTCAGTATCTATGGCTTCCATTTGTTTCAGGAGATAGCATTTGTAGATTCACTTTATGTTCTTTGGGTTCTGTAGGAACATAAATTTAAGTTATTTGATTAAGTGCTCTTGGCACTTTTTTGTAATTTCTTAATACTCACTTGATTACATGTGGTCCCAGACTGAGAGGGCTCTAAAAGGGTGTCAGCATCCTGCAGCCAATAATAATAATAATAGGGGAATACACACTATCAGCACCTCACAGGTAGGCTTTTAAATATATAATGTGCAAATCTGTGCCTACCTCAGGCCTCCTTGAACATACTGACACAGTCTCCTCATCCTCCTCAACTCTGAATGGGCCTTCAACCTCAAACCATTAATTAAACTCAGTTTGATAAATCACCACTTGACAATAAATCAGTGCTTTAAACTCTGTCATACTCACAGGGTTCAGTATGATGTCTGGTGGATCCAGTAAGCACAGAATTTGGCATCACTATAAAACGAAAATATTTGGTTAGGAATGCAAGATTTAATATATTAAAAAAACACACCTTTTATGTAGTCATTTCTTATACTAGGTGGAATGGATTCAGATGCTGTCCCCCCTCTATTCCCTCAATGATAGGCCTCCCTTTGTTCATTTCTAATGCCATCTCCTCTGCAGGAGTAAAGTTGGCTGTTGGTGGCCCTCCTCCAGTGCCAGCAACCTCACTCTTCTTTTTGGCAGCTGCAATTAATAAACATCATGAGACTGGACAGTTGTAACATCAAGCTGGCTATCCTTTAGTACTTACATAGACTATACTTACCATTCTGAACAATATTTTAATATTTTATTTTCACCTGCTGCCATGTTCTTTCTGCTGTAAAAGTTAGTCATTATTCACACACACACACATACACTTTTCAATGTATTGTGACAAATATTTAATTTAAAGGGCACCTATTATGCAAAATTCACTTTTACATGGTGTTTGAACCTAAATATTTGTTGGCAGTGTGTGTACACAACCACCCTATAATGGCAAAAATCCACCCACTCCTTTTTTTTAATCCCAATAAATCATAAGCAGTGTCTCAGAACAAGCCGTTTGTAGATTCCTGGCAAAGTGACGTCACATTTCACAGGTCTCGCCCACGAGTGTTGATGGACACTGCCGTATTAGCAAAGACCCCGCCCTCAGAGAGCTGTACACAGTCCGCCATGTTTATCTCTTCGCCAGAGCATTTAACAGCAGCATTCAAGTAAGAAATGTGTTCTTAATAGAGTTACTAAAGTTAATTCAGTCAAGAGCAGTGAATGATTTTCTGTTTATCTTTTGTTGTTTGATTCATATTAACAGCAGATATAGCAGTATATAGCATGTATATTACACTGCTTTCACTTTAGTACACAGATCTAATATACACGAGGGATTTCTGTACTTGCTGCATACGTGCACAGTCATAATCATCTGTTTTCATTTGGACTTTGTGTTTCTGACATAACCTTGTGTGCATTTGACAGTTTAAATGCACAATCGCAATAACACATGAAAGAGAACTAGTCTAGTTAAATAGCCTACTCACGGACGCACCGACATCCATCTCTCTGTGCGTATGCGTCGGGTGTGTGCGCTCAAGTTGATAGCATAGACTGTAAGGTTGAGTGATATGGCTTGAAAACGCATGCAGATGATATTTCATGATGATGAAGAACTGCCTAGAAATCTAGACACACCCTAGTGGCAGCAAATGTAATTTGCAGCCAGGGTCGTCTAGCAACTCTCCGTTGGCTTGCGAGCATGAAAAACCAAACTCTAGTCAGGCCAATCACATTGTGTAAAGAGTCGGAGGGCAGGCTTAGCATAATGACGGCAGAGTTGCGACAGTTCCACGTGAATGTACATTTTGGATGCGCAATAATCTAGACTCAACTTACTGTTATGGAACCAATTTAAGCACAGCTGATTTGTTTAGTTCATTCAAGTCAGGTGTTGGACTTTAATCTCCACTTTTCTGAGCGGCCTTTATGGAACAACCCTCTGGTTCGGTTGAGCTTCTGTTTATGTTCACTGATCGATGTTTATATGTGAATAAAAGATTTGGACTAAACCACTCTATTAATATGGATTAGATTTACGATCCCTTTATGAACTTTTTGAAGCATCAAAGTGGTAGTTGCGAGATGGAGAGTCCAGAACTGGTTCAGATTTTATTAAAAATATCGGTAACAAACTGGCAACAATATTTTCAATTTGGACTGCAGTACCCATTTTCAACCACTAGCTGTCATTCTTACATACAGCACCTTTAACAAAGATTAATAAATACTGTAACAAATATATAGCTCATTGTTAGTTCATGTTAATACATTAACTAACAAGTGAGACTTTATTGTAAAGTATTACCAAAATATCTTAATTTGTGTTCCAATGATGAAAATGGATCTTACGGGTTTGGATCAACACAAGGGTGAGTAAATGATGAAAGAATTTTTGTTTTTGGGTGACCAAACCCTTTAAGGAATCAACCAGCAGAAGCCATGCAAAACATCAATACCTCGGGCAATGTGGGATTTAATTATGTTTTATTAACAAAGTTCGGGAGGAGCGCATTCAGGTAATCAAACCATTTAATAAGATAAGAGGTTTATATACAGCAGACTATACCTCTGTTCATTGACAGTTTATCAGCATCTCCTCACTTCTAGTTCTAACTATTCATATCACAACTAATACTCTGGGTTCAGGCCAAATTCCGAGCTCAGAGCCCTCACCCCGGACAGCACACCACATACGCATAACCTTTACTCTATTTTATTATATGTAAGTGTGAACTCATGAAACAGTCTTTTGTTGGCCACTAATATGACTGGTATCTTTATTGGAGTGTTTTCTTGATAAAACTTTATTGGAGTGTTTTTTTGATAAAACTCATTTGATTGCATCTTTAATTGCTAATTTTCATTATTATAATAGTTATTAAAGGATTTCACAAATCACCATCCAGTGCTTTGCATGTACATGTCTTTTTGGGCAATAACTCATTTTTGAACACTGAATAATTATTCATTAATTGAAGACAGCGCCGAGTGACATTAGTTCCCTGACTCTTGTCTCTCCCTAATGACTTTTATAAAACCATTGATTTTTGTTCAAGTCATTAGTGTCTCCATCACTTATTCTGAAGTTGTCCCATAATTGCAGACTTTTTCATGCTGACTTCACTGACCTATAGAATGAGGTGTTTGGGTAATTATTTGTGTTGATGATCCTCACAGCTAAAGTGCAAAATGCTAAACCAACCAAATTTTGCATGAGACCTCAAAGCTGAAAATGAAAAAGAGACACTAAAGATGCTTCAATAGTATTTTTAATAATTAGTTAAACTTGTTTCTCAAAATATTACTAAATCTTCAGTTATAAAGTAAAGTAAAAAGAGAAGACTCAAAAAATATCTGCTTACATTGAATCCCATGTTAACCATTTGAGTATGGATTAAGTATAGATTATGTTAGAATTTTACTAAATTGTCATTGTTGTTTTTGAAAAAAGCATATTATAGTATTAAAGTCCTTAATCATTTTGTAGTACTTTTAGTTACCAAACAGTTTCACTGCTGAAAATCAATATGACAATAGTTTGTACAAGATGGCAAAATCTTACACAAAAAATGTATAGAACAATAATGGGTAGGTCAGGGGTTGGGTTTTATGGTTACATTTAGGTTTGAATCATACGTTCTACATTTTTGCAGAATGAATTCTCATGACACTGTGTTAGCTATGTGTGTGTTAGCGTTTTCTGCGCTCCAGTGTGATCCAGATGCCTTGCTCTGGTCGCAGAACCAGTTCGCCCAGTGGCCGGAGTTCCTCCCTCTTCTGACAAGCCACTATGTTAAAGTAGCGCAGAATATAAGCCAGAATAACCTTCTCCTCCATTATAGCAAACCGCTGACCTGAATACACACAAACATAAAACTGTGTTATTTATTTATTTATTTTTAAATGCTCGAATAACACATCACTTAAAAGTATGATGTTTGTGTGTAGGTCTCACCGATACAGTTGCGAAGACCGGCAGAGAAAGGAATAAAGGCATAAGGATGTCGACCAATGCAATTCTCTGGCAGAAAGCGCTCAGGACGGAACTCTTCAGGGTCAGGGAAAAAGCGTGGGTCACGGTGAAGGGCATAAGTTATGACGATGGCATTTGCTCCTTTAGGGACTTTATAGCCATCTACAGAAGGCATATCACGCACACAAGCACACACACACACACACATACACGTTGTGTTGTCATTGGGACTTTCCATAGAAATAATGATTTTTATACTGTACAAACTGTATATTCTATCCCCTTACAGTAACCCTAACCCTAAACCCATCCCAGAAAAAATTCTGCATTTTTACATTTTCAAAAAACATCACTTAGTATGATTTATAAGCCGTTTTCCTCATGGGGACCAAAAAATGTCCCCACAAGGACAAGGATTTTAGATATCACAAAAAAGCACAAAAAAGATACTAAACAGTAAATTAATGAAATACCTCATTACTCAATGCATGCATGACTTAAAAAATGAATGAATGAATATGTAAGAAGACTAATAAAAGGAACTCACTGATCTGTGTATCCTCGCAGATGGTTCGGGCAAAAAATGGAACAGAGGGAAAGAGACGCAGAGACTCCTTTATCACACACTCCAGATAACGCAGTTTCTTCAGATCCTCTGTGTTAACAGGCCTCTCAGACTCACCTGACACACACACACATTGCAAAATTATTAAAATGAGTTCCAAGCTGTTTCAGGCTCTTTTACCTCACAACCAAGTATCAACTGTTCTAGGTGTTTAACTGCATACTATGAACCACAAGTGGGCGTAACACACCAAAAATCTCAAATAGTTCTTGTTGTGCCTTTCTTTGGACTTCCGGATGGGAACCTAACAAGTGTATGGCCCAGTTCATGGCAGCCGCTGTAGTGTCATGACCCTGCAAAATGTTGCAAAAATACTGAATCAAGCAATCAGGATATAACAGCACTCTAACATGAAGTTATTGTAACAGTTCCTGCCTCAAACATAAAGGTGTCCACTTCCTCCTGGATATCTTTATGAGTTAACTTTTTCCCATCCTCATCTGTTGTTTTTAACAGCATGTCCAAGAAAGCCCGTCTTTTCTTCATCCCCTGATCTGATTCACTGTCGGACTCAATGTAGGTGATGTACTCCGCCCTCTCATAAATCACCTGTGTCAGAAAGAAAAACACAGGTGATCAGAATGAAGCCTTGACCAGAATGAATGTGGACAGATACACATACACACTCACACTCTCTGTGAAGGAGTGAAGGATCTTTAGACTGCGGTTGTGTTCTCTGCCTTCGCCAAAATAGTTATACACAAAGTCAGGCCAGTACCAGGGCATCCTCTGGCGCCTGGTTATGATGTCACTCATTCTGCACCAATGAGAAAAAAACACTGCTTTGAGGGTCTTTATAATATAACGGCTAAGCGAGTGATGGCAAATTTCACATCATTCTCTCTTCTGACCAGCATAATTTCACAATATTTTCCCTCTTTTAGAAAGTTGTGGATATCATGGATTTTTCTTTTAATATTGGAGCAAATGAGAATACAACGATGAGATTTGCTGTCATCTCACGTTCACCGTTATAGAAGTTTACCCAACTATGACATCTTTTGAAATGTGAAAAGGGTCCATGGGCTGTTTACAATAGCATGCCAACTTGTATTAAAGTAGTTGGATTAAAATAATATTTTTCATATTCATTTTATATATATATATATATATATATATATATATATACATATATACAATCAAAAAAAAAGATTCAGGCCCTTTATAGATATTATATATATAAATTATGTTCACTTTACTTAAACATATCTAATTTTGTCACAACTTAATTTAATTGTGTTCAATCAACTTAATATATTTAAAACTAAAATTTCATTAATTCATTTGTGTTAAAACTACATTAATAATTTGGGTTGACATAATTAACTGGGCAATGGATCTGTAGCTCCCAGCATGCTTTGCAAGGGACTGCATTAGCAGAGTAATTTTAGGGATTAAAGTGTTATTTTATGTTTTTCAGTAAAGGGAAAGATGTTGTTAGTTAATGTTAGTGTTTAATGTTCAGTTATGTTGGACAATTAGAGGAGTTTCTGTAATGTTTTTGAATTGTGTGGTTACCATTTTGCTGAAGAGTGGTGTCTGTGCCTAGGCTGTGGGCACTCAATGCTGCTAATGTCTGGAGTGACACCAGTCATTTCTTATATTTTTTAATATTCTTATATAATTTACAGAATTAGTCAATTACAGGCCAATCTCAAATCTACCCTTTCTGTCAAAAATACTAGAAAAGACAGTGTCCTCACAACTATGCTCCTTTTTAGAAAGAAATGGTATCTGTGAGGATTTCCAGTCAGGATTTAGACTGTATCATAATACTGAGACTGCTCTCATTAGAGTTACAAATGATTTACTCTTATCATCCCATCGTGGTCGTATAGCTCTATTAGTGTTACTCGATCTTAGCGCTGCATTCGATACCATCGACCACAACATTCTTTTGAATAGACTCGAAAATTATGTTGGCATTAGTGGAATTGCATTGGCATGGTTTAAATCATACTTATCTGACCGTTATCAGTTTGTAGCAGTAAATGAAGAGATGTCACACCGATCACAAGTTCAGTATGGAGTACCACAAGGCTCAGTGCTAGGACCGTTGCTTTTCACCCTGTACATGCTACCACTGGGAGATATCATTAGGAAACATGGCAATAGTTTTCATTGTTATGCTGACGATACTCAGCTCTATATTTCTTCACGCCCTGACGAAACTTACCAATTCACAAGATTAAAGGAATGCATAGCTGATATAAAAAAATTGGATGACTATTAATTTCCTGCAATTTAATTCAGAAAAAAAACAGAATTTTTAATTATTGGGCAAAAAAACTCCACAAGTAGTAACCTAGAATACTGTCTAACACTTGATGGCTGCTCTGTCAAGTCCTCGTCGTCAGTTAGGAACCTGGGTGTGCTCTTTGATACCAATCTTTCATTTGAAACGTTTCTAGCATCTGTAAAACTGCATTCTACCATCTTAAAAATATATATAAATTACGGCACATGCTTTCAATGCAAAATGCTGAACAGTTAGTTCATGCGTTCATGACCTCAAGGCTAGATTATTGTAATGCTCTACTGGGTGGTTGCCCTGCTCGCTTAATAAATAAATTGCAGCTGGTCCAAAACGCAGCAGCTCGAGTTCTTACTAGAACCAGGAAGTATGGCCATATTATCCCGGTTTTGTCAACACTGTACTGGCTCCCTATTAAACATCGTATATATTTTAAAATCTTGCTAATTACTTACAAAGCACTAAATGGTTTAGCTCCCCAGTACTTGAGCGAGCTCTTAACGCATTATACTCCATCACGTCTATTGTGCTCTCAAAATTCTGGCCAGTTGATAATACCTAGAATATCAAAATCAACTGCAGGTGGTCGATCCTTTTCCTATTTAGCACCTAAACTCTGGAACAGTCTTCCTAGCATTGTTCTGGAAGCAGACACACTCTGTCAGTTTAAATCTAGACTAAAAACACATCTCTTTACTATGGCATACACATAGAACATTATCAATTTATATTATTCAAATCAGTTAAATGATTGTTTTAGGCTGCATTAACTAGGTCAGTCGGAACAGGGAACACTTCCCATAACACCTGATGTACTCGTTACATCATAAGAAGAATGGCATCTACGCTAATGTTAGTCTCTTTGTTTATCCCGAGGTTTACTGCAGTCAGCCGGATCGCCATGCCACCGTCGCCTTTGGCTTTTGGCTTGCTCAGTTGGGGACACTAAATTTTCAACTACTGATCTGCCCGCATTGACACTATATGATCATTTAAATTAGCTAGATGACATCACCGTTTTTTTCCAGAGCGGCTGTACAGCCGAATTAAATTCTGTTGAATTATTTTCCTGTTAACACTGTGAAGCTGCTCTGAAACAATCGGCATTGTAAAAAGCGCTATATAAATAAAGGTGACTTGACTTGACTTATATGTTTTAATTATATACATTTTGTATAATGATGAATGAAACTGCTTATAATTAATTTTACAATAAAATGTTTTAATTTAAGTTTGTCAAGTATAAAAAAGTATAAGTATATAAATATATAAGTATTTATAAGTATATAAATATCATTGAAACTGTATTTGATAAAATTTAATTGTACCAACTCAATTACATTGCCCCAAATTGAGTTGGACCAACTCAATCAAATTTCATTGCATGAATTAGTTTTTTTATTAGTTGGGGCTATACATATTTATTGGATGGAAAACCTGCCCTCAATATATTTATATTATTTCTTTTATTTAATAATTAAAGAATTATTTTAAGTATTTTGAAACTTTCAAAACTCTGACTACAACTCCAGACTATTAGATAAAGACACAGTCATCTGTTGCATGGCCTTTACTCTATTTAAACAAACATGACGAGGAATAAAAGCTAACTCGCCAACCCAGATAAATAGTCATTAGGACATATATCGCAGTATTGATTTGTACTCAGATGCAGTCATATATCTGTCTAGTATCCACCC
The DNA here is from genome assembly GCA_039654625.1 of Rhinogobio ventralis. Classification (NCBI taxonomy): domain Eukaryota; kingdom Metazoa; phylum Chordata; class Actinopteri; order Cypriniformes; family Gobionidae; genus Rhinogobio; species Rhinogobio ventralis. The sequence goes on along the minus strand of CM077195.1, from coordinate 15,063,816 downwards.
TAAATATCCCTGCCATATTAACTCTAATCAATGTATTTAAAAAAATCACTTACTTGTATACACTGCGCACATACTCAGAGTCATAGTTGCTCTGTGCATAGATCTTCTTTCCCATGGCAGTCTCTGAAATGCAAACAAGATCTGTTTTGAAATTTGACACTTGCTCCACATCATCAAACAAATTACTTTATATTGTCATCAGCACTAAAAACTAAAACCACCATAAAAACACACAAAAATGTATGTCAATGAGTTGTGTCTAGTGAGTATAACATCAGTACAAAATATT